>OZ005654.1:95472751-96130251 GCA_963930645.1 Salticus scenicus
TACTCAGAATTTTATATATCAGTTTCTGGGAAACAAAGAACTAATTTTGTGGTTTCGAATTTTCTGAATGTCTATACTGAATTAATAATAAATAAATAAAATAAAATAAGAGAAAAAAAAATGAAAGGAAAGATTTATAGATAATGTGAAATTCTATAAACAAAATTCTTCCTGGAATGACATGCGTTTACCTATGAGAATAAACAGGGCCTTGCTGTAAAGCAGGTGGCTCCTTTAAATATTTTGGCAAAAAAAAAAAAAAAGCATTTAAACATATATTATTGTGGAAAGGGTCTTGAATTTCTTTGCAAATTGTAATTGCATTTCAAAATTTTGACAAACCTAAGACACTCATCTTTCTGAAAAAAAAAAAAAAAAGGTTTGTCAGTAATGAAGACTAAGCTGTTCTACGTAGAATATGAATACACGTCATTAGTTTAATTGTGCTTTTATATGCGTGTTTATTCTCATTAAGAAAGAAAAAATTGATTTCTTAATCACAAATCTCAAAGTCGGAATTTTGACATGATTACAATAGTTTACTTACATATGTATATTCGGAAAATAAAAAACAAAATACAAAAAAGTATATATATATAATATATATAGTACATTAACGTAGTTATTATTGTGAGTAAAAATAATACTTTCAAACAATATTTCTATTTCCTTCTTTCTCTAATATGTAATAAAAATATATTCAATTGAGTTTCAGATTTCCTTTATTAAATAATATGTCTTTTAGAAGCTTATATATGTATATGTGCGTGTGTGTGTGTGTGTTGGCAAGGGGTGCGAATCGGGGACTTCCGTGTGTATACACACCTTCAAACTCGGGACACACACACAAATGGGGACGTCCCCAATTGCCAAAATTTAAGATTCGCATCTTATACTATTTAATAATGGATTTTTAGTATCTGGACATTAACAGAATAAAAAATTTAGGAAGTCTTCATTTGGAGGTATTTTGAAGCAAAGTGTGTATCTAGATTGTGTGTCGCAGAAGGAAGGTAAAAAGAAGTGTGTATCATAGAAAATCTTAGGTCCTCGTTTGGTCGGTAAAAATACATATCAGGCAATTGATGAATGAACAGGTAGAAAACCTGTTTATGAAGGAGGGGTTAATAATTACTATTTACTACGTTGTAGTAAACTGTACTTTTTTTCCCACGTTAATAGTAAAGTAGTTTTTGAAACCTACTTAGTTTGGGGCTATTATGCTTTCTGTAAATTAGGTTCTTTAATTCTTTGCAAAAAGAAATCTCAACATAAAAGGAAAAGGAATAATAGAATTTGCCTAAAAATGATTTTATAAATGCTTTTTTTATACTTAGTTTAGTATTTAATTTTTACATGAAAATTTTAACCTTGTTTATTAAAGAATGTAGTCCGGTTATATGAATTTGTTAATACTTATTTAATATTTATATTATCAGTAGTGCTGACATATGATTTTTTCATGATACTTACTGTACACATTCTGTAGGTTTTATGTGCATATACACAATAGTTATTTAACATCTAGATTTAATACCTTTTTAAATATTTTTAATCAATAATTATTACAATATTTTATTTTAGGTAGAAAATTATCAACTGTATTTAATAATTAATTTATATGAATAAATAATATTTATTAAACGTAATTATTTATAACCATTTTATGAAGTGAAATTCGTGTTTTGTTATGTTAAAAAAAAAAAAAAAAGAAAGAAAGAAAGAAAGAAAGAAAGAAAGAAAAAGAAAAAAAAATTCCAGCATCTCTTACAGTAAAAATTTTATTAAAATTCTTGTTATGAAAGGATTTATGATATATTGTGCATTTAAATGGTTGAATGGTTTTAATGCTATTTTAACGTGCTTCACAGCGCCCCTAGAGGTCAAAATATGAATTTATAGTGGACTATAAATTTATGAGTGCCTTAGGTTTTTTACAACTATTATAACTATATTAAATAAATTATGATGCATGTACTCTGTAATTTTCTTTATATTTGCCTGTGAAAATGGAATATTTTGTAAAATTTTCATCATTAAAATAAAATGAAAAGGGGGAAAAAAGGCAGTTGTTTGAATTCATTTTTATACTTTATATCGAAATGAAATTTTAGCAATAATAAATAATTTACGTTTATAATATTTTTATACGTATGGTATATTTGTATGTTGTTTTTGAAATTTGTTTCCTAGAGTTGGCAGAAACTTACGTCATGAAAAAAGAACCCCCTCCCCCCTTTTATTTATTTATTTATTTTTTATTTTATTATTATTATTATTATTTTTTTTTTTTTTTTTTTTTTTGAGGAGGGAGGGGGTAAGGGGGAGAGGTTATTTACTATTAAATGTTATGCAGAATGGAAATTTTAGCGATGATAAATTATTTAATATTTTACTATAATGATTTTAATTTAAGTTATATAAGTGACTCGGGTGCAATACATCAGATTGGTAAGATTAGCAATTAGAAATATGAACAGTGGGATTTTTCAAGATACGCGAACAGTCTGGTAATGTCTGTCAAGGAAAGAAAACACCACGGACATTTATGAACAAGAGTTTGCATTAGAGTCAGTATTTTTTACGGCACACCAAAAGCCTGATAATGTTTATCATTATTACAGTTCATTAAAGCAAAACACTCGATTAGTGCATATAGCACTACAAAACTCTCGAGTAAGAGACTTGCACTGTCATAAGTTACATGTGTAGCGAAACAGTTCCTCACTCAAAGCGGCTAGTGTGTAATAAAGTAAAATCAATTATTTGGTACCATAAAAAGTATTTAGTGTCTAATATCCAGAATAAGATCTTTTTTTTACACCTGAAATGTCAAAAATAAATAATTTTACGGACGCATAAAGGGCAGCTCAGTTATTTATATAGCATTGTATAATTGTACAGATAACTACATATTTTAAATGTAAAACTATGTATTTTATCTAGCTTTGAGAAAAAACGAAATTGGTAAATTAAAAATATGGTGACATGCATAAAATTAATGCACGGATTATATACTGATAAATACAGCATAAAAGAAAAATTGCACACGCCGCCCTTTTAGGATCTAATACACACCGGCAAGTTAAGATCTTTTACACACAGGCAAATGAAGACGTGATACACACCGGCAAATCAAGACCTTTTACACACAAGCAAATGAGAACGTGATACACACCGGCAAGTCAAGACCTTTTACACACAGGCAATTGAAGACGTGATACACACCGGCAAATCAAGACCTTTTACACACAGGCAAATGAAGACGTGATACACACCGGCAAATCAAGACCTTATACACACAAGCAAATGAAGACGTGATACACACCGGCAAATCAAGACCTTTTACACACAGGCAAATGAGAACGTGATACACACCGGCAAATCAAGACCTTTTACACACAGGCAAATGAAGACGAAATACACAACGGCAAATTAAAATCCATTACACACCCGCAAGTAAGAACATAATACACACATGCAAACAAGGAATAGTACATACCACCAAATGAAGACTTATTATACATCGGCAACCTAGGACGTAATTTACAACATACCGCACCTACAAGCCAGGACGTAGGAAATACAGAACTGTAGTAAGCAGGGGCTAAAAGCAGAGCTGGAGAGTATGATGAGGGCTTGGTCACCAAATTCGAAAGAGTGGAACCAGAAATACTGATGACGTAGCAAGAAACACAGAAGTAAAAAATGTGGTACTTGATTTTTTATAATTTCCGCACTTTCTGAAAGCAAAGTATTAGCAAGCCATTTCTTTTCATAGTTAATTCTGTAAGATTTAAAAACAAAAGAATAAACAAAATTTTTTGATTATCTATATTTTACTAACGGGAACGAGATTTAATAAAATTTTGCCAAAACGATGCAGTACTCAAAAGTAAATTTTTTAAATGTTTAATAGATAGAGGCTGAAATTAAATTTGTGTGAAAATTTCTTTTCGCAATTTAACACTAACAAATAATACCATATATATATATATATATATATATATATAATTAAAAAACATGAGTTTAAATTAAGAATAATGTATGTATATATTTCGAATGGTTGAAATTCATTTTGCAGGTTTATTTGATTAAACTACTTTGAAATTGAGAATGCATGGTGATGAATTGAATGCTATTGAAATTCAAATGAAGCAGTTATGTGTTACATTATATATTCCGTCGTTATATCATCGTCAAACATCAATTTCAGCCTTTATCATCTACTGCAATATGAAAGCCTCTCTTAGGTGATTCCATATTGCCCTATTCTCTGTAGTTCATCTCCATTCTGCTCGTTCTAAACTTCACAATATCATCACTCCAACGACACAGTGTCTCTTCCTCGGTCTTTTCTTATCTCTCGGCATCCAAAATAAAACTTTGGTGATCCATCTATCATCATTTTTTCTCGCAAGATACCCAAACTAGCTCCATTTTAACTTCTTGACTCAAGAAATATCGTCAGTAACTTTTGTTTGTTTCCTGATTCAAGTGTTTCTCTTTTTGTCTCTTCGGGTGAATCCTAATATGCATCTCTCTATGTTTCTCTGAGTTATTTGAAATTTTTGTATAGCTTTACATGCTAAAGACCAAGTTTTTGAAGTATAAATTAAAACAGGCAAAATGTACTGATCAAAAACTTTGCTTTTCTAATAAATTGGAAGGTCACTTTTTAAAATATATATATACATACATATATATTACATATAATAATAAGCAAGAGGCCTTCCAAACGGTATAAAGTACGACTACTCAAAAAAAAAAAAAAAAAAAAATTCTGGAACGCGATTCTATTTTGATAAAATAAACGTCGTATTATACCAGGTTTCAATTAGATAAAAGAAAACTGTTCCATCCATCGCTACAAATGTTGGCATACTTATCAATCCGACGAATATCTATTTAACGTCGCAGTAAGATCCTTAGTTCTAAAGATATTAAATAAAACCCCATTTTAACGTTAAGTTTTTTAAAAAGAAAGAAACAATGTTGCCCCCAAAACAGTTTTTTAATACTTTCCCGGTTTAAAAGGTAATAAAATCATTACCAGAGTCTAAAAAGTATTCGAATAAAACTGATGTCATAATAGTTTTTTTTTTTTTTTTTTTTTTTTTTCATTTATCTATATAATTAATAGGCATACATGAGATCATTGTTTCATCAATTTTTTAGGACCGCAGTCCTATATTTTCGCGCAGGAAGAAAACATCATTATCCTCATTTGCAGCAGGACATCATCTTGAATTTTGTTTATTATGAAATAATCTATTATACAATCGAAGAAGTTATAAATTTCTAAGAAAAAAGCTTGAATTAAAAGTAGCACGTGAGTACTAAATTAAATTCTATAAAATATATATATATATATATATTATTATTTTATTTTTTAATACATTTACTGTAATTTAATAGTTATCTATTGATTTAAATATGTAAAAATGAACAATATAAACCGATTCTTCTCTTTAAAATGTGAATTTGCGTTCCTTACTTGTGGTTACCACATTAATTTAATTTTTTATTTAATTTTAACTTTTTTTTTTAAACTTTATTCATTTTCTTACTGTCATCATACATATATAATTTCAAATGATGTAGACACAATTATGTGTCTTCTTTTAATATTATTACTATATTTATTTATTTATTTAACGATTTGTTGTATTGCACGAAAGCGGATAGCTTAATTTATGTAAAATTATTATGAAATTTCTCATGAATCATTTAACTTATTTTTGAATGCATCTCTCATATAATCCATATAATCATTTTGTGAAAAAAAAAAAATCTCTACAAATTCTTGTTTTCTCTCTCTCTTTCTCTCTTTCTTTCTTTCTTTCTTTTTTTTTTTTTTTGTTTTTTCTTTTAAATCTTTTCTCTGCTATCTTCGCATGCATTATTTCGAAAAATTCTCGTTCTTTGTAGAAATCGATATAAAATTATAGCTTTTCCTGTCTTTTGTATTACGCTGCGACTATTATACTCAACAATATCATAAGATGACCTTATTAAATATGAGTTTTTAGAATAAAACAATTGGCAAGTGAATTGGGTGGTGCAAAGAACTGCTGAGTGTCCAGTCCAATGCTTTGCTTTCTAGTAGAGTGTTGCCGCGCGCGATGTGTATTTTTTTTTTAGTGACGACCTCAGACTTTCGATAGGGAAAAAAGACAAACATAGGGCGGCAGTTCCATCGACCTGGGTTAAAAATATTAATCTTCCAAATCAGTGGACAAATATTTTGTTTCCAACACAGTAAAAATACATAGAGCTTTACTCTCTCAAGAAAGTTCCATTACTTTATGACAAGAGAAGAATAGGCCTGAAGGAAGTCAATAAAAATTCTAAAACTCTTTAAATGAAGCATATAGCTTCTATTCTCGTCACAATAATCTTAGATGTATATAGAAAGAAAGAATTCTCAAGAAATTATTTTCTAAAATATGTAAACTGCTGTTTGTAAAAAATGCAACACAAAGAAGGAATGCAAATATCATAATGATATTTATTGGGCTCATACATTATAGTAAGAAGAACAATTGATTGAAATTTCAGGAAATTTGGAGTAATATGTACTGAGAAAACAGTACATAAAGCAGCGACCTCTGTGAGCAATAACTGCACTTACCTGCCTACGCATTGAATCAAATAGCGATTGGATGACATGTGCAGGTAAAGCATTTCATGAAGCTTCAACACGATGCCATAATTCCTCGATCGTAGTTACTGGTGAGTGATGGGGGTCACTTGCTTTTCAACGATTAAACAGTCATTTTCATTGGTGTAAGATCAGTAAAACGGACCGGCCAGACCAACAGTCGGACATATCCTGTATCAAGGATGATCCGGACAATACTTACAACTTGCGGTCGTGCATTGTCTTGCCTAAGTACTGCGTTTCGTAGGCCTTGAATTTAGGGCAGAGCGAAGGGCCTTAACTCGTCAGAAATGTAATGGCTGGTATTCAGAGTGGTGGGAATCAAAACAAGAGGTGATCGAGACGTGTATCCAATTGTACCACATACCATCACTCCAGGTGGTGACCCAGTATGCGGCTACCAAAATTTTGATTACCCTCAAAACTGCATCTCTGATAAGGGCGCCTTTAATGTGTGATTAATGATGAATCTGGACGCAGGGATGACGTGAAGTCGCCTTTCAGATAAATCACAATCCTGTTTACAACATCAAGATTTCCTTATCCGTATTTAACGGCATTGTCAATAATGCACAATGTCAGCTGGGATTCGGCATCGTCACACTCTCCATCGCTTGCAGTAATGGTATGGAGTCCCATTGGATACACGTCTCGATTACTTCTTGTTCGCATTCCCGGCACTCTGAAACGCGGCCATTAAATTTCTGGTGAGTTAAGGCCCGCACCTCCTCTCTATATTCAAGGCCTCCGCAGCGCCACATTTAAGAAGGATAATGCACGACCGCAAGTTGTCTGTATAGTCCGGACCTTCCTCAGTACATAATGTGTTCAACCGTTGCTCTGGTCAGCGCATTCTCCTGATCTCGCATCAACAAAAATGACTGTTTAATCGTTGACAAGCGATTGGCTCCCCACCACTCTTCAGTAACTACGATCGATGAATTGTGGCATCGTGTTAAAGCTCTACCCGTACATGTCATCCAATCGCTGTTTGATTCAATACCTAGACAGATAAGTGCAGTTATTGCTCACAGAGGTCGCTGCTTTATGTACTGTTTTCTCAGTACATGTTACTCCAAATTTTCTGAAATTTTAATCAATTGTTCTTCTTACTATAATGTATGTGCCCAATAAATATCAGTATGATATTCTCATTCCTTCTTGGTGTTGCATTTTTTACAAACAGCAGTGTAGAATATTATTATTATTATTTTATTTTTTAAAATAAATGAAAATGTTAATAACTATTTTTTCCCCCTTCTTTTTTATTATTGAGTAGCTTTTATACAAGTAATGAAGCATACAGCTCAAAGAGTAGTTTTTTATCTTATTATTTATTTATTTATTTTATTTTGCGATATTTAAACTATTTAGCTTTAATTTCGAAAATTTGTGTACATACATAGTATATATACATAATGCTTGATTAGATGCTTGATTACGGAGGATGGGTAGTATTTTTTGGCTGGACGGATGGGAAGGATTGGGGGGAAAAAAGGGAGGAGGGGTCATTACTTTTATTTTTATTTTCCACTTTAATAGATAGCGCTCATTTCTCTGTAACTTATTCTTTTGCATCCATGAAATACTTCTACCTCAATATGATATTTATGAATTGCGAATTTACGTAACTCAAATTAATTTCTGTAATAAATTCAAATTTAATTAAATAATTAAAATTTAACATTAAGGTTTATTTACTAAAAATTAGAAGATCTATTTACACTAAAATTTAAACTAAAAATTATTTTACTTAATCGTTGAGTAGATGAATTCATTTCCCTTATTAATTGTGAATTTAACTGTTTTCTGTCTTATGGCTGTTCTGGAGTGTTTTACCTTTTTCGGCATGCTTTTCAAAAATAAAGAAAGTTAAAATTTAGTTTTACTAAATTTCCTTAGGGTTGATTTATTGTAAAGGGATTGGTGTTTTATGTTTAATAAGTTTATTTCTCTCATGGTATTTTCCACTTTAAAGATTTATTATGAAAAAATTGGTGTTTGAAGTTTAATATGTTTATTTCTTTCTTGGTTTTTCCACATATTGTTTGAAATTATTTTCAAGTCTTTTAGGTGACTTCAGGTATTGCATGCTGTAAATTTTTAGCAGTTTGCATACAGCATGACAGAAAGATCACCTAATTTGCATATAACATTCATTCAGTGTCCTTGAAAAAGTGGTGAATTTGTATTCTTCAATATCGGGTTGCTTATTTTTTCTTTTCGTCAACTTCATTCATTTTTTATAGTTGTTTGTGTGATACTTGGTTTTATAATATGCAATGTTTGAAAGGTTTTCAATATATATATATAATATTATATATATAACCTATATATACATTTACCGAATCTTATATAAGTTATTATTTGATAAATATATGAAATTCTGATATATGGATACATATCTAGTAACAGTTGCATAAATGAACAAACATCTTGAACAAACATGATATAATAAAACTTTACAACATAGAATGAAAAAAAAAAAAATATATATATATATATTGTAGCATTTCGAAAATTATGAGAGGGGATCAAAAAATTTTATTTTAAAATTGACTCAAAATTAATCTTAATAAAATAAATTAATAATTAGATGTCAATTAATATTCACTAATTATTTGTATCAATTATAAAATATTATCAATTATGAGCATTTATAGCGCATTAATTTTGGTTTTAATTTGGTGATACTTTTATTTGGCAATAAAAAAAAAAAAAACTTCGTAATAATCAATAAAGGGTGTCTTGAGCATGCTGAGCCCTCCCTTTCCTACGTCGCTTTTGTATTCGAAGTTCGATCCAATGTCACTTTCGTCGGATTAGTAGTTCGGAGATTTTTATGGTTTTTCTTCAAAACGTGCGTGAATACGGACTAGCATCCCTGAGAAAAATCTCTCATTTCTGCCGAGGCGCAGGTCTCTATTATAGGCTAGGGTTAGGTACCAGGGATTTTGACTTTTCGTTATTATCGATAAAAACACTACATAGTAAAACAAAGAATGTAGTGTGTTGTTTAAATTATATTTAAATATCTATATCTATATCTATATATATATATATATATATATATAAATTGATAAAAATCCTTTTAAAATATTAAATACTGATTGTTTCTTCAGTGGGGTAAAATTTTTAATTCCATATGCGACTTCTAAAACTATAGAGATTTGTAAAGTACCATAAGCAGAAATACTTCAAGGAAATGGGTCCACCAGTGGCTGAGCGGTTCTGCGCTCAAAGCTGGTAGACGTGAGGTGCCAGGTTCTATCCCAGAATGCTCGTCGGCCTAGTCGTTCGGAATTCTCCTAAACTTGCGAAATACGGGCTAGAATCCCTTAGAAAGACCCCCCACGGAGGGCACTCCCCCTCAGGCCTAGGACCTACAGCAGTTAATCGGCCTTATTCCCAAAAATCCTTCAAAGAAATGTATGCAATATTCCTAAGAATAATTTTAATTGTGGGATAGCATTTAGATAAATGTAGCTTCTTCTATTTTTTTTTTTTTTTTTTTTTTTGTTGTTGTTAATCGCGGCATGGTATACATTGCAAACAAGTAAATATATGGATTGTTGTTGTTGTTGTACCGAATAAGGCCAATTGACTGCACTAGGTCTGAGGAGGAATTCTCTTTGTGGGCTTTTTCTAAAGGGTCCTAGCTCATATTCACGCAAGTTTCGGAGAAAATCACGGAAAACTCCGAACGGCTAGGACAACAAGCGTGACTAGGATCGAACCCACGCAATAAATGGCTTGAACTCTTCTCACACTAAGCCAGGTCATGTCTGAAAACGGAGGTGATCTGGATTCGCATTTGGCACCTTCCCCTTGTCCTAAAACATGCATATATATATATATATATATATATATATATATATATATATATATATATATATATATATACACATATATATATATATATATATACATATATATTATTGTAAATGTTAGTGGAAGGATCTTCAGGAAAAATTATCGTTCACTGATAATTCGCAATAAATCTGGTAAGATTACGACAGAAATTCGGTTTTCTTGAAAATCGCTGTAATGATTTATATGCATGTATAAATACAGTGTTAGAGGTTTTTTTTTTTTAGATGAAAAAAAATCTGATTATTAGATAATAGATTTAAATATTAGCAGTCGCTGGTGTCCGGTGCTTTTCCTGGAACAAAACCTAGCAGAAACCCCGTTTTCTAGGAAATTGCTGGATTTAGGGATTTGAGATGATAATTCGTTTTGAATTTGTTTTATCTCCAGGAAAAATAGATTTCACTGGTAGCCCGCACTCCATCTGAGACAATAAAAAAAAAAAAAAAAAAAAAAAATATTATCACATGGCCTTTATTATCACATTTTCGAAAACGAATCCCTATATTACGCTACGAATAATTTTTACAACGGAACTAAGTAAACAGTCAATCAGGGACTGAATATAAAAAGAGAAAAAACTGGTACAGGTTATTAAAATGCTGTGCACATTAAGGTTTAATTAAAACAGTGCTTTACGCTAAATATTTGGTTAGTTAATAAATAATAATAATAATAATATCAATAATAATAAAGCTTCTGATTTCACAAGTAATTGTCATTATATTATTCTAAAAATTTATATCTTTTATCATAAGATTCCTATGAAAAAAAAAAAAAAAAATCGTCATCTAAAACAGATAATTAAAGTTAAAAAAAAAAAAAAAAAAACATTATTATGCGAAGTTCTGTTCAGCCGAGCAATGTTTAAACTGATTTTACAAATTATCACCATCACTTCTAGAACATTTTTCATTATTTATAACTATTACTTACTTTTCATGAAAATCGCAATGAGCGGATTTCTTTTAAATTAAGTTAAAATATAATGAGAAAAAGTTGTCTTTAATATTAGGGAATACCGTATTTCAAACGGAAAAACTAAAAGCAACTGTGCGTTTCAACTTTTTAGAAGGTAAATATGTATAATTTTCATTTTTTGTGACTATAACATTTAATCTCTTTGCAGTATATAAAATATATATATATATATATATATATTTATAATAATAAAGCATCAATTAACCTTTCATATATATTGTGAAAAAATAATTAGAAGCTTTGTGAGAGAAAATTAAATCAGTCCAATAGAAGAGGTATATCCTACATCAGTAAAAAATGTTTCATTTTATTTTTGTCTTAATCTTTTAAATATTACCTTTTATATGCATTTAAACATCTTTGTGCCGAGTTTTCATAGAATAAAAAGGCACACTCTCTTTTTAACCACCTGCAAAAAACGCAAAGGCGCTTCCTATGTTATGTTCAGTATAAAAAAAAATTCTTTTCAAAATACCGATCATAAACTTTAATGCATCAGAATTTTTTTTTTTTTTTTTTTGCAAGTCCCTCTACATACATTAGTTGCGAAAATTATACAATTTTCAACAGAAAATATCGATATGCCCTAGAAAACTTGAATTTGGTATACCAGCTCCAAGCCCTTCAATAAATATTATCGGGAAAAAAAAAAAAAAAAAAAAATCTTGATCACAGAGGTTAAAAGACAAACAGAAAGACAAAACGAAGCCAACTCATTATTAGATATTCTTAGATGCTTTAAAACGTATTTTTATTTATTTTTTAATGGGTTTTTTCTGGGGACTTTTTTTCCTGGGGACTTTTTTTCCGGGGACTTTTTTTCCGCCATTCTTTCTTCACATATGTATTTAAATAAAAGCAGAAGAACTATTGTTATTATTATTTTAAAAGAGGGGGGAAAATAACCTATAAAATTATAAAGCAAAAAATTAATTAATAAACAATTGATCTCGACACATAGAGAAAAATGCGTAATACATTTTTCAGAAAATCGATTAATATAAAAAGAATAGTTATAAAAAAGAATTATTATTTTTATTATGATTATTATAAAGCTCTCATTAAGCATAAAAATGAGAAAAACTAGGGAGACTTTTTTTTTTTTTAATGCTTCAATTATTGAATATTTGAATAAAAATTCAAGGCCTTTTTTTTTTTTTTTTTTCTAAATTTTATTTTACCTCAAAACAAATTATTTTTTTAATGAAATTTTTTCTGAGTTGTAAATTTATTTTTAATATTACAATTACAGTGTGTCGGTTGCAATATTTTATGTGTTAATTATCATCTGTTCGCGATGTTAGGGGTGCAGATTCCATCAAAGGTGAGATAACTAAATGACTGACATGCCCTCAGGCAAGATAAGATTTGTCCTCCTGCTTTGAAAACATTAACACTGCCCACCTGTTTTTCCGGAATCCCTCCCTTTCCGCTAACTGCTGAAGCAAGATTCTAGTTCTATCTAATGACTCTTTTACAAAAGAATATACTACATTGCGAATTTGTATAGAACTATTTTTATGTATTACTTTTTCTCTCAATCTCATTCTTTCTTTCTTTCTTTTTTTTTTTTTTTTTTTTTAACGAACATGATTTCAATATTCTTTTCACAAAACGTTTAAGGGGGAAATATCATTTCATTGAAAGCATAATCTATTTTTAATAATTTGACTTTTACATGATATTAAAAAAAAAAAATATATATATATATAAATAGTAGTTTTAAATTTTTCTGAAGTTTAAAAATAATTTCATAGACTATACAAATTAAAAGTTTTAAATAAATTTGTTATAAGATTAAACAAAAGCTTCAGTTTGTTCAATAAACTGTTTCAAGAGATGAAACTGTTTTTACTTTCCAAACATACATATATAAGGAAGGTATTGTGTCATCCTCATCATGACAAAAATACGAGTGAGATTTTTGTGTTTCTACAAGTTTTGAGGTGCCCTGAGTTCACTTTTGCTATTTTTGCAGTGATGCATGCATGTAAGTACATGATTGAATGCAATATCGTTTAAACGTTTTGATCAATTGAACTGAAAGTTGGTGCATATATATATTATAGGAAACAATAGAACGAACTCTATTAAGTGAATCTAGCACTTATAGCTTTCTTAGAGAGACATAACGAAAATTTCTTTATCATTATGGCCTATAAGATCACATTGTTTAAAGTGCTATAGCGTCTTAATGCCTTATTAGATTGAGTTGAAAATTTAGGGAGGCAGAAAAATGGTTAAGTGGAAAAAATGATTAACGGAAAAATAGTTAATGGGAAAATGGGTAAGCGAGAAAATTGGTAATGATAAAAAGGATAATTTGAGAATTGCTACGAATCATATACTAAAAATTTTCAAAATTATATTATACATATTAAAACTATGCATTAAATGCTAAAAACTTGATTTATGTACGTAATATTATATATATATATATATATATATATATAAGAGTGAAAACTTAAAACTTCAAAATATACTTTGTTTACACGCAGAAGGGGCATGAGAAACTATTTTTTTTTTTTTTTTTTTTTTTTTTTTTCTTTTTTTTGTTTTTTTTTGCGAGCAGTGTTCATCGACATAGTAGAAGGCAGACAAACATTTCATCAATTATATTCAGTAGAAAAGAACGTTTAATTTAATTTTTGATAGCCCTGTATGTTATAAAAAGCACCACAGAAATGCCATTTAAAACAATAAGAAAAAGAACTTTGTATAAAACCATAAAATGCTATAACCTGCAACAACTGTTTCGGGTAGAAATTAGACACGACTCTTCGTCAGGCGAACAATGTAGTCACGAGTGCTGCAATTCGTAACCGCTTTGATTGCAGCACTCGTGACTTATAGTGTTTTCAAAGTTTTGTTATTATTAGCCCTGCACATTCTCTAAAAATTTTATGCACGTTACACTGCGTAGTTAAATTTACTCTTATATAAAAAACACGTAACAGAAAATGATATACACATCCAGCAGTTTCCAAGTACAACCAAATTCTATTCAAATACTTTGGGAGCCCTGTAAACGATGAATGAGTTTCATATACAATTTATACAAAACATACTTTTTGTGCTTAAAAAAAACTATGTTAAATTTTGTGTGATGCAGCGTATAGATGTTACACTGTACTTAACACAATTTTTTTTTCATAGACTTAAAGTATTTGCGTTCTCGTGGATGGCCCTGTACATGAACCCTTTGTTTGATCTCAAAGAAAGGTGTAGTGTTTGTAGCATGATGCATATACAGAATACCGTGCTTGGACTTCCTGCTTCCATTTGTTCTTGAGATATGGTGATAAGAGACACGCAGATCAAACGAAAAAAAAAAAAAAAAAAAAAAAAAAAACATGATTTTTGGATTCAAAGAACTTCAAAACATGTAGCTATAACAAAAGCTCCATTTCGAAAATTTAATCTCAAAATAATATTTTCTCTACCGTGTGTATGGTTACGAAAAGTGAAAAAACAAACAAACTTATGTATAGTTAAGGCAAATAGATTGAAGCAAAATAAAGACATTTAAAATCGCAGATTCACACTGAGAAAAAAAATATATACCGCCTTTCTCTAAAACGAATAAGTGGCCATTTTCTAAATCCCTAAACTAGAAATATAGATTTCAGAGCTATGCGCATAAGGCACGTCAATAAACTGAATAGACGAAATTATCGAGAATTTCTACTGTACACATTTCTAGATGGTAAAACAATATTCTGAATACTCTAAATATTGCAGAGTATTCATTTATATTGCAAGAAATTCTCGCTTGATTTTCTAGAATTTGGTAATGAATCAAGATTATAGTTGCAGAAACCTGCCTCTTGTAGTCTCATTTATTTGCAGAGATTTTTAAATAACATTTTTCCCTCAAAAATATAAGGAAACACTCTAGAATTCTAATGAGGGCTTCTAGAACTCGCTTTCCAAAGGGACTAGAATTTATAAGGTTGACATGGAACTATTTTTTCTAGAGCCACAATTTAGATTCTAGATGTCAGTTACAGAATTTTTTCTCAGTGCAGGAGAAAAAAATTACACTTATTTCTTATTTATTTATTTTAGTGGAAAAGAAAATGAAAGTAAAAGAGAATACATTAATTGTTTCCATATTTAAGCATTTTTAAAAGCTTTACACCCTTTCTAATAAAACATTTTACAATAATTAATGAAGCCCGCGAAATGACGAAACTTTTTTGTATTTTACATTTAAAACGGTATTGTATAGACTACTAACATATGCCACTAATTAAGTTGTTTGAAAAACGATATTGGATTTAATCTTATTTATAATAAAATCCCGAAATTCCTGAAACTAACTTTTAAAATGATGTAATAGCTAAAACAGGGCATTAAATTAGAGGAATTATAATTTTATTCATGTTTTCAATGTGTGTATTTAAGCTGATTAAAATAATGAGAAACAATAATTTAGCTGCATAATTTGCATTACAAATGTCGTCAATACGTCATGAGAAATTAATAATAATATTAAATATTAAATAAACATGTGATTGTAAAATAGGAATTGAAAGATTACAATATAATTTTAAATTTCTTGGAGACGTTTAGACCTCAAAACATAAATATCATGTAGGACAGCATAGTGTTCAGTAATTTGAACTAGCAAAGAGAAATAAATTTTGGAATACCTGTGTAAAAATCGAGCGCGAGGCTATCGTCGTAGGCGGGTTAGTAATCATATAATAATGGAACTTATCTTGATACATAAAACTTACTTAATAATTGAATTAACTACAATTCGTGTTTAAACATAGTTGATGTAGGAAGAAAAATAATTGATGTTAGTGTTTCCAGATAAAACAATGCTTTGGTCTATGGATTTTCAGGATTAATTTTAATGTCATATATTACCTGAAAAATTAAATTTATATATAAAAATAAAATTTATAGTACAATATTCGTGAACACTAAACTTACCCATTTGAACAAGACATTTTTAAAAATTTATTTTAGTTTATATTTTATTAATTTACTATACATGTGTTTATCTTGTGAGAAAATAGGGAAAGCACTATTTCTTTAATTATTATTAATTTATTTTATTGATGTTAAAAAATTATTCCAATTCAACGATATTTAGGGGGGGGGGAAAGCAATAATTAAGAGCAAAAACTATAGCTGCTTAACTGTATTTTTCAAATTGTTTATTTATGTATTTATTTTTTAGTAATTTTATATGGCATACTTATAAAATTGTCAGTTTCATGGAAATATTCTAAAACAAAGAAATGTATCTAATCCAGAATGTTTTCATTCAATATCATTATAAATCTCAATGAGATTAACAAAATGAAAGTCCCTGCATAAATAAAAGTCATCACATCTAAAGTTTTTTGCATTTATACTCTCTAGAAGTTGATATATAGCCTTGACGCACATGAATTTGAATTACAATGCCACCACCTATGCCTTGTCAGGCGATACATACCTAAATTGAAATAGTACATGTATACATATTGTCAATTTCATAAATCACATATTGTCAATTTCAGGTTTTATGCCATTATACTTTATTGAGGCTGAGATATAGCCTTCCGTAAATAGTAAAAATTGCAGTACAAAAAGCTCCACCTATTGGACGAATAACACCGAAATTTGATAAGCACTAATTTCTTTCAAGATGTATTTAAATATATGACAGGCCCCGGCCATAATTAAACTGACAGTGTTCACAATGTTCTACAGCGCAATCTAATTTCGAGAATGGCGGTAAATGTTATACGAAGATTAATAAAAACAGATTCCGTTACGAATTTCTAATAACGGATATTCCTAATTATCCTGGATTTCCTAAAATTCCCTACTAAGGAATTTCTAAAATTCCGGAAATATCCTAAGAATTCATAATAATGGAATTTCTAATAACGGATTTCTAATACGGGAGATTAATAAAGACAAAGGATTCCATGATAAAAAAAAAAAAAAAAAAAAGTTTTAAAGTTCCCACTCAGAGAATATATGGTGCTGCGTAACAATAAAGAGAGTTCTTAAAAAAAAAAAAAAAAAAAAAAAAAAGGGTACGAGTCAGCACAATGGCTCCAATTTCAAATTATGAACTGGAGACAGAATCAATACTTACAAAAGTGCACAATCATTAATTTTAAATTATAAATTACGACGAAAACTTAGAAAAACAGTGCCATATATTATCGCAGAGGTAAGTTTTAAGACTTTTTATTTTATTTTATTTATTTATTTATTTATTTCGGAATCCCTCCTTCTCCGTCTTATTTAATCTTTCTACAGAGAAAGATGATGCCATTCTAGCAGTAAAATCGTACTACGGAATAGTATGAGAATATTCAGTTTAATTATGGCCACCTTATATATTTATGTAAAATTCTGTGTATCAGTTTTTGAGCAAGATCCAACACAAAATTTTTATCACAGACAGATGAGCATTTTCTGAAAATGATCAAATAAGGTTCAAGCGTTCAAGACATCTCGAAACGTAAAAACTGAAAATCGAAATTTTTGATATTTCTATTCCATAATCAGTACTAAATGTGAATGTATATAATTTAAATTAATACTTTCGCTACAAAACAATTGTACGTAATAAAGGTATTGTATTCTTTTAAAAGTTTGGATGTAAGATTTTCACCTAATTTACAAGTCTGAATGTATCCTGGATCCAAAAAAGTATTTTTTTGGAAGCTGGCCAGTGTGTATGCGTATGGAGAATCTTGTGACTATCACACTATTCAAAATAATTTTAAAATGAAGAAAAAAGCTGAAAATTTCAGCTAAATTTATTTTAATTCAGATTTTTTTTTTTTTTTTTTTTTTATTTTTTTTATTTATTTTTTTTTTTTTAATAGTTTTAATAGTAATCTATCATACTTCAGCTAATTCAACTTCAATATATAGCTTAAAGTGTATTGCACACACATTAATGTAATAAAGCCTCTTTTTTTATTTTTATTTTTTTTTTTTGTTTCTCCCGTACTTATTTTTAATCTTCATAAAAGGTAAGACTAAATTAGTCTAACTTGAAACAACTGTTATCCTTTTCTTCTTTTTATCTGTTTGAATAGAAAAAAAATAATTTAGCATTACTTATCCCAACTTTTACTGATATTTTTACAAACTATTACTGAAAGTTTTAAATTTTTAATTTAAGCTATCAAAAGACGTTAAATGATATTACTTATTTATAAATTTATAAATTTATTTTGGTTAAAATGAGGATTTTTTGGCATTTTAATTTCTCGTATTGGCATGCTGCATGTTTACTCATAATATATACTGCATAGTATAAAAATTTATCAGTTGTATTTGTAAAGCAGAAATTACTTATTAATTATCTATAAACAACTTCATTTTAACTATGAGTTAACTTACAATTTATAATAAAACTTCGGTTATACAGTTGTAATAAATGATTTTGCACTGAAAATCATTAAAGCGGAGCTAAAATAAACTTTTCTAAATCATAAAACTACATTGTATTATTAAAATTATAACAAATTAATTTAATGTAATATCTGTTTTCATCCCTAAATGTAGCTACTAAATTACACCCAAAGTTAATTTCTAAAAATAAAAATATTTATTTCTTTTTAAATGACACCATTGCGAACTTGTATTTCATACCTTAAAAGCAAAGAAGAAATGCTATCTTCAATTTCAAAACGTACACAACTGTCGTTAAAGATAATGTATTTTTTGGGAGTTAGTTGTATTCGTTCGAAAACTACACTTTTAAGCCCAGCCCATACGTCAATCATACATATAAACATAGAGAGTCACCTTTCTTTATTTGCACAGATTAGAAGTTACTGTTACAATTTTCACCAATGTCTTTTTTTTCTGGTTTCCATTGTTTTCGTTGTCATTTTTATCGAGCAAAAGGGGAGGGAAGGGAGGGGGGACATTATAGAGTTCTGATATATTTAGTGGCTTGCGGAAGGGGAAGAGGACAAAATTAAATTAAAAAAGTATTTTATTTTTCAATTTAAAGAAGATTATATATTATTATTTCATAATAATTAAAGAAAAATACATTAGGTATATAAAGAAGGGCTTTTTTGGCAGTGGAAGACACACTAACACACACACACACACAAAAAAAGATTTTTATATAACTTTTCACTGATTTCAATGAAACTTCTTATTTTATATAACTTATTAAGGAAATACACAGTAATTTGGAATTTTTGTAAATCTACGGGAGAGGGTGGGACAAACGAAAATTTTATTTCTCTTCATTTTCATTTTACAAAAAAATTATTATCAATTAATCCCAGAAAAATATCTTCAATTGTTATTAATTAAGAAATAAATGCAATGTAGTTTTGATATAGCTGGGGAAACTGGAGATCAGAAGTAAAACAATATGGTTTTTATATCAGTTTTTGCTGGTTTCAAACAAATTTTGTTAACTAATATTTAAAAATACTTGTAATATAAACGATTTACTTATAACAAATATCACGTTTCAAATAAAAGAATAAATAATAGAGATAAAAATAAAAAAATAATTTTAAAAAATAATTTTAAATAATTTAGAGGTTTCTATTTTCCTGCAAAAAGTTTGATAAAATAATATTCTGAATTTTTCAGTTTATTTTCTGAAATTTTCTTAATGATTTCGAATTGAATTTTGCATAAATATTGAATTTTTGAAAAAATATTGCATTTAAAACTGTTTTTTTCCTCGAAAATATCTAGGATTTGTAGAAAATTTTAGCACAAGATAGAATTCAATAAAAATTTAACAAACACTTTGAGCAATTATTCTAATTAAGCAATTTATTAAACTGCTCTGGAAAGTTATTTTTCCCACTCAAATTCGAAAAATATTTATTAATTATATAATTATAAATGTACATTATCAATGACCTTTTCTTTAGTACAAAATTAATGCTATATGCTGACATTAACATGCAAGTAAAAAATACATTTGCTTTAATTTTTTTTTAATTATTATTTTAACTAAAATGCACAGCCAACGGGTTTCAGGAACCAAAGGCTATCGCATGGAAACCCAAGGCTTATTCCTTGCGCACAAAATTTCTGAGGGGCACAAAATAATACTAACGGTAAAAATCGCCCAGTTTTCTTCTTCTTTTTTTTTTTTTTTTTTTTTATTAATGACATTTTATATTAAAATCTATCTTGTTATTATATATTTTTATATTGCAACGCTCAATAATTTATATCATAGTTTATTATTGAATTAAAGAGGAAATTTGTTACATAGCTAAACTTGAAAAATCAGAAACAGATAGGGATTATCTATTATAAGAAATAGGTCCTACAGTGTGTATGGAATGGGAGAGGGGGAGTTGCATCTGTATAAAATATATATCAGAATCTTCATCATTGGTCTATAATTTGTATTTTAATTTCTCTCATATTTCATTTTTTATTTCATTTTATTTAATTATTTTAAGTACACTAATGAGATACTTCAGACAAAAGAAAAATATTCATGATATTCTTTAAACACTTAAATATTAGACAATTATTATTACTATCATTATTGTTATTTTGTGCTATATAGGAAATTTGTATTCTTACAAATTAAACTTACAAACGATGTAACTTACATATTATGTAGCTTAGTTACTTAATGTATAATAATTCGTCATTAAAATGATCAAAACTAGGAAGAAAAATAAGAACTATTCAACAAACAATCACATATAGAAACGGAGCCTTACACAAAGCAAATGTTTTGAAAAATCTCAATTTGGATTCCTTTTAAAACATAGAGGGATGATAGCACTTTGAGAAAATATGGATAAAAACTTAAAAAATGCTTCATATAACAATTCATATACATTTCAAATTTATGATATAGAGCAAATTTAAGACCGAACTAAACTAGTTTTGTGATCGCTCAAAAAATTATTTCACTGTAATGTTGAATAAATTCATTTATAATCTTACTTAATAAAATACTGTTACGTTGATGTTAATTTAAAATTATGTTGTTTACTAATTAAAAAACGGTAATTACAATACTTAAGAAAATATAAACTAATTTTTGAATTATATTTGATTTAATGCAATTAATAATATATTTTTAAGTATTACATAAATGAATTCTTAATTATTTAATACATTATTTAATATTCCATTAAAATTGTTCATGGTAATTTCATAATTTAAAGTAAATTATAGTTTTTAAATTTCATGAAAAACGCGTAGTTATACATTTTGATTATAGACAGTTTATAATAAAGATTTAAAGTATAAATTTGTAAACTTAAATTTCAATTAAGAAATATTTCATTTATACGGAATATAATTTTTTTCTGCTAATAATTTTGTGTTATTTATTGCCGGAACGTCAGTGGAGGCCTCTCTGTTGAGACTCAGAAAGATTTTGGGTTCTGTCTGTGGGTTTGTTTGTCTATGTGTCTGTCTGTCGGGCGATAGCGGCCGCAATAATCACGCAACTGACTTGCAATTTGGTACACATGCCCATGAGCCCAATGGAATTAGCTGTATAGTTTTAGTGTGTATTCCATTTGAAGTTCGTGTACAGGGACACTCCAAAATTTTTCTTTGCATTACGGCCCATGTGAAGAATTTGTATGTACTGCGATAGCAAACGCAAAAATCATGCTGCTGACTGGCAATTTGGTATACATATTTATGAGCCTCACGGACTTTTAGCTGTATAGTTTCTGGTGTGTATTTCATTTGCAGTTCATGTACAGAGACATACCAAAGTTTTTTTTACTACGGTCTGTGGGCAGAATTTTTATGTACTGCAATAAAGGCCACAAAAATGCTCCGATTGACTTGCAATTTGGCACACTCGTTCAGGTTCACTATAGAAATAGCTCTATATCTTTTTATGTCTATATTTTCATGGATTGCGTACAGGGACACGTCAAAATTCTAATCACTACATTGGGTGAATTTCCTTTGAATGCACTTAGACATCATTATTTTGCAATCAACAAAATGAAATTAGCGTATATTATTGAGATGTTTAAACTGACGTTTTCTGCAGAAAATATGTGCACTTAGGCTTCCTAATTAATGTACAAGAGCACACAAAAATGTTCTGACAATGTAATGTTATCAGCCAAATTATGTAAAATTTTGAAGAATTATTCGTAAAAAAACGTAAAATAAGCTGAATAGTTTTTACTGTTGTATTCAATGTTTATGGTTTGTTTACGGAGACACGCAAAAGAATTTCGTGACATTGGAGCCTGTGAATATTTTTTTATTTAATAGTACTTTAATGCGTTTATGCTGCATTCAGCATAATGGAATTAGCATACATTTCAAAGATGCTTAAAAGCATGTTTACTCCAAAAAAAAATATGTATATAGACTAAATAATTCCGATGACGAACTGTAATCATCCAAATGATGTCACATTAGGTTGAAATATTAATGAGTTATAATTAATTAAATAGGTGTATTATTTTTAGTGTATATAATTACTGTGGCTCCTTTTCTGGGATATATAAAAGAATTTCGTACTATTAAGGTCTATAGTCGATATTTCTTAAAAGTATATTTTAACATGGTTACACCTCGTTAAATATAATGAAATTTTATTAGAATTTTAAAAGAATGTTTTGCAGTGGAGAAGAGTGAACTTAGAATTGGAAATTCATTTACAGGGTTACATTAAGTAATTCCGAAATGTTATGTAATAATTTTGCATGAAATTTGGTAGAAGTATCTATGAATTACAGGGAATTAATACAAGACAGTGAGTTATAAGGAATCATATATATACATATACAGATAGTTGTAGAAAGAGAAATATAGCGGGGGGGGGGTAGCCCCCCTCAGAAACCTTTTTCGTTTATGGAAACAAATCAATCGAATCAATTTATATATTATATAATAAGGAATAAATAAAAATTATCTGATGAATAATGTGTGATGCAAATAGGATGTTGTGACTCCTGATCTGCAGATCCACTAGTCAATACAGATTATTAAACACTATAGATATATTTCTGAAACTTGTGATTTCACTTATCTCTTATAAATAAATCTGCATATACTATCAATTCAATTTTGGTTTAAAAATTTATAATGATAATTGTAAAAATTATTGTGCATGTGCAATAATACTTTTGTAAGTTGACAATACAATATGAATTATTTACCAGGGATAGGTTCTAGAGTCAAAAATATGTATGCTAGTGGTAAATCTTGCGATTTATTTCTAATTATTTCCACTAAACTGATTTTTCTGAAATACTGAGCGCAAATCAAAAGTCATTAATCGTAAAATGTGTCAGTAATTTTAGAAATCTATCTGGTTAGATGTCGGTTTGAAGGCAAAAATTCTACCTGCCTCTGTCAAATTTTGTGATTTATTTTTGATGCATTTCTAACGAACCCATTTTACTTAAATTTTCTTTATGAACCGATTACAATATTTGCAAGCATTTTTAGGGATTTGCAAGGTGCAAAATGCAGAAGTCTGTCTTCATGTGAAATATCTTGCTACTTAATTAATGCATGTCTGCCGAAGCAATTTTATTCATATTTTAAAAATTAATTAATTTTCGATGTCAATGCCATACGGAGATATTTTCTTGTCTCATCAGGTGCAGATTTCAGAGTTCGATCAAGCCAAAGTGATTCCAGTTAAGTGGGCCCCCTAAGGCACATTTGGGTCCTCATAATTATTATTTTTTGCATGATTTTAGCACACCTAAAATAATAATAATAATAATAATAATAATTAATTAATTAATTAATAAAAAACTTTACGCTTTTTCTCTATTTCACCTAAGAATGAATAATAGAGTAAAATATTTCTCTATAAAACTTTTCATTTTCCTTTCAAAAATAAACTTTTCATGAAATTATTGTTTTCAAAGCATTTTTGTACATTTTAATTACAAATTTTTTAACACTAAGCAAAATTTTTGTCCCCTCCCTGCAGTCGGCCCATACGTTAATCAAGCCCAGGGAAATATCTTCCTATATCAATTTTTTCTTTATTTTTTAAACTACTCTTGTTGAGTCGAAGATTTCAGAATATCATGGAATAAAAATGCCTTATATATATATAAGTTATATAATATGTTGTGACCACTGAACACTTTTTTTTTTTTTAATTTATTTTCAAATGAACGCTTTTAATAACAGTGCAATGCAGTTTTCCAAATAATTTGTATTTTTATTTTACAGCCCTTTTTTATTCCTTATTTACACATTATGTTCATATAATACATAATTCATTCTCCCATTTCTTTTAACTATTGTGGACGGTTTAATCGAACTCGTTGATTTAAGTACATTTCTACGCTGCATTTTTTTTTTTTTTTTTTTTTTTTTTTTTTTCTGATCAGAAAGAGTAACTATATAATTTTAAATGGAATACATTATTGAAAAAGAAATAATAAGAATAAATAAATAAGAATAAATTATTCTATAATAATTGCAGCTTACTACTGTGATACAGACAAATAACAAATTAAAATTTATGAATGTAAATTTTTTTTCATAATCCATATTTTATTGTACTTGCATGTTGCTTTACTTTTACTGTTATTTGCATATAGTAATTTTAATCCGAATTTTCCCTGCATTTTTATTAAAATTTTCAATCATTCATAAAACGATAGAACGGAATAAACAACTAGTTATTATTTAAAAAAAAAAAAAAAAAAAAAAAAAAAAAAACCTCGCGTTTTTTAAATATAACAAATTTATAACATATTTCTTTCAATTTTACAAATAGAAAGCATCGTATTTCGTAATACGCAGACTGAATTTTTTTATGCAGTATTGAATATTTCCATTTACAATACACATCGGATATATTGCTTCACGCATAAAAAACTGTGAAACTTCAAATACGAAAATGAAACAGAACAATCTGCACATATGGACTACTCGCTCGCGGGCAAATGCATACAGGAAGTTTCATTCAGGGGTGTTCTTCATTTTTCTCGGAAATATACTGTCCTAAGATAACCTAATCATCTTTAAAACCGCCCAAGCAAGTTTCTATAGTAAATGTTTCTTTCCTTCTTTAGATTCCGTCCTGTATTTCTATACGACTGTTCCTTTACTGTTATTTTATTTTCTTCCTTTTTAAGTATAACCTAATTTCAATATTGTTTTGTTAAAAAAAAAAAAAAAAAAAAAAAAAAAAAGAAACTTTTATTTTAAGCAGAATTTAATTTGAGTAATTTGCATTTTATAGTACACAATAAAACAAATATCACTTTTAAAAATTTTATAAGTTTTAAAAATAATTTCATAGACTATAAAATTTTAAAGTTAATGCAAACTTGTTGCATTATAAAACCTAATTTTTAATTTGTTCAGGTAACTTAGGTTAAATTATATTTTAATATTAATGATAAGTTTAATATATTGTTAACTGCAATTTAATACGGGGTTAACAGTAAACTACAGGAAGTAGAAATAAACATTAGTTCGATTAGAAGAAATATGCATTTGGGGGTGGGGTGGGGGAGGGATTGTATGAAACTGCAGTGTGTAGCAAAAATTATCTCAAAATTGCGATCTTTAACTTTAATATTACTTGAAAATATAGGATACCAGAAAAAAGGGCACCGGAAAAAGGGCACTTTTTCAATTCGCAATTCGAAAAATAATAAATATCAAATAATGAATTTAAAGAATTTAAAGCATGACTTTCAAATTACATTTTTAGAGATAGCATTTGATTTGGTACACAATTCATTTAGTATATACCTCCTGGAGAAAGGGAAGGGGGGGGGGGGCTAGCAGCAGATTGAGAGAGAACAATTGTTTATATACCACCTTCTTACCGATTTTAATGGAAATTTGTATAATCACGTACAATTTGTGACGATCACAAAGAGCGTATTATATACCTGAAAGGCAAGGAGGTGGGGCAGATGGAAATAAATTCTTTTTTAAAATACCCTATTATCTTTTTTTAAAATACACTAAATATATTCTTTTTAAAATACCCTATTACCGATTTAAAAAAAAAAAAAAAAGAACTTTGTATAATCACGTACAATTTGTGAAAAAATTACAGTAAGTTTCAGATATACTTGAGGGGGGTACGGAGTTAAAGAAGGGGGGGGGGTGCACGTGCAGAGGAAAATAAAATGAGTTTTTATATATTTATTTTACCGATTTTAATGATATACTAGCGAGCTTCGCCGGCTAGCGGGTCAGTGTTTTTGAATGAATCACTATAATTAATGAATCACTAACAGTAACTTTTATTCTTAAGAAAAGAAAAAAAAAAAAAAAAAAAAACATTTCTGATCAGGTAAGAAGTTGCCTTCGGCAGCGCAGAAAACTAATGTTTGTATCACTACATTTTAATGAAATTTGTTATGAATAACACTGAATATTTAGGAAAATTTACGCTGATTTATATATATATATATATATATATATATATATATATATTTATATACATATCGGGGGCTAAGGCAAAAGAAAAAAATGGTTGTATAAGTATCACAATTATCAGTTTTAATTAAAATTTCAAAGAGTGTTACATACATGTTGGAGGAGGGGGGGGGGGGGAGGAAAAATATTGTTTTTAAATCACTTTGCTTTATATTTATAGGAAATTTTGCATAAATATCTCTTGTTGTTTATCAGAGAGGGTTACACGACCTAGTGAGAGCTAGGGGTACATGGAAAGAAAATATTTTTATGCCATCTTGTTGCCGATTTAATGAAACTTCGTTGAAATATTACTTATAGTTTATAAAACATTACAATGAGGGTTAAGTATCAGTTCCTTTCTCTTTCTTTGTACGGAAAAATCCAATATATGATTTGAATTTCAAAAGTTACTCAAAATGAAATTTCTTCTTTTAATCTGTCTCTTTTGCCCCCCCCCCCCACCCGCCTTCGTAGAATATAAAAAACTTATGCTCTCATTGATGTTTAGCATGAGTTTTACAAGAAGAAATTAAGAAAAGTGCCTTTTTTCCGGATCACGGAAAAAAAGGCTCTTTTCTTAATTGTTACTTGTAAATTACTTCTAAATACGAATGATAGCAAAAAATATTTTGTTTCTACGAGGGGAAGAGGGGGAAATGAGACAGATTAAACAAAAAAATTCTGTTTCTGAATAATCTTTTACCAATGTTTGATATTAACTTTTAATTAATGTCTGATGTGAACAATGCATTGAAGTTTTGCATACTAACTTAGAAACTGAAAGATACTGCGATACGTAACCCTCTCTAAAAATTTTCATAAGCAATAACGGACATTTATACAAAATTTCTTATAAATATGAAGCAGTTTGATTTTAAAACAATCGTATCCCCCCCCTTGTCCCCCAAGTATATGTAACACTCACCGTAATTTTTCATTAAAGTAAAGGGATAGTTGTTAAAATTTTAATTAAAATTGGTAACATTGTGATATTTATACAATTCTTTTTCTCTTCTGTTCTCATACCCCCCAAGACATATGTAACAATCAGCGTAAATTTTCTTAAAAATTAAGTGATATTTATAATAAATTTTATTAAAGTGCAAAGCATAATGATATAAAACTTCATTTGTATCTTTTTGTACCCAGCACCCCCTCCTCTCACCCAGATACATGTAACACTCACCGTAATTTTTCATTAACAGTAAGTGACTTTTGCACAAATTGTCAATAAACAGAAGTCGATAAGAAGTGTTATTTAAACAGATTTTGTTATACATCTGTGCCTCGCCGCTGCTACACACACTTGCCCCCTTTTTCAACTACAGGTAACTTTCATTATAATTTGAATAAAATGTAAGTGACAGTCATACAAATTTTTTTACTCTTCCCCCTCTTAGCAACTCCCCCCCCCCCCCCCCCACAAAAAATAAAAAAAAATAAAAAAAAATATGTGTAACACTCACTGTAATTTTTCTTAAACAGTAAGTGGTATGCACACAAAAATTTATTTAAATCGATACTAGGGTAGTTTAAAAAATATATATTTTATTTCCATCTGCTCCCCCTTTGCCCCCCCCCCCCCAGGTATAGAATGCACTCACTGTGATTTTCATAAAAAGTAAGTAATAGCTATAGAGTATATCATTAAAAACGGTAAAATGGGGATATAAAAAATCATTTTATTTTCTCTGCCCCCCCTCTTTCTGCCCCCCCCTTCCCCACCCCAAAGTATGTCTGGCACTTACTGTAAAATTTTCACAAATTGTGTGTGATTATACAAAGTTTTTTTTAAATCGTTAATAGGGTAGTTTAAATATATATATATATTACTTCCATCCCCCCCCCTTGCCCCTTAGGTATACAATACGCTCATTGTGAATTTCATAAAAAGTAAGTTATAGAATATATCAATAAAATCGGTAAAAAGGTGATATAAAAAATCATTTTATTTTCCTCGGCCCTGAAACTTACTTTAAATGTTTCATAAATTGTGTGTGATTATAAAAAGTTTTTTTTTTTTTTTTTTTTTTTTTTTTTTTTTATTTAATCGTTAATAGGATAGTTTATATATATATATATATATATATATATTACTTCCATCCCCTCCCCCTTGCCCCTTAGGTATACAATGCGCTCATTGTGATTTTCATAAAAACTAAGTTATAGTTATAGAATTATATCAATAAAAACGGTAAAATGGTGATATAAAAAATCATTTTATTTTCCTCTGCTCTCCCCCCTCTCTTTAACCAAACCCCCCGAAGTATGTCTGAAACTTACAGTAATATTTTCAAAAACTGTGCGTGATTATACAAAGTTTTTTTTTTTTTTTTTTTATCGATAATAGGGTAGTTTAAAAAAGAATATATTTTATTTCCATCCCCCCCCGCCCCCTTTACCCTCAGATATGTAATGCACTCGTTGTGATTTTCATAAAAAGTAAGTGATAGTTATAGAATATATCATTAAAATCGGTAAAATGGTGATATAAAATATCATTTTTTTTCCCTCTGCCCTCTCTCTCTTTAACCCCCCCCCCCCCTCTTCCCCGTATGTCTGACACATACTGTTTCTTTTTCACAAATTGTACGCGATTATAAAAATTTCATTAAAATCGGTAGGAATGTGATATAAAAACAATTGCTTTCTTTTGATCTGCTCCTAGTCCCCCCTCCTTCCCCCAGGTATATACTAATTGAATGTTGTGGAAAATCAGCTGAGATTTTTAAAAATCATAATTTTAAAGTCATTCTTAAAATTCATTATTTGATATTTATTATTTTGCGATTTGCGAATTAAAAAAGTGCCCTTTTTATCAGTGCCCTTTTTTCCGGGTGCTTTTTTTTCCGGGTCCTTTATTTCCGGGATCCGAAAATATATTAGTTAATACGAATCTAGAAGGAAAATATTTTATTTTGGAAGAAAATAGCTAAGCAAAATTGATAGAAAATTTTGGATAAAATAATTTTTAAACAATGACACTTTTGATAAAGATAATAAACGAATATTGAATCAAACATTCAAACTCACATTTTCTGAAAAAAAAAAAAAAAAAATTTCTCCCGTCAGTGAAAAATATAGAAGCTATGCGAGAAGAATATTACATTTTATTTTATTTTTTCTCCCTCTCTCTCTCTATGTATATATTAAAAAAAATTTTACTGTCCCTGGCGCGGTTTAAAATACCGTATTTAAACATTTCCTACATAATTTAAACAACATTTTAAAGTTAGTTTTAGAAACAGTTTTATTTGATATACATTCCTGTGTGAGAGTGGCATTAGTCCCTTGTCATTTCCCTTTTTTTAGATATTGGAGTTACATTCACTGAAATATAAGACTCTCATTAACTTTTGAAGAATATTTAAATTTCATATCATTTAGAGAACTTTTACCCACACCGCTCATTGAAACACATTCGACTAATTAAAAAAAAAAAAAAATAATAATCTGTTTTATCTCTGTAAACAATTCGCATACCAAATAAGGTACTTAAATTAAGCACAACATACGCATATGTATAGAAAAACAAAGTAGTAGGGGAAAAGAATGATCGTAACCCGAATGTGAGTGTAACCCGAAAGAACAAATAAATAATTAAAACAAAAGCAACTAGCAATATTTTTTAAAGTTAATTTTTTTAAATAAGTATATTGGAAAGAAGAGCGGCAAAGAGTGTTGCCGCTTTGTTTGCAGCATTCGTGTCTATTTTGTTCGTCTGACGAAGAGTGGTGTCTGTTGCGGTTTCTTACATTTTATGGTGTTTATTCATAGTTTTGTACTTATTACTTTTAAACGCCAGTTCTGTTGTGCTCTTTTTTACAACTTTGAAAGTAATTTTTATTGTATTTAATTTGTATTTATTTATTTTTTAAATAAATGTTATATGCAAATGATGTTATTGTTATTATGATTAAGAAGTATATGAAAATAAGCATTAAAATTTTTTACTTTCTTTTACTTCAAACTCGGAATAAAATGAGCCGGCAAGGAATTAAACTGTGCTTCTTAATTTTATTTTGATCCATGCTCTTATGTATAAAAATCGGAGACAACAAAATTATTAATATTACCAACTAGTTTTAAAGGAATATGTATGGTTAAAATTCCTCTATGCATTAAAATTCAATGAAAATGTTTTGAATTATAATATTTAAAATTTTGTTTTTCTAATGTTTAATTTAGGATTTCTTTTACATCATTTAAAATTATAATCTTATGGTGCTGATATAAAAATTACACTTTAAAGTTTAAGAATAATTATCGTAAATTTTAACTTTCTAAAAGTTACAATAAGAATTTTAAAATCAATATTTAAATAATGCTATTAAATATAACCTATTAAATATTTTAGCTTTCTCCTTCAAATAATTTATTTAGTTATGTTAAAGGAATTATAACACCAGCTTAAAGCGGCAGGCACATTTGCGATTTATTTTTTAATCACTCTCTTTGTATTTTTCCCCTTTTCAGTTAACTTTTCAAGGTAACTATTCTTTACAGGCAATATACGTTTAAATGAATAGTAAACATGTGTTGTAAACATCTGGTTTTACCAGAAAGGAGAAAGCGAAGTCCTGTCGCCAATTTCAGAAGGATAGGAGGACTTTCAATGCTATTAACGATAGGGAATCACAATGAGGATTATTTAAAGAATTTTAATTGGCTTTTTTCTGTTTGGCTAGGGATAATGGAAATGTCAGACTAAACGGATTAATTTAGAAAATATCGACTTTCAGATTTTCTTTCTTAGTTTAGAATCAGTCATACAATCAGTGGGTTATTTAGCAGTGCTTAACATCCTAAATATCATGCTAATTTATTCTTACATGCTTTAAAAATATGGACAAAAATTTTTTCTTTCATTTTTTTCTTTCTTTCTTTCTTTCGTTTTCTTTTCTTTTCTTTTCTTTTTTTTTTTTTAATAAGATTATCAACATCACCGAATAAAAATAATCCTTATTCAAAGCCAAATGAATGGAATATTCAACCTGAAACAGGGCTGAAAAAAGGATCCTCCAGAAGGAAATTTCAAAGTAAAAGGTAAAATACATTTTCTTGGATTTCTTACAATGAAATTAGGATAAAGTGTTTTGTCAAGTATTTAAAGATACAGCTGAAAGCAATTTATTGCCATCCATTAAAATTTTTAATAACTGAATTTTACAGAGCGGATTTTCACAGTGGCACAAAGCAATTTAGCTTTTTAAAATTCACCAAGAAGCGCCGGGTTCGATCCCAGATAGCACTCACCGATCTAGTCATTTGGAGTTTTCCATGATTTTCTCTAAAACCCGTATACATACGAGCTTTGACCACTTAGAAAGATCCCCTTTTCACTTTCGAAACAGTTGTAGGTGTCTGAAAAGGGAGAAGGGCGCCGCAGTCGCTACATAGCAGGAATTCGCCAATATTAGAAATTTCAAAAATCATTTGCATAAGTAAATATGCTGTTGTAAGTGTCTGAGACCGGGAAAATTGCCATTTGAACCGTACGTAAATTTGTTATGGTCAGATTTTTTTTTTTTTTTTTTTTTTTTTTTTTTAAGTTCTAACTACTGTCAGAATTTTCAAGAGTACTTTGTAGTTTGTACGGTAAGCAAAAGGCTGTTGTAAGTGTCTGAAGCAGGAAAAAGGCGCCGCAGCCCCTCACTGAGCGGGAACTTGTTACAGTCATACTTTTTAATGCAACATTTCTTCTTAGCCGGTGAATCAGCTGGTCGCCAGAGAAGGCCAGTGTTACACAAATCTTAGTGTTTTTCACAGATAACATTATTAACAAAATTATGATCCACCTTAAAAAGAACTTTAAGGCGCAAAACAGCACATAGAAAAGTAATCTCATATGCCGCCATATTTTTAAAAACATTGGTGGGGAGGGGACTGTACATCCCCTGCTCAAGCTTTGTTCCTGAGCAGAGCACCGACAGCATTTTTTTAAAGTCGACGCCCCTGCTTCACATTCTTTACTGTGCCAGGCAACATCAGACGTGATTTATGTAATCTTTAATTTTTTCGATCGCCTTCGTCTATGAGAGACATGTGGCTAGTTTAAAAATAATTTTTCCACTACAGAACAGTGTCGTATGACAGCTATCACATTCATATACAGTGTTTCCATAAGAATATACCCATAAAACTTTCACTGCAATAAACAATCATCACTTCATTGTAGATCTGTCACACATGGAATCCCATAACGTAATTCAAAATTACGTAATTGAATTTTATTTTGGGCGACTGTAAACAATCATAAGTACAATCATACTTACTTTGTCGTATTCTTAGAAAAAAAGGAGGTGCATTTTGTAAATGTGAATAATTTATGGCAATATCTTTACGTTGTACATAGTGTAAAGTTATTAATACATACTTTAAACTCAAGTACGAGATGGATCCCGGAAAAAAGGGCACCGGAAAAAAGGGCACGGAAGAAAGGGCACCGGAAAAAAGGGCACCCGGAAAAAGGGCACCGGAAAAAAGGGCACCGGAAAAAAGGGCACTTTTCCAATTCGCAAATCGCAAAATAATAAATATCAAATAATGAGCTTAAAAAATGACTTTGAAACTACATTTTTAGAAATTTCAATTGATTTGGTACAACATTCATTTAGTATATATCTCGGGGAAGAGGGGGGATGGGGGCAGGAGCAGATCGAAAGAAAATAATTGTTTTTACAAAAACTCTTACAGACTTTAATGAAATTTTATATAATCACGTACAATTTGTGAAAAAAATGACAGTAAGTGGCAGGCAAACTTGGGGGGGGGAGTTAAAGAGGGGAGGGGCAGAGGAAAATAAGATTATCTTTTATAGCACTGTTTTACCGATTTAATGATATATTCTATAATTATCACTTACTTTTTATGAAGATCACAATGAGTGCATTATATACTGGGGGGGGGGGAGGGCAAGGGGGGATATGGAAATAGATTTCATTCTTCTTTAAACTACCCTTTTATCGATTCAAAAAACCGTATAATCACGTATAATTTGTGAAAAATTACAATAAGTGTCAGACATATTTTTTTTTTTTTTTTTGGGGGGGGGGAGGGAAAACAAAATGATTTTTTTATATCACCATTTTACCGAATTAATGATACATTTTATGACTATCACTTAACTTTTATGAAGATAACAATGAGTGTATTACATATCTGGGAGGGGAGGGGCAAGGGGGAGCAGATGAAAATAAAATATATTCTTCTTTAAACTATCCTATTATCGATTAAAAAAAATTTGTATAATCACGCATATTTTATGAAAAAATTACAATAAGTGTCAAACATACTTGGAGGGACGGGGGGTTAGGAGGGGGCAGAGGAAAATAAATTGAATTTTTATATTACCATTTTAGTGATACCAGCAAGTGATAGTTATAGAATATGTCATTAAAATCGGTAAAATGGTGATATAAAAAAATATTTTATTTTCCTCTGTCCCCCCCTCTCTTTAACCCCCCCCCCCAAGTATGTCTGACCTTACTGTGATTTTTTTCACAAATTGTATTCTACTATACAAAGTTTTTTGCTTAAATCGATAATAGTGTAGTTTAATGAAGAATATATTTTATTTCCATCGGTTCCCCCATTGCCTCCCCCCCCCCCAGGTATATAATGCACTCATTGTAATCTTCATGAAAATTAAGTGGTAGTTATAGAATATATCATTAAAATAGCTAAAATGATGATATAAAGAATCACTTTATTTTCCTCTCCCCCCCTTGTTTACCCCCCCCCCCCCACACACACACACTAAGTATGTCTGATACTTACTGTAAATTTTTAATAAATTATACGTGATTGTACAAAAAAAAAAAATTTAATCAATAATAGAGTACTTTAAAGAAGAATATATTTTATTTTTATCTGCCCCCCCTTGCTCCCCCCCCCAGGTATATAATACACTCACTGTGATCTTCATAAAATGTTAGTGATAGTTATGGAATATATCATTAAAGTAGGTAAAACTGTGATATAAAAGATAATTTTATTTTCCTCTGCACCCCCCCTCTTTAACCCCCCCTCCCCCTAAAGTTTGCCTGACACTTACAATAATTTTTTCACAAATTGTACGTGATTATACAAAGTTTCATTAAAATCGGTAAGAGTTTATGTAAAAACAATTGTTTTTTTTCGATCTGCTCCTGCGCCCCCTCCCCCCCTCCCCCCCATCTTCCCCGAGGTATGTACTATATTAATGTTGTACCAAATCAATTGAAATTTCTAAATGTGTAATTTGAAAGCCATTTTTTATATATCATTATTTGATATTTATTATTTTGCGATTTGCGAATTGAAAAAGTGCCCTTTTTTCCGGGTGCCCTTTTTTCCGGTGCCCTTTTTTCCGTGCCCTTTTTTCCGGTGCCCTTTTTTCCGGGATCCGTACGAGATAGCTTTTAGATCTTTCCATCCCCTTACTTTACTGCCTTCCTCAGTAGCTTTTTTTTTTTTTTTTTTTCATCATAGCCGAGTTCTATGAGCTCACTTCATTCAAGATGACCGAATACTTGCTTGATTATGCAACATCTCATCATGCTTTTACAACTTCAGGTGGAAGTAAGCGGTGGTCTAGATCACTGCAGGTGCAGGTACTCCGTAAGCTCCCGTGATGATGATGATGATACTTTAAAGAAATGCCCTCTCTCAGATGATAGCGATTCAAAATTCTATTGTGAGTTTATGCACACAATTAGAGATGTGAGCGGGGAAAAAACCCGGGTTTAAACCAGGGAATAAACCCGGATTTTTGGGAAGGGAATTTTGAAAGTTTCCAAAACAAGGGAATTTTAAAAGTTTTCAAAAGTTACAAATTTAGCTTTTTTTTTTCTGAGATTAGATACGTTCTAAGGCATTTCAAAATGTTATCTCACATTTAGATGTTTTTTTGTGATCTTTCAATTTTTAAATAGTGCTTTTAATGTCTATAAATTTAAAAAGTGCAAGTTTTAAATTTCATTAATTAACAGACTTATTTTCTGTAATTGCAGCATATTTATATCTTAATTCTGACTGTATACACACAGAGTTCAATATAACACTTCTTTTTTTCTTTTTCTTTTCTTTTCTTTTCTTTTTTTTTTTTTTTTTTTTTTAATCGCAGTCGGAGTTTATCATGTTTCAGCTGTATATCTTTAACATTTTATTTCAAAAATAAAACAAAAATGCTTCCAAAATATTCTGCATTTACTAAAACAATCAATAAATTTACAAGGGGAATTATTATTTCAATTGAAATTTTGAACAATATTAATATGCAAAAAATAAATAAAGAAAGAAATAACAGCCAAATTATTAATTATTAGCTATTGAATATTTTATGTATTGATTTGATGCATTGAAAAATTATTGCTCTAATTCTTAATAACCGAAGAACTCATGTTCGATTTTGTTCTCCGTGCTCTTTAACTGATTATACATAACAAAATTTCATGAACTATTGTGTAATTTTGTTCGATGAATTATAATAAAATTTAATATTTTTAAAGTATTCTAACCATATTTAATTTCATTGTATTATTTTTTATAACATATTTTATTATGGTATTCATTAAAAAAGAAAAAAAGTTCTAAAGTTATTTAAATAGGCAGAAAAAAATCATTTATTATTGTCAATAACGTAAATGTTTAATTTTTTACAATTTTTTGTAAAATAATCACATAATTTTTTATATCACTTTTATTTAAGCAAATAGAATAAAAATGATATTGAAACAAGTTGTTTGTACACTTAAAAGAAGTGAAATTAAATCGAAACACTGAATATTAGTTTCTTCCCATCAAAGTTTCCAAAGTTCCCAAAATTCCCGGTTTAAACCCGAAAATTCCCATGTTTATTCCCCTGAAGCAAAATTCCCGGGTTTTTTACATCTCTACACACAATAACGTTTGCTCTATTCCTGTCATTTTTACTAGAGAATATGCCATAATGAAATTGAATAAACATTTGTGATTTTCGACCCATTCTAAAAATATTAACGGAAAATTAAAGCAGGAGCACACGCAGAGACGAAACAAAAATCTTAAACACTTGTTGGAAAGTGTCAATAAAGATTATCTTTAGATCACATTTCTAAGTAGTGGTCTTTATTATTCAAAGAGCCTAATTTTTGAAAAAAAAAAAAAAAAAAAAAAAAAAAAAAATCTAAAAAAAAAGTAATATGATGCAGTATTCCAGGGAAAAGAAACAAATATTTGCGGCTTCTTATATTTTCTGGCCTAGTGCGACCGCACTTTTCGCATCTGCCTAAGCATGGCCCTGCATATTTGCCTAACCATTCGAGTTTTTTTTTTTTTCGTGGTTTTCTCCGAAATTCGCCTGAAGATATTTTAATAGATATCAAAGAGGGTGTCGCATGCAGATGTATATTTGTGCAAAGAATTGGCATTAATCTACATATTGACACATGCATTATTTTGTGTTCTTTAGAACGAAAATCGAAACCTAGCATTAATATTGAAACAAAATTACGAAGTCATCGAAAATAACAAATTAGCTTTTAAGAAACTTAAATTTCAACCAAAATCGTGTAAAGTTAGTAGTGCTAGTTAATATATTGGTGTATTGACGCTAATGAATTTAATCGAAGAATGAATTTCCAATAAATTAAATTTTTTAACCTTTCATTTCATTTACATTATCATCCAGACCCACTAATGGCTGAGTTGATCTACTAACAACTCTGGTAAATGTAAGGTGCCATGTTCAAACAAAAGTAGCATTCATTGTTACAGCCATTCGGGTTTTTTCGTGATTTTCTCCAAAACTTGAATGAATAGGAACTAAGAACCATTAGAAATACCATCCACGGAAAGTATTTTCTCATCGTTTAATTTGAAAATTCTATAACAATAATTTTGAAAGTAAAATGATAAAAATTTCAATCCATTGAGAAATTAGAAAAAAAAAGGGGGGGGGGGGGGGAAAGAAAGAAAGAAAGAAAAATATATATATATTTATAAACTAAAGGTTTTATAAAGTCTCATCATGGAGGCAAATACGTTAAAATTGAAGAGTGAACTACGCATGTGTACAGATGGAATAATTACACATGTGTATGTACAGTGTTTGAAAATGTTTGTAATCTATGCGCCGCATATTTTTTTCCACTGTTGTTTTTGTTTATTTCTGGAAAGAAAGTATTGGCACCTCAGCATTTTATATGCGTAAAAAATAAATAAATAAATAAATAAATATAAATAAATAAATGAAAAAAAAAAAAAAAAAAAAAAAAAAAAAAAAAAAAATGGTGTGATGATAAATTTCGAAACGTCAGCAAATGGTGGAGTAATTTTTCGAGAAATTTCTTCTACCCATACACCAATTGTTAACATTTCATTCGAGTTTTCCGTCTTATTAAGTGAAAAAAATTACTTTATAATTACTGATACTTATAAATCCAATTTATAAGAACTAAATCAATCACATATTCTATGAGTTAAAATGATGATTTATGACATTTATTTATATGTATGTATGTATTAATAGGTGCTTTTATAATATATATAAAAATTCATTCTTATTGGTCTATGTGGTTTCAGTGTTATTGTATCTGTTGCTTAGCTTTTATGTATAATAACTGATTATTATAATGTATGTATTCAAATATAAAAATTCGAGTATTTTAAAGCTTTATTTTAAATTAAAATTCATTTAAAACGATAATAAAAATCGATTTGTTTTTAATTTCTGAATGAATAAGAAGTTTCTAATTTCTTACAATATATATATATATATATATATATATATATATATATATATTGTTTTTTGGGATGTCGTGTATACATGCTAATTAACAAATATACAAATGAGCCAGCAAACTGAAACCATATCAGTTTTATGATTTTTAGATTCCTCACACCACCTCAAAGCATATAGAAATCTTAAAAAACCCGGGATGAAAATTTTTATGAATGTCTAAGATCTTCATAGCTACAATATGATGAGCAATGAAAAAGTGCACATATTGATAAATGTTTTATTTATTTATTTATTTATTTATTTTTAAATGCAGATTGCTTTAAAAAATGCACTACGGCAAAAATTTAAAAACATATTTGATTTATTTACACAATGAAATAATTTATTATTATAAAAGACAACTTTTCTCGATATCACCTATTAAAAATATGAAAGTAATAAACTATCTGTGTTTTAGGTAATTTTTAGTTGTTGTTTTTTTCACATTTTATCCGGGATTAATTGATATGATACAACACAAAACATGTTCATTGATCGAAAAAAATACACTAAGCGACAAAAAAAAAAGCCGCACTTGGATGTTTTCCTTTTCGCCTTCTACAACCGCCAATTTTATCGTTTAAAAAGCAAATTTTCGAACAGATTTTACTATGTTGTCCTCCACATACACTTTAGCTTTGAGCCTAGTGTTAAAAACAAAATGCAATTGTTAGGAAAATTGTAATTTTAGAATTTATTTCAAAAATGGTTAGAATAAGGCAGTTAACGATGCCACAAAAAGTATTAATTCTTAAACGAAAATCAAAAAATATTTTAATACGTGAGATGGCAAAATAATTAACTGCTAACAAAATATTGGGAAAATGAATTTTAGCAAAATATAAAATTTTTTGGCCGTTTAAACGGGGAATTTGGCTTTAGGCGGTCATGTTGCTCATCCAAGCAAGATAACCGCAAGTTAAAATGCGAATGTTTAAAAAATCGATTTGTATCATGTTCAGAACTTAAAAAAGATTAAAAAAAAGTGTATAGTAAATTACTTTCTTCAAAAACAATGCGGGAACAATTAAACAAAGCGGGTTTAAGAACGGAAGATCTGCGAAAAAAGCCATTATTAAGGAAAAGAATTAGAAAAAACAATACTTTAGTTGACCAAAATTTAAAAACATTATCAGTTAATTATTAGGCTGAACTGGTTTTCTCTGATGAATCAAGTTTTCTTTATTTCGTGCAGTTGAAAAAAGCTAGAATGAAGACGAAAATGTGACCGACTTAATGAAAATCGCACTTTTAAAACAGTGACACATTCTCCGTACATTATGGTACGGAGGTGCATAAATTTTCAAACACTCGGGGAAATTTTTATGCTCAAGGGATCAATTAACTCGAAATAAAACACAATCTGCATAAAAGTGGTGCCTGACCGACTATTTTGGAGGTATCTTAGACATTTCTGTAAACAGCATTTGAAGATAATAAGGCACCTTACTACACGGCGTCTGTGGTAAGTTTATTCACTTTAAATTGTCAAAATTTCTTATACATTCCCATGAGAACCTATAATTCTGTAAGTAATCATACTTTTTTTCACTTTAAGTTAAATACCACAAAGGATATAGTAGAATTTCTTCTTTACCAGACATGGAAATGGTCAAAATCGCGATCCGCTCGAAAATGTTTCGTCTATAAAAACGCGGGGGAGAGGGGAGAGGATTCGAAATTTGCAGCCCATAACTCTGCCAGAACTAGAAAAATTTATTTGTGGTATTTGGCACATTGAAATTTCTGAGATTTATATTAAAACACTGTATAAAACTATGCCATTGCGCATTAATGCAGTAATTCCATATAAAGGTGGAATTAATCCAATGCAGAATACATATTTTTAACAAAAAATTGCTTAGATCTAACAAATAAATAATTTTATTTCATATATTAAAATATAACTTGTTTATTTCATATAATAAATCATAATAGAATGCAAAGTGTATAGTTATTGCATTATGTTCAAAAAGAAAGTTTTATACAGATTTTTAAAAAGTACTTCGTAAAGTGCAATAAAGCGAATTATTAAATCGAAAATATACATAGGTATCATTTCATACCTTTGGTATTATGCAAACAAAACAGTTTTATTTGTTTCAAACATTAATTTTAAAGTTATTACAAATAAAAAAGGTATAAGTCATTTTTCTGCAGTGCGGCTTTTTTTTTGTCGCTTAGTGTAGATTAGGTGTAATGTTTAACATTACTTTTCTAGCTATTACGTATTAAGAATCTTAAAGTAATAAAATATTTTTTTCGTTTCAAAGTTTAAAATAATATATAAAGTTTTTTTCACTCAGAGTAATAATAATAATAATAAATATATATAAAATATAAATATATATATATATATATATATATATATATATATATATATATATATGTATGTATATATATATATCAATAGATACATGCTAAAACCAACACAACAAAAATAAAACTGATTGTAGCACAGTACAAAAGCTAGCACAGAAATGTTGCAATTCATTTTGATCCAGTAAGAGACAAAATCAATTTAAATTAATTACACGCACATGAGTAAAAGGACCTTAACATATTGACGTACAAAATTGATGAAGAAACTCGTTAAAAGTATTAAAAGTGATTCAGGAATTAAGAATCCAGTTCAAAAGTAAGAAAAAAATAATAAAAATAAAACAAAATAAAGGATCACAGGAATATTAATTGGAATAAAAATGCTTAAAATTAGAAGTCTTATCTCATCAGGAAGCATGTACTTCTTTAAAGCAGCGAGAGAGCTGCAAGATTCCGTAAAACAATATAGCTAACAATAGCAAAGGTATATTGTTCTATCTATCTATCTATCTATCTATCTATCTATCTATCTATATATATATATATATATATATATATATATATATATATATATATACAGTGGTGGACATTATTATAAGACACCTATCTAAATTGACAAATACTGAAAGAAAAGATTCAGAGCTTAAAAATGTTTTATCAAATACGTCAAAAACATAAATTTATTCTGTTATCACACGTAATTGTTTTACATAAATGATATTTTTATAGAGTTTAATTAAAAAAAAAAAAACTTGGACAAAACTTATAAGACACCCTAACATTTTAATTAAAACACCTGTTTTTTTCGAAAATAATGTGCAATATTCAAATTTTCTGCACGCTGTCATGACGTCAGCAGTTATCTAAAGCAGACGATAACCGACTTCACGCATTTACAAACATGCCAGGAGGTACAGAATTAAAAGAAAGTGAAATTCGCGAAATTTGGAGACTAAATGGAACTGGTGCTTTAATTAATAACATTTCAAAACTTATTAAACTCTCTAGATGTGCAATTAGAAATATTTTGAAAAGAGGAATTAATGGATCGGTGATTAAAAGATCTGGACGTACTCCTTGCTTGTCGTACTCCTTGCTCGAGAGACAGACGCCATGTGCTTTCGCTTGCAACACAGAATAAGATGACCACTACAGGCATTAAAAATGCTTTGAAACTGAATTGTTCAAGGAGAACCATTCGCAGGGTGATGCATAATGCTTCTATGTGAAATATAAAAAATTGAAGAAAAAACCACCGCTTCCAAGCCGGCTCAAAATGGAGCGTCTAAACCTCGCTAAACAAACTATGGCCTGGACCTCCAAATGGTACTCTGTGTTATTCTCTGATGAACAAAGTTTAACCTGGATGGTCCTGACGGGTTTCAATATTATTGACATGATTTACGGAAGTCTCCTTATGTACTAATGAGATGCCAAATGGGTGGAGGCTCAGTAATGGTTTGGGCTGGTTTTTCGGCTCAAGGGAAAATGGATATTGTTTTTGTGCACCCAAGAATGAATTCCGAAAAGTATAAGAATCTTCTTAAAGATCAACTAGCCATATACGGTGAACTTCTTTGTGGCGAAAACTACACTTTCCAGCACGATAACGCGCCGATTCATGCATCATACGAAACAAAAAATTGGCTTTCAGAGCAAAGTATCAATGTTCTCTCGTGGCCTTCTCGCTCTCCAGAATTAAATCCCATTAAAAAGTTGTGGGGGATCTTAGCTCGTTCGGTTTACCGAAATGGGAGGTAGTTTATATGTGTCGAAGACCTAAAGAATGCTATAAAATGTGCTTGGGAAGAACTGTCTTGCGATATTGTGTTAGAATTGAGAGATTCGATGCCGAATCGCATCTTTCATGTTATAAAAAACAATGGCGGCTCCACCAAATATTGAATAACCATGTTAGAGGATTTTCTTTTAGACCATTAGTGTCTGGTAATGATGTTGACCACTGTATTTGGAAAAAAACTGTTGGTGTCTTATATTTTTGTCCATTATGTTTTTATATTTTTTCATTGAATTGTATGAAAATATCATTATTATAAAATAATTATATATGATAACAGAATAAATTTGTGTTTTTGACGTATTTGATAAAACATTTTTAAGCTCTGAATCTTTTCTTTCACTATTTGTCAAATTATATAGGTGTCTTATAATTATGTCCACCACTGTATTGAAAACCTTTTCAAACATTGTATTATATATGTATTAGAGGGTGTTAGGGGACCATAATAATACATTTGCAATGATATATATAGAACAGAATTGAAAAGAATAATAGAGTATTTCCTAATAAAGTAAAAATTTGCTCATTGTTATGTAGTAAGAATTTGAAAGTAATGCAAAAGTCACTTTAATTAATTAATTTAATTAATTAAAAAACGTTTGTGGGTATTGCATGCTTGGCAATTTTTTCTCGCTCATACGTAATAAAAATCTAAAAAATAATAGTAATAATAGCTATTTTTGCTACATCTAAATGGAAATAGAAGAAACAATTTTAAAACCTAAATGTTATTAAAAAGCCAATTGTTTCATTTATGAAGATAACTGCACTATTTTTCCGGGAGACTTTTTTTCCGCATAACATTTTTCCGGTGATTTTTTTTTTCCGGTTAACACTCTCTCCCCCCACCCCCATTCCCACCCTCTCTCTCTCTCTCTCTCTCTCTCTCAAATAAAAGTTAGAGAGACATAAGTATAAAGAAGCAGGGGATAAAGTTAACATTTGAAAAAAAAAATTTTTTTCTTTCTGGAAGAAAATGCCAATTTATGTAATAATAATTTCGTCTAGCTTTATGAAAGTAACCCTTCTGTAAGAAATATACAGGCAAGCGTACATATGCATATGTCTTTTTTTAAAATTCTTAATCAGAATCCTCTGTTTTATCTTTATCTAAAATTTTTCTCTTCTCTCTGAATCTCATCACTCACCAAACCCAGGGATCGACTTTCACCTCACTGACTGACCCCTAGTATTGTCCTTATCTTTTCACAACCTGTTTGACGAAACTGTTTTCAATAACTAAACAAGATGGCGCGTATACTTAAAGGGAAGAGAAAAAATTAATAAAAAAATCCGACGTAAAATGTAGTTTACAATACTTAGGAGGGGGGGCGGAAGTGCTCCTCAACAAATTCTAAATGATTATTTTTCATTTGCGTATAATTTCCAAAAAAAAAAAAAAAAAAAATTAAAATTCGAAGAGCATGTCCATTATCGAATTATTGATAAAATTTTATATATGTTTACCGTAAATAAATATATATATATATTAAGAATGTAGGAAAAAATGGCACCGGTAAAAATGGCACCTGCGATTTGCGAAGCATATGCTAAAATGATAAATGATCACATTATTGAGAAAAATTAGGAGATAGAGTTTTGTTTGGTCAACATGATATATGTAGCCTTCAGAAACATTTATCTAGGTAATGAAATGCTAAGTTAGCACAATATTCGAGCTAACTACCAGCTAAAAAAAAAAAAAAAAATCTTAGGAAAAGAAAAATTAATTTATAAAATAATAAAATTTCTTTTAGAAAGTGCATTACGGAAAAACTCAATTTTAATTTATTGAAATATATTTTTCAAATATTTATACAAAAATAAATAATAATAATTATTATTATTACAATAACAATACTGTACAATCGAAAGAAAAAAAAGGCATTGCATAACGAATATTAGTGTTTGGTAGGACAAAGAAATATTTTGTCATGACATTGAGATATTTTCAGTTGGTCATACTTCAAATAAAGTAACAGATAGGTTTACATGGTTAACTATAAAAGAGGGAAGAGGCGGGCATATACGAAATGAAGTATCCTGTCATGTATCGTAATACAGCTTTTCCTAAGTTTAAAATATCATTTAAGTATACGGGCATACATCAATTGTGCTTACGTTACCCCCCCTCCCCCTTCCCATTGTTAAAAATACATCAATTGCGCTCGCGAGAAAAATTACTGATAACATTCATTGTCATCCCCCCTTTTGTATACGGGAAGGTAACGAATTATAATTTCTGGGAAGAAAAAAAATATTTACTTATTCTCGTGTTATCTCCTGGGTAAAGATAATAGGCTCCAATAAATTCAAACAAGAGCAATTAAAAAAAAATGTTTATATTATATTATTTATTTAAAGAAATATTTATATTACACAAATAAAAGCAAGTCTTGCTTTTGCCTGCAAGGCAAGTAGCACATGTTTTTTGCACCTGATGAAGAAATGCCAAGTCCTTTCGAAAACGGTTGCGCTGGATTGAATTTTATGGTCTGTGAAGTTTTAAGTTTAAATATTGAATATACACCATATTTTTATTTAGTTTTGTCTTACCTGTAAAGTTTTCAAAATATTTTCTCATTTAAATGAAACATAAGTACTTCAAAAAGAAATCCAAAAATCTCATGCCATCAATAACTTATGACAGAATAAGCTGAACAATTTGTTCTGGTATGCAAAATGTTGAACCTTAATGAATGTTGAACCCCTAATAAATGTTGAACCTTATTGATCGATTGACATTTGATCATTTGTTTTACAATACCGGCTTTCTATTATACATTTCATAGCTAAAAAAAAATGAAGAAACGGAATATTTAATTAAAATAAATAAATAAATAAAAATCCATGTAATGGAAGCTTAAAATACTCGACACTCACCAGGGGCATTGATTGAATATTGTAAGCATATATAACCAAAAATATTTACAGACAGAAATGACCGATTTATTTAAAGAGTGAAAACAAATCCAAGATATATTTAAACCAAAAATTAATATGAAGGCGAATAAAACTTAAAAAATATATATATACATATTATTTACTCATAGAACAACACACACGCCTATATATATATATATATATATATATATATATATATATATATATATATATATTATAATCCTTCATCTTTATAATGATCAAACACAAGGAGTGAAGACTTAAATTAGTAAAGTATCAATCCTTTTCTAATATTAAACGAGTAAATCGCTTGACATGTTATATTTATTTGTCCTGAGGAACATCTCTACGATATTCATGAAACATGAAACTTTGGGGTTAGGGGTATTTCGGGTCCAAAAAACAATTGGATTTAGCCTTCAGGAAACTTCACGTTCTCTGATAACCCTTAATCAGTTAGCTGCAATATATAGCAGAATTTGGGTTTACTCACAAATAAATACAATGATTTTTGATGAAAGTTTGGAGTTAAGCTTTTTTAGGAGCTAAATTTATTCCACATATTCAGTTCTTCTGGAAAATTCGCGTTCGATGTTAACCCTTTATCGGCCAGTTGTACCATATGGCGGAAATTGGTTTATTCGAAAATGGATGCCATGATTTTAATGAGTTTGGCGATAAGTCTTTTTCATGAAGTTAAATCGAGTGAACATATCCTCATTTTCAGGAAAATTCGCGTTTGCATTAATACTTTATAAGCCAGTTGCACCGTATGACAATAATTAGGTTTAATCGAACATGGATGCAACTATTTTAATGATAGTTTAGGGTTAAGTGTTTTTTGAGGAGCTAAATCTTTTGGACATATCCTCATCTTCAGGAAAATTAACGCTTGATATTAACACCTTATCGGCCAGTTGCACCACATCACAGAAATTTTGTTTACTATGAAATGGATGAAACGATTTTTATGAAAGTTTGGAGGTTGTTTTTAAAGTTGCTAAATCGGTGGGACATATCCTCATTTTCAGGAAAATTTCCGTTCACTGTTAACCTTTTGAAAGGGGCTGTGACAGCATCTGCCACGCTTCACCATAGGATTTTGTAAGAGCCCCTTCCAAAACGTTAACTTTTTATCGACCAGTTGCACGGCATGATAGAAATTGGGTTTATTGGGAAAGGGATAAAACAATACAAATGAAAATTTGGGGTTGAGAGAGATAAATTGGATTCACGTATGCTCATCTTCAGGAAAATTCTCTTTTGATATTAACCCTTTATTGATCATTTACACCGTATAACAGAAATTGGGTGTGCTATGAAATGGATAAAACTATTTTAATAAAAGTTTAGAGTTAAGTGTTTTTGAGGTAGCTAAATCGATGGGAAATATCCTCATTTTCAAGAAAATTCCCGTTCGGTGCTAACCCTTTATAGGCGAGTTGCGTCATATGGCAGAAATTCGGTTTACTTGAAAATGAATATAATAATTCTGATAAAAATTTGTGGTTAAGTGTTTTTTGAAGAGTTAAGGTGATTAGAAATATCGTCATCTTGAGGAAAATTCGCATCCGTTGTTAACCCTTTATCGGCCAATTGTAAAATACTGCTTTACAGTCGGCAGGAAAATCATTCGAGCGCTAGCAATAATTCCTATGTAAAAAAAAGTACACTTAAAAGTATTTTGTTAAATAAATCCTTGTCGAATCATTTTCTTAGTCAGTCTAAGAACATGATTCGACAAGGATTTATTTAACAAAACTGTCAAGGCGTACTTTTTTACATAAGAATTATTGCTAGCGCTCGAATAATTTTGCTGTCAACTGTACTCGTAAATGGATATAATGATTTTGTTGGAAGTTTGAAATTAAGTGTTTTTTGAGATGCAAAGTCGATTACAGATTTTCTTATCTTCAGTAAAATTCCCGCTTCTTATTAACCTATTATCATCCGGTTGCAAATTACGGCAAAAATTGGATTTACTTGGTTGTGGATGTAAAGGTGTTGAAGAAAATTTTGGAGTAAGTTTTTTGGGGTACAAAATCAATTAGGTATATTATCACCTTCGGGACAATTCGCGTTTACTCTTAATTATTTTTGAAAAACCTTTCTCATATATCCGTATTTCTAGGAAATTTAGCATTCATTGCTGTGTTAATCTTCACTCCACCGTGGCAAAGTATGGCTTTTTTTTTTTTTTTTTGGGGGGGGGGAGGAGGGGGGATTTGCTCGAACGATTTTGATAAGTATTTAAGGTATGGGGTTTTTTAGATGACAATTCAATTTGAATTTTCTTCATTTTTAGGAAAATTAACGTACACAATTAGCACTCACTCTGCCTTTTGCAAAATTACGACAGAAACTTTCCAAAAAATAGCGCTAACTGTTTTGATAAAAAATTAGCATTAAGTTTATTTTTGAGAGCAGAAACCCATCTGATTTATCTTCATCTTCATAAAAATTAGAGTTTACTGTAAACCTTCGTTTCATACATAGCAAAATATGGAAAATATATGGTTTTCTAGAAAGTATTTCAATAATTTTGATAAAAACTTAGATTTAGGGAATTTTTGAGTTTACAAATGAATTGTAAACACAAAAGTCTGACATTCTCTTTAGAACATTTAATATTTATCGGTAAACCGCACTTCCCCCAGGAAAAATGGCAAAAACTTCGTTTTTTTTTTTTTTTTTTTAACCCTCGAATGTCTTTAATAAATCTTTAGAGTTGACGTGTTTTTGAGATGACATTTCAATTTGCGTTTGAATAACACTCATCTTCATTGTAATTAGCGTTCACTGGTAAACCGCATACCACAAAAAAGGCGGCATAACTTTTTTTTTTTTTAATAGAAACTGTTGAAAGGATTAAAGAAAAAATGCTAGAGGTTATTTTTAAAACGAAAAACGGCTTCATTTATCATCATTTTTAGAAAAGTGAACCGTAACTGTACTAGAATAATGTGTAGCAGAAATCTTGTCTTTTAAGAAACTACTTAAATGATTTTGATAATAAACTGTAGTTAGAGATTTAATATGATAATTGGATTTGAACTTTCCTTATATCGAGGAAAATTAGCGTGCATTGGTAACTCGATCTCCGCCCTGAGCAAACAAATAATAAACATATTTATGTTTACCTGAAAACAAATCACAGCATCTGCACTACGAATGATTTTTACAATGAGACCGAGTGAACTCGGTCATCCAAGTACTAAGTTATTTTATGTGGAAATGAAGCATAGAAATAAAAGAAAATAAGTTGAACAATTCAATTAATGTAGAAAAATAACTTCGAGATTGTCCAAAAATTGCTAACAACGGCATTTACAGTAGCAGGGTTAAAAAATAATGAGCTGTTTCTGAGACAGTGATGCATTAAATCATGTAAAATCACTATCATTGTCCAAAATCGCAAAGATTTCTACTAGGAGTTGAAATAAATGTAAAAATGTGCAAATAAAAAAAAATACAGTTATTATGCATTAATATATAGATTTACACAAAGGAAGAACAGTTTAAGAATAATAAATACGATACAATTATCTATATATTCATTTATGCTAAAAAATATATACAAAGTATTTCATTTTCAGCACTCTAAAAACGTACGTTAATAATATTATATGGAATGTAAATTAACATTATTAAAATGCAATCTATGGTCTGTAATGTAGCGACAAAAAATATACAAATAATTCAATGTTGCTTGTGGACATTTGAACCAACTTTTAAGCAGGACCTATATAACACGGACAAAAATTTGATTATAAATATACAGTCAGATCTCAATATTATCAGATCTAACTGGGAATAAACCTGAAAAATACATTTTAAAGAACTCGTCAGCAGCCAGTGGATCATTAAAATTTACTCATAACTTTGATGAAATCTAATTTAGAAATTTATTCATCAAACCTGAGAGTTCATATCAGAAAATTATAGAGTGGAAGGCTGATTTTTTATACCAACTATGTGAAAAATACCTGAGCCGGGAATCGAACCCGGAACTTCCGCTTTACGTGTGGATGCTCAAGCAGAAGTCCCGGGTTCTATTACCGGCTCTGGTATTTTTCACGTAGTTAGTATAAAAAATCACCCTTTCACTCCATAATTTTCTAAAATTGATGAAATCTTTTTTTTTTTTTTTTTTTTCCCCTGACCGAATGAAAAAGAGTAATCTGGTGTATCACTGACATTTCTTTCCGTTATCCACATTAGTGCAGACGATTACTATAGTTTAATGTGTAAAATGTTATTTATTTCAAAATTTCTAGAGTAATTTAAAATCATTTAAAATTAATTAAAAAAATTGTTTCTAAAACCTTTCTATTTTTAATGACATGCATTTCGGTTGAAAGACTATAGCCTCGCCGATCCACAACCCCTGTTTGGATATTATGTACACATTAACAAAAAATATTTAAGTTGTTGTTAAATTTAAAAATATGTTTCAAATTGTCGCTCACTCACTTCGTTAAAACACATTAGACTATTTTAACTAATCCTGTATATCAATGAGTAAAAAAAAAAAAAAAAAAACTTTTCTGTCAACATCACAAAATGGAATAAATCGCGGCAAATGTTCCGAGTTTAAGGTCGAAATAAAACTGTGACCCTGAGTCGGTGCAAATAAAGTCGGCATGAAAGTAGCAAAGCGGCAACACACAAAAATGATCCAAGAGACAAGCTAAATTAAAATCAATAAAGATCTGGTGTGATAATTATATAAAAGAACAGAAAAAATATCAAAAATAAATTTAATCAAAAAATAAATGGTGACATTAAAAACAAAAACAACAACAACAACAAAAAAAAAAAAAAAAAAAAAAAAAAAGAAAGAAAAAGGAAGAAAGAAAGAAAAGATCGACCATAAGAAAGTTATGTGAGTAATTTCCAAACGTCAGATATGAAAGGCGTTGAAGAAATATTAATAAGATTTTTAAAAATGTAAAAAAAACTTCCAAGAAATCCAGATTGGAAGAGGGGATAGGAGAGGAAATAATGCCAATTTTAGAAATTAAAAAATAAATAAATAAATAAATAAAATAAATAAATAATAAAAATAAAAATACCCATGAGACCAATAAGGGAAAGTAATAGAAAATTTGGAGATCTTTTCATCACGAGCGTTTAATTTATTTTTATTTTTAATTTAATTTATTATTTTTAATTTTTAATTAATTTATTTATTTTTAATCATTTTTGTGTGTGGGCTTATTTATATGATATTTCAAAAGGCTTCTAGTTTATCTGTTTCAACAAATAACTTAGGTATTATTAAACACCACGACAATTCTCAGTTGGAATGGAATTTTTAGGAAAAGTGAATTTAATATTGTTGACGAATTTAAAAATGTTATTATTTCCAAATTGTGAAAAAATTGTAGATACTCTGAAAAAAAAAAAAAAAAGGAACAATAAAAATGTAAAATTATATGATTGAAACATTGGTAATTCAAGTTAAAGAGAGAACATTTAGAATTTTTGATTTTTAGAGCTCTATCGATCATAGAGGGACTATAGCTGGAGAAAGAACTTTAAATGTTAATTTCTTCCCAGAATCAGAAGAATCAGAGAAAATGAAAGCAAATGAAGCCGGTAAGAATAAATACAGAAAGCAACCATTTTCTGTTGGGGTGGGTGATTATAGAGATTATGTGGAAGAGAGACATAATAATGTTTTCTGAAGACAATGGTTAAAATCTAATCATGTTATATAGAAATCGAAACGTCAAGGTAAAATAGAGAATTATTCTTTTCAATTTTGAAAGTAAACTGATTTAGAAGGCGTTTAAAATATCGTGTAAATTTGCGCACCGAAGGAATGCTCCTAACGAAATAAATCTTCCCTTGCTTCCAACGGTTGGGAACACTTTTGATAAAAACGTAGTTTTAGAACGTTTCTTAATCATTTCATCCTTTTTTAATTTCGAATTTTTTTAAATATCCACTTAGAAAAAATTATAAATCAGAAGTTATATGAAATTTGAAGTTTCTAGATACATTATTACTGTAGGAAACATACAAAAGTGTGGTTTTCAAGCGGGTTTTTCCTCACACCCTCCCATTGTGCGTGTACTAAAAATTTTAACCCGCAGTGCTTCAAACATTGTGATAATCACTGATTGTGTCGTTTGGTTGAAATGGGTTCAGCGGTTTAGGAGATGAAAGACATACAATCATATATACAATGACTTTTATTCATATTAATAAAAGTATTTTTATTCTTCATGGAAACTAAAACCTGTTGAACCACCTGTTAGTTGGCTAGTTATGGCTATTGTTCATAAAGTTCTGCCTATAGGTGTACATTATTTCCTCGCTTGGTGGCGAGCATTACATCCTAAATTGTTGATGTGTATTATGTCTCTGTTTGCCTGTGTGTAAAAGGTCTTGACTTGCCGGTGTGTATCACGTCTTCATTTGCCTGTATGTATCACGCCTTCATTTGCCTGTATATACAAAGGTCTTGACTTGCCGGTGCGTGTCACGTCTTCATTTGCCTGTGTGTAAAAAGTCCTGACTTGCCGGTGCGTATCTTCATTTGCCTGTGTGTAAAAGGTCTTGATTTGCCGGTGTGTATCACGTCTTCATTTGCCTGTGTGTAAAAGGTCTTGATTTGCCGGTGTGTATCACGTCTTCGTTTGCCTGTGTGTAAAAGGTCTTGATTTGCCGGTGTGTATCAGGTCTCCAATTGCCTGTGTGTAAAAGGTCCTGACTTGCCGGTGTGTATCATGTCCTCATTTCCCTGTACGTAAAAGGTCTTCAATTGCCGTTGTGTATTAAGTCTTCGCTTGCAGGTGTGTATTATGTCCTCGTTTGTCGGTGTGTATTACGTCCTACCTTAGAACGTGTGTATTATGCCGTTGTTTGTCGGTTTGTATTATGTTCTAGCTTGCCAGTGTGTATTATGTCTTAACTTGCCACTGTGTATTCATCTCAGCTTGTCGATGTATATTATGAATTGGTTTACCAGTGTGCATTATGTTCTTGAATGTCAGTTTGTATTAACACAATTTTCTTACCTGCTTTTTTTACCAACAGGAAGCACTGTGAAACACTTTTAAATTATTCTTAAAACTATTCAATTACTTAAACACATAATGTATCTTAATCTCGCTCAAATTCTTTCATTACAACACAATCAGTTAAGATTCTTGATGTTATGAGGCACTGTAAGCATTTTAACACAATAAAATCCTGATTTCACATCATGTGATGAACATACTTAATCATGTGTGCGAAATAATATTTATAATAGATTATAAATTTGTATTTTGATCGACAGAGAAGCAGAAGCACACTTTAAAATAGGATGAAAACCATACACTTACTTAAACATGCAATATATTCTAATCTCAAACAAACCCTTCGAATACAACACTGTTAATACATTTTTCCCATTAGGGGGCGCTGTAAATTATCTTAACCATAGCCTTCTAAACTAGATGCCTTCCACGTGGCTCGGAAACATTGTGTTAGGCAGCGCCACCTGGTACAGATTGTGCGACTTTTATATTCAACAACCACCAAAAATTTTTAAAAGTGGGATTTGATATACATAAAAGGTGAACAGAATCAAAGAAACGTCGATTATATATATCATATATCCGTTATGAAAATTATTGGTGACAGTTGAATGAAAAAGTCGCGCAATCTGCATCAGGTGGCGCTGTTTACCGCTTGAACTCCTGCTAAGTTTCCGAGCCACGTGGAAGGCATCTAGTTTAGGAGGCTATGTCTTAACATCAAAGAAATCTCAGCTTCAAATTGTGCAATATCAATAGGCTTACAATACAATATACTTAATATTGTACACGAAATATCATTTATTCATAATAAATTATAAATTGGTATTTTGATCACCAGGAGCCGCTTTGAAACTCATTAAAATACTAGTAAAACTATTCACTTGCATTACAAAAACTATTCACATAATTACAAATACTTTCATTACAACACATTTAAAGAAAAAAAAAATCCCCGAAAACTTTATGCGGCATTTAATTCACCATCGTGCATCGTCAGTCACTTAGCAAATCTGAGCGTTTTTATTATTGTAAAATATTTTCTTAAACTATGTGCAACATGTATTATATGAATTGCAGCATAACATAAAAAAAAAAAAAAAATCTCCATGTCCGCATTTGATTGTGTGTATCAACACAGTCAATGTCCTCATTTGATTGTAAAATTACAAAGTCCTCAGTTGATTGTGTGTATCGAGTTCACTGTGTGTGTTGCGGTGTATCGAGGTCCCCATTTAGACGGTAAAAATACATATTGAGAAATATTGGAATTTTATGAAAATTCAAAGCTGATTCATAATTGAATGAGTTTTATTAATAGTTATTTATCAAAAATATGCTTTTAAGTCAATTATTTACGAAGTCCCCGATTGGCGGTGTATACACATAGTCCTCAGTTTGCACGTCTTGCCAACCTGTGTGTGTGTGTGTGTGTGTGCCTGTGTGTGTGTGTGTGTGTGTGCCTGTGTGTGTATGTCTGCATAAATAGATATTTAAAATAATGGGACAATTATGTTTTAAACATTTAAAAAAAACTAAGTATGGCTCATTGAGTTGTATACAACATATAAACAATAATTTTACATTTTTTTTAAATAATTTTTTTCTTGAACGTAATTATCTGAACTATATTACTAACTTCAGTATTGAAATGCATATGTAATTGGTTATAATCAGGATTTAGAATTAAAGTTAGTTTTCAAATTAAAATTTATTACTAAGGACATTTAATGTAACTTATGAATATATTCATTATACAGTAATACATTTCATTTCTTCACTATCTATACATATTTATACATAACTGCAGATTTTGTAAATATATGTTTCAATCCTGTATGTATTGAAAAAAATAAGTACATAAATCTTTCGCAGTTGTAAAAGTTAAAAGTTCAACGGTTTTAATAGATTAAAGAGAACTCAAATAAGTGTAACTTTTGTTTGTTAAATGTATCAAGTTTTAGCTAACAGGATACTTTATATTACAAGAAATGATACATTATTAGCATAAAGTTATTGATGTATTTCTTTTTTTTTTCTGTTTTACAATTTAACACACATTAATAAATTTAATACGAAATATTTTATATGTAATGACAATATAATATACCGAAAATATGCTAGCTTATCATATATCGAAAGTTATTTGTCAGCTTCAATTTTCTTTCGGAAGCCGCATTTATCATTTTATCCTCACATGCATGACAGAATGATGAATGAGATATTTCTATCTGAAGACAATAATCTACATGTCATCAAAAGGAACATATAACGTTTTTAAACAAAATAACAAGCAAGCATTTGTTCATTAATGATATTTTTGAATTCTTTAGAAGGTAAGTGTTATTTTGAATAATGTTAAATCTGCATGATATTTCGGAAAAATGTATACTTAATACAAATGTTTATAATTACTTAAAACGTGAAACAAAAATTCAAATAAACAAATATATTTTTTATGATTTTTTTTTAACCCTTTAACGTTCACTATTTAATTTATTTTAAAAATTACTACAAAAATGGCTTTTAGACACGTAGCTGATCATAAATATTAAAAAAAAAAAAAAAGAAAAGAAAGAAAGCATTGTTACTTTTTGCAGAGTTGCCAACTTTTTTAATTTATTCCGGAGCATTGTTAGCCCCGCCTATTTCTCACACCGGAAATTGTAAAGAATGATTTTTCCTTTATTTAACCGTTGTCACTAATTAAAGAGAAATATTCTATAAAATTTCTGGTGTGAAAAGAAGGCGGGGCTAAAATTGCTCCGGAATAAATTATAAAAGTTGGCAACTCTGCTTTTTGAGACGTTTTGGTTTGAAACATCTATTAGTTAACCTTATTAAATTCAAATAATATTTAATTTAATAAATAAAACACTTTACAAGTAAACATTATCGACTACAAAAACTCGTAAAAGTTGTTTCAGGTGAATATAATAATCCAGCTCTTCAATAAATGATAAAAACTAGACATGAGTGCATCATCAAACCAGCAATTCGCACCCGCGCACACTAAGAAACTTCATGTGACTTATGCATTTAGTTTCTTTTGAAGCATGTTTTGTTAAATTTTGGAATAGTGCTGTTATCTGGAGAACAGAAAAGGAACAAATGTTTAAAATCTGATTAATACAAGGAAGAAATAATAAAAAATCTGCTGCATAAAGATTGTTAAATTATGTCAAATGTCTGGTTTCGCTGCGAAACCAATGATAGTTAAAGGGTTAATGTTGATAATTAAAGCCTTGGGTATTTTACTTTTATTTGATAACTGCTTGAGCATTCCTTAATCGCGGTTTTTTTTTTTTTTTTTTTTTTTTTTTGTTTCGAATATATATATTTCAATATTACGTTTTGGTAGTCAGTTTGATTGTTTCATTTTACAGTATTCAACATAAAATAATTCATTTAACATTTGTATTTCCCCTTTTACTCTTTGTATCACTCATTTTATGTCTTTTTTGCTTAAACAAAAACAAAACAAAACAAAACAAAAATATTTTTACGTTACATGTTAAACTGCCTGTGGAACAGACTGCTAACTGTGGAAAGATCCCTAATCCTAAAGCCGTTATTTTTTCTTATAATTTAAGTACGTAAATTTACAATTTCTCCATACCATAAATATAATTATATACATGAGTTTTATCTCATTTATCTTAGAGGTATATATTAAAATGCCTCTTATTATAATTTATTGAAGGACTACTAGATTTTGCAAGCTTCGCTTGTTGCTATATATGAAGGGATTATCAAGGGAATTGAATAATAAATTTTTATATGTCATTTTATTTATATATAAATCCATTTAAATCACTCGAACTATGACAGTGAATTCCTTACTCCCACTATGTCGGATCCAGGTCCCCACTGCTTAGGATAGAACTTTAACTCGGACAACAAATAGTCCTTATTCATGATCTTAACTGTTAAATATTTTAATAAAATAGAAAACGTTAATTTAATTATTTTTCACTATATTGACAATTGATTCGGTAGTAAAATGATAAATATTTACTTTTCAAAGAAACCCTTATATGTCTCAAAAAAAAAAAAAAAAAAAAAAAAAAAAATGTTTTGAAGAGGCAACTTTTGAAATAAAGTATAATATTTTGTTCAATTAAAAAAGAAAAAAAAAAAAACCTATAGATAGCTGTTGCTAAGCAGTAACCGTAATAAGCTAGTAAACATTGCTAAGGAATGAAGACGACTGAAAATAATAACCAACAGTTGAATAAAATTTATGAAAATAAAACAGAAAACAACAATGAAAAAATACGGAGGGAAAAAAATTTAATTTCTGATTCAAAAAAAAAAAAAAAAAAAAAAAGAGAGAGAGAGAGAAAATTTTAATTTCCGATTCAGAAATTGAAAAAAAAAAAAATCGATGAGGCGCACACCTGCAAGGTCCAAGCTACATATCTCTGCAAGTAAAACATAAATTAGATTTTAATATGCGTCAAAAGGAATTTACTTGCTTTATTTTTCCAGTGACAAATGATTAGTTAGAAATTTTGTTTCTGGTTAAATCATAAGAAAAAAAGAAAATCTTACAGTATACTTAAGCGTTGACATTAGCATTTTGCTTTTAAATACCTATAATATCTCATAGTTATTTTCACTAAAAATGTGACGATCGTAACATTTAGAAAATTGGAGTCAGACATTGTGTAATCCCAAGAAAGTACTGCATGAGAAGACAATGTAATATCTAAGAGATCATCTATTTGCCATACACACTAAGAAAGTTACTCAGGTGAAAAAATATGTCAGGTTTCCCTTTTATTTTTATTGTTTCTTTTTTTATATCGCCACGAATTTCATTAACAAAAGACTATTAAGCATACTTTGCAATGTATAATTTTTAAACGCTTTAATAATACTGTCATATATTATATTAAATATCAGCTTTGTCGGAAAATTCTTAAAAATATCAAATACAAATAATGCTAACATACTGTATGTTGCAGCAATAAGAAAAAATTCTTCTATATATTCGTACACAAATATACTCACTGTAAATTATCTATTAATATAGATATGTAATCAAAATTATTTTGAATAGTGAATGAAGACAATTTTTCTGTCAGGAAACCTTAACACTAAATGCCGAAAAGGGTCAATTATCTGCCCCCGAAATCACATGCTAGGAAATGTATTATTATTATTACTATTACTATTTGCAAAAGATGAATTGCAAATTTAATTATTGCATTTACTTAATGTACTAAATGAAAAAAAAAAAAAAGTTGCACTCCGGGAATGCCGACAGAAGTGAAAACTTGAATAATTACGTGTGTATTTCTTGAACCATCCGGAAATTTTTTATTGTACAAGAAATACTTTTAAATGAAAGGTTTTTTTTTTTTTTTTTTTTTATTATTCATTAATATAAACTACTACTACAAAAATTATATTACAATTTTTATTTAATGCGCTATTGTACATCAGAAATAATGCATATTATTTTACATACAAAAATTGCTATCTGTTGCTTAAAACGTAAATTTACAAATACATGAAATATGAAATTTAATGAATTGGTATTCTTTGAAATGAATACCAATGAAACTTATGAATTTTCATCCACAATTTCAACAACTCTTCCATCATCATCATCATCATCATCATCTTTATATTCCAAAACTGATACTATACTGAATTGTATACTGAACTCTTATGCGAGTCTCGCAATCGAAAGTGTGTTAATTTGTACGTCGTCGGTAAGTTAGAAATACATTGCATGGGTACATTAGATAGCATACGAAAAGGCGCGGAATTTAAGAATTTTTGATTATAAGAGGAAAAATTTTTATTTTCTTCGATTCGAAAATTTTCGACATGAAAATATATCTATGATGTAAATATACACTATATGTTTATATTATATATGTTTATATTATCAATGTATTCCAACCCAAACTCAACTCTCGTGTAAACGGGGCCAATATATGTAGATACTTATATACAGAGGTGTCGGTTACGGTAACAGTGTCGCGAGTTCAATGGTGTTTGCCCATCTCAAAAAATATCAACATGCATGTGTATCTATGTACGTACATACACAATATATGCGCATGCATATACACAGAGGTGTCGGTTACGGTAACAGTGTCGCGAGTTCAATGGTTTTTTCCCATCTCAAAAATGCCCAACGTGCCTAAAGAAAACTTTTTAAAAAGATATTGACGAAAGATTAAAAAAAAATGCTCATATCGAAAGATTGTATCCTCAGAGTGTTACATACTCTAAAGGGTAGGGGGTGAATTAAAGCTGTGAAATGAGGAGTGATTAGTAGCTACTTCAAAACGTTCTAACTTTAAAACCACTGGTCAGGATGACTTGATATTTTTCTAGAACAATCCCACATAGCAATTTCAATTTGCAGCGAAATTGCAGCAGTCTTGCTTTGTAAGCCAACAAACTTGCAGCAAGTTCATCGTGACAAGCTTGTAATTTCATAAAAAGACTGAAGCAAGATAACGCAAACTCCGAAGTCACCATACGCCAAATTTGCAGCAAACTTGTCGTGCAAGTTGCACTCCTAGTGTATCAAATTTGCTGCAAACTAGTAGAAAAGTTAGCTTTGTCGTATCAAGAATACTGCAAATTCATTGCAATAGGCAAGCTTGTCATGTCACACCAACTGCTAATGCATTGCAAACTCAGATTCTTATCAAGACACACTGTTTGCAAATACACATAGAAATACGTAAATATAACTTGTATTTAACATAAGACTTGTTAACATGAGACTTCGAATATTTTGGAAGCCCCCGCAGACAACTTCCGAAACCGCTTCAGTATCAGTCTTCAGATAGTTGCATTTCAAATACTTACATAGCAATTTTAGTTTGCAGCAAAAGTGGTGTGAAAGGGGAAAAAACAAATATTAATTCAAACGAAAGATAGATTTATGTTCTGTTTACTTTGCGGTAATTTCACGGCAAATTTGTCGCATCAAATTTGTCATGGCAAGATAGTATCAAGAAAAATCAAACTTGCTGCAAATGTGATTGTTATCTGGGATTATGTGGCGATGGATTTTTGTTTGGTAAATGAATTATAAAATGAGCCGCTAGTCATCAGTAAGGTGTTTGTTTCATGAACCTGCTCCTTATTTTCTCTAGTTACTAACAGAGTTTTCACTGTGAAAACGTATTATTGTCTTATTGCTAAAAACATCGTCCTAAACTCTTGTTGTCTATTGTTTCCTGCTATTCTATGATATTGCTAACAATATTCCTGTTTTTAAAGAATACATTCAATGATTATTACCCTGAATTTAGGCATATTTTGGAACTACTTTTTTCCTTCGCTAAACACAATTCCTTTGTCTTACGATTGTTATGATAAAATATCAAATCGTTCTGGCCGGTAATTATAAAATCAGAGCTTTTTAATATCATGATTATTATTATATTTGATTATCATGATATTATTATTAATAACCATGTGTGTATAATTTCACAGTAATTGGATAAAAATAATCCTCATAAGCGAAATTCTGTCCCTGTCTTCCATATAAAAAATCTTGAAAAAATAAGACGGTAGAGTCACTTCTTGGACGAAATTTCTCTAAAATTATTCAGCAACAACTTATGTTAAAGTAAAACTAAGTAATAATAAACTTATACTTACTTCTCTCCATTGGTTTTTGAGACTTCGATAAAATTTGCCTTTATGATTAGTTTTATACTAAATTTAGATAAATTGTACATTTTAACTATTATAATTTCTTCTTCTGAAGGGGTATAGAATTAATTATATTTTATATGCAAAGATTTTTGTGATTAAATCTGTAATTGCGGAATCTCAGGCGGAGTAAATCATAATATGGCAGATAATTTAAATTATATGAATCTGATAGATTTTTAATTACAAATTCAAATGTAAGGAAAAACTTGTTCATCATAATAAAAGAAAGTGTTAGAATTGTGAGACAACACATTCTTACCACATTTTTTTTTTTTTTTTTTTTTTTTTTTTTAACCGCAATTTGTTTGCTACCACATTTTTTTTTTTAATCATTAATTCTGTTCTGATAAGTATAAAGGATTTAAATCCAAAAATGTCGATTTTGAGTTAAGTACATAGTCAGACTCAGAAACAAATTCTCTGTTGATTGGTATAAAGGATTTAAGTCTATGTCATTTAGTCTCTGAGAAAATCCATTGGTAAAAAAAGATTCAAATCAGAAATTTAGCGTTCATGTTTGGTATAAAATATTTAACTTATTTTTTTACCTTTATTAAATGAAGGTTGACACTCACTGATCGCTATAAAGTGTATAAGTCAACATAATCCCTTTTTCCTAATCGATTCTTCTGATTTGTTTTTAGTTAGTTTAACTTTATTTTTCGTCTCCTGAAAAATCAAGAATATGGATTTAAATCCTTTATACCTATCTGTACAGAATTATATACGACATAAATGTATAATTTAATCCAAATATTTTTGTTTTTCTTTTATATAAAGTGATTTCTTAGTATGCAAATAGTGGCGCACAAAAGTAAGTTTGTAATATTCATCTATAAAGTACGAGCTAAACATAGGTAGTAAAAATGTAATGCTTATAAATAGAAAGGAAAATGTTCCTGAAAAAAACTAAGTTTGTTTTTTTATATAAAGTGGCTTCCAAGTTTAAAAATAATGGTGCGCAAAAGTAAGATTGTAATATTCATCTGGCAGCTAAGACAAGTACAAACAAAGAGAAGTACACACAAAACGTTGGCGGTAAAATGTAATGTTTATATATAGAGATGAAAGTGTTCCTCGGAAAATTAGGTTTGCTTTTTATATAAAGTGACATTTTAGAGTGAAAATAGTGGTGAGCAAAAGTAAGATTGTATTAACCTGGAAACATTGGATGAACGAACAAAAAATTGGCAGGGAAATTATAATGTTTATGAGTAGAGATGAAAGTGTCCCTGATAAACTAGGTTTGCTTTTTACATAAAGGGACTTATCAGTATAAAAATAGTGGTGTACAAAATATGGAATATATATATACATACACATTATTATCATCTTGGAAAACTTTGTTTTTTTTATAATTAAAAAAGAAGCAATGAACTGGACTTGTTGGAATTCTCGGATATATGACAAATATGTATAAAGATAATATTCTTATTTATTTATTTATTTATTTATTTACAGCAAGTAAAATAAATTAATGCACCAAATTTCTAAAATGCTGAAAAATTGTGAAATTCCAAAATTAATATATCAATATTATTAATATATAACATGTATTTATATATAAGTATTAAAGATTAATAAGACAGAATTTATAAGAACGAAAAATAAAAATAAAAATCTCAAATTAGAAGAATTTTAAATTATTAATGTGTAAATAAATCTTACAAGCATCTATTTATAAGTGCCTGATTTAACTTCATATTATCAATAGAAATATATTTGTATACAATTTTAGGTTATATGTTAGAAATATTTCCTTCGAAATACTTACAACCCGCTTTTAAAAGTATAACTCCGTTAAGGATTTTAAAAAAAAAAAAAAAACTTATTTATCTTACATGATGTATAAACTCTGTGAATTCATAACACACGAAAAAGCTCAGTAGAAATTCTTACTGAAAAGTATTTTTGAATATTTATCAACGAACAAAAGTTCTATAAAACTGGATAGCATAAATTGCTCAGCAGGATCTATGAAGACGTATTCAAATATAATCTTATGAAACACTACAATGGCGCATGAATATATAAGAAAGGAAAGTTTTATTTTGAAATCCTTTAGCTTCAGAAATTTCGTACGAAATGTCCTGAGATTGCTTTATGTTTTGATTTATTCAAATTTTAAAAATAAATCTTTCTATATATTTATTCATTTTTAAATCTGAATCTGTGCCTTTTTAAATTTATTTTTTGTAATTATTTTTTCTTGTATTTTTTAAATAATAATTAATATAAATTTATTAGACGTAAAATATATAAAGAAATTTAATCACCATTTAAATAAATCTCGTGCTTTTAAACAAATATAAATTCATTATTTTTTTTTAACTTAAATTATTACAAATACTTTTTTTAAATAAATATAAAAGTTTATTTGTAAAGTATTTTGTCTTGAAAAATATTCTGACACTATCATACATAATATTCCATGCGTGTTATACAGCGAGAATATTGCGTTATTTTATAGAAGTACTGATCACTTCCTTAACAACCCCCGCGACAGCTTACTTACCAGACTTTGCATGCTTCACTGGTTATAATGTTTAAAGGAATTTTCAAAGAAACAAGATGTGTAAAGTTGCTCAAAAGAAATCACTATCAATCGACGCATGCGCAATAGCTTCAAAAACGCGTAAAGTGGCTATCGCCATCCTTGTCTGACGAACGATGTAGCGCGCTAATTTTCATTCTAAGCAATCTTTAACAGCTGGCAACCCTTATTTGCGGCCACTTTTACATTGACAGACGACGTTTACCACGTGCAGAAAAAAATAGCTTTAATTTGATATATAAATGATGAATATACGCCATGAACGTATAAATGCAACAAAATACTACCTGTTTGCACTTGGCTGCAAAGAGGTAGCGGCCAAACGCGCAACGGCAACCATTACTTTTCAAGTTCACTATGTATATGTCTGTAATGTGGAGTATAGTTTATTTCAGTAACAAATGAATGAAATTTTTCCTCAGAAAGTCAATTAATATTATTTTAATTAAAAATACTAGCGGGCACATTTTATCAGGCACCCCGGCCAAAACGTATTGTCCCTTTTATAATTGAAAATAAAAATCTGATTTTGATTCTATACTCGATGAATGAAGCAATTTTGCAGCCAGATCTCAGACTATTACAGCTTTCATAATTGGTATATATCGATAATAAGGATATTCTCGCCAAGGTCACCAAAAAACTTGCCAATGAGGGAAAAAGTCGCCAAAATCTATACCTGCCTGATTGGAGCTTTTTAATGCATTTTTAGGGAAAATGAGCTATTTTAACGTGAAAAAGAGCTAGAAATGCAAAAAATTGACATTTTATCACCTCACTAAGACTCTTTGAATAAATTTGCATAAAAATAACTACGAATTATTTACAAATTCGTAAAAACATACTTTTTTTTTTTTTTTTTTTTTTTTTTTAATAAACGATCATAATTTAATGAAAAGAGTTTCAATACTTTTTTTCATAATTTTCTGGGTGTGAGCGTATGGAGACTTTCCTTGTGAATGAATTGAAATATTTCGGAGTTAATATCTATAAATATTTTGAGCGGGTTTATTTCTTAAGCTAATTCAAGGTGTGAGAATTAACTTCTAGTCTCTTGAGATTATTGCGGTATAATTTCATTAGATTTAAAATATGTTTATGTTTAATTAACTTTAAAGTCTGAGTGAATATCTAATTGTTGTTCCGTTTAAGTTTAAAATGAAAATAATCAATTTTAATATGATTTGTATTCATTTGCGTCGTATAGGCGTTTTCTAGTAATTAAAAGTGAGATAATCAGGATAATACAATTCAGGCGTTTCACAGTTAGACATCTAAATGTGTATTGAAAGATGGAGATAAAGCTCCGCTTTTTTGCCACTACTATTTTTCTAGAATGATATTTAAAATTTTTAATCATGACATAGTTCTTTAAAAATACTATAAAGAATTCTTTCTGAAAATAGTGACAGCAAAGATTTGTTTAAACGTTATCCCTATTTGAAGCGTTATACCGTTTATATCACACTAAAAAGTATTACTTAATAACAAAAAAAAAAAAAAAATCAAAACATTTTATTTGTAAAATATTTTTAATCATGCATAAAATTACAGAAACATGTATAAAAAAATCTATAGCATAGTAATGTATTATATGCTCATAAAATATGCATTATCAATTACTCGTTCGAAAAAAACGATACACATTATTCCATAGAGATCCAATTAAATAAATTCAGCCTTTTGGTACCGAAATTTTCTCTTAATCTTCTACTACTCATGAGATAGAAGAAAATGCAGACATATAATGTCTCTCTCAAGAGAAATACTAATATTTATCCGTATAAAAAAATTCCGTTTTTTTTTTCCATAGTCATTTGTTAATACTCAAAGATTATTAACAAATAAATATACTTACAGAAGAATATAATCCTTAAATCATAATGTGTTTTTTGTAAGTCATTCTTTGTCTATATACATATATACATATATATATATATATATATATATATATATATATATTTCTGCAAAAAATGTTCCCCACAGAGAACTTATTATTGCTAATTTGTTATATAATTTTATATACCAATTACTTATATCATAAAATAAGGAGCTTGTGTTACCTTCCTTTAAGATCAAATGTGAATCTCACGAATGAGATATAATAGAATTCTGTAATAAAATTAATATGTTAATCAAATTGCAGCCAAAAAAAAAAAAAAAAAAAAATCGCTTTTTATGCGGAAAAATTATACTTTTTTTAATTTTTAATGTTTTGTAATAAAATGTATTTTTATAGAAATTCCTCTTAAAGATTTAAAGCACATTGCTCGATATTTTAAAACTCTCTGAGTGTTATTATTATTATTATTACTATTATTATATCATCAAACGCACACAAATGTATGTACAATTCTAAGCTATAAAAATACCTACGAAAAGAAAAAAAAAAGTTTCACATTTTCTGTGACATATGTCGTTCTGTAGTTTGTATAATCTGTGACATTAACAAATCTACACTGTTATCGTGACCTTTTAATTGTATAATAATTTGACCTTTTTTTCATCGAATATTATGCATAGTTCCTTTTATATCCATTTAGTTATAACGAGTATATATTTAAAAAGAGAAAAAAAAACCACCTCATTACATTGAGGAATATATATGCATACCGTTTTCATCTAAAATAATAAGTAGCCATTTTTTAAATCCCTAATCTAGAAGTATAGATTTCCGTGCTATGCGTGTAAGGCAAACAGGTAACCTGGATAGACGAAATGATCTAGAATTTCTTGTTTACATTTTTCTAGACGGTGAAACAATAGTATGAATATTATTAATGTTTTGAATCATTTGTACTGCGAGAAAATCTCGTTGATTTCCTAGAATTGGGTTATAAACCAAAATTATAGTTACTAAATTTTTAAGGTATTTATAAGGATGACATGGATATGTTTTTACTTGAGCATATAATTTAGATTGTAGATGACAATCACATGTTTTTGTTCAGTGTATCGACATTGAAATTAGCGGTGGCGTAGGGGAGAGTGGAGTACAATGGACCACTCCCTATAATTTATTTATTTATTTATTTTTATGGATCGTATTTTGGTACATAGATAGCAGGACTGCAATGATGAAATTTAGTCAGCAACTTCATGCCTAACTAACAATGTAGCCATTTTATTCGCAAAGTTTAGTTTACGGTAGCCAAAAGTAAATATTTTTAGTTAAAAAATTTTTATTTTCGTCTTTCAGAAATAATGATCTGGAACAGGCTATTTAGCACAATAAAGAGATAAGGTCATTTATTATTATATTTAATCTCATTAAAATATTTTTTTAAGATGATTTATTATTTTTTAAGTCATTTGCTGTCAGAGGTCCAGACGGGCTACAAAGGACCACTAAGAAACGGTGTACAATGGACCATGGTCCATTTACCTGTCATAATAAACTGATTTACGAAATCGGCATTTTTGAAGTGTTAGCTATAAATTATATATATAATAATTTAATTGGATTAACCTTATTTATACCTATTATTTAACTTTAAATAGATCTATTAAGTCATCAAATATGAATAAGAAAGGAATTTACTTTGAGGTTTCTTATCTTATATATTAAAAGAATTTATGAAAACTAAAGGCAGTCCGTCTGGCCGTTCTATCCGGGCGATTTCCTTCATTTTTTTTTTAAATGAAAGGTATTTAGACACAGATATGTCATCAATCATTGAAATTTACTCAACTCCCACCTTACTCAAGTTATACTCAAACGCGATTCTTCCCTGTACATTTCCTATGGGACACATTCACTCAAACAATTCGAATTCTCATAGCTCCTCTTCTATTGAATGGATCTTGATCGTTTCACTCTCAGAACACTCAGTGAATCAAGCTCTTTCTTTTGAGCAATTAACTGCTTAAATTCGTTGAGTCTGAGGAAAGTTATGCGTGCAGAATCAACTTTACATTCAATTTTTTCAAGATTTTCCTTTACTCAAACCTCTATAACTAGAGTTCTAATTAATGTAGGCTGTTGACACAAGTCTAAGAACACTCAGTGGATCAAGCTCTTTCTTTTGAGCTATTAACTGCTTAAATTCGTTGAGTTTGAGGAAAGTTATGCGTGCAGAATCAACTTTACATTCAATTTTTTCAAGATTTTCCTTCACTCAAACCTCTATAACTAGATTTCTAATTAATGTAGGCTGTTGACACAAGTCTAAGAACACTCAGTGGATCAAGCTCTTTCTTTTGAGCTATTAACTGCTTAAATTCGTTGAGTTTGAGGAAAGTTATGCGTGCAGAATCAACTTTAATCAGTTTCCCCCCGGGGGAAACGGGTGGGAAACCATTTCCCACCCGTTTCGGGTTAAAAACACGTTTACGAGCTTAACTAAGCTTCAAATTGCTTCACGGTGAAGAAATTCTACATATGGGGACTAGAGTCGAATACTAAAAAATCAATATCTGCGAATTTGGAATTTTCGATTTTAAAGGGGGAAAAAGGGGGAAAGTAGATTTGGAGGAGAGGGGAAAGGGGGGAAATTAGTTAGAGAGGGAAATCCGTTCTAGACCCACACATGTAGCACCTCATTTTAAAGGTCTTGAAATTTCATGTCGATTGGGGATGTTTGTATACAGTATAATGCGACCCCTGGTGGTAAAAAATGGAACTAAGTGATTTTGGAACTAAGTGAAATGGAACTAAGTGATCTTGGTATTTCCTCACCGTTGGTGATGTTCGTACAGAACAAACTGCGCCCCCTGGCGGTGGAAAGATCAACTAAAGGATTTTACAGTTGACACCACCATGTGACACCTTATTTGAAAGGTCTTGGAAATTCAAGGTGATTGGTGATTTTCGTATAGAACATACTGTGCTCCCTGTTGGAGGAAAGTGGATTTTGCAGTGCGTAAGTAGCATGCCTGCTATACGGTGCCGCAGCCACAGGCAGCGGTAACACGAGTCAGAGGTTCGTTCGGTTCAAGGTTAATTTTTGAGAATTTTTTCATGTTAATAGCTGTCTGCATATACGTGCCACAGGCACTGGGATACGAACCCGAGTTCCGTTCTGTTTGAAGTAATTTTTATTTGTTACAGATAATGATTATTATTATTATTATTATTATTATTATTATTTTCTTTTTTTTTTTTTGTGATCTTTTCATTTAAAAATAGAAATTCAAACAAAATCGAGTTAAAGATATAAAACCATACAAATTTAAGGTGCATTTAAGGTTATTATCATGGGCCCGGGCAACACCGGGTGGGTTCTTTCGGTTGCAGGTTAATTTTTGGGAATTTTTTTTTACGTTATTAGCGGCTCACGTATGTGCTGCCACAGACACCGGTGTCACAAGACTGAGTTTCGTTCGGTTCGAGGTAATTTTTTTGTTACACCTGATTATTTTTTCGCGTTGCCTTTATTTAAAAATAGAAATTCAAACAAAATCGAGTTAAAGATATAAAATCATACAAATTTAAGGTTCAATTAAGGTTATTATCATGGGTACAGGCAACGCCGGGTTGGTCAGCTAACATGTATGTAGCCTTAGTATTAAAAGAAACAGAAAATAAAATGTAACAGAATAACAGAAAAGAAAATAGATGTTTTAACTTGAAATACATTTAAATAATGATTTAATAAATAATTTAATGATATAATTAATAAACGATTTTTGAAACATTACGGTCAATAAAGTGACCGTCGAAGTCGACGGGGTCCAGCTAGTTTATTTTTATAACCATTCAGTTACTTTTGTATTCTTATATTTTTAAAAATATCATGCAGCTATAACAAACTAAATTAAATAATGCAATTAAAAAATAATAATACGAATAAATTTCAACGGAAAGACGGTTTTACATTTTGTTGCTTTAATCATAGAAATAAAAGATAAAGAATCTGTCTTTGTGAGATTCATGCATCGAAAACTTAATCTCTACATTTTTTTCTGAGTGTGTTGCTATATCTCTTGTAAATTTTCAGGCTATTGTAATGATGGATTTTCCAGACCCTACAACATCACACACACGCACACACACACACACACACACACACACAAAAAAAAAAAAAAAAAAAAAAAAAAAAAACATGGATTATGGTATATTGAACCCCAAGACTTGCTTGTTTTAAAGTGAAAAATGTTTAAAAAATCTGATTATTTTAGGATGTATGTGAATAAAGTTTAAAATCATAATTATCATGGTGAAAACATGGTTTTCTCATGGTGAAAACATATCTTAAAAAGAAACGTAGCCAGTTATAATGTATTATATTTTTAAATCACATTTACTTATTTTTTAACTTTCATCACCTTTTCATATTAAGCTTAAAGTATCAATTAATTTTAAGTTTTACAGTAAAACCGGTTTAAGTTAAACGGTTAGCATCATGGTGGCTGTACAATTTTACCTGCCCATTCATTAAGAGGACTCTCTACTTATCGTCACCAGAAGCCAAGGCAAATGTTATTCTATGGAGAAAATTTAACTATCTTTTTTTCCCCATTATAACTCATTAACTAATATATATTTTTAATTTTCGATTTTACATTCAGAAAATACACAACTATTAAACACTTTATCGCTTTCTAAAATTTGATTTTTTTTTTTTTTTTTTTTAGTTTGTAAAAACTTGCAATTTTGAACTTAAAAATAAAATATTAGAAAAAAAAAAAAAAAAAAAAAAAAAAAAAAAAAAAAACAATTTTTAGAAAAGGAGAATCTGTTAAACAGTTGTCAGTTTTCTAAATGTGAAAACGGAATTTAAAAATATGTATTAGTTAATAAGTTATAATGGGGCAAAATTTCCCATAAAATAGCATTGGGTTCAGCTTTCGGAGACTAGAAGTAGAAAGTCCCCTTAAGATGAAAGTACGTATATATTTTAAGTACCTTTCTTCAGGCGAGAAAAAAAAAAAACATATATAGAAATACGTCAATTACGTAATACATAGACAAAAAATAATGGAAATATTTAGAGAGGAACCATGATTGCACATACTACGAAAGTCGATTATCTTATATATATATATATATATATATATATATATATATATAAAGAATTAAAGTATTTTTGAAAATTACGCTTATTTTAAAACTATATTAAATATTAATTTACTAATACATTATATTGCAGTAATGTCAAATTGTAAGTGTGTAACAGTACTGTTTTATGTATTTTTATTACCTTTTTTAAACACGAAAGTATAGATTTTTTTTTTTGTTTATTTATGAACAATTATATAGTTAATAATTTAACATTTAAAATTTAATTATATTTTTGTTTCTAATTTAAATTATCTACTTTTTCATCCCCAAACGTTACATTTCTTTGCCTCAAAATGTAGTCACAAGCGTGCCTAAACCTTCTACTCCACCAAAATTTTTTTTTTTTTTTTTTTTTTTTTTTTTACTATAAATTTATATAAATATTCCATAAAATATAGTTAAATTGTACTTTTTATATATGTACTTTAAAACAATTACTCATTATATTTGAAAATAAACATTTAGTGTTTAATTATTTTTTCTTGTCACTGCCTTTAAAATCCTCAATAAGAGTAATTAATTAACTTTTGTACTTAATTATTGAATTTATGCTCTGTGAAACTTTTTAATTACCTTAGATACAAAAAGTGCACAAACCGTAAAACATTAATGTTTATTTTATTAAACATGTTATTTTCTTTCTTTCTTCCTTTTTTTTCATAATTTATAATGAGCAATAGAAAAATTTTTAAACATAGTATAATTTATGATTAAATAATAACCGTAAAACAAGGTAGAACGAAACAAAATTTTAGATCATTCGTCTACAATGAAGCAAATATGATTAATTTTAAAATATATTTATTTTGTGGTAGCTCAAAGATTTAGTTGGGGAGAAAAAAATTTAAACAATTAAAAAATATATATATATTTAACAAGCAATTCTTAATATTATATAATGCCATTTTAGTATGTAAAGTATAAAATTTTCCTTTATATTTTCTGCAGGTATAATATTTTAAATATTTTGTTTACAAAATGTTCATTTTATTTATTTTATTTTTTTTTTTATTTTGTAAACAAAATGTTTAAAATGATTATGTATTTTTTCCTTACAAAAAAAAAAAAAAAAAAAAAAAAAAAAACCTCTGTCTTTAAATGTCCGACAGTTCTGTTTTCGATGATTATTTTACATCATAGGAGCAAATATTGTTCAAAATTTTAAAACTAGCCTTTTGAGATCTTTTGTATATAAAAAATAAAGAATATATACTTATAGTTTATTCAACGAAAGAAGAGAACGAAACTAAATAAAAGGGTTGCACAAAAATAGCCAAGAAAGTTCACTTTCAGCCGAAATCCCCAATTTGGAGAATTTAATTTTTTTCCTTACTTAAAGGTTTTTTTTTTTAATTCTCTTCTTCACTGGACTCAAAGAACTTTTCTCACTCTCCATTATGGTAAAATACGAAATCACACGAAAAAATTATCAAATTTAACAATCAGACAATAGCACGAGCAAAACAGTGCAAATAAAGGAAAAAAAGAAATTCACACTTTCTGTTTAGCACTCCTGGCAGAATGCCAGGTTTTTCACTGCAGCCAAACCGCACGTGCGTTTATTTAGTTTCGTTCTCTCGATAGAATGAATGGACTATAGATAAAGGGATTCCTCTTCGTTCTTTTTTTTTTTTTTTTTTTTTCAAATAAAAGTAACAGATAACATCTTAAACACACTAAAATTTTACAAAAAAAAAAAAAAAAAAGCCATGATACCATGTCGCTCTAACAAAACCACGGGCCCAGTTACTAAACAGGATTAATGTTTAAAATTGTTTAATTCCAAAAATTTAAACATCTAAAAATATCTCACACTTACTAAGAAGCATAGTAAGGAAATATTCTATTACACTAAATATTATATTTTTCCTACAATATTGTGTGATAACAAAGGAAACGTATTTATTCCTTTTTTTTCCCTTTATATCTTACAAATCACATAAACGTTTCTTATTTCTTATCAATTTTAATATATCTACAGATTTCCAAAAATTATTAAAATGTATGTATTAGGAAAAGAACTATATATATATGGATGCATGTTTTCATGTGAAAAATTTAAGAAAATATATATATATATTTGACGTTTCATAGGGAATAAGATATACATATATATATATATATATATATATATATATATATATATATATATAAATTCCAGAAGCTTTCTAATGGTTTCACAACAAATTAAATATAAAACTTCATTAAAAAGTAAACACAATTCTTTATCAATATTTATTAATTAAAAAGTTATTATTCTTTAATAATATATGTTTGAAAAATAACAAGGATTTTATGCACGATGAAATCCATATCTCGATCTCTCTATTAATCAATCAATTTATATATCTATACATCTCTCTATCGTCTATCTATTATCTTTCTCTCTCCCACTCTCTACATATATATATATATATATATTCATTTGAAACATAACACTGTTGTATAGTTCTAGTATTTCATGAATGTGTAAACATTTATGTAAGGTAAAATTACCTAAGCAATAATGCATTTTTTGCCCGTTATCATACGTGAAAAGAAAACTGTATTTAATAAAAATCTATATAAATTAGAAATAAAATAATAAATATTTGAATTAGAAATAAAATAAGCATAATTGCGTTTTCACTGATATTGCGGTAAATATAATTTTAAATATAATTGTACTGATCAGTTATGTAAAACAAAGCTGTCGCTGTTTATAATACCGAGAAAAACGTTTTTTTTTTTTTTTTTTGGTAATAAATGTTTAGTTAGTCCTGTACCAGAAGAAGTATATACATAAAATTATAAGTTAATTACATTGTATAAACTGATTATTGCTGTATATATACTAAAAAACAATGTATTGCTTTAATACAACTGTCTCAAAATATCTCATATTACATACACCCAATTAGTCATATAATTCATCACAACTTTCAACTCTTTATCATAGTTATAACTACATAGATATAACTTGAAATATGAACTGTGTGTTAATAGATCTAAATATGTTATCCAATTGTGTGTTTATAATTGTTTTGATGAATATTATGTCTATACATATAACTAATAAAAAAGCACCACAAAACTGGCGTTGTAAAAAATATTACAAACTTTGAATAAACACCATAAAATGTAATAAACTCGCAACAATTGTTTTGGGTCGAAAAAACACACGACCCTTCATCAGGCGAATAAAGTAAGCACGAGTGCTGCAGTCAAAGCGGCAACGCACTTTGACTGCAGCTGCGTTGCCTCTTTGACTGCAGCACTCGTGCTTACTTTATTCGCCTGATGAAGGGTCGTGTGTTTTTTCGACCCAAAACAATTGTTGCGAGTTTATTGCATTTTATGATGTTTATTCAAAGTTTGTAAGTAATATACATATAACTGTTAGGAATTTTTTTAAGAGTTTAGCGAAAATTTTCGATGAAATTCGTCATTATGGAGAAGTGTTAAATTGTAAATGTATTTTTTTTTTAAATAGTAAAACATGCCATATGAATTTTACCTTTTTATAAAGATTTTATTTTAATGGATTTTATATTAATGGACTTATGTTTCAATTATACCTTTTTGAACTTGTATATTTTAACAGAATGTGTTTTATTTTTTTATTTATTATTATTTTTTGTAATTATTATATTTAAAACTTTGATGAAGACTCAACGATAAAGTGTCGAAAGCTCAGATGAATTATATGACTAATTGGATGTTTTTTCATGTGAGATATTTTGAATTAGTTGTATTAAAGCAGTACATTGTTTTTTAGTATATATACTGCAGTAATCGAAGTATATTCATGCTTAGTATCATCAACGCCTTTGTTTGCTACCTTGGTTCTAAAATTCAAGCTAAATAATAAATTAATAATTAAATAATGCTTCGTAACATTTACATTAATTATTTTTGCACTGAAACACAATGCGGAACATTGTTGTGCATAATTCTTTCGATATGGTTTCTTGTTTTAAATAATTTTCAAGCTTTTGTTTTTTCCATGTTTATAGATGAGAGCATTACAGTAAATTTAGGAAATAGTATTTCAAACTATGCGATTCGTAAAAGTCAGTTTAAATTTCTCAAATTCTATTAACTTTTAAAATATAAAAATATTACTTATTTTGAATAATTGCATATGGACTTAATACAATAATTCTAAATAATAGATTATAACATTCAGTCTTTAATAACAGAAATTATAGAAAAATTAAGTAAAACCAAATTTCAGTTATAGTTGAATTCTGTCAGATAAAAAAAAAAAAAACAAATCCATTGAGATTTGGACGAATATTTCTTGTAAATTTCTTATAAGTTCCATTTATACTTTTTTTTTTTTTTTTTTGTAATTAGGAAACTAAATTTTTACATTTGTCTCCTATGCAGACCATTTTTATAAATTTTATGTTGAGTATTTTTTATAATTTTCTTAAATTATGTAATAAGAAAAGATATATCTGCATTATTATGTATATCTATCTGTAGCTGTTTACAAAAACTTTTATTGAAATACACTGATAATTCTAAAGACAAACTCCATACAACGCAAATAAAAAGGTATTCGAACATGAATAAATAGAAATATGCAATTCAAACTGAAACAAATGTTTAAATAAATTATTAACACTGCGGTGGAAAAAAAATCGAGTCTTGGTACCAATCTTGTTGATTCTTATGTAAAATGACTTCCTGAATCCGAATATGACTACCATTTTGCACAGTCGCCCACTGTTTTCTCGGTATACCACACCCTCCCCCAATTTTTATCATTGTTCGGTAATTTTATGGCCATGAATTTGATTTGGAGAATGAGAAATAATTAATTTAAAAAAAAAAAAAAAAAAAAAAAAAAAATCACAATCAAATTTTTGTAGCTAACGTAAAATTTTTGTGCCTAAAGCAGATCTGCCAACCTAATCTGGCAAATTTTTAGTACCGCCCATTTTTCTACACCACTTAATTTTTAGAGTTTTTGTTTTCTTAATTCATAGTAAATATATTTGAAGAGAAGTACTCTAAAAATTAAGTGGTGTAGAAAAATGGGCGGTACTAACAATTTGCCGGATTAGGTTGGCAGCTCTGCTATAGTGTTTCGCATATAACACTTCTCAGCATAAAAGTTGCCCCAAAACACAATTTTTTGCAAATTCGTATGTAAAAAATGACCTCCTGAATCCGTATATGACGCCCATTTTGCCCTATCCCCCAAAGCCCCCAATTTTTATTATTTTTCGGTAATTTTATGGCTATAAATTTCACTTTTAGGGGGCGGGATAATTATTATAACTGTTAAATATTTTCTAAGCCGCTATATTTTTTTATTATATTACAAGAGTGTGTCATAAGATATTGTTTCCTATTATATTTTTTAATCTATTATTAATGTTATTTATTAAACATTATATATATGTGCTTGAAATTCCGCTTTAAATGGAAATGAAGCTTTAAGTTATTTTTATTTTTCATCTCATAATGTGTGTACACAATTTTAGCTATTACTTAAGCAAATTATAAAATTTCTAAATTTCTAAATACATCATTTTATTGCTGCAATTTGCACATTTAATGTATTATTATTATTACTATTATTATTATTATTATAGATGTTATGCAGTGTTTGACAATTTAATGATCATTTCGGACTACTTTAATCTTATAATTAGCGAGTTATCTTGTTACGTTTTCACAATTTTTATTGTTATTAATAATTTCTGTAATATTTTGATATCCATTTCCTATTTATTCAATTTTTATTTGGTTTGGTGGTCTTTGTTTTCGATCAAATTAATTGTTTGAATATTGTTAATATTTAATAATCCTTAAATTTCAATGACTGATTACCATGATATATCTTTGTTTTTAAGTGTTAAATTAATTAATTTTTCTTTCTCCAAATCAAAATCATGGACATAAAATTACTGGAGAATGTTAAAAACTGGGGAAGAGGTGGTGTCCCGAGAAAACAGTAGGATGCCTTGGATTCAGGAAGTCATTTTACATCAGAATCAGCAAAAATAGTATCAGGGTTCGAAATATATTTTTTTTTTTCAGCTCAGTGTAACTGCATAATTAGTGTTTTCTTTTTCAACATATGTTATTATAATTTTATCTTGTAATTTTTATTTCATGTTTTTTTAATTATTATAATATTCCCTATGTATATATATAGTGTGCACATTTGTATATATATATATATACATATATATATATATATATATATATATATATATATATATATATATCAGTGGCGGATCCAGAACTTGACTTTGGGGGGGGGGAGGGTAAGATTTTTCAAAGTGTTATTCTTGACCAATAAAAACTTTACAACTGCAATATTGAGTTGTGAGTGTCAGTGTTTTTTTTTTTTTGGGGGGGGGGCTTCAGCCCCCTAGGCCCTCCCCCCTTAAATCCGCCACTGATATATATATATATATATATATATATTCTCTCTTAAAAAATACAGGCAAAAAATTTACATTTATATTTTCTAGTCACATGATTTCATCATGTAATCATCATGTATATCATTAATTTTCTTACATGATTCCATCATGTAATTAAATTAATGATATTTTTGTATTTTTTTAAATATACACTTTCATGAGATTGAATCTATTCAAGTTTGTATAAAATGCCTTCTAAAATATCGAACTTTATTCAATGAGTTTTGGTTTGCTTAAAGATGTCAAAAAGGCCTTACGGTGCATTTGCTTTATTGTAAAACCAAACTTTCGCACACACTTATACGGTAATATGTATACATGTGTTTTACATTAATCTTTTTAAAAATTAAAAAACTATATATATTTAAAAATAACTATATATATTTTAAACTTCCAAACATTCAATTTTCCATTAACACACACACATACGTATATATATATATATATGTGTGTGTGTGTATGTATATATGTGTGTATTTCATTTTGAAAAGATATATCTGCATCTGTGATTTTTATTAACTCTAGCTTGAACACTAAAATATACTGCTTAATTACCTGTAAAAATTGATATTTAATTGTACGTTTTCTTACACAGATGTTGCCATTCCCAAAAAGAAATATACGTATGACTATAATTATCTAGGATATGCTATTAAAAATGACTTAAATTCTGCAGAAATGATTATCTGATATTTAATGCGTAAAGCATAATACATAGGGGTTTTTATGCTGTATCATTAGTTCATATGATGTTTTATTAAACGTTTATAGTTTCATTCGTGATAAATGAACATCTTAAATATAAAAATAATGTTTTATTTTCTTGTTTGTTTTTACGATAATCCAAAATTTACCATTACTTTAAACAAATGCTTAATTTAAATTTTGTGTTCAGTTTACGATATGGAATGTGTAACATAATGTAAGGATAATTTAAATTACTGTTTGTAAGTAGTTTTCAAATTAATTTTAAAATATATATATTTTTAAACTTTAATTAAATCCAAGAAATAAGTTATTATTAATGTATAAGTGATTAATTATATGATATTACTATTTAAATATATTAAAAAATGTTGTAAATTAAAGTATACTAGGAAAAGTTTAAACCCTTTAGAAAACAGAAACAAACAGCTACGATAAATTCAAAATGATCGCATAGTCAAAACTCTCGTTAATTACTTTTTATTACCCATACATATGGTATAGAAAGTATTGTTCTGAGCTCAAATTTTTGAATTCTAGTTTTTGTTATATTTATATGTTTTCAGGTAACCTGAATTTGAAAATAATGTATTTAGCTATTGACCTGTGTGTGTGTGTGTGTGTGTATGTGTGAGTCTCTGCGTGTGCGTCTCTCTGTGTGGGTGTCGGCCAGTGTAAGTGTCTGTTATCAGCATATCTCACGAACAAATAGTAGCAGGAAGTTTAAGCTCAGTATTCAAAATCTATATCATATAGTGATGCTACATTGCGCTTTTCATTGAGATCAAGCAAACTTTTCGTGTACAGGTACATTAAAAATTGAAATATATTACGCCTTTGGTGGAAATTTCTGGTAAGTACAGTGTAACATTTGTAGTCTGCCCTAAACAAGATGAAATGAAAATAACTTTTAATAACATAAAAGCATGTTTTGTGTAGATTGTGCTATGGAAATCATCCCTCATTCGTTTACAGGGCTACTGAAAGTAGTTGGATATATTCGGTGTATGCTAAAAACATCCTGGAAGTTTATTTCATATTGTATGAGATATTTATGATATAAAACTAAATTTAAGTACGCAATGTGATATGCATGCAGTTTATAGACAAGATGTATGACAACCCAAAATTAAAATTTTCTTTTCATTTAAATATAACTGAAGGAAATGCTTTCCTACATTTTACTATGAAAATGAACACTGCTCAGAAAGGAAAATAAATTTTTCATATCCGTACCATAAATAATGTATTTTTCGCTCTCTATTTTATGCAATTTTATGTTTATTTTTAGAGGTATTTTATTGAAATTTGATTTTGTCATCGCGTCTTCCTATCACGCTAAAAAACAAGGCGCCTTCACTTTGAAACGAATGAAAGCTATACATTCCGTCTGTTGTTCGCGCAGTTGGTTAAAGCATCATGTTGCTACCGCGAGAGTCGCGAGTTCGATTTTCGAAGGGCCATTGCATTAATTTTTGCAGATAATTAATAGAAAAGGTGTTAATTGAAAAAAGAAAATTTTTCGTTTTGTACTCTCTATCCTAAGGATTTTTGATGAGTTTTGTAAACAGCGTTTTATATATATTCTTAGAAACTTTTTATTGAAATTAGAAGTTTTAGAAGCTTTCTTTTGAAATTGGATTTTGCCAACCGGTCTTCGTGTCACACTAAAAAAAAAAAAAAAAAAAAAAAAAAAAGGCGCCACCACTTTAAACTTAATGTAAGCCCTTTTTTAGTTATTAAAAAGTACAAAATTAAAATTTAAGTATATATATATATTAGAAGCGTTTTTATTGAAATGTGATTTTCCTAATTGCATCTTTGTGCCATGCATCAAGAATGCCATGCATCATCTTTGTGCCATGCATCCCTTTAATGTAAGCATCTTTTTTCGTCACTCGATAGCTCAGTTGGTTAGAGCGGCGTATTGATAACACGATGATCGTAGGTTCGATCCTGTTGCTTTGTTGCAGATAATTAATGGAAAAGATGTCAATTGAAAAAAACGAAATCTTTTATTTTCTACACAGTATCCTAAGAAATTTTCTTTATTTTTATTATTATTACTATTATTATTAATTTAAGATACTTTTTTTTAAGATACTAAAAGGCATAAAATAATAATTTAAGAAAAAAAAAGAAGGGGAAGCCTTTTATTGTGAAACCATAAAAATCATAAAGTAAAAATCTATTATTGCAAAGACATGCTACAAAGAAATAAAAGTTTCAACAAAAAGGAAATTTTGAAGAGAAATATAGATATTTCCCATTTGTAAGAGATGGAAAATCTTAAATATTCAAAATATTTTAAAAAGCATTCAAGAACAATATTTTATATATATATATATATATGTGTGTTAGATTTTTTTAAATGTATTCCATGACTTTTGGTTAGAATGTCATAATAATAACGCGATGGTCATTGGTTCGATGCTCCAAGAATCGATGAGTTAATTTTTGGATATAATTAATAAAAAATAGTGTCAATTGATAAAAAGAATTAAAATAAAATAATAATAATAATAATAATAATAATAATAATCTTTTAATACCTAATTAGTATTGTAAGAATTTTGATTAGTTTTTTTAGAAGCTTTTTTCTTGTAACTAAAAAGCAAAAAATAGAAATTTAAATAGAAAAACATTTTTTTAACAGTAGACACTTTTTATTGTGAATCCCTAAAAAGAAAATGAAAAAATATTATTATTTAAAATAATAATAATAATAATAATAATAATTTTTTTTTTCCTAAAGACTTTAAAATGCTCCTTGCGTTAAAGCCTTTTACTTTATTTTATTTTATTTCATTTATATAAATTTTCTTGATTATTATATTTTAAGCAAGTTTGAGTATCCATTTTAATATTCATTGAAAAGTTTATTTTTAAGATTTTTTTTTTTTTTTTTTTTTTTTTTTTTTTTTGTGAAATATACTATTTATTTAGGAAAATTTCAAGCTGTCTGCGTAATAAAAGTGAGTTTTTAAAATCCAAACTTAGGCGAAACTTGAAGATGATACCAAGATTTCATTGAAATGTAACAAGGAACAGTTAAAATCATTTTTTATTATTTTTAAACCAACATTGTGTGACGTTTGAAAGAAGAGAAAACCGTTAGAAAATACATTCAGGGAAAACGGTATTTAATGTGAATTTTACCAGATATCATTATTTATCAGCCAAACAATTTAGAAGTTTGCATTTTTTTAAACTCTTTGTGTTTTACCAGTGTTTTAATCAAAACTATAAATATTTTAATGGTTAAAAATATAAATAATCAATCACCGCATACCGTGCCACTTGATAGTTTACAATTTGGAGGGCATTTAATCGGCGCATTAATGTTTTACAAACTCCTGCAACTTTGAAAATATTAACTTAAAAACATGCAGTTGCTTACATATTGTTTAGAATTATTCATAGAAAATTAATATAAGAAAAGCAAAAGTTCGATTTTCTCCTCGACTTTTACGATTATCAAAGACCACTTTCTCCTTAATTTTTTCAGATAGTTTTGGCATAGGGAAGATTTGGATAGTCATCATAGCAAAATAAGAAAAAAAAATAGAAAAGGTAAATTATATGCAACATGTAATTATTTATGTTCTATATTAAGTCTTTGTTTAGCATATATGTAATTTACGTACTTTTTAAAAAATAATAAGCTCGTCATTTTTTTTTATTATTTATTTATATACAAATTTGTCTGTAAAATAATTAAAGACGCATATATTATGTAATTACATTATTGGAAAAAAAAAAGCGGAAGTGAGGAACTAATTTATCTAAGCTAAATTAATTTAGAGTGTTTTGATTTTTCCTTACTGTCGGATTGTTGACTCTGTTTTATATTGAACTAGTGCTGTGCTATGGGCCATATTTTTTTTTATTGCCAATTGTAAATTCAGTGATATAATTTTATAGTGACAAATTATTTATGATACGGCTTCGAATTCGGAAAATTCAGCCATTTTACATTAAAACACTACATAATGCAATCACTGTTTTTTTTTTTTTTTTTTTTTTTTACAAATAATAATTTGAAATACGTACTTGCATAGTTTTTACTAAAAATATTTTTGGTATAGTCTAACATATATACTAAATCCCAGACAATCTGTCATTTAATTTTAGTCGCTTTCGAAATTTATCTTTAAAATTTGTAAAAAACACAATGGTTAAACTTAAATACACTTTGGTTTACTTTTATTTTTCTATCTTCATTTATAAATTAATAGTAACCCTCCGGTAAAATTTGAAATATTAATTTCATAAATTTTGCAGATGCAATATAATTTTGTTCAATTCAAGACATTAAAATAAACGTTAAACATGCATTAAAAAAAGGGTTTTAAACTTTTTTGAATATTTGTTTTATTTTTTAACTTTATTTTTGTTATTAATTTCATTTAAAAAATCTTAATAAACAGTATCTATATAGCTATATATTTCCAATTACCTGCTAAATACACATTATGAATAATCTCCGTCAAAACGAAATATGTATACCTGAAATTTTCTCCGCAAATAGCCAATTAGAAGTGTCTTCCTCTATTCATGGTAAAACATCTTTTATCTCATTCCTTCTAATAGGGCATCGAAGAAGAGAAATTCCACGAATGGTTTATGAAGAGGTAGAATGATATTTTTTCGTTTCGTTAATTCCATAACATAAACTCTCGCTTTCCATACTCCAATTAACATCCAGAGTTTAATTAATGCTACAATTTATAATTCATGAATATTGTACTCGTAGAAAATGATCCTGAATTTAATTAATACTATTTCCAAGATAATAATAATATATTTATCTTGATATTCATAAAATAACTGAATGTTTCTAATTTATTTTTCTAATTACTATAGACATTTTTGTTCCACACAAGTAAACCCTTAATACTTATCTCATTAATCTGAAAAAAATTAGAAAACTACACCGTTAGTAAGTTATACCTTGATCATATATTGCTATAATTTCGATAATTTCACAGAATGAGAACTGGTACACTTATAAGATGATTTTGTGTTGCATTAGTTTATTGTTTCGGTAGAAAGTAATATTGTTTATATAAAACTAATAAAGTTGGTTTATATGCAATACAAATTTTATCAATATTTATTTTAAATAAAATATGTCTTTAAAAATATAAATAAACATTTTTCTGTATATAAAATATATAAAATAATACTAATATACATATATGTATATGTTTAATGCGAAACTACGAAATATCACTTAAAATTTTATAAAAATTTTATGATAATGTTAAATACATGAGAATATATTATTTTAAAGAAATGGGTTTAATGTCTTTATATAATTTTTCTTTTAATTATACTGGTTTTTTCTCCCCCCCCCCCCCCCCCCACATTGAACACAAAACTTTTCTGCAGTAATTTAGAGAGCGATATTATTGTAAACTAAAAAACACCTTACTAGAATTTTGTTCTCTATCAAAGGTTTATTTTAATGTTTTACGGTAACAATGAAATTCAATGAACGCCTCTACTTTTCCAGAAAAGTTATTTTAAATATTAAGCAATTAAGTTTAAATTTGATAGATAATTCAAATGCCCAAATTTTATATAACAAAAATTATGTAAGTATGCATTTGTATTTTGTTTGTGAGTGAGTGTCTTTGTGTGCAAAATTTATATTACGCAGTTTAATACAGTTATTTTTAGCTCTTCATTATACTATAGGTGTAAGTAACTTACGTAATCACGAAAATTTCCGACCTCCGATTTTTAACTTTTTACACGTTCGAGGTATGATTGATCCAGAAATAAAAAAATCGACACGGTGCGTTTCTATATAGTTCCAGTTAGCTTGTTAGTGAATTACAATAGTTTATTAGCTTGTTAAATAGCGTATGCGATATCTCTAGACTAACTGAGCGTAAAGAAGTCAGACACGTTCTAAGACATCACTACTGACACGTACAAAATATTTTTTTTAACTTCAACATTCTTATTTAAAAAAATCGCCTGTTATTCGAAATTTATTACTTTTTTCACATCGGAGAATAAGGCGAATTTTCATTTAAATGTGGTATAAAAAAGAAATGTTTTTGCTGTAGCGATTTCTAAAAAACTTTAAAATATTAGTTCTGATGCTGGCTTGAACACGATTAACTGAGAAAATTTAATTATAAGAGCTTCGTAAGTTATTTGGAATTTACGAATTTCTTAACACAGCCGAATAGAGCAAAATTTCACTTCAACGTCTAATTTGAGAGATATATTCATCGTAAATACGTGAGACTACTTTTAATATATCATTTATGACACTGAATTCATTGACTAATTCTAATTTAAGAGCGCAATTTATTCGAAATTTAAGATTATTTAAACATAGCAGAATAGAACAATGTTTCACAAGTACATATTTTAATTATTGGGGGCCTTTACTTTGAAAATCGTATAAAAGAATATATATATAGCATTAAAACAAGATATGAAATTGATTCTAAAAAATCAATATACAAATTAGAATAAGTTAAATGTATCGAACTAAAGAATATGTAGCGTATTAGTTCGGTCCTTTCTATGTGTCATCGTGTCAAGATAATTTAAGTCTTTTAACATGAATATAATTTCTTATGTAGCAGAAATTTATGAGACTATTTGCATGATGTTGAACTAATTGAGTTCAACTACGCCAACTCGTTTTAAATTATCTAAAAAATCGACAAATTTATCGCAATAAAAATTAAATTCTGAAACAGATTCCAATTTAGACATTTTACCATGTTTTTATTAACTCGTTTTCTTGTTTGTTTGTTTGTCCAGTACAAATATTGAAATTGATTTTTAAATAACTTTCCGACTAGCTAGACCTTTGAAACTTTTGGAATAGCTCAGAACACGATGACAATGCAATACCTCGAAGCCCTATTTTCGAATTTTTGATTAGTTTTCTTTTAATTAATTAAAATATGAAAAAATAATAACCGCCTAATAGCTTTAAAATTAGCCATTTAAAAAAAAATAATATTAATTAACTGTTTATCTATCTAATAATAATCTATCTAATAATAATTAATTGTTAATCTATAATTTAATTGTTTCCAAAATACAAGTTCATTTTTTAGACAGTAAAATAAATAAATTTACTTAAACGTGAAAAATAAAAAAGTGTAAAAAATTAAATTATGCATCTCATAAAATTTGACGTCATTATCACGTTAAAAAATTTATACACATTGATAAAGTGCTAAAACTGTTCAATAGCTATGATTCACAGAAAATTTAAAAATATAGCATATAAAAATTATTATTATTATTATTATTTTTATTTTTAATCTTACAATTATTAGTTTTATAATAGCCATTAAATAAAAAGGGTAATCATTTTAAAATAGATGAAAGATAAATTAAAAATAATGAAAATAGATGTTTACTTAAATTCAGTTAATTGAACATGATTAAAATATTACAAACAAATTAATACAATGAAAAATTACCAAAATTTAACGACATATTATGCCACGATCTATTACAAAATTGCGTTTACAATTTAACTAGTCTGATTAAAAATTTCTTATTAAACACGAAGTCATCAATTTTTCATTCCAGATTCTTATAACGGAACGTGCCAAAAGAACATTTTATCGCAGGAAAAAAGGAAAGTCCCTCTAATTGGATTTTCCGTAGTTACTAATGAAGGACAAGGGAAGTATGCCAAACGAAAATTTTCAAGGACTCTTATTCGTTTGTCGGAACGTGGAAAGTTTTACGATGCTAATAGTGTGTTCAAATTTATATATTTAAAAAATAATATTTAAAGACTGAGAGACAAAGGAATATAGGAAAATTCTTTTTTGGTTGATGAATGTATTTATGTGCAGAGTTTATTAAATATTTGGAACTTTTATATTGAAGTTTATTGGCTAATAATTAAAAAAAAAAAAAAAAAATCAGTATATTTAATTAAATGATATTTATTCATGATTAGGCTAGTATAAAGAAACATATATTTAACAAAGGGAAATGACGTAAAGGAATTTTATATGGTATTTACTTATTGCGTCATAAATTTATTTTACACACTCTTGTAATAAAGAAATAAAAATTTCCTTTCAAAATATCTTAGAAACGGAAAACTACCGTGAATGTAATTTGCAATTCTTACTTTTCGAGTATACATCTGTAAGGAAAGTATTGTAATCATGTCAAAAACCAGCTTTGAGATTTCGGTGTTTCTACACGTTTTGACTTTCCGTAACTTCATCTTTTTTTTTTTTTTTTTTTTTTGCTATTTTTATGGTTATGTAAAAATGTATGTATGTGTGTGTATGTGTGTATGTGTATGTATGTGATTGAAGGCGACAGCGTTTAAACGCTTTGTTCTAATGAACTGAATGTCGGCACGTATTTTAAAAGGTTACCGTACCACCAACCCATATTGATTTTGGTGAATCTAACACACACTTATATATATATATATATATATATATATATATATATATATACAGGGACAAAAAAGAAAAATTCTTTATCCTTATGCTGTAGAGTCCAAATTTTTTAATGTGCTAGAGCATCTGAACGCCTTATTTGATTGAGCTGAAAAATTAAACTCAGATCATAGGTCACTGTCGCACGAACCACGCATATTTTGGTGTTTTTTTTTTATCATTGTGGCTTATGGGCTGAACTTTTTTAAAAGCGCAATAGTGTCTCTACACCTTATTCAATTGAGCTGAAAATTTATATTCTTTTTATGGGTCAGCGTTAAATGAACTGTATGTGGCGAATATAGGCTAGCACTATATTTAGGCTAGCACTTATATATTTTTACAGGAACACAACAGAAAATTCTTTATCATTATGATGTATGGGCTCAAATTATTTTAAGCGAAATAGCGTAAACATAAATATGCTACAGGTAAAAGAAAATACTCAAACATCGTTTTTTTTATTTAACGAGTTCTCTTATTTTTATTGATTTATATACAAACGTTATTTACTTAATGTTCGGAAAGTCGAGTAGAGTCACTCCAGATTTTTAATTAATACACTGCTGTGATTTAATTTGGGATTTTATGTTAGAAGTACATTTAATAAACAATAACAAAAATTATATTTACGACACAGTAAGAATTATCAAAAATTTTATTCTGATGATAAGATGAGTTGCACAGATTTATAAAATAATTACTTTTCTATGCAAAAAGAAAGTTTATAAAATTATCCTTATGACAAAATAAGATATCGTTTTCTGTTTTATGAAAAGGGCATATTAAAAGGCTAAGGTTTTGAGAAAATCGATTCGAAAATGTCCAAGGATTTTATCCATTATAGAGTATGTTTCAGTAAAATGTATTTTAATTTGGAATTACTGGATTTAAAGAAATTTAAAGTTATAGATTCATTCCTTTAAAAAAAAATAATGCATAGTTTAAAGTTGTGTTAATTATTTTGTTCTTTAAATTTTAATGTATATAGCTGGTTTAAAAAAAAAAAAAAATCCATTTCTCCATGAAATTATTATTTGAAAAGTGTAGAACTGTTAAATGTTTATTAAGCATATAATTAATTTTATTTTCAATGAAATAACTTTTTATAAAAAGAACATTATATTGCAAATCATTAATACCATTCATTTTAAAAATAAAAATATTAATGAACAATCGAAATTGAAATTTGTTCCATGCATTAAAAATCGCACTTAAAATTCCTCAAATATATATTTTTTAAATGACATAAAATATTCTTTTATATTTAATGTCATCATTTATATTAAATATTTCAGATTTGAGTTTTAGGCTAAATATAAATACTCGTCATTGAAATTCATTTTTTTAATACATGCAATTTATCATAAATGAATGTGGAGACTGCTATAATGTTAAAGAAAAAGAAAAACAACCTCTTAAAATCACAAATGAGAAGAAAGAAAAAAAAATACATATATAAGGCTGTTTTGAAACTTCTTATTTTTCTTCCGCAGTATTGATGATAAAAGACTCCAAACATAATAATAATATTTAAAAAAGAAAAAAAAAAAAAAAAAAAAAAAAAAAAAAACGTTATAACCCCAAAGCTTGCCTGGTAAGCATGGTACAAGACCTGAGCAAGAAACGCAAGTTGTGAAAAATGATACTGGTATAAGTACAAAATCTTAAAATATTGCAGTTATTGTGGGGACCAATAGGTAGCGTAATACTGAGACCCCATATCAAAAAGAAGGGTGGAAGTGGAAAAGAGTGGTTGTATTTTTAAATAAATTTTAATCAAACTTTATAGCGACGTCCGGTGTGCCTGAGGAGTTATTTACATGTGAGTAAGAATTTTGTAAATGTGGAAAGCTGAGTAAAAACTAAATTTGTTGTTATTGAACCAACTATGTTTGTCTATGGCAAAATATACTTATTATTATTTTTTTTTTACCTTTGCTTTTGTGCTCATCCAAACTGAAATTAATAGCTCGCTTTGTTTACCATATATACATTAGACTACATTCCCAAATTATTTTACCCCAGTTAAAAATTTTATCTGTTAAATCCATGAATTTACACTGCAGTAATTTTTTTAATAATATTTTAATGTTTAAAACAGAAATGCTTAAAAAATATATTAACTATATTTGCTTAAAATTCGTTGGTGCGTAAAAATATACTTTTATTTTGTTTCTGTTAATGATCACCAACAATTTAAATAAATAAGCTTTCTATAAAATTATTTGTAAGCCAAATTTAACGTTTTAAAAATCAAACATTCAAAGAAATTAAATTTATATTTAATTGCTTCAAATAAACAGGAAAATGAATATTTTAATATATACTGTAAAATCATAAAATACGTTCAATTGACATAAATATAACGCATTTGTATGTATATGTGCGTGTGATCAAACACGAAGTTATCAGGTTTTCTTTCTTCCTCTTTTTTCCTCGTAGCCAGTGAACGTGCCTCATGAACAATTTATATCAGAAAAATAAATAAATAAATAAAATTAAAGATATCGGTAATTCGGTTTATTGCTGAAACTCACTGCTACTAATAAAGAGAGGGGGGAGGGTCAGACGAAATTACTGAAAGACACTTACTCTATGAAGAAAATATTTTTGATTCTAATAAACACATTAAAATGTTTTTTTTTTTTTTTTTTTTGATCGTTTGATCTAATTGAAATTTTATTTTACTCTACAACGCTAATCAATGTAGAATCTGACATAAACCAAAGAATTGCACTGGTATTTCATAACTTAGCAAAATAGTTTTGCATGATAAATCGATGCATATAATAAAATCAATGATTTTTCGTATAATTTTCGATATTATTTTTACAAGTAAAATTATCATTGACATCAAATATTACAAGGCAGAAAAAATCATTGTCCATGAAAGAACATTAATAAATCGCACTAAATATAAAAACAAGTTGTTGTTAACGCAGAAATATTTCCTTTAATGAACTTGTTGGCATTGAGAATGAGAACACAAACTTAAATAATAACAAAATTCATATTAGGTTTTAAATATATTATATAACAATAATTAAATTTTAATAAAACATTTTAAAAAGTAAATACTCATAAAAATGTTATTATAACTCGATTCATTGAAATTGGAAATGATATCAACAAATCAATATGCATTAAATGTTCCTTATACTGAATAAAGAACACACTATATCACTGAATATGTAGAGTTTAACACTGAACGTTTAGAGAATAATATAAAGTGTCACTACACTGAGAAAAAAATATACCGCCTTCATCTAGAATGGATATGTGGTCATTTTCAAAATCACTTAATTAGAAATATAGATTCCTGAGCTATGCACATACGCATACAGTCGGTAACAAAAGTGTCCGAACACTCGCAAAAATTCCTATGTAAAAAAAGTACACTTCATACGGTTTTGTTAAATAAATCCTTGTTGAATCCTCTTTTTAGTCAGTCTAAGAACAGGATTCGATAAGGATTTATTTAACAGAACCGTATGAAGTGTACTTTTTTTTACATAAGAATTTTTGCTAGTGTTCGGACACATTTGTTACCAATTGTACTTGTCAACATCCTAATTAATATTCCGTAGTGTGGTTAGTCCCGCACTTTTTTCACACCAGTTAACTTTTAGAATAGTATTCTCTAAATGCAATTACGGTTATATAAGAAGAAAGATACTCTAAAAAAATACCGGTGTGAAAAGAAGGCGGGACTAACAATACTACGGAATATTAATCAGTATGTTGGCAGGCATGTATAAGGCACGCCAACAAACTGAACAGACGGAATGATCGAGAATTTCTAGTCTACACATTTCTAGACGGTGAAACATTATTCTGCATATTCTGCATATTCTGAATCGTTTGTATTGCGAGAAATTCTCGCTTGATTTTCCCGAATTGGGAAATAAACCGAAATAGTTGCTGAAACCCGCCTCTTGTATTTGCATTTATTTCCAGAGATTTTTAAAGAACTTTGCTCTCAAGAATATAGGCAAACTCTCTAGAATCCTGATAGTGGTTTCTAGAACTCGTTTTTAAACGAAACGAACCAAAATTTAGATTCTAGATCTCAGTTACAGATTTTTTTCTCAGTGTACAATTCTTGTTAATATATTTGATTATTTAAACTACTTCCTGTAACATTAAATTATTTATAAAAATTATATTATTATCATATTGATTATCATTTTATAGAGAAATGAATAAATAGTAGCATACTCAAGTACACTTCGTATGCGTCTTCCACAGATTTCTAATAAAATGTTTAAATATTCTTAGATATAACTAATTTTGCAGATTTGAAATTTCAGAAAATGTTAACTTCGCTGTGTTTTTTCGTTATCACGGCTAGACATATTTCGATAATTATACATTTGAAAATGTTTAAGATTACAACTATGTATTAGCTATTAAAAAATTAAATTTACTTTTATTTATTATAACAAATATTTCTATTCCAAATAACAATATTCCATGGCGAACTATTTTCATTATTTTACAAAACTTTTTAAATTAAATAACAATAAAATTTTATATTCTTTTCTCATGAATTTTTTTAAAGTATAACATTTAGGAAAACTCAATACAATAATTAAAATTTTTCGAAGCAATTATAAATTAGCCAGCCAGAAATTAAAATTAATTTATATATTATAGTCATATTTTAAATTAATTAATTACTGATGTAATTAAAGAAATATAAACTTCCTAAAACAAGTTTTAAAAGCCAAAAAATGAAAAAATACGTAATTTCAGTATGTCATGCATAGGTTAATTAACCAAAACTGTTGTTTCATATTCAATTTTTTCAACCAAACCTTGCACCGTGAAGTGCTATTGCGAATGAAGGGAATTCTCTTAATAATGGGGTTGTTTCAGCAGAAACGAAATAACAGAAATTTTTGAGCTATTATATAAAATTGTTAAAAAATTTTACTGCGTTAGTTTTCAATGATAAAAATTATTAGGAAATCTCCTCTTATACAACTGGAATGTTTTATACTTTAAAGAAATACAATTAGAAACAGCTCAATTAGGGGGGGGGGAGTTTTTATCATTGAATAAAACAGGCTTCCTAAGGTGGGCCTAGGGATTTTCGTCCATTGCGATACAAGATTCTGAATTAGTTCTAACTTTAATAAATTCTTCAGCGTCCATTCTCTTTTATCAATTGATAAATTTCCTTTTAATTTTCGGGCAGCGGTAGCCCAGTCAGTAGAACGCCGCTCTCATAACTGTAAAACTCTCGATTCTCGAGCCGTCGTGTCACTAACGGTGGCTGGTGCACATAAAATCTGTCGTGGCCTTAATGCCCTCCATGTTCCCATCAAAAATTATACTTCTGGATGTTACCGAAGCGGCAGAGACTATCCGGTGAACTTTGAAGGTCTACGCTAATTCTTGTACGGTTGGTCTTTATGTTGTTCCTTATGGCTTGGTCAATATCGTCGTCTCCTACGTGTGATGGCCGTCCACTCCTAACCTGATCCAGTTTCTGTCCTCTTCCCTAAATTTACAAAACCATCCACGACTTGTGCTTTCGTCTATTGCATCCTCACCATAAACTTTACAAACACTGCCATATGCTGCGGCTGCCGTACCCGTATACAAACTCGTGTAACAAGCAATATCTTATATGCTCCTTCTCGCTTTCCATGTTGCACCCTCTGATATATATATATATATATATATATATATATACATATATATCTCGAGATAATTAACTTTGTGAGCTACAATGTATTTATATGTGAGGCATCCGCATGTATTGCCGACGATTTGCGTCATTACAATGTCATGTGGGACGTCAATTCCATTGCAAATTTGCATATCCAAAAACGGGTAGAAATTTCGCACTCTCCCAATGTATCATTAATTTAATTAAATGATTTCATCATGTAATTAAATTAATGATATTTTTTTATTTATGTATTTACATACTTTCATGACCTTAAATATATTCATGTTTATATACAAGACCTTCTAAAATAACAAACATTTTTCCCATGAATTTTTGTTTGCTTAAAGAGGTAAAAAAATGTTCACTGAGCATTGGCTTCGTTATAAAACCAAACATTCTCACACACCCATGTGGGAATATGTATACATATGTGCGTGTATTAATATTTTTCAAATTTAAAAAATCATATATAATTTAAAATAACGCTAACACTATGTATTTTAAACTTTCAAACATTTAATTTTTCATTAACACACTCACACACAGAGGTATATGTATATATTTCATTTTGAAAAGATCTGTCTTAATAAGTGATTTTTTTAACTCTAGCGTGAACACTAAAATATGCTGCTTAATTACCTTTAAAAATTGATATTTAATTGTACGATTTCTCACACAGATGTTATATTCCCAAAAAGAAATATAAGTGTAACTTTGATTATCTAGGATATCCTTAAATCGATTGCTATTAGAAATGACTTAAATTCTGCAAAAATGATTATCTAATGTTTAATACATAAATCGTATCACATAAGATATTTTTACGATGTTTCATTATCTCATATGTTGTTTTATTAAAGGTTTATTGTACCATTTACATTAAAGGATTATTTTAAATATAGTAATAATATTTTTTTTTTCTTGTTTGTTTTTACGATAATAAAAATTTTATTATTATTGATGAGTTTTTTAAATTTTGTGTTCCGTTTACGATAGTAAAAGTGTGAAATAATGTAAGGATAATTTAAATTACTTTACGTAAGTCATTTTGAAAAAAAAGATAATAATTTAACGTATTTATTATTAAACTTTAATTATATCTATGAAATAATTTGTTATTAATGGGAAAGAAGTTTATTATATAATATTTCTATTTATATATATTAAAACATTAAAGTATACCAGGGAAAGTTTAAACCTTTTAGAAACATAAAACAAATAGTTACGATAAATTCCTAACGATCGCATAGTCAGAACTCTCGTTTTTTTTTTTTTTTTTTTTTTTTCCATATATATGATGTAGAAAGTATTACTATTTGTTAATTTGTTATATTTACATGTTTTCAGGTGACCTGAATCTGAAAATAATATTTTTAGCAGCTGGGCTGTGTATGTGTGTCTATCTGTGTGAATCTCTGTTTATGTGTGAATCTCTGTTTGTGTGTCTGGTAAGTACAGTGTAACATCTATTGGCTGTCCTAAACAAAATGAAACGAAAATATTTTTAGATGCATTATTGCATGTTTTGCGTAGATTGTGGTATGGAAACCATCCATCTTTCTTTTACAGGGTTACCCAAAATATTTGGATATATTGGGGCTATACTTGAAAATGGATAGAAGATTATTTCATATTGTATTAGGTGTTTGTCATCTAAAACTTAATTTAAATACACAAAGTGACGTACATATAGTTTATAGACAAGATGTATGACAACCCAAAATTAAAATGTTATTTACTTTTAAATGAAGCTGATGGAAGTGCCTTGCTACATTTTACTAATAAAACCGCTCAGAATGCTTTCCAATGAACAGTGCTCAGAAAGCAAAATAAATTTTTCATATCTATACCATAAATAAAGTATTTTTATTCTATTTTATGCAAATTTTATGTTGTAATTTTAACTATGTATATCTATCACAATACCACTTTTTGGGGTGCCCTGAATACGAAAGTCTAATTTTCAGCGGTCGTTTGTATGTATATCTTTTGTCAGCATCACTTAACACCATATAAATATTGGAAATTATTATTATTATTATTATTATTATTATTGTTATTTTTTTAAAGTTTGTATTAGGTAGCCATTTAAAAAAAAAATTGATCAAGCAAATTAATAACACCATTGATTTTTTTTTCTTTTTGTAAATAAATACAGGCACTAAACTAGAAGCTGAGAGGGTGGTAATCCCCTTCACATGGAATAATTTGTCAAATAAAACTATTAACAAACCTATTTCAGATTATTTTTGAAGTAGATTGAACTTTATTTTACCTTATTGATCACACGACATACTCTGCAATCGACTTTTATGGTATTCTATGGTATGAAACCGCTCAGAATGCTTGCCAATGAACACTGTTCAGAAAGTAAAATAAATTTTTCATATCCATACCATAAATAAAGTATTTTTGTTCTATTTTACGTAAATTTTATGTTCTATTTTTACTATGTTTTGTTGTACAGTACCACCTTTTGAGTTGCCCTGAATACGACAGTCCAGTTTTCAGCTGTTGATTTGTAAGAATATCTGTTGTCAGCATAACTTAACACCATATAAATACTGGCAATATATATATATATATATACCGGGTGATCCAAAAGTCAGGACATACTTTTAAAATGAATAATTCGAAAATGAATCAAGATACAAAGATACGATTTTCAACAAACGGATGAAAAAGAAACCGGGTTTTGTGTGGCAACGAAAAAAAATTAGTTTTGTTGGCGACCAACAGATGGCGCTATAGTGTTTTATTTCATCAAAAGATGATTTACAAATGAAAAAAAAGAATTTGACAACTTACAAGTCAGCTTAATTACAGTTAATTAGTACTACTACAGTAACTGTTCAATGTCCATCATTCACAAGTACAGCTGTGAGACGATTCACCACATCGTTCAAAGGATTTAGTAGCATTTCTTGCGTTATGGCAGACACATTTTGGCGGATGTCATCTTTCAGTGCTGCTAGTGATTCCGGTTGGTCGCTGTACATTTTTGACTTCAAGAATCCCCACAGCCAAAAGTCACAGGGTGTCAGATCGGGAGATCTTGGAGGCCATGCGTGATTAAAGTAGCGACTGAGAATGCGATATTTCGATGCATGTAAGCTTCTTCAACCATTACCTGCCGCAGTTGCCCCTTTTTCTATCGTTTGTTGCTTTGCATAATCCTACATCAGAAATCCGACAGCGTCATCTGTTGGTTGCCAACAGAACTATTTTTATTCGTTACCACACAAAACCCGGCTTCTTTTCCATCCGTTTGGTGCAAACCGTATCTTTGTATCTTGATTCGTTTTTTAATTATTCATTTTTAAAGTTTGTCCTGACTTTTGGATCAACCGGTATATATATATATATATATATATATATATATATATTTAAGTTCGTATTAGATTGCCACTTAAAAAAAAAAAAAAATCAAGTAAATTATTAACAGCATTATTTTATTTTATTTTATTTTGTTTTTTGTAAATAAAGGCAGACACTAAACTAGAAGTTGAGAGGGTGGTAAACCCCTTCATATATATATATATATATATATATTACTAAACATATTTCAGATTATTTTTATTATTTTTAAAGTAGATTGAACTTTATTTTACCTTATTGATCATACGACTTAATCTGAAATCTACTTTTATGGTATTAAAATGTAGTTTAAGAAATCGTCGTATTAATGAGACACGAGATTATTTTTATAAGTGTTAGTTCCGTGCAGAAATGTTTCTTGTCTAAAGTAACCAATTATGAAAGAAATTTAAGAGAAAAGACAATTATAAATCTATTTTTTTTAAATAGTGGACGAGTACCTATTCATTTGAAAGCAAAGAAAAACATGTAAAATATTCAAATAATATAAGTTACAGAAAGAATACGTGAATATCGATTAAGAAATATTTGGAAAAAAAATAATCTGGTGTGTCACTCACACAACTTTCTCTTACCCTGAAATTTAATACTATAAATACAGGTTGCAGATTAAGCGGTAAGATAATGAGTACTGCCATGTAAACCTATGTTAAACAATTCAAATTAGGCTTAGGAAGAGTTTTATATGATAATTAGTTCTGTGTGAGGGGGGCTACCACACCTCTCAACCCTCCGTTTCGTTAATGGACTAAAAACAAGCGATGAATATTTAGCATAAAACATACATTAAATACCATATCTCTATGGGGAATTTATTTCAATTTCCGAACATCTTTCCTAGAAATGGTAAAATATTATTAGTATTTCACATCCACTGACAAAAAATAACTAGTGTATTGTAGTCACCACAAGACTTTCTTCTATATTATCCTATACAAATTCACTCAGTAAAAATAATTTGTTAAAATTATTATTTAAAAAAATATCTTCCATGATAATGCACACGATTTCCATATTAGAGAAGTAGTATAACACTAAATATCCAAAAAAAAGTTGAATTTATTCTCAATATTATATGTAAAAAAAAAAAAAAAAAAAAAAATGTTAAAAATGAAAAAAATCGATAACTTTATTTTAAATTATCGCAGATCGATGTTTCAACCATTCGTTTTAAAGGTATTGGCGAGCTCTTTTGAAATATACCCATCATGAAAATTTACTCCCCCCAGGGATGGAGGCGGGTATCCTACATACACAATTTTTTTTTTTTTTTTTCATTTGACTATCTCTATAACAAAAAATATATATCCTTTTCATTTGGTTTAGTGCAGTATATATATGTTAAACTCTACTTACCTGCAATTTCGCCAATAAACGTAATGTATTTGAATACTTTTGAGTGTCCCTCTACACGAACCATTTCTTCATCTCAACGAAAAGCTTACTGTAGCATCCATATACGATACACATTTAGAATACTGAGATTGGAACTTCTGCTACTATTTGTTTTGTAGATATGCTGATAACAGACACACAAACATCCATCCATCCACACAGACAGATACACAGACAGACGCACAGACAGACAGACAGACAGACATACAGACCAGTCTTTAAAAACATGATTTTCGTATTCAGGGGACCTCAGAAAATGTAAATATAACGAAAATTCACGTTCGAAAATGTGACCCTAAAACAATACTTTTTCGACCCTATGGGTAATAGAAAAAAAAAATAAATAAATTAAATAAAAATTGAATGACTTAAATAAATGTAATTAACACAATTCTTTGTTATTTTGAATAATATTTAGCCGCAATATTTAATAAGATATTAAGTAATTTCCCTAATGCATTTACTAAAAATCATGCATTTACTTCATGTCTTACAGCTTCTATTGTTAAGTTTAGCGTGACAATGAATGTAAATTGCCCTATAGCAAACAGAAATCAAATAGCATTAGAAGGATCAAACTACCCAGAAATTGACTGATCTGGGTTTTATTTTTTTTGTTTTTTGTAATATTATATGCAATTATTAAAATGATAGGCTTGGTAAATATATTATTTTATATACACAACTTATTGGGAAATAAACTGAGACTAATACGCTATATCGACCTGTTTTATTTCTAAAATGTAGTACTTACGAAAAAACTCATTTTTATGTCTTTTATGTCTCTTTCAGATATTTTTAGCATGACGTAATTGGGATAGTCATCATAGCAAATAATTTTTTTAAAAATTTCGAAAGGGTAAATTATGTTATTAATTTTTAAAAAGAATAAGTTCGTTTTTTTTTTTTTTTTTTTAAACACAATTATCTGTATAATAATTAAAGACGCATACATTAAAAAAATGCATTACTGGGAAAAAAGAGGCAACAATGAATTAATTTATCTAAACTAAATTACTTTAGACTGTTATACATTTTCCCTTGGTGTCGTATTGTTGACTGACAGAGTAGTATAATTATATTCCACTAAGGTTGCGCTATGGGCAATGTTTCTTTACTGTCAGTTGTAAAATCTGTTATATAACCTTGCAGAAACTAGTTATTTGTGGTATGGCTTCAAATTCAGAAAATTCAGCCATTTTCAATTTAAACAATATATAATGCAATCACTGATTTCTTTTAAATACAAATAATAATTTAAAAAAACGTACATGCATAATTTTCACTAAAAATATTTATTGAATAATCTAACATACGTATAAATCAGGACAAATTGTCGTTTAATTTTCGTCGTTTTCAAAATTTACCTTTAGATTTTTTTAAAAAATTACATACATTAAACAATGATTAAACATAAATTTCTGTAGGTTTACTTTTGCTTTTCTCCTTTTATTTGGAAATTAATAGTAGCAGTCATGTAAACTTTGAAATGTTAATATCATAAATTTTGCAGTTGTAATATAATTTTAGTACAATTTAAGTCATAAAAATAAACATTTAACATGCATTAAAAAAAGGGTTTTAAACTCTTTTGAGTATTTGTTTTATTTTATAATTAAACTGTCTTTTTTTATTAATTTCATTTAAAAAGTCTTAATAAACAATATCTGTATAGCTATATATTTCCAATTACCTGCTAAATATACATTATGAATAATCTCCGTCAAAAGGGAAAATGTATACCTGAAACTTTCTCCACAAATAGCCAATTAGATGTGTATTCCTCTATTCATGGTAAAAGGTATTTTATCTCATTCTTTCTAATGGGGCGTCGAAGAAGGGAAATTCGACGAATGTTTATGAAGAGCTAGAACGCTATTTTTTCGTTTCGTTAATTCCATAACATACACTCTTGTTTTCCATACTCCAATTAACATCCAGAGTTTAATTAATGCTACAATTTATAATTCATGAATATTTTACTCGAAGAAAATAATCCTGAATTTAATTAATATTATTTCCACGATAATGATAATATATTTCTCTAGATATTCATTAAATAACTAAATACATTTAATTTTCTAATTCTATAGATATTTTTGTTCCACGTAAGTAAATACATTACGCTTATCTCATTAATCTAAATAAAATTATAAAACTACACCTTGAGTAAGCTGTACCTTGATCATATATTGCTATTATTTCGATAATTTCACAGAATAATGTAGATGAGAACTAGCATATTTATAAGATTATTGTGTGTTGCATTAGTTTATGGTATTCGGTAGAAAGTAATGCTGTTTATATAAAACTAATAAAGTAGGTTTATATGCTATGGAAATATTATCAATATATATTTTTAAATAAAATATGTCATTAAAAATATAAATAAATATTTTTCTGTATATAAATATATAAAATAATACTAATATGCCAGTGTTGGGCATAATTGATTAAAAAGTAATGAATTACAATTGAATTACAATTAAATTATAATTATAATTTTTTTTTTGTCAATCGATTAACAAGTAACTGATTGCAAATAAATTGAATTATTACAAATAAATTGAATAAGTAATTCAATTTATTTGCAATCAATTATTTGTTAATTTATTGGCAGTAAAATAATTATAATTATAATTTAATTGTAATTCAATTGTAATTCAATTACTTTTTAATCAATTATGCCCAACACTGTAATATGCTTTTATGTATATATATATATATATATATATATAACGAGGAATCTACGAAGTGTTACTGAAAGTTTTATACAAAATTTATGGTAATATGAAATAAATGAGATTATATTATTTTAATAAAATGGACTTAATGTCTTTATATTTGATTTTTTAAAAGGTACCATGCCTACCTTTAGAATTCAATTTTCTGTCAAAAATCCGATTTTTCTTTTTTCTGTTTAATTTTAAATCCTGACATTTTAGCTTTTTAAATCAGTTAGAATTTTGTTTCTATCCTGCTTAGAACATGAGTTACAGGCGTTTTAATATTAGTCACTTGCAAGTTTTTCAAACCGAAAGAGACCGTAAAGGTTTTTTACATTAATGTTTTACTCAATATAAGCATCAAAAGTTGTTACTGCATAGAAAATGAATTTGAAAAAGAAATCAAATCTTTGAAATAAATCAGAAGCTTTTTAAAATTATTATTATTATTATTATTATTTTTATTATTATTTAATGGGAAAAATCTGGTTTTTAATTATGTTTTCTGCTTTTTCTCAAAATGAGATTTTTAACATTTTACTTTAACATCATAATTCAAAATAATAATAATAATAATAATAATAATTGCAATGTTATGAAACTTTGACAAAATACTCTAGAGTTGTTTTCGGGAAAAAAATACTGCAATGAATCTAGTTAAATTATTTTCATTTATTTATTTATTTATTTTATTTATTTATTTATTTTTGATAGAAGTTATGAACTGTCATGTATATTCATGATTTTTCAGCGTGTAAAATGTTAACTTTAGTAAAATATTAAATAGCATGGTTATAGTTTTGAGAATAGTTCACTCCCTTAAGAACCATTCAATAATCAAAAATAAAATTTATAGAATAAAAATATCTTTAATTGAATTTTACTTATGATGTTTTGTACAAGTTTTTTTTTTTTTTTTCGCAAATTTTATGTATATTTCGAGCCTAAATATAAAAATATTTTTAATTTGTATATTTTTTCATGTTATTTACTGTTTTTAACTATATTCTATTATATAATGCATATAAAAAGGCAACCTTTCAATTATTAAAAATATCCCCTCCGACTGCATGCAGGTACCACACTCGTTTTTTTCTCCCCACTGAGTACAAAACTTTTCTCCGGTAATTCAGAGAGTGATATATTTGTAAACTAAACAATACATTACTAGAATTTCATTCTTTATCAAAGGTTTATTTTAATATTTTACGATAAGAAACGAAATTCATTGAGTTCCTTTAATTTTCAAGAAAAGTAATTTTAAGTATTAAGTGATTAAGTCTCAATTTGATAGGTATTTCAAATGTCCAAATTTTATATAACAAAAATCATGTAAGTGTGCATTTATATTTTGTGTGTGTGTGTTTGCGTGTGCATAATTTATATTACGTAGTTTAATACAGTTATTTTTCGCTCTTTATCATGCTATAGGTATGTGTAACTTACGCATTCCTGAAAATTTTCGACCTTGGATTTTTAGCGTTTTTACACGTTCAAGACATGATTGGTCCAGAAATCACAAAATCGGCATGGTGACTTTCTGTATGTTGTCAATTAGTTTGTTAGTGGATTGCAAGAGTTCATTAGCTTGTTAATTAGTGTATGCGATATCTCCAGAGCAATTGAGCGTAAAGAAGTCAGACACGTTTTAAAACATCACTAACTATACATACTTTTTTTTTTTAAGTGAAAACTTCTTTAGGCGCGTTGAGCACTTTTTAGATAAACAAAAATCCTGGAACTCGCGTCATCGTCACCGAACGCTTTCCATGAGCTATATGTATACTTTGTATATATGTAGATAGATATACCTCCATGCGTTATTAGTATACATTATATATATACAAAGAGTATATCCCTCTACATATATATCCATATATATAGCGCCCGGCGCGACATGACTCATATACATATATATGTATAAAATGTATACTAATACGAGTAGTATACTGGCTACTGGCATCTGTCTCTTTCCAGTTCTATACTCCATGTATGTATCTACTTTTTCCACAGTATATACATAGTTCACAAAATACAAGCACGTGTTTTTATACAGACTGTTATATTCTTCTTTTTGCTTTCAATATAAAATTTCAAATAAATAATAAAAGAAAAAAAATATTTTAGTCATATTACAATAATTTTACCTAATATAAGGCTAGTTCATTTAATTTGGGTAGCTACAAATATTGTGCCGAATTATATAATACAGATCATAAACACTTCTTTACAAACCAATAAAAATTCGAAAATAATAATCTAATAGCTCGACGATACAATTTACAAGTTACTTAGTTTTCACTTCTATCGGTAGTCCCCGAAGACTGCTTTTATTATTATTTATTTATTTATTTTTAATTTCAGCATTCTTATTTAAGAAAATCGTCTGTTACTCGAAATTTATTACTTTTTTTGCATTGAAAAAGAAATGTTTCTGCTGTAGTGATTTTTGACTCTAGCTTTAAAATATCATTTATGATGCTGGCTTGAACATCGTTAAATGAGATAATTTAATTTTAAGAGCTTTATAAGTTATTTGGAATTTACAAATTTCTTATCACTGCCAAATAGAGAAAAATTTCGCTTCAACGTCTATTTTGAGATACATTTTCATTGTAAATATTTCAGACTACTTTTAATATATCATTTATGACACTGAATTCAATATCATTGACTACGGATATTCTAATTTAAGAGTGCAATTTATTCAAAATTTAAGATTTTTTTTTTTTTTTTTTAACATAGCAGAATAGAACAATATTTCACAAGTACATTTTTTTAATTATTGGGGTCCTTTACTTTGAAAATCGTATTAAAGAATATATATAGAATTAAAACAATACATGAAACTGATCCTAAAAAATCAATATACAAATTAGAATAAGTTAAATGTATCGATCTAAAGGGTATGTAGCCTATTAGTTGGGTCATTTCTATGTGTAATCGTGTCAAGATAATTCATATCTTTTAACATGAGTATAGTTTCTTATGTAGCAGACATTTATGAGAATATTTGCATGATGTTGAACTAACTGAGTTCAACTACGCGAGTTCGTTTTAAATTATGTAGAAAATTGACAAATTATTGCAATTAAAATTAAATTCTGAAACAGTTTCCAATTTAGATATTTTATCATGTTTTTATTATCTCGCTTTCTTATTTGTTTGTTTGTCCTGTACAAATCTTGCAACAGATTTTTAACTAACTTCCCCATTACATAGGTCTTTGAAAGCTTTAGAATAGCTCAGAACACGATGGCAATGCAATACCTTGAAGCTCGAATTTCTTCTTGTTGAATAGTTTACTTTTAATTAATTAAAGTAGGAAAATAATAACCTCCTAACAGATTAAAAATTAGATATTTGAATATTAGTTCATTTTTTTTCGACAGGAAAATAAATATGTTTACTTAAACGTGAACAACAACGACAACAACAACATAAAAAAAAAATGTAAAAATTAAATTCTGCATCTCACAAAAATTCACGTCATTATAACTTTAAAAATTATACATATTGATAAAGTGCTAATATGGCTATGCTATAGCTACGATTCAACAGAAAATTTAAGAACATGTTATATAAAAATATTTTTTATTTTTAATCTTATAATTATTAAGTTTATAATAGTCATTAAATAGAAAAAAAAAGTAATCATTTTAAAATAGTTTAAAGATAATTTAAAAATAATGAAAATAGATGTTTACTTAAATTTAGTTAATTGAACATGCTTATAATATTACAAATAACTTATTAAAATGAAAAATTACTAAAATTTAACGTTATATTATGCCCCGATCTATTACTAAATTGCGTTTACAATTTATCTAGACTGATTAAAATTTTCTTATTAAACACGAAGTCATCAATTTTTCATTCCAAATTCTTATAACGGAACGTGCCAAAAGAACATTTTATCGAAGGAAAAAAAAGGAAAGTCCCTCTAATTGGATTTTCCGTAGCTACTAATGAAGGACAAGGGAAGTATGTCAGACGAAAATTTTCAAGGACTCTTATTCGTTTGTAGAAACGTGGAAAGTTTTACGATGCTAATAGCGTGTTCAAATTTATATATTTAAAAAATAATATTAAAAGATTGAGAGACAAAGGAATATAGGAAAATTCTTTTTTTTTTTTTTGGTTGATGAATGTATTTATGTGCAGAGTTTATTGAATATTTGCAAATTTTTATATTGAAGTTTATTGGCTAATAATAATAATGAAAAAAATAAACAGTATATTTAATTAAATGATATTGGTTCATGATTAGGCTAGTATAAAGAAACATATATTTAAGAAAGGGAAATGACGTAAATGAATATTGTATTGTATTTACGAATTGCATCATACATTTATTTTACACACTCTTGTAATAAAGAAATACAAATTTCCTTTAAAAAATATCTTTAAAACAGGAAACTACCGCGAATGCAATTTGCAATTTTTACTTTTCGAATATACATTTGTAAGAAAAGTAATGTAATTTTGTCAAAAACCAGCTTTGGAAATTCGGTGTTTCTACCCGTTTGACGTCCCCTAGCTTAATTTTTTCTTTTTGCTATTTTTATGGTTATGTAAAAATGTATGTTTATGTGTATGTGTGTATGTATATGTGTATGTATGTGATTGAAGGTGATAGCGTCTAAACGCTTTGTTCTAATGAACCGGAAGTTGGCACGTATATTATAGGTGATTTCACCACGAACCCATATTGATTTTGGTGTATATAACACACACACACACATATATATGTATATATATATATATATTACAGGGAAAAACAAAAAAAATATTTATATTTATGCTCTAGAGTAAAAATTTTTTAAAGTGCTACAGAGTCTAAACGCCTTCTTTGATTGAGCTGAAAAAATAAAATTAGATTATGGGTCACTGTCGCACGAACTGCGATGATTTTGGTGATTTTTTTTTTTTTTATTCATTGTGGCTTATGGGCTGAGCTTTTTTTAAAGTGCAATAGCGTCTCTAACCTTATTAAATTGAGCTGAAAACTTATAAACTTTTTCTAGGTCAGCGTTAAACGAACTGTATGTGGTGAATCTAGCACTTTTTACAGGAATACAACGGAAAATTCTTTATCATTATGATCTATGGGCTCAAATTATTTTAAGTGAAATAGCATAAACATAAATATGCTATATGGAGAACAATACGCAAAAATCCAATTGTAATTTTCTGTTTTGTTTATTTAACAAGTTCTTATACTTTTATTGATTTATATACAAACGTCATTTACTTAATTTTCAAAAGTCGAGTGGAGTCACTCCAGAATTTTTAATTAATACTATGCTGTAATATAATTTGGAATTTTGTGTTAGGAGTGCATTTAATAAACAATAACAAAAATTATATTTAAAACAGTAGGAATTACAGAAAGAATTATCAGAAATTTTATTCTGATGATAAGATGAGTTGCACAGATTCATAAAATTATTACTTTTCTATGCAAAAGAAGGTTTATAAAATTATCCTTATGAAAAAATAAGATATCGTTTTCTGTTTTATGAAAAGGGCATATTAAAAGGCTAAAGTTTTGAGAAAATCGATTCGAAAATGTGTAAGGATTTTATCCATGATCAAGTATGTTTCAGTAAAATTTATTTTAATTTGGAATTACTGGATTTAATGAAATTTTAAGTTATAGATTCATTCTTAAAAAAAAAATGTATAGTTTAAGGTTATGTTAATTATTTTGTTCTTTAAATTTCAATGTACATAGCTGGTTAAAAAAAAAAAAAAATCCATTTCACCGTGAAATTATTATTTGAAAAGTGAAGAACTGTTAAACGTTTATTAAGCATATAATTAATTTTATTTTTCAATGAAATACCTTTTTATAAGAAGAACATTGTATTGCAGATAATCAATACAATACATTTAAAAATAAAAATATTAATGAATAATCGAATTTAAAATTTGTTCCATTCATTAAAAATCGCGCTTAATATTCTTGCAATTTATTTATTTATTTATTTATTTTTATTTTTATTTATTTATTTATTTTTTTTAATGACAAAAAATATTCTTTTATATTTAATGTCATCATTTATATTAAATATTTCAGATTTGAGTTTTAGGCTAAACATAAATACTCGTCATTGAAATTCATTTCTTTTAAACATACACTTTATCTGAAATGAATGTGGAGACTGCAGTAATATTAAATAAAAAGAAAAACAACCTTTTAAAATCACAAATGAGAGGAAAGAAAAACAAAGTTATAAAGCTGTTTTGAAACTTCTTATATTCCTCCTCAGTATTAATGAGAAAAGGTTTTAAACAAGACCTGGACAAGAAAGGCAAGTTGTGAAAAATGCCACTAGTATAAGTACAAAAGCATGAAATAAGGCAGTTAACGGCCCTCTTCACTTACCGTCGCCGGAAGCCCGAGCCAATGTTATTCTATGGGGAAATTTTCTTTACAAATAACTTATTAACTAATACATATTTTTAAATTCTGTTTTCACATTCAGAAAATTCCCAACTGTTAAATTGACGGACCTTTTTTAAAAATGTATTTTTTTAATTTTTAATATTTTATTTTGAAATTGCAAAATGAAAAAAAATCACATATTGAAAAATCGTATTTTGCAGCTTCAAAATAAAATATAAAAAATTAAAAAAATATTTTTTTTAAAAAAGGTCCGTCCATTTAACAGCTGAGAATTCTCAGAATGTGAAAACAGAATTTAAAAATGTGTGTTAGTTAATAAGTTATTTGTAAAGAAAAATTTCCCCATAGAATAACATTAGCTTCGGCTTCCGGCGGCGGTGAGTGAAGAGGGCCTTTAAAGTGGGAACCGATAGGTAGCGTAATAGAGAAACCCCTTTTCAAAAGGAAGGATGGAAGTGGAAAAGAGTGGTTGTATTTTTAAATAAATTTTAACCAAACTGTAGCTAAGTCAGGTGTGCCTGATGAGTCATTTACATGTGAGTAAGAATTTATGTATTTGTGGAAATCTCGGAAAAATGAAATTTTGGTTATTGAACCAAAATTTCATTTGGTTCAACCTTCATTTGGTTCAAACTTCATTTGGTTCATTTGGTTGGGTTTAAAAAAACTCAACCATTGGTTATGTTTACCTATGGCAAAATATTCTTAACATTTTTTAACTCTGATTTTGTGCTCATCCAAAAAGTAATTAAAACCTATATATAAATTAGACCACATTCCCAAATTATTTCACCCCAAATTATTTTACCCCAAATTATTTTACAACAGATATAAATTATTCATTTATATCTGTTTGATCCGTGAAATTACACTGCAGTAATTTTTTTTATAATATTTTTAATGTTTAAAAGGAAATGTTTGAAAAATATATTGCATATATTTGCTTAAAATAGGTTGGTACGCAAAAGCATGCTTTTATTTCGTTTCTGTTAATGATCACCAATAATCTAAATAAGTAAGTTTTCTATAAAATTATTTTTAAGCAAAATTTAACGTTTTAAAAACAAAACATTCAAAGCAATTAATTTAAATGATTCAAATAAACAGGAAAATGAATACTTTAATATATACTGTAAAATCATAATATATGTTCAGTTGACATAAATATAACACATTTGTATGTATATGTGGGTGTGACCAAACACGAAGTTATCAGGTTTTCTTTCTTTCTTTCCTTTTTTTTTTTTTTTTTTTTTTTTTCTCGTTTCCAGTGAACGTGCCTCCAGAACAATTTATATCTGAAAAAAATAAAAAATAAAAATAAAGATATCAGTAATTGGATTTACTGCTGAAACTCACTGCTACTAATAAGGAGTAAAGGGGTGGGGGATGTCAGACAAAATTACTGAAAGACACTTGCTCTATGAACTGAAAGAAATATTTTTGATTCTAATAAACACATTAAAATGATTTTTTTTTTTTTTTTTATTCGATCGTTAGATCAAATTAAAATTTTATTTTATTGTACAAAGCTGATCAATGTAGAATCTGACATAAACTAACTGTTGTTATCGAATAAATTTATGATTTTAGATTTGTACTAGTATTTCATACTTCAACAATATATTTTTGCATGATAAAACAATGCGTATAATAAAATCAATGATTTTTCGTAAAATTTTCGATATTATTTTTACAAGTAAAATTACCATTAAAATTCAGATATTACAAGGCAGAAAAAATCACTGTACATGAAATAACATTAATAAATCGCAGTAAATATAAAAACAAAATGTTGATACTGTTAACGCAGTAAAAACTGTTACTGTTACTGTTAACTGTTACTGTAAAAACTGTTACTGTTACTGTTAACGCAGTAAAAAGTTTCCTGTAGTGAACTTGTTGCCGGTGAGAATGAGAACACAAAGATAAACAACAACAAAATTCATATAACTAAGTTTTAAATATTATACGTATGAATAAATAATTTTTAATAAATATTTTAAAAAGAAAATACTCATAAAAATCAAAACTAAATGCAAAACTGGTGTACAAACGATAAATAGACAATAAGACTTCTTCACACACCATAAATTTTAATCCAGCACAACCGGTTTCGAAAGGACGTAGCCTTCCTTCATCAGGTGCAAAAAAACACGTGCTACTGCCTTGGAGGCAAAAGCAAGACTGAAAGCAGGGCAAAATCCAGAGGGGGAGGAGCAACACAAACAACCAATAGGAAGCATCATACAGGACCAATCAGAGAGGAACACACATGCACACACAAAAGCAAAAGGAGGGAGGGAAGAAATAAACAATTAATTTTATTTTTATTTATTTCTATTTTTTTAATGATTTATTTATTTATTTTATTTATTTTATTCTTTCATTTATTTATTATTATTTATTTATTTATTATTTATTTATTATTATTATTATTTATTTATTTTTTAATTAAATATTATACTAATAAGTAAACTTAACAAAATTAATTTATTTATTATTAATAATTAAATAATTTATATATCATTTATCATTTATTTATTTATTTATTTAAATTAATTAATTAATTATTATTATTTTATTATTATTTATTATTTTTATTTTTTATTTAGAATTATATAATTATAACTATTATTATTTTATAAACATAATGAAGGAAATTATTTAATTGAATTAAACAAATTTTTGCAGGCTGTAGACAGCAAAGTGGAATCAGATTTTTCATTGACAATTTTATCACGATTAAGGTAAATAGCTAAATTTTTCAAAAAATCCAGTTCGGAAATGCGTTTGGCATGAAAGATAATTTTGGCACTCTTAAAATTAAAACTATGATCAAATTCCCAACTGTGCTTCGCAATAGAAGATTTAGAAATTTCTTGATTAACAACATACCTAGAATATTCACGAAACGGCACTCAAGATTTCTTTTTGTTTGACCAATATAAGGTAAATCACAATTATTACAAGGGTCATTATAGATACCCCACTTATGAAGCTCGGGAACAGGGGATTTAGTTGAAGGGAATTGGAATTTATTGACAGGTTTAAAAATAACGTGAAAATTGAAACGCTTCAAAACTTTGGCTAATTTAAAACATAAGGGGGGATAAAAAGGCAGGACAACAAGATTATCAGGTTTAATTTTATCATCAATAGAAAGAGTAGAATTATAAGTTGGCTTACTGAACTTTTTGATAGCTTTATCAATTATAGAGGGTCTAAAACCTATTTTAATAGCAACGGACATTAAATAATTGAGTTCTTTTTTAAGAGAAGAAGTATCAGAACAAATTTTAAGGGCACGATACACGTAAGTGTAAAAGGTGCGAATTTTTTGTTTAGCCGGATGATTAGAGAGAGCATGGGGAGGGTCAGAAATAGAGAAAGGTTTCCTGTACACAGAGGTTTTAAAAGAGGAATCGCACCTAGTAACTAAAACATAGAATCAATAATAATCTCATAAAAATGCTATATTAACTCGATTCATTGAACTTAGTAGCGATATCACCCAATCAACAACGTGTAGGAGATTCGTGTATGTTAATTAATAGATGATAGACTTCAGTTATTTTTCATATTTTTTAATCGACGACACAGTACAAAAAAACACACACTACACATATTTGACGTAAAAGATATAAGGGGACAAAGCCCGCAGTTATAATGTGGGGATAAACCCGCTTATACATTCTTTTTGGAATAAAACCCGCGGTAACAAAATGGGGATATACCCGCTAGGCAATTCGACTTCTATTGCAGCCGAAAGCCAAACAACAACTGAATTCTTGGCGCGGTCACATGACCACGAAAGCCGGCGGTGCTCGTTCGACATGCGCAGATGTCGGAACACAGCAAACACACTATATCACTGAATATGTAGAGTATAACACTGAACATATAGAGAATGAAAAGATGCGTCACTATAGTTCTTGTTAATATATGAAATTATTTAAACATTTTCCGGTCTCATTAAATTATTTATAATATATATATATATATTTTACCTTATTGGTCATTATTCAATAGAGAAATGAATAAATAGTATCATACTCAAGAACACTTCGTATCCCTCTTCCCATGGTTTATAACAAAATGTTTATATATTTCTAGATATAACTAATTTTGAAGATTTAAAATTTTATGAAATGTTAATTTAGCTGTGTTATTTCGCTTGACACGGCTAGAACATTTTCGATAATTTTACATTTGAAAATATTGAAGATTATAACTATGTATTAGCTATTAAATAAATAAATTTACTTGTGTTTATTATAACAATTTTTTCTATTCCAAATAACAATTTCCATTAGTTAACTAACAAAACTCTTTAAATTAAATAACAATAAAATTTTATATTCTTTTCTGATGAACTTTTAAAGTATAAAATTTAGGAAAACTCAATGCAATAATTAAAATTTTTCAAAGCAATTATGAATCAGACCGCCACGAAATAAAATTTTATTTAAATATTACGGTCATATTTTTAAACTAATTAATTACTGATATAATTAAGGGAATATAAACTGTCTAAAACAAATTTAAAAAAAAAAAAAAAAAAAAAAAAAAAACATGGAAATGTACATAATTCCAGAATGTCAGGCATAGGTTATTTAACCTAAACGGATGTTTCATATTCATTTTTCAACCAAAAGTTGCATTGTGAAATTCTTTTGCGAGAGAAGCCAATTCTCTTAATAATGGGGTTGTTTGAGTAGAAACGAAATAATAGAAATTGTCGCGCTATTATATAAAATTGTTAACAAATTATTATTGAGTTAGTTTTTAATGATTACTTTATTGTGAAATTTTCTCTTATATACCTGCAATGTTTTATACTTTAAAGAAATACAATCAAAAATAGGTCAATTAGTGAAAAAAAAAATATTGTAAATTTTTATCATGGAATTAATAAAGCTTCCTAAGGTGGGCTTAGGGGTTTTCGTCCATTGCGATTCAAGATCCTGAATTAGTTCTAAATTTAATAAATTCTTCCACGTCTCGATATTTCTTCCTGAGCGTTCGACAGTGTTCAATTATATTGAGGTCAGGTGAATGACTCAGTTTGTCTAAATCATTAATTTTCTTAGTCTGAGACATTAATTTTCTGAACTAATTTACCAATATTTTGGAAATGTGCTTTAATTCATTATTCTGCAAAAATATTAATCTCAGAGACAACTTTTTACAAGCATAGAAGAGCACATGGTTTCTAAAATGTTTTTATATACATTGTGATCCATATTCAAAATCCCATATCATTATTAATAACCTAATTTCCCAATGTTTTCAGTAGAGGTTTTTCTCGCCCACAACGTGAGGAGTCCGCGTCCCCACTGCTTTCGGCAAAAACTTACCCGCATTTTACGTCCCCTTCTCCAGCGGGTAATTTCGAAGTTTTGTGAACTCCCATCAAAGTACATAATGCATACACTTAATCAACATCCATACACAAATGTTTGCCATTCTAAGATAATTTAAGGCGAATTCAAACGAGAAAACCTGTTTTACACGTGTTTATTGCCCCCGTACACCAAAAGGGGTAACAGGAAATTTCATAAAATCCTGTTACAATTAGTGTCGGATACATATAAACAATTTACGTACCAAAATTCGCAACCACAGATCCCATAGATTTCCCAGGACAAATTTAGCGTTAAAAGGGGAGTCACGAATTTTCTCCTTCGTACACCCCTCTCCCGAAGAAAAGATCGAAAATCACAAGAAAACAAAAAATGTGTTTTTGCAAATATCCTAAAAAAAGATACGTGCCTGTTTTCAATGTACCATTTTTATAAGAGCTCTGCTCAAAAACCGGGAATTTCTGAAATTTCCACCGGAAAAACGGTTTTTCCCTTCCCTCTTCTAAAAATCAAGAATTCGAAAATCGCACGTAATGTTTTCTTTATTCTTAAGTCTAGTCTCCTCATGTGAAATTTCTACACCGTGAAGTAATTTGAGACCGAGTTATGCTTACAAACTTCTTTTGTTTCTTGCCCCCGGGGAGGAAGGGGGGGGGGAAATTCGATAAACTCCTTTACAGTTGTCGGATACATATAAAAAATGCCAAATTTGTGACCATAGCTCTCATAAATTTCCCATTACAGATTTAGAGCTAAAATCGGTGTCTCGAATTTGTTCTTCGTAACACATACCCACCCCCCCTTCACAAAAAATCAAAAACGTGTTTTGGAAATATCTTAAGAAGACGCATGGCTGTTTTCAACATCTTTGTACATTTTTCGGTTGAGTTCTACTGCAAAATCCGGAAATTGCAGAATTTTCAGCCAAAAATCGATTTCCGCCCTTCATTACCTTAAAATTCCAATTTTCCTAAATCGTAGATACAGTTTTTTTTTTTTTTTTTTTTTTACTCATGTGTAGTTTCCCCATGCGCCATTTCTTTACTGTGAAGTAATTTCGAGCCGGGTTATGCTTACAAAGGTCCTTTTTACTTCTGTCCCCGTAGGAGGAAACGGGGAGGGGGATTACGAAAAAGTTGGCAGATATAATTTTAAGTTGGAGAAAGACCTAAATTCCTGCCAAGCACCGATGTATTCCGTCCAGACGTTTTTACTTGATTCCCGAACAAAAATAGTGTTACATAGAGACACGACGACACACGCATACACACACAGACAAAATTTTCGGAAGTCGTTTTTTTCTTTCATGGCGTATGAAACGTGAAGATATCGCAATTGTTTTTTGATGTTGACAAATTTACAGTCAAAAGTCTGGTTCTATTATAATAGATTTGTGTTTTTTTAAGTTAAACAATACCCAATGCCTATAGTTTTCTCAGGACAAATTTAGCGCTAAAAGGGGTGTCTCGATTTTGAACGCTCGTAATCCCCCCTCCCCCCCCAAAAAAAAAATGTTTTGGGAAATATTCTAAGGAAGTTGTATAGCTTTTTTTAATACTTTGGTTCTATTTTCGGTGGAGTTCTTTTCAAAAATCCGGAATTCGCGAAATTTCCCGCCAAAAATCATATGTTTTCCACCGTCCCCTGAAAAATCCAAAATTCCTAAATCGCAGGTAAATATTTATTTGTACTCATGTCTAGTCTCCACATTTGTGATTTCTTTACTGAGAAGTAATTTAAAGCTGTGTTATGCTTACAAACGTGTTTTTGACTTTTGCCCGCGCAGGAGGAAACGTTGGGGAGGGGGGAAGGATTTCGAAAATAAAAATGATAAGTATAAATTTAAGTTGGATAAAGACATTAATTCCTGCCAAGCACTGTTGTATTACGTCCAGCCGTTCTCACTTAATACACGGACAAAAATAGTGTTACAGACATAGAGACGCGACCTCACGACGACACAGGAAAAAATTTCTGAAGTCATCTTTGGCTTTTATAATTTGTTAAACGTGAAGCTGTCGAAAAATATTTTGATTCTGACAAATTTACACACAAAACCCTGATTTTAGTATTATAGTTTTTTTTTTTTTTTTTTAGATAAACAATACCCGATTCATTTGTAATTCATACATACTACCAACTTCTTTCTTAAATAGGTAACGTTAAAAATATTTATACGTGTGCAAATAATTATGTAAATGTTAAAGATTAAAACTTGTATTAAAACGTTATTGATCCATGCATTTTTATATTTTTAAACTAATATATTTTCCCTATCTTAATAGCTAATAATATTACTTTTTGAATTTAGTATTGATCATATTCGATCGATATGAATATGTAGTCCCGTTCTAAAAAATATCTTACAAAGCTTTAAATAAGATATTATTCCGAATAAATATTTATGAACCACTGAATATCAAAATCTCACTTCCATTGTTTATAGAAAGTAAAGATTGCTTATGATAAGTTTGCATATTCTTGAAAAAAGGGAAAAAAAATTAATACATTCTTGTATGTAAATGTCAGATGCCATGGCGCACCACATGCACGAATATCTGTACTTTTGTGTTTATTTTTCATTTTTATTTTTTTCTTTGAAATCTATATAGCTGTGGATAAAATTTCTTTTTTACTTTATATATTTAAAATGATAATGAAATATTGCTCAGTGCCCTAACCTATTTATTAAATAATTAAAAGAAAGGAATTAAAAAAATATTAAGAAAATAAAAATAAATGAATAAAAAGAACTAAATAATTTTCATTTAAAAATTTTCTCGCAAAGGAGAAAAATTACAAAAATAATATTATTAAAATCAATCATATTTTTTGATAAATAAAATTAATCTGACCAAAATAAATTTTTAAAAAATGTTTTTTTTAAACAAAAGCGAATATAATTACTTTTTTTTCATAATAAGGAATTTTTTTAGTTGTTTATATTAAAATAATATGATCAAAGCTATATCGTAATAATTTCTTTTATAAAATATTTTAAATCGTGTTAGAATTCTGTTTTATCTAGAAAATTAGAAATGAAATTACAAATGAAAAACGGACGAAAGTGGATCTGTCGTTTCTAACTCTTTATGTTATGTTGTATATCATTTAGCGTCACTTATATAGTTTCTTTGATCTTGTCTCTGCCAACTCATCCATCGTTTTACCATAGCATTCTACACTAGATGCCTGTCAATTTGTTAATTGTATAATATTTCTTGCTAATAAATTATAAAGGCATTCTAATATGGTCACTATAAATTAATTGCGATATTAATTTTAGAGTACTTAAGCTTCAGTAAAATACAAAAGCTTTGAGAATGTACAACCACAGCCTCCTAAACTAGTTTCCTGTCGCGTGGCTCGTAAACTTGACAACAGTTCAAAAGGTAGACAGTACCACCTGGCACATATTGCAACTTTTTTATTCAACAGAAAAAAAAAAAAAAGTGTGATTTGATATACATAAAAAGCGAATGGAGTGGAAGAAACGTCGATTATATATGTCGCACACGGAGTAATATTAATAGGAGTTGAAGGTCCAATGGAAGAAAGCTACGAAACTGTGATCTAAATTTTTTGTAAATATTGAGGGCGCCACTTGTCATTCCTCCCTACCTTGGCGCGGATATACTGTTGTTTTCAATAGAATTTTGCTGGAGTACATTTAAATTTTTTTATTTTAAGCAATTTAATTTCTTTGTAAGTTCTTAAAACTGCATAATTCAGATGTTTCAAATAAATGCTTCGTTCCTAGTTGTAAAACAGGCTATGATAGTGATAAGAAAAGAAAAAAAAAAGCCCTAGGAGAAAAATAAAGTCCGAGTTCGTGTTTTCTGCACCTAAAGTAAGTTTATTTTTTCTCTTTACAAAATTTCATCCATTCTCCTTCCTCCCAATTGTCTGTTTTAGCTAGCTTCGGTTCATAAGAATCATCATTTTTTAAAAGCTTTCTTTCAAAGTAAAATTAATATAAAATGGCTCTTAAAAAAAACATGTTGGTTAGAATACTGTATTTAATGAAATTTGCTTTCAATCGAAATTTTTTCAGCTTGATATTATTTTTAAAAAAATAATTAAAACGAGACATTTCCCCATTGAATAACATTGCGGAAGCTGGGGAGAAGGAAGGATTGCACGCTGGCGCCATCTGTAAACATTAGAAAACAACATCACAAAATTTCAGCGTTACCTTCTTCTCCTGTCTTATTACTCCGTGATGTCGCATATCAATTTTTAAAATTATTGATGGCAGTGACCATATTAGAATACCTTTCAAATTTATTAGAAAGAAATATTATACAATTAACAAATTACTGAGGCTTAGCTTGTAAGTAAATCAGGAATAAATGGATAATAATTTTGATAAATAATATATATATATATATATATATATATATATATATATATATATATATTGCCTCATCTTCTCAAAATGTCTAAAAACAATTTTAAAATAGGGATCCTCTCCGAAGTTCGAGGACATATGGTCACCCTAACCTATTTAAGAGATCAAAGTATTGACAATTTTTTCATCAACTAATTTTTCATACAGTCGTTCAGACGTGTAAGCTCTCAGAGCTTCAGTTGAGCTAAACTATGTGTGTAAATTATTTCTGAACTCGTATTTTGCCTTTTTAACAGTTACCAACAAGGGTGAATAGTGTTAATGACTTTGATTTGTCTTTCCGTCTGTCCGTTTGTCTGCCCATCTGTCAGTCTATCTACGCTCTAACTCTCGTCAATATTCATGGATTTTTTTTAAACTGATATATGTTTTTGAAGTCCAGTATCAGATGTTTCCTACTAAATATGGGGAGAACACGTCTACTGGTTTTTGTACAGGAACACTCAAAAGTGTTCCAAATCGTTGTCTTCTATGAGATGTATTTCGATAATTCATATTTTAATATCTTTACTTTCCACAAATCTTAATGAAATTGAAATATGTTATTCAAGTTCATTATCATATGTTCTCCATTGAAATGGAGTAAATACCATCTCTGGTTTGTGTACAGGGACATCCGGAATTACTCCAAAGTATTGCGTTCTAAGTTTTAATATCTTTACTTTGCACAAATCTTATGAAATTGAAATATTTTATTCATATACATAAAAGAATGTTCTGTAGAATATAGTATAATTAGCATTAGATATACAGGGTCGCACAAAAATATTCAGCTACAATAAGGGCTATTATTAGAAATTAGCTGGAATCGCATTTTCGTTTATATTAAACGTTTTTAACACTTTTTAATAATTTTTAACTATAAATATGACTGCAATTTGTGTGTCTGTCTGTCCGACTGTCCGTCTGTCCATCTTTCTCCCTGTCCGTCTGTTCACTATGGAATGGTACCTATTTAAAATGACATTAATAGCTCGTTTACAAGTGGTTTGTGAGTAGGGGCACCACAAATATTCCAGTGCATTGCATTTAAGGATAAAAACTTTTAAATATCACGTTAAAATTAACTTTCTACTGTAAAAATAGTAAAGAAATTGACTTTTATCGTTAATATGGTAAAATAATACTTTGAATGGAATATGATATTTTTAACCTTCAGATTTGCAGGGCTACACTACAATATTCAGATACATTAGGTGCTGCAAGTAGAATCTCAGGGGGCTATATTTTCTTTTGCGTTAAGTATTTTAATGTTTAAGAATGATTATGAATTGAATTAGTCTATTCGTATGCCTTTCAGTTCTTCTTTCTGTCGATTGTGAGATAATGTAGTCAAAGTATATTGAAAGTTATATGATACTGTTTTTATTATTATTATTATTGTTATTATTATTTTTAAATAATGGATTTTTCCATTTAATAATTCTAGATACGAAGTGACTTTAAAGCGCGTTGTTTTAAATCGCGTTATTTTAAATTATTATTTATATTATTATTATTATTATTTGTATTAAAAAAATAAGTAGAAGAATCTCTGTGGCTCATCACCCTTACCAGGAAAAAAAAGGAAATTAACAATGAAAAACATAACGGATTCCGGAGCATATTTTATTTTTTAGCTATATGGAACACGACTATAAGAAAAGCCCCATCTATTTTTTTTAATCCCCTGTTTTTCTCTAAAATTAAAGTAATTTAAAATCAGTAGCAATAATATTTAAATGATTTAAGTAATAGCATCTATTTTTTCAACTTGTATTTCTTATATTCATTCAGTTTTAATGGGTTCCCTTTACTTACCTGTCTATTCTGCACTAAGAAACCATTAAAAAGTGTTAGCACAAAATTTTGATTTTAAAGCTTAGAAGAAATTCATTTGAATTACATAGAAGGACCTGTTGTTTTACAGTATCGCCCTATACACGATGCATAACTCCTAAAAATTGCTTATGCTGTAAATTTTACTATTTGTAGTAAAATATGCGTAATTCTCATATTAAAGATCAATCACAACTAACATGAATTTTATGTGAAATTACTTTTTACGTGGTTTGCTACCTGAATAACTTATACAAAAAAAAAAAAAAAAAAAAAAAGATGATTATGTTTGCACAGTTAATAAAACAGTTTCAAAGACTTAGCCGTCTTGCCAATTAACCTTCAGTATTTTATTTTTGGTTCAAATATTTAAATTGAAAAAATGCGACAGAATTTGTATGAAAATAACATTCCATTTACAAATAAAATGTAACAAAATATCTCTATGTATCCTTGTAAACCAATCTCTGATTTTAATAATAGGTCTGTAAGAATCACATTTTTCTGGATTTACCATGTGTATAGTTTTTTTTTTCTTTCAATATAAAGGTATTAATTATACTTTAAAGAATGTTCTATCATAGATTATAATGCATAAATACTTTTTCTAGCCGTTTATATTTTCGCTTTTTAATCTCTTCCTCGCCATTTTTTTTAATGCGAAAATGTCACAAAATCTATCAACATTTACAGATATACACATAAAATGGAAGCATAAAGCAGATTGCTTATGCATAACCCACTCTAGAGGATGAAGATATAGAAATAAGTGAATGAAAACTGGGTATTATGTAGTAAGAAATTAAAACGAAATAAAACCCATAGCACAAATAAAAATGCTCTTCGAGCAATCTGTACTTATACCCCATGAATTATCATAGGTTGTTGTGATACACATTAAAACAAGTGTTAATACAAATTACACCTACTACGTCACAGGAAACATGATTTTTTCCATCAGGGTATCGTATGCCAATACTGTTAAACTCCCTTTAGAATAAAAAATATTTAAAATGCTTTGAAGAAGTACCTGTCATAGACAATAATCTATGTAAATTATATTATGAGAATCTGTACTCAAATTATGACCGTTATTTATTATTTGCTTAAAATATAGAAAATTAATTTTAATATGCTGAAATTATAAAACTACTTTTAAAAGGAAAATGTTAAATATATTGGTTTAGGTTAGCTCAGTTAATTGCCTAAAATCATAATATACCCGTATATTGTTTTGTATAATTAGAATAGTAAATTTAATTTCTCATAACAAAATGGTATTCGAGACATTTTCTTGTAGCTTTTACAATGTACTGGAATATTCTGCAGGCCCTGTAAAGTAATCGTCAATGCATTATTAATTCTATAGAAACGTTGCCTATTTAAATATATCTATAATGTATATTAAATTCTTTATGTTTTCTTAAGAAATTTATAAAGCAGGCTTTATATTAAAGATAAATATATTACATTCCTAAGGCTGCATAGTACTGAAATATTTTTGCGAACTTCTGTACACAAAAAGTAATTTTTTTTTTGTACAATTTGAAATAAGAATCATTCTACAATGAAATTGAATAGCCTACATGAATGCAATCCATAAATATTTATAGAAATTAGAGCAAATACAAACCGACTAACAAAAATCATAAATATTTTTTAATAGATTTTTAACCCAAAATTTCAAATTGAGTGACCAATTTAAAATATATATATGTATATGTTATTTAAAGATTAAGGTTCAAAAATGTACGTTAAGGGCACTTTTGTGTTTCATATTAATTTTTGTATATAATTTTACACATTGTTGCAATTTTTAACATTTTATAACCAAGTTGAAAAGTATTAAATGACTTCAGTTTGTCCGTCTATATCAGTCTATCAGTTACACCGTGATCTCACTCCCGTAAATATACATGAAAAATTCTTGAAACTAATGCATGCTAGTCTAGTTTACTCTTGGATGTTTTCTATTGAAAATGGAGTAAATACCATCAACGGTTCCTGTACATGGACACCAGTATGTATTCCAAAACATTGCGTTCTAAGACAGGTATTCCTATTAAACATATTTTAATAACTTTACTTTGCATAATGAAATTAAAAATATTTAATCATATATACAAAAGAAAATTTTATATAGAATGTACTATGATTAGCATTAAAATTTACAGAGTTACACAAAAATATTCATTTAAATGAAGGGCTATTATTGGAATTTTGTTGAATTGCATGCCCATTTACATTAGGCGCTTTCAACACTTTAAACAATTTTCATGTGTGAAAATGATTTCAATTAAACCGACCAATTTCCCGCCTATAGCGTCTTTAAATATTTTCGGAATTTCTAAAAAAATGAGATATGTTATTCAAGTTCACTACGGAATATTTATTATTTAAAATAGCAGTAATAGGTCTGTTTCAAATGATTTGTGTACATGGTCACCCGAAACAGTTCCAATGCATTGCGTTTTAGGAGAGGCATTTTTATAAATTACATATAAATAGATTTCTACTTCAAAAATCATACAGAAATGGGCATTTTTTGTAAATAAGCAAAAATCATGTCTTGTATAGAAAAGTATACGTGTAACCTTGAGATGTCTGTGCGTTGTGTACGAATGTAAGCAGCGAACGTTGGAAGATATACGATACAATGGGTAAACACAGTTGGAAAGTTTTAGTAATCAATGTACACCTCGTGATATTTCGTTCTTTTTTATGTATGTCTAAGATCGACAGTTGAAGATTTAAAACCAATTTCAAGGATTTTCGAGCATCCTGTACATATATAATAACAATTTAAATTTTATTCTTAGATTAAAATAAATAAAATGAATGTAAAAAACAAAAATGTATCTTATAATCACGCTTAAATATATGTAGCGTGAAATTTTTCGTAGTAATGGTCTTAAATAAAGATCAGACAGTATTTTAAATAAGTAAATGACCTGATCAGATTATATATATTGCCTCCGTTAAGTTAATGTTAAGTAAGGAACAGAGATCCAAAAACACAATAAATAACTATAACGATATTTATAGAGCGTGCAACTTTAAGTTGACTAGATCCTTAAACTCAATAAATTTTGTTCTAGAAAAATAAATGGAGCGAAACTCTTTTTTTTTTCTTAATACAAGATTTCTTTTGCACTTAAATTTTCTATCTGCTTCACTAAATACTGGGATATAAATTAGAAGTATTCTTTTGTTTAGTTTTATAACTGAATTTAATATTGACGAGATATATATTTTTACACTTTTTAATTTTTTTTTTTTCAGTTAATATCAGTAAATAATTATGCATTATAACTTACCAATTTATAATATGTAGTGTATTTGTAATTTTCATCCAAAATAATTTTATATATACTACCATTTGAAAATAATAGCAAAATTATTAAGAATGCATGGGAAGTTTATTATTATTTTAATTATTTTAATAATTCTAATGATTTCTACTGATACATTTTTTGATAAATATATATTTTTTTTTCTATAGAGGAAATAATTTGTATTTATCGACGAAATGGCACTTAAATGGACATGGTAGATTCTTATACGTTTTATTTACTTTTAATGTGCAATATGCAATAATAATTTCAGTAAAACCAAAATTTAGAGTTAAGTACTTCTACCTTTTCGAGATAGAAACGATAATTCTGCCGTTTTACACAAGGCGATTCTGTTATTGGTTGAAGTTTATAGAGCATAATCTATCTACTATACCTAAACAAGATTCTTATGACTGTAATACAGATATCACACTAACCGTATTTTACAAAAAAAAAAAAAAAAAAAATCGACAGAAATTTTACGTAAGAGAACAATACAGAATGCATTTGTACACAGCATAATTGTTTTCGTCGGTCACGCCGTATCTTTTTTATTAAATAAAAGTCTCCAGTTAAACCAAAAATGATCGACGCCGGGTCCATTGCATAGTTGGTGGCGATATTATCTATTAGCCACTCTATAAGTTGTTAATTAGCACTTCCATATCTTACTTTGGCACCATGATCTCTGTATGCAATATAGAGAAGAAATATGTAATCAGAAGATAGATAAAATCTGTAAAATTGATGAAGATTTTATCTAGTAACAATAATATATATATATATATATATATATATATATATACAGGGTGATTATAAAAATCTATCCCGATATATGAGACCATGGCTATCATACCGTTCACAGAAACTAAATAAAAATTTGGTGGAAGGTATTTTGAAGTATGCGCTCAAGAGTCATATAAAAACTAACAGTTACGGTTGCAGTGACAAACTTTCGAAAATTTCAAATGCCAAAAACTACTTTTTCTTAATTGGAATGGGATCTCAATAGTAAAAAACCATAAATAGCGTTGGAAAGGCACTTCTAGCCCGAAAATTAAAAATGCTAGACATTCTAAGAAAAAAAAGAGAAAACAGCTTTTTTCTTACCTACCAGAGCACGACTTTCATTTTCTTCATGACGTCACATTTCATACTGAGTCTTTGGCTCTCACTAAAGTCTACTGATTCTGCTTCGAAAAAAAAAAAAAAAAAAAAGACCTTGGTATCCTCAATTTTGTGTAGGTCTACTGAATGAATGTTTTAATATCGTTGTTAGTCGTAAGTCACCGTCATGACTGACGTCATCGCATTAAGTGAAAAAAAAGGCATAGTGAAATGCGTGATGAGTATCTTACTTTCTTGCTCTGTGAATAATATGCTGCTTACTGGTAAACATTATCATCATCATCAAAATCGATTTTGATTGACATTTCTTTATGTTTTATTTTTCACGTGGTGAGATGACGTCAGTCATGACGGCGTCTTACGACTAACAACGAAATTAAAGCCCTTATTCAGTAGTCTTACACAAAATTAAGGATAACATGGTCTCTTCTTTTCGTTTCGAAGAAGAATCAGTTAGAACCGAAGATTTAGTGGGAAATGTGACGACATTATAAAATGAAAGTCGTGCTCTGGTAGACACATCACAGTTCTTTTCCCTTTTCTTCTTAGTATGCCTAGCGTTGTTGATTTCCATGGTAGAGGTACCATTCCAACGCTGTTTATGGTTTTTTTCCTATGGAGATCCCATTTCAATAAAAAAAAATAGGTGATGGCATTTGAAATTTTCGAAATTCACTGTAACCGTAACTGTTAGAGTTTAACTGTTGTTTTTTATATGATTCTTGAGCGCATACCTCAAAATACCTTCCACCAAATTTTTATTTAGTTTCTGTGAGCGGTATGACAGCTTTCGTCTCATATACCGGGATAATTTTTTTATAATCACCCTGTATATATATATATATATATATAATATGAAGGAAAAATGTTCCTATTATTTGTGTAATTTTCTCCTTAATTATCAGTTTCAGAACCTTTAAAAACATTTTTTTTTTAGTTACATATACTAATTTAATTAATCACATTTTTCACAATTAATTTATTTGTATTGAAATATGCAATATATACATTCACGTAAAATAAAATGCACTATCATTATTTTTAAATATATTCATATTTAAATTGTGCTAAAAGCATCATAAATGTTAAATGCTGAAAGAGTGTACTTCTAATAAATACGAAAGAAGATAGAATTAGTCGGATTTAGTCACGTATTTTAATAACCCTGGGCATATATCGAAAGAAAACAGGAAAATGTTGCAGGTGTTTGGTTAATAACGGATAACATTCTAAATAAATAAAGGTTTTGACCACTTCAATGGCTTGGTTTCGCTTAAAGCCTATAGGATATTCTACTTGTATAAATAGTAATTCATGAATTGCTAGTGTATAAATATATTATTTTTCTAATTAAAAATAATATCAACGAATAAAATTGTATACAAATAATTTTCTTTTCATTTTTTTTCTTTTCATGTTTTTTCTAAATGATGGCATTAAAATAATTTGTTATTTCTTTTAATTTCAAGTTCAAATGTATACCTTTAAATCTACAGGTTTAAAAGACAGAAGGAGGCTACTCATCGCTATTTAGTTGCTTGGAGAGATTTTCAGCCTCCCTCGTTGTTTGTTAGATAGACAAAGAAAAGAAAAAAGAAAAAGAAAAACACAAGATCTGCCGGTAAAAACTACCCGCAACCAAAGGGCAGAAATAGCACAAATTGTCTACAGAATGGTTAGACGAGCCGGAGAGGAATGCTTTAATCACTGGATTAAGGTTGTATGAAGAAAGTGAGACTCTTGACTTGCTTTCGAAGGTATGACGTCTTTTTGTAAATCTTTCCCAGTTTGTCATTCGTCTATTATATTAAATTCTAAGAACTTTTTGACATATGAGGGTGGAATTGGTAGGTATAATACCTTAATTTTGAAGTAACGTGAGATTCAAAAACTCAAACAATTTAATTTTATGTAACAAGAAATATTCTCATACTTTAATTTTTTCGATATATGCGCCAAATGCTTTTTGACAAATTTAATTAATCCATATAGAAATCTAGCTAAGAAATAATTACCAAAAATTCAAACATTTTTCAATCCATGTGTTAATGATTCTGATCATTAATTCATTAAATATTTCTCCGTCAATACACATCAGAATTCTCTGCTATCAATTAATTAATCATTCGCCAGTGACACAAATTATCTTTTACAAAATTCATAGTGGATATATAATTCTAGAACAAAACTGCCCATAGAAAGCATTGCTAAAATGTCTATGAAGTCTATAATTTTTTTTTTTATTTTTTTTTTTTGTTATACAAGGGAAAAAAAAAAAAAAAAAAAAAGGTTCGAAATTATCTAAAAAACATGTAATATAAAAGATTTTTTTTAAGTCAATTCTTACTTACAAACACTATCCGCGATTGTAATGAAATGCTTGCCCTCTGGTGGACTAAGGGGAAATTACAATAAACATGCTTTAATTCGAATTCCATCAAGCCGCCATTGCTAGCCGATGTTTAGTTTCACATATATTTATTGAATAAAAATTAATAAATCCGGTAAAAAAGATAACACATACTGTTGTGTGCTACAGTGTAACTCCAAAGGACCAAGAAATACAGAATTAAGCTTCCATTTATTTCCAAATGACAAATTTAAAATTTCAGTTGCTTCGGCTAATGGAAGTAAAGAATTAATCAGATGATTTGAAACTAATATTTGTTCAGCTTCAGTTAAATATCTACTTTCGATCGAACTTTGAATAAACTGAAATATTTTTTTCCAAAAGCAATCAATTTTCCATGATGTAATGGCGGAGAAATTATAGTACGAATATTAAATAAAATAACAAAAAGAACAAAAATATATACACGTGTCTGTAATATTTACTAACAACAAGAGCTGAAAAAGCGTCATTTATCGATCATTACAAACGCGGATCGAAAAAGTTTTTTTTAAATAATTTTGAATTAGGAAATAAAACGCGCGCGTGCAAAATTAAATAAAAATAATTTAAGATATAAAAAACTTTTTCTATCCGCGATTGTAATGAAATGCTCGCCCTCTGGTGGGCTAAGGTGAAATTATCACACCACTGCATATCATCATATTATGGAATCGATTTTCCATGATGTAATGGCGGAGAAAGAACAATAATGAATACACGTGGCTATTATATGTACTAACAACTGCAGTTCAGAGAGCGCCATCTATCGATCATTACAAACGCGGATACCATGTTTTAAATTTTCTGATGAATCATAGAGCTCTTATCAATGTGCATAAAATTTTTAAATTGATACTGACGTCAATTTTTGTGAGAGCAAAATTTACCTTTTTATATTTTTTTAATGTTCACGTTTAATTAAATGTATTTATTTTTTTTTTTCGAAAGAAAATTAACTCGTAATTTTTTTTTTTGGCAACAATTAAATTATGGCTAACATTTTAATGGCTATTTTAACGTTATTAGGATATTATTATTTTCATCTTTTAATTAACTGTAAGAAAACTAATAAAAAAATTCGAAAATAGGACTTCGAAGTATTGTATTGTCACCGAGTTCTGAGCAATCCTGAAAGTTTCAAATTTCTAGCTAGTGGGGAAGTTAGTTAAAAATCGATTGCAAGTTTTGTACAAGATATATATAGGGAGAATGTGAACTAATGGTAGGAAATGAACAAGGGTCGAGAACATATATATTTAATTCTGAAATTCACAAAGAAAATTATATCCATCTAAACTAAGTTAAACGTTTAATTTTGTTTGCGAAAAATGATATACAAGCAGTTAAAATTCTGCTGTAAATTTACTTGTTCGCAGGAGTCCTTGATCCACAACTACAGAATATAGCATGTGTAAATTATTAAAAAAATTGAGTACATGATCAATATAATAAATTAAAACATCAATAAAAGAATGTGAAACAATTTTAAAAATGTGTTCTTAAAACATCATTTGCCACATATAGGTCCGCATAATCACTTGGAAATAATGAAGATTAAGTCAGACGTCTCACTATCGTAAATTATGCCAAGAATTTGTCAACTTCTGAAGCTGTTCAAAAATTAAAATGACTGTTCAATACACTGAACAACATGTCAGAAAAATGTTCAATTGTAGTTACCTTTAAAGACTTGGTAGGTCTTAATACATATTTTAGCCTTGTAGATATTGTTGTAACCACAAATAAATATACGATGAAGATTTTGCATGCTTGAAACAGTGCCTGACAGCTCCATATGATGTATTACAGGCAGAAAAACATTTTTCGATGTACTATTGTGCAGTAAGTGTACATTGAACTGGGACTAACACATATAGGCCATCACATAGGGTACATCATTATTTCTATTACTAATTTTAGTTTTGTGTTTAAACCTCTCTTTCCCAGTTTGTCCGTATTTTTGCCTGTGCTACTTACCGCTTTTACTTCCTAAATATCTCTGTTAATACTTTGAAACTTATTCATGTCGATTAAATTCCTTGTAGTATGCAAAAGTTACACTGGAATCAATTTTTTAAAATTGATTCAAAATTACTACAAGCTCCGTGCGTTTTGAAACTGACACCAGTTATCTGAAGACCATATCTTTTACAATTTCACAATCATATTTGCCAAGCAATACAATTTTAAAGAATAAAATCAATTAACTTTCAATGATCTATTTACCGACTGTTATATATATCAATTAGGATATTTGTCGTTTATAGGAATGAATAATTTTCTTTTTATTGATAGTTAACTACCAGGAGCGCAATAAGTATTCTCACAAATTACTATGTACTTTCTGTTAATTTCAGTTTCCAAATTTCAATCTCCACTTTATAATTTTTCATTCCTTGGACGAGCATTTTCTTACTGCTCAAGTATACTTTCAACAATCTGGATAAGTCATGTTAAAAATTAATAGTTATTATGGCATTTTACATAGAAGAACTATGTTAACATAAAATATAAAACAAGTTTCACAAGTTCCTATAAAATTGCGCTCATTTTATTATATCATCACCAATATTTCAAAACAACAATTTAATCCACAATATTTTCACATTGAAAGAATCAAGGAAACTTATTTTTGTCGATAGTGGAATGTTGTAAAATTTGAAGAAATCTATGAAGCCTGAGAATTGTTATATGTTATTTTAACACGCTTCTATTAGCTTCACCTGTATGTATGTATGTTTGTATGTATTTATGTTTGTTTGTAACTGCTCTGGGAGCAAACAAAAAATTTATAATTTATATTGTAAAAAAATACTTTCCCTACGTGAACGATGTGGCGTTGAGGAAAGGCGCCGCCCTACGTACCTAAACATAAGTAAATTGAAGGAAACAACTAAGTTCAGTAAAATAGTTGTATTGATCCTATTAAATAGAATAATTTATATATTTTTTTTCAAAGTTTATATATGAAATGCTATGTTAATAAGAAATTAAAATTCTCAAATCTAAACTGATATATGTCTTCTTGAGATATTTTAAATTTCATAAAAAATCATTAAATGATGCAGAAAATGACTCTAACTTATAATCAGATATTTTCTATAAACATTAAAGAAAGTCTTTTATTTTTGAATTTTTAATTATAATTCATTTGCATTTTTCCCTTAAAAAATATGCATTGATATGATGCTGTATTACATCGAAAACCCTATCCTCTCATATAATTAATTACATGCTCCAATTAGATAATGACCTTAAACATTTAGACAAAAATTATTTTCTTCAACTATTTATTTCTTTTATGTATTCTACAACGCATGTTCAATGGAATAAGTTTCATCAGTTATCAACCATTAAAAAAAAAAAAAAAAAAAAAAAAAACTTCATTTGGCGAATATTTAATACATTTCTGTCTAATTTAAAATAACTTACATTTAGTGCTTGTCTGTTTGTGTCAATTTGTTTTCAAAAATCATTTTGTTGAATAATGTATGTTCTAGTTTAAAGTCCTTTTAAAATATGTATAAATATTTTTTTAGAGGGGAAATGATTTAAACGGCATTAAAATATTTTTGAGTTGATAATTTCGTGTATACTTGTAATTATCATAAATATACTTCTAATTGTATTAAAATTAAATCAATTTTGTTGTCCAGTTTCGACTTCTTTTTTGATAATCTCTGTTAGAAATAATTGTTTACATTTTTATAATTTCCTTTGTATATAGAATAGATCATAATACATACTTGCTTTTTATCATACGTATTTAATTTTTATTTAGGTTGAAAATTGCTTGATATTAATTTGTATTTATACATTTAGCTTATTTTATTTTCGTTTTTGAAATTGGTTTTACTTTCTTCTACATATGTAAGAAGTTTCCAATCCATGAAAAAGTACTACTTCCAGTTTTCAATGCATTTATATTTTATGTTTTGAGATAATTTAGCATTTTTAGAAAATACTTATCTGTGTATAGAAAAAAGAAAAAAAATCCTTAATCGAACATCAAGAACAAATTCTCGGAAATTCTAAATGCTATATCTTGTAAAGTTCTATAAATGAAAGTTATATCTATTTGGTACTTGCCATATATTCCCCAGCAAGCTCCCATGCCGCAAATTTCCCTTTTATTATTATTATTATTATTATGAAGGCTATGTAGCACTTTATGTAAATGCACTTTATGTATGAAGATCAGTGAAGATTCATATGTGAAAAATTCCGCTAATAAATTTAAAAGGCATATTGAATAACGGGAACTGTAGTTTAAATTTCAATTTTTCTTAAATGGATTCAGAGCAAATCTCAGATTTCGTGACCGGTAATTACGTCATTTTTTTTCTAAAATACGTTTATTATCGAAAAATCAACTTGCGGATAAAGTTTTAGCTCATATTTTTAAACATACTGTTTTAATTTGTTATTCAGACATTTTTTTCTAGATTTTATAATTACTGTTTTTTAGATCAACATCTTGTATATAATAGTATACAAAACTTAATATTTAAAAAACATTTTATTTAAAACTGTGTCTTTACCGTACACGAGGAAGGGCACTGGTGCTTCTCACTTTTTTGAGATTTACATGATGGATATATCATATCGTATATTGACTACATTTGTACCAAACCTGCTATGCAAAATGTTCATTGGATAATGTTTATTACATTTGAATGATAAATGATCATTAGAGCTATATTTTAGCGTAAAGACACTCTATAAAAAATTACAGAATTTAGAGCTCATATAGACAAAAACAGAGGCTAATACATGTCATAATATGTCTTAAACGCTTTTAGAATATATTAAAAATGCATAAGAGAAATGAAATCACAATTTCTGTAGTTTGTAATTAGAGCCTTAATACATCTGAATATTTCATTGTGGCACTGTAAAACTAAATGTTTAAAGTACCACATTTTGCTGAAATGTTGTTTGAAAATGAGTGATACATATTAATTTAAGTATTACGTATGCAATACAAAATGTTTGTCCAATATAATATAAAAAAATGACCTCATAGACGCAATACACTGCCATTTATTTGACGTCCCTGTACACAAACCAGTTGTATTAAGTGTAGCATTTTCAATATGTAAAATGCTATGGTGAACTTTAATGACATATACAATTTTGAAGAAATTCTTCGAAAAAAAACATTACGGAAATTAAATCTAACAGAGAGACTGACAAGCAAAGGGAGATATAGACAAACAAACAAACAATGCGAAGTCATACGTTCTTTCAATTTTGTTGAAAAGCGTTAAAACGTTTTTTAACGTATATTTTAATTAGTTAATGTTTCATATTTAAACGATTTCATTTTTGATATACCATTAATATTCAAATTTGCTGTAATTATTCTTTTAAATCTATATCTCTCATAGCGTGAAGATTTTGAAATTTTCTTTATGTTGCCCGTGTATAAACTTAGTCGTTCGGGTTATACCAATTTGAATAATGAACATGACATGGTAAACTAAAGTAACATATATCAATGCCAAGGAAATCTAATATATATATAAGGAATGTAGAAAATGAACAGATAGCAGACAAATAGAGAGGCGGTCACGAAGATACATGGGCAGTACTTTTCTCCATTGTTCTGAAGTGTTCAAACTGTCTATAAAATAATAAACTTAAATTACACACACACACACTAAATTTATATGTATATATATATATATAATTATTAAAAAATGCATACCAAATATATAAATATATAGATTATTGTTTTAACATGTTTAACATATATATCTAACACAGCGACATACTTATTTTCATTATTTAAGAATATATATATATATTACGTTCTCTTATATTGTATATATTTTTTTTAAATAATTTATTTTCGCTTATATTATTACCTTTCATAGAAAAAAAAATAATGTCAAATATATTTTTAAAAAGTAAATAAATAAATAAATGAAGTGAAAAAGTATAATTTTATAGAATTATAATAAAAGTATAATATTATATATTTTTTCTGTCAGTGTTTTTCTTACTGTGTTTTAAAATTATTTAGATTTAAATGTCTTCTATTTAAAATTTCTGGATTATTTAAAATATTTAATATATATATATATATATATATATATATATGTATGTATATATGTATGTATATATACATATTATTATTTGATCTCTTAGTAATATACAAAACAACTCATATATGTTTATTGATTTCCGAAAATAATGAAGCTACACTAAAACTTCTAAAAGCTTAATAAAAAAGGTAAAAAAAAGGTGAACTATCCAATATTTCTCCTTCAATGTCCATGTTCTGTCATGTTTTTATATGTTCCTTATGAGCATTCACTTAAGATGGTCAACTTTTCGTGTACTTAGGATTTTTCGGAGATTATCTTAAATTCCAGCATCAGTTTACTAAGGGACACTGAAGTATTTATTTATGAAAGAAGAAAAAAAAAGTATGTTTTTCTTTCATGGTTTATCAAAAGTTGACTGAGATGGATAAAACGTTTTTACTACACTTTTTCTTGTAAAATACCTTTTAATAAATCTATGATAAATAATTTTAGAACATGTAGTGGAAAAATTTAAAGTTATATTAATCATTTAAATACTACAAAGTGAACTGCATGTATGGAACACATATGATATAAGAAAAACACACATTATTGAGAAAATTATAATAGTCAATTCGTTACCTTAACATTCTTGTAACGATATGTTTTATAATGATTGTAACTGTGATTCTAATATTTACCGATGGTTAAACATAAACATTTAATTTCTAAATATTCAGTGTACATAAAAAAAAAAAAAAAAAAAAAAAAAAAAATTAAAACCTATTAACTAGTAAAAGTAAAAAATTCAGTTACATATTTAAGTTTTCATGCTTTTCATAATCATGTTCTTTGTAAAAATACACAACTCGAAATAGTGAATCGGTACTAAATATTAACACCATTTATAAATACGTACTTATAAAGAAAATTGAATTTATATATACCTTTCACAGACAAAACTATTTATAAACTTTCAAATTTTGATATTTTATCCATTATTTAACTACATTCTTGTTGGATTCTTATTAAAACGTAAGGGCTAGGTACATTCATACTGCATACATTCTAACGAAAAATTTACGTAAATATAAAAAATGAATAGTTAAAAAAATAATATTTCTGATTAACCTTGAAACCTTGAAAGGACAATAAATTAATAAATAATAATAAATTCAGACTATTAATTATATATGCCTTGTAAACAATAATGTATTATAACGTGAACGTAAATGAACATTATAATCATAATGTTTGTATGGATGATATATATATATATATATATATATATATATATACAGCCATTTATGTGTAAACGCGTGCATATTCATAAATATTTAAAACATATTAACAATAACCATTTTTATATAAAATAATGTATAGTTTTCAATTCAATGCAATTCCAATTTTAAAAATTTGACATAGTTTTATAAACAGTATATTTTACAACCAGTTTACAAAGATATTAAATATCGGATAAAATTTAAGCATTTAAGAAAACATAACTGTCCATGAGCAATATTTTAGCATAATTTATTGACCCTATACATATATATATATATATATATATATAAGTAAACTAACCAAGGATAAATGAAAATTAGTCCCAAAACATATGAGGGCCTTCTTCAGGGAAGCCTCCCACATGCAGGGAATAAAATATAAGAATTTTCTGACGAACCGCTGGCTTTCCAGACAAAAAACACATTTGTAGCCCCCGACTTTTCACAGATATCAGCAAGAACATACAGCAATCCATCTGGAAGGTCGGGGGCTAGAAACGTGTTTTTTGGCTAAATAGCCAACGTTTCGTTAGAAACATCTCATATTTCATTCCCTACATGGTGGTGGGGGTGGAGGTGGGATCCCCTGATGAAAGCCCTCACGTGTTTTGGGATTAATTTTAATTTATCCTTGGTTAGTTTACTTATTTATTATAGTTTTATATTTCCGTTTGCTGCATTTGCGCATTGGTTTATAAATTCTCTGTTCCAGTTTAATATTTAAAAATTCAAGTGTTATTTCATCTAATTTTTAATATTTATCTTATTTGTGTACATACATATATATATATAGTTTATATATATAATATTCTGAGTATTATTGTCGACAGAAAAGTAGAATTGTAAAAGTTTCAGAATAATAATTAAATTAATAACAAATAAAATAGTTAGCAAAATTTGTATTGGGTTTATCGATTTTTAATTAAAGCAATTTGATGCTGTTTAAAGGTATTAAAACAAGTGAATATTTGTATGGCTTATGTGTTTATGACAATGCAATATTGGTAATAAACAATAAAGTACTAATTTTAAGCTTTTATCAAAATTGTTTATGCATTAAATGTTTTTCACAGAAAAAAAAAAAAAAAAAAGCTGGACAATTAGGCAATTTTTGTTGATATTCTAGATATTTTTTATTATATTTACAAAAGAATAAATAACATACATTTATCATACATTGGCCAAACTAAATGCAGTCTTAATTTCCGCCTTAAAATAGTTATATTATAATTTCAGCTATACTTTGACGATTTAATCGTCGAAAACAAATACAAATCAATTCAACACCCACATGGAAATTTTTAAAGTATTTTTAAAAATGTTTAATATCTATATTTTAAAGAAAACGTATCTTATTTAGGAAAATGAAACAAAGAATGAAAAAGTAGCTGGAAATAATTATAAGTTCAGAGAAAGTTTCATTGGAATAGATTAAATATAATATAAAGTTAGAACCTAGTGTTGCCTCCTTTGTATTTAATAAATTGAAAAATACGTTCTGGCATTGATGTTACCAGATTTTGCTGGGTAACTAATGGGATTTCAGTCCAGACTTTTCTAATTGTGTCCTTTAGTTCTTCTGCAGATTGAAATTGTTTCGCATGCCCAAAAACTCTGCGCACCATCATTCCCAAGGTCTGGACTGCGTGCTGGCCACTGTAATAATGGTATGTGTTTATCCTCAAGCAATGATTTTGTCACTTTTGAGGCATGCATGGCTACATTTTTCTGCTGTAGAATAAAGTTATCTCCTATAAGTAACTCAGTTGATTCAGCATGGGTAATTAAGGGCCATTTTTTTAAAGCTGGACAAAGTCTATGGAGGTGTGATAGTTGACATCTTCAATTTTTCCGAAACTTTCAGGATATGTTAGTAGTACTGTGATAAAAAAAAATGAAATTTAATTTTTTCTAAATTTTATTTCTTTGACCTAGAGAGGGGGTCAAAATTTAAGGTCGTAAATAAATGGTGCCATTTTAATATCATTTTACTCCTAAAGTCATGAGTGACCCATGTCAATTTTTTAAAATACGGATGCTACTTGATTCTAAGTACATTTTAGCATAAACAGTTTGGTGGGTCAATCATGGCTTTAAAGGCCAAGGTCATTCGAAAATGCAGTTTTCGTTGATTTTTTCCCATGTTTTCAGTCTGATTATCTGCTAAGGCCATGAGTGCCCATAGAAATAATTATGGGGTTAATTACACACCTTAGTACAGAACTTAAAAATATTTAAAATAGCAGGGTTACTCTTGGCTTTAGTAGTTAAACGGTCTCAAAGTTAAAAATTTTAAAAAAAGGTCAGATTTGATGGTAAATTATTCTATAAGACATGAGTCAATAACTATGAGACACAGTTTTAATTATACCCTAGATGGTCTAGTTTTAGACCCAGGTTACAAATCTATGGGCTTGGAAGATTTATTTAGACACAGTCTATTTTTTATCGCCAATGTGTACCTGTTCTATGTAGTACAAAAGGCTTGAGACCCAATTTTGCAATACATGAATGCTTGTTTAAACTTCCCATATTGCATTACAGAGGCGAGCATCAAAATAGGGAGACCGGGGCAAGTTGAAATACGGAATAAGTTTAAACATGGAAATAAAAAATACAATTTTTAAGTTCTTATTTACTGCCAATAAAGAAAAGTACAGACACACAAAACCTACTTTACAATGTAAAAAAAAAAAAAAAAAAAAAAAAAAAAAGTGTATGTAAACATTAGTCGATTTTATGAGGATAAAACTGTTTTCGAGTACTCTTTTTTTACTGTGAGTAAAAATTAAAATTTTTAAATGATGTCGCATTTTATGTAGCATACATTAGTGAATGTTTCTCATTGTTTCAGCCTTTATAGTTTACAGTTGCAGCTTGCTAATCATATGATTTGAAACGCCCACGAGCATAAGTACTGGTAGCATAACATCTCATAAAGTGAAAACTGTGGGCAGGGGCCAGCTGAAATAATATAGGGGAAGCTACTTGAAACAACTTTTTGAATTAGCCCCGTGCACAAAATAAATTAAAAAGCACTATAAAATTAATAGTAATAATAATAATAAAATAACTTACTCTTCAGTGGCTGTATCTTTATTTATGGTTTAAAAAAAAAAAAAAATCCACCTTGGTTTTTTAAAATTTTCCAAGAGATAAGTGCATTAAACTTAGAGGAAAGTTGTTATTTTCAGAACAAGTAGATACTGGAAATTGAGTGTTGGTCTCATGTTCTGGGAAAAAGTGAGGTAGGTGTTCTATGTGGGACAAATCATACAGATATTTGATAGTACAGGTAAAGTGCCTGTAAAGCTGGCAAAGATCAAATTTCTAAAGAGACAAATGAAATTTAAAAATGTTTGTTTTGCATGGCCCATACAAGATGACATTCGAGATATCAGTTTGGACAGTATTTTACAAGTCTTATCACGTCCATTGAATAATTCATAATTTCTTTACTTTAATTGTGAACTTGAAATTTCCCTCTCTTTTTTGTATTAAATTACTATAACAACTTCCATAAGCCTTCTGCAAAGCCTATTATTATAAACTAATTTATCAACCTCCTTATAGTTATTTTTAAATAAATGTTCATTGAGTGCAAAATTCTACTGCAATTATTTACTAAATCTGATACTATTATGAACTTTATTTTAAATATGGTCCATTTAATTATGGTCATTATAATGTAAAAAATAACCTAAAATACATGTGAAATGTGGATATTGTTATATTATGTAAAACATATATAGGGTGATGAAAACAACACTGTATACAAAATAATAATAATAATAATAATAATACAAATTGCGCATGGGACTAATTGAAACAGGTGTTTCAAGTATCTTCCCCTATATTTGTTTCAGCTGGCCCCTCCAACAATTTTCCCTTCACGAGATGTTAAGCTACCAGTACTTATGCTCGTGGGCGTTTCAAATCATATGATTAGCAAGCTGCAACTACACACTCTAAACGCTGAATCAATCAGAAACATTCACTAATGTATGCTACATAAAGTCCGACATCATTTAAAAATTTGAATTTTCACTCACAATAAAAAACAGTACTCGAAAACAGTTTTATCTTCATGAAATCGACAGATACATACACATTTTTTTTTATTGTAAAGTAGGTTTTGTGTGTCTGTACTTCCCTTTATTGGCAATAAATAAGAACTTAAAAATTGTATTTTTTATTTCCATGTTCCAACTTACCCCGTACTTTATCTTGCCCCGGTCTCCAACATGTAAATTTTTAATTTGATATTTATTTTGATGCTGACCTCTGTAATGTAAAATGGGAAGTTTTAAACAAGCATTAATGTATTACAAAATTGGATCTCAAGCGTTTTGTACTACATAGAACAGGTATACATTGGCGATATAAAATAGACTGTAACTATAAATCTTGCAAGCCCCATAGGTTTGTAACCTGGGTCTAAAACTAGACCATCTAGGGTATAATTAAAACTGCGTCTCATAGTTATTGACTCATGGCTTATAGAGTAATTTACCATCAAATTTGATCTTTTTTTGAAAATTTTCAACTTTGAGACCGTTTAACTACTAAAGCCAAGAGTAACCCATGCTTTTTAAAATATTTTTAAGTTCTATACTAAGGTGTGTAATTAACCCCATAATTATTTCTCTAGGGCACTCATGGCCTTAGCAGATATTCAGACTGAAAACATGGAAAAACCAACGAAAACTGCATTTTCGAATGTCCTTGGCCTTTAACACCATGAGTGACCCACCAAACTGTTTATGCTAAAATGTACTTAGAATCAATTAGTATCCGTATTTGAAAAAATTGACATGGGTCATTCATGGCTTTAGAAGTAAAATAATATTAAAATGGCACCATTTATTTACGGCCTCAAAGATTGACCCCCCCCCCTCTCTAGGTCAAACAAATGAAATTCAGAAAAAATTAAATTTCAATTTTTCTTATCACAGTACTACTAACATATCCTGAAAGTTTCGGGACAATTGGAGATGTCAACTATCAAAAGTGTCCAACTTAAAAAAAAAATGTCTCATAATCCGGTGTCTCATAATTCTACAAATTTATCAGAATTCATTTTTGTGGTAATCCACACAGACTTATATGAAATCCCTCCCTATATCATAACTTTTCCTGCACCAAAGTTTCTTTAATATTTAATTTGTTTCTCTCTCCTTAGATCATTCCAGTAATAATGTGCCTCAACAGGACCGTCTAGATTGAACTACATTTCATCGGTCAATATTACTGATTTTCATTTTTCTTTATAATTCATATACTTTTTGCAAATTCTAATCTCTGTGTTTTATAATTAGCTTTTAACATTGGTCTGACTTTCTTTTTCATCCATACTACTTTTTTTTTTCGTTATGCAGAATTCTTCTAAAATGTCTTGGAGTGACAGGGAGTTGTAGTGAACAGGTTATTTAATTTAAATTTAGTATATCATTTGTTGCTTTTCTCACAATCAACTTTTTTGACGCTGCGTTATGATTGGTTTCCTACCTCCCTACCTCGTCGTTTTAATGTGTTATAATTTTTTCCCCTTTTTTGACATAATTATTAATAGCACATAGGGAACGTCCAATCATCTTTCCTATTTGACAGTGTCATAGTCCCATCTTGATATATGCATAAATTTGAACTTGTTCACATTCTGATAGCATTCTTCCCTTGGGCATATTGGGATTGGTTCTAAAATAAAATATCTCGGGATATTACAATTTATTTTAACTGATAATTCCAAATTCATTAATTAAATATCATTTTTAGTGCAATTTTAATGATATATGAGAATTTTTTAAAGCGAACTTATAATTATGTCCTTTCAATACATTCATAAATTTTTGTATAACTTATATTTTGACATTTCCCTTTTGTGGAAAAACGATATTAGTTTTAAATTCTGATTTAATTAGGTTTAGATGAAGTGAGGAATATTTTACAACAAATGCATTTGCGTAAATAATATTTTTTTAAGATTTTAGATGCGAACTTGTAATTATGACCAGCACTGTATTAACTATGTATTTGTATATCACCTGCTGTAAAATTACCAGCGAGACAAACAGCCTGCCAGCAAATGGATTGGACACTTCAAATTTATTAATGAAAATGTTAATGCATTAGTTTATACCCGAATGTTGAGAAGCGTTTAAATTCCAGTATTTCGAAATAATTTTCAAGCTGATGGAAGTTGCATTTTTCAACATAACACTGTAATTTGACATAGAACTAAATCGTTTAATACGATTAAACAAACTCGAACATTTTTTTTTTTTTTTTTTTTTTTTTTTTACATATCTTCGTTTTTATAGCATAACTTATATTACAAAGGTAATTTCCCTCTATTTCTTTTATTTAGGTACAGGATTATCTGATAAAATTTAATAGAGAAATTTTGGACTAGTCTAAAAATAGCCCTGACACAAATACAGCTGAATGACGTTGGCATGTAAAATATTATTTAGAGGACTGGTACTAAGATAAAATAGCAGTAAAGCAGTATTAGGCTTTTTTTCTACGAATTCAGAGAATATTACAATCAAAAGTTGATATTATCCATGGCAAACTGCAAGAAGTCTGTCGTCGCAGTTCAGGGAGTATCTACTAAAAATTGAAATAGTTCTTATACGGGTATACGCATATAACTGCATGTAATATGATTGTAATGATATATTGTACTCTATATACAAGATTTTTGCATTAAATACTTTGTTCTACGTTTTGTTTTTCACTCTTTTTTATTTATCGTACAGATTATACAATATTACTTATAACATCAATAAAACTTGATTAAGATTACACATACAGACTTATATATCGTAGTGATATGATACCTACATAAAACATAGACATGAAGCATCCATGGCTAATTCTGTCAGCAACCTCATCCATAGCTAATTCTGTCACACTTTAGGCTTAAGAGTAGGCTTAAGAGATTTCCTTGGACTCTGTCTCCTAATTTTCATACTTTAGTCAATTTTTAAAAAATCTAATTGTCCGATCGATAAGCTATTTAAAAAAACGGATTCAGAAAAGTTACGCCTTTCATTTAGTACCTTATTTCTAACAAATACATAATTAGATTTTTTTTTAATTAATTAAAATATTAAAGTAAAAGCTTTAAAATACATTTTAAAAATTTAAATGTTGCCATTTTTCTTCAGTATAAAATGAAATATGCTTTCCCGTACAAATATATATATATATATATATATATATATATATATATATATATATATATATATATATATATATATATATATATATATATATATATATATATATATGTATATATATATATATATATATATATGTATATATATATATATATATATATATATATATATATATATATATATATATATATATATATATATATATATATATATATATATATATATGTATATATATATATATATATATATATATATATATATATATATATATATATATATATATATATATATATATATATATATATATATAAACAAATAAAATAAAATAAAAATAAAAATAAATTTGCTCATGCATATGTAAAAAATGACGTCTATAAAATAATAATTTTAAAGGTAACGAAGAGATAAGCAAAGTGATTATATTTCGCACGGGCTTGCTAACAAATGAATTATTTAAAGTGAGAGTGAGAAATAAATTAAATAAAATGATTATTTTTCAACGGGCACCTTAGTCGCCCTACAACAAACTAGTAAGCCAATATCGATTAATCGTTTCTTTACTTTTAATCATTTCTTATCAGTTTGTTCGTTTTGACAACCGGTTGATTTCTAATAATTCTGTTTGGAATTGGTTACATGTGGACTTATCAATAATACCTATTCCATTTTTCAATTCTAGTTGAGTTACTGTTTAATCTAATTTCCTTTTATATTTTTTTGTGCAAGATAGAAACTTGTGTTGTATATTGCTTGAAATAGCTATACAACGATCAGAAATCTTGCATTTGCTGACAGAGATGCAAGTTTCCTGAATTAACGTTATACTTAAATTTCCCTCTTAAATATCATCTTTTTAATTATGATTTAGCTTTTAAATTTTAAGAAAAATAAATATCACTTAATGCTTTCATTTATTTCATTTCAGAAGCCAATATCGATTAATCGTTTCTTTACTTTTAATCATTTCTTTTCAGTTTGTTCGTTTCGGCAACCGGTTTATTTCTACTAATTCTGTTTGGAATCGGTTACATGTGGACTTATCAATAATACGTATTCCATTTTTCAATTCTGGTTGAGTTACTGTTTAATCTAATTTCATTTTATATATATTTTTTATGCAAGATAGAAACTTGTGTTGTATATTGCTTGAAATAACTATACAACGATCAGAAATCTTACATTTGCTGACAGAGATGCAAGTTTCCTGAGGAGATCATTTCTGGATTTCAGCATTTAAAACTCTATTTTTCACTTCATGAATTCTCTTTTCTTTCAACAATTTCTTTTGGTTAATTTATTTCTTTCCATTTCTATTATTTGTTGAATGTTTTTACTGATTTAATGGATTATGCAAATAATCTTATCGTTAGGCTTAAGTGTTATGTATGTTATTTCTCTTCTGCGTAAGAACTTTAACACTTTTTTACTACTCAGTGTAATTTAATTAAATTATCATCGTGAAAATAATTTTATACGTAATACATCTCATTTCAAATTTCATTGTTGGTATTTTCATCTATCTTTCATTTGCTGAGTGTTGTATCTCTCTCTCTCTCTCTCTCTATATATATATATATATACAGGTGTTGGACAAAATAATGTGAACACTTTCGCTCTTTCATGTTTTGTCGAATATCGTGAAAAAAAATTACCGTGTTGTTTTTCAATTTTGGGAATAAGGAAAACATGCCATATTTTCTCAGATTTTTGCAGCAAAATATTTGTCCCGAAGGCCCTTAGGGGACGAACAACAATCCAATAATATAAAAAGTATTTGTGATAATTATGTATAGGGAAAAGCTTCGACTGATCTGCAAATTTTAGATATGGCTATAGATGTTCTATTTTATACGTGTGTAAAGTTTTATGCGTATGTTTTGAATATTTAAAGAGTTATTAATATTTTATTTAAAAAAAAAATGTTTGCAAGTTTTTACTTTATAACTCCAAAGGTTTTTCTTCAAATTTTACGAAACTTTCGTAAAACATGACAACATGTGCCTAAATAATTATGCTATAGTGTAAAAAAATATATTTAATATTCAACAGAGATATGGACAGTTGTAGTAAATGATTTATTACTACGCATCCGCGGACTACAGCATAAAAACTTTGACATTGTTTAATACTCAACTATATAGAGTTCTTTATAAAAAAAAATAAGTTGGATAACACAAAAATCCATCGAGATATCGGTGATTAAATGAGCTGTTTTTCAGCTATTTTCTGAAAAGGCTTTTACAGTAAAGTGTCATTCAAAAATGAAAATTTGTTTCAGAAAAAAAAAAAAAAAAAAATGTAATTTTTCTTTTTAAACAATTCATATTTTTTAATGGTATGCAGTACATACCTCCAAAAAAAAAAAAAAAAAACTATATATATATATATACATAATAATACTAATAATAATCGCAAATATTATATTTCATTGTGTAACATATATTTTTCTGATGCAAACTTTTATATGTAAATGATCCTTATCGTGAAAATCTTTTTAGAAAATAGCTGAAAACCAGCTTGTTTAATCACCGATATCTCTATGATTTAGTCTGATATTCGACTAAATTTGCTTTTTGTAAGGTCCTCTATACAGTTGGGTATTAAACTATATATAATATATATATATATATATATATATATTGTTATAGTCGGCACATGTGCGGTAGTAAATTATTGACTACAACTGTCCATAACTGTTTGATTAGTAAATAGATTTGTTTTAAACAATAGTATAATTATTTAGGCATATGTTGTCATGTTTTTCGAAAGTTTCATGAAATTTGAGGAAAAACCTTTGGAGTTATAAAGTAAAAACTTGCAAAAAATTTTGCACTTTTTAAATAAAATATTAATAACTCATTCAGTTTTCAAGGGATCCTCATAAATCTTTACACAAGTATAAAATGTGATATTTATATTCACAAATTAAAATTTACAGATCAATTGAAGATTTTCCATATACAGGGTTATCACAAATACTTTTTATTATATTGAATTTGTAGTTCGATCCCAAACGGCCTTCGTGACAAAATGTTTGCTGAAAAATATGAGAAAAGACATGATTGCCCAACAAATGTCTATATATATACACACACACATACACACATACATATGTATATATATATAAGATAAATTTTAAATATAAGATGGAATAAAACTTGAATTTTTAAATATAGAACTAGAACAAATTATTATTTATAAACTTATGCGCAAATGCAGCGAAAGGAAATATAAAACTATAATAAACAAACAAATTACCAAAATAAATGGAAATTAATCCCAAAATACGTGAGGGTCTTCTTCAGGGGAACTCCCCCATGTAGGGTATGGAATATGAGAAGTTTCTAACGAAACGTTGTCTATCTACCCCCCCCCCCAAAAAAAAAAAAAAAAAAAAAAACACGTTTTAGCCCCCAACTACTCATAGATGGAAGCAAGACCATGCAGCAAACGAATTTAATTAATACAAAGCATAAAAAGCAATTAAATTCATAAATAAAGTACCAAGGAATATGCACCAATATAAAATACAAGAATATAAATAATACAATAAATAAATAAATACATACATACTTAGACAAACTTGAATAATTAGTAGAGAGAGGGAAATTGAAACTTCCCCCATCACTATTCAAGTTTGTCCAAGTATGTATGTATTTATTTATATTTTTGTATTATTTATATTCTTGTATTTTATTTTGATGTATTTACCTTGGTACTTTATTTATGAATTTAATTGCTTTTTATGCCTTATATTAATTAAATTCGTTTGCTGTATGGCCTTTCTTCTATCTATGACAAATTGGGGGCTAGAAACGTTTTTTTTTTTTTTTTTTTTTTTGGCTAGATAGCCAACGTTTCGTCAGAAACTACCCATATTTCATACCCTACATGGGGGAGCTCCCCTGAAGAAGGCCCTCATCTGTTTTGGGATTAATTTTCATTTATCCTTGGTAATTTGCTTATATATATATATATATATATATATATATATATATATATGTTTCACTAACTATTATATGTGTTCTCATTCTTTGCTTCTACTATCACAAGGATTATATATATATTCTTGACTTAAAATAAACATTTAGGTATCTTTACAGGTTTTCTTTCATAAAATTCCATGCACTTAATTTAAAAGATTGTTCATTTTTAACATTTATAATCAATCATGGCCTTTTTTTTTATAACTATACTATTTCACATATATTCCTATTTTATAAACAATAAATATTGCTGCATGTGCATTGGAAAAAAAAAAAAAAAAAAAAAAAAAAAAAGATCGAGAAAGTGAGTTTTATTTTCACTTCATAATTAGTGTCCAATCTTTAATTTTGCATTTATTTTTAATATATGAATAAACACATATACTTTAAATATTAAAATAACGTAAAATGTAATCTTCTACTTTTGATTGTCAGTAAACATATATATACTTATACAGTAGAATTTGGATAATTCGAAGCTGGAGGGACCAGAGAAAAATTCGAAATATCAAAAACTTCGAATTACATATACTATTTTGTCAAAAAGAAAAAAATAAATAAAAAATAAATAATACTCTACGATCAAAGATTTAACAGATAAACTTTATATCTAGGAATACTGCTACATCCCCCTTCCCCCATTAAATCAATATTTTTTTACGAGGGTAATTATTCAACACTTTTTAAAAAATAGTCAGATATTTTTGGTTTCTTCTTTAAGTACAATTTTTGTGTCATAGCATATGACTTCAACCTATCAATTGATACAAAAACAGAATATTCTACATTAGACATGGCTTTCAGTTCAAAAAAACCTCAAAGTTCATGTATATGGACCATATCTTCTTCTGATGAACAAATTAGGAAATACTCATGTGTTTCCTCATCCTTCTTTTGAAAGACTGTTTTAAAAAAAATAATGTACTTTAGATGAGAATGATCTGGGGAACAAATTTTACTGTAATATTTTAAAGGTAATCGCATGAAAAATTCGAATTATCCGAAATAGAATTCGAATTATCCATGATTTTTTAATATTATTTTAATACAATATTTATGGGACCAAGTAAAAAATTCGAATTATCCAGAATTTCGAATTAAACAAGTTCGAATTATTCAAATTTCACTGTATATTTATAAATCTATGAATAGAATTAAGATAAATGTTCAAATATATACCTATGTAAGCTGTAACTGCTGTACCTTTGTATTAATTGTGAAATATAAGATTTTTGTAGGATATATAGTTTAATATTTTCGTTATTGTGAAAAACAAATGACCTAGCAAATATCGTTAAGTTAAAAAAAAAAAAAAAAAAAAAAAAAAAAAAACTTGCATAAAAGTAAAAGCTTTGCCTATCGTTATGTATCTGACATAGAAAAAAAAAGTTTGCAATTCGTAGATTCTTTTTTATCATTTTATAAATTTAAATTTGAAAGCATGTTTTATGTAAATGTATAACATATAAATAAATAGCAAGATATTTTTCCCTACTCCATTATTTAAGAGATATATATCGAAAATATACATATAAAAGTTTCTTTTCCCATGTATTACATATTCTATATCATGCGTATGAGATTTTTGCATGTAAAACTAAAAAAAAAAAAAAAAAAAAAAAAAAAAGTTGACGACATTATTTTTAGGTTTTTAATTAATACTTCTTTTGAACATGTAACAAACTTTCTTCATTTCTTCATCTAGTATTAAATATCTACTTCATTCAAAATATATGGTTTATTTTTAATTAATTTTGTTGTTTAAATCCCAATATCGTGATCATTTGCATCTACAGACTAACATATATTTGCAAAATTGTTTTACTTCTTGTATCTACGAAACTGAAAAAAATATTTAAGGATGTTCAAATAATATTGCCCATGCATATGTAAGGGAAATATATATATATTTAAATATATATGTATTTAAATATCTGTATTAAAAAGCAAAGGATTTTCTAAAATATTCACTCTCATATGAAAATATATACCAGGAAATCTGCTTTTCCTCAGGGACCTCCAAACTCTGCATGTATGAAATTTTTGTTAAGTAGGTTTAAAAAGTAAAGAATTTTTTTTGAAAGACATAAAAGTATGCATCCGTATATATTTATATTCGAAAAGCAGGACACATATGAAAATTGTTATTTTGGACTATTGAATGTATTATTTATTTTTTTTAAATGAATTCGAACGTAAGGAAAACTATCATCATGCAAGAAAATGTAATGGAACGAAATATTTTCAAATCCTATTGCTTTCTAAATATTTATAGAAAGCCGGGCTTTATGTAAAAAATTCTTCGGTTTTCTTTTGGTTTATGTAAACAAATCCTAAGCATTATTGATTGAAACAGAAATTTATACTTTTCTTGCGGTTCATTCGACAATATTCTAAAAATTGTGAAAATACAGAATATACTTATTTCACTTGTAAATATGAGGTGTATATATATATATATATATATATGTATGTATGTATGTATGTATATAAATCATTTAAAGTAGCCATAACTATGTAGCGATTTTGATAAATATTTGTAAAATATAGGTAAATGTGGTAAAGACAATATGATTTGTGATTTAAAGTATAAAAAGCAAAAAAAAAAAAAAAAAACATGCTAAAATGTTTTTTTTTTCTTTTAAATATGCGTAAAATTTTTTATTTTGTTCATTTTATTGTACATGTAATGGGTAATAGAAAATGTTATAGATCATTTGAGTCATTTAATATGTTCGTTTTTATTTATGAACTATTAATTTGAAAATCTAATTGTTTTACGAGTTTGTCTTGATTTAAACATAAATTAAATCTTTTGAATGTAAGCATTCTTACATTAGAAAATTATTGTATGTTGCGGCCAAAAACAAAACTCTGTAGTATATTCTCTTATACAAATTCACGCAGTGAATTTTTATCATTCAGAAGACATGCTTCCCGTACTAGGGGGAAAAAATTCAATTTAGCAACGTCACCTATTCGGAGAATATTCATTTAAATTAATCATTATAATATCTCATAATGGCTTTTTCATAAATCTAAATTTGTTCGGTCACACTCATAACATTTGCATAGTTGCCAACATTTTAATTTATTCCGGGGTATTTTTAGCCCCACGTTTATTCCATACCACTTTTTTTTTTTTTTTTTTTTTTTAAGAGTAATTTTTTCTTATTTTATCGTACCTATATATCGGAGAAATTTTTCCTAAAAATGAAATGGTGCGAAATAAAGGCGGGGCTAAAAATTCTCCTGAATAAATTAAAATGGTGGCATCGATGACACCTCAGATATAACCTTTCATAAACTTGCGGAAATCGATGTATAGTAACGTCCGCTTTTGGAGATTATTACAAAAAGCTGATAGGCTCTATCTTATGTCAAGGTGCACCTGCATATACATTTATATGCAATTTCGTATTCTACAATTCTTCTCATATTTATAGGGATACTTTATATTTTGAAATAACTATTGTAAAAATAATTGTGAACAAGATTATACTAAGTGCACTTAATATATCTAGTATTCTAAAAGCCAAAACTGTTATAATTTTTTTAATATGAAACAAAATTAATAAAAAAAAAATGCAAAATGTGTTTTTCTCCACGTTTTTAGATGTTCAAAATTATAGGGACAATCCAGATTTTTTCGTTTTATTTCACTTACTAGCGGATAAACTACAGTTGATATGCGAATTTGTTAACTACTGGGCTAGATTAATTCATATATAAGCCTTCAATTTTTCTTGGACGGACATTACTGATAATTCCTCGAAAAAAAAAGAACGTTCAAGTAGTGAAGTATGATAAATGTGTTTTTTAAATGGAAGGGTAATTTCAATCCGACGAATTTCTAATGAAATTCGAAGATCTAAATTTGCTGAAGGAAATGTGATCAAACGTTGAACTGCTGGTTTGATAGGAGAGAGATCTTATGCAAAATCAGAATTGTTTTACAGAGATCGAAGACTCATAATTCCTCTTACTGTTCTACTCATAATGACTGCTGCTGAATTTGCTCGTAATTTTTAACGAAAGGTTAAGGTCCACATTTATGCATGTTTAAAATAATTAATAATATGTTAAAATGAATAAAAAATCTTTAATAATCAATCAGTATTTAATGGAGGAAAGAACGTCTGTATTAAAGTTGAATAAAGACAACATTAAATGGTGAAATGTTGCATTTTCGGATAAAAACATTTTATTCTTGATTAACCAAATGGTTTTAACAGTTACTGGCACGATCTGAAGATAGCGAAAGACAGAGCAGATTTTTTAAAGGCAGATATGAATCGGGCATTTTAAAGTTGGACCTATGGTGCTCTGGGGAGCTGTTTATACAGAAGGCAGAATGAATTTAGAAATTTTTTCTATTATTATGATCATCAAGAGAATATACGCAAATTTCAAACGTGGAATTATCAGATTTTTGTTAGATTTTGGGGGGTAATAAATTTTTTTACAACAAGACTTACATTTTTGCTCTACTTTTAAAGCAAAAGGAAATAGTTTGAAGAGAGAAACTTCTATATTATTGCCTTTTTATATTATGGCCTAAAAGTTGAAAAAAACCTTAAATATTCGAAAAGTGCATGCAAGTGGAAAGCAGTTTTAAATAGTTTAAATGTATTAAGAATATCATATATGCTGTACGAAATGGTATTGAAACTGAATATTAAAAAAAGAAAAAAAAATGTATATATATATATATATATATACCAGAGAGAACATCTGACTGTTTAGCCCCAAAAAGAGATCCCATAAAATAGTAATTTAAAGAATAACTGAAAAAAATTACTAAAATTCGAGCTGTCCTTACAATTGTGAACACCTGAAAAATCATGTTTTTACCATATTTAAAGTTTTTTAAGATAGGAAAACGATAAAACTTTTTAAATCTAGTCTATTAATGAAATTCAAATTAATTAAGAATATATTTGTTTAAATAATAGTGTTCAGTGTTTAGTTTATATAAAAAAACGGGTGTCCTTATAATTATGAGAAGGGGTGTAGTTCCTTAGCTATAATCTTTCCTGATAGCAACGCCATTTATGAAGAAATTGGCACCAAAAGTTGATAAACACTAAATTATGTCAAGATGCATCTGTATATAAATTTATATGCAATTCTTAAAATATAGTTGCCAGTTTTTTTTTTTTTTTTTTGTCACACACGCAGACAGACATTTTCTAAAAATGTTCAAATCGAGTTCTGGTCCTCTCAAAACGTGTATATCAATCGAAGAAAGAAGAAGTCGAATTTTTTTACACAAATCGAATACTATCTTCTGTTGAGTATAGAAAAAAAGTTGTATGGTAATGCATAAATTGTAAAATGCAATAATTTAATAAAAAGAATCTGTATAGTTCTCAAACGAATAAAATATCATCTGCTGCAGTTTCTACTATTCATTTGTCTAAATAATGTGCTGATTTTTTTTTTTTTTTTTTTTTTTTTTTTTTTACTCTGATCTAAGTATATAACTACGCGATGTATTGAGAGACGAGACAAAAACCAAGATTAAATAAATAAATAAAAGGAAAAGAGTGGCCTCTTTATAATTAAAATTTCTTGGGATTATCATGATCACATTCCATACTAAAGCATGCTTTCAGAGCTTATTATTTGATTTGCTGTAACTAAACACAGTATTATAGGATTTCAGATTACGATATGATAGTTTATTGATTACTAGGTTGAAGACGTTTTATACTGACAATTGAAACTTATTAAATGAAGTTGAAAATGAAAGAATTAGGAATTAAAATACTAATAATAAATAAATAAATAACGAGTATGTAGCGGTGCTATACAGAATAATATAGAATATTTTTTTTCTGGGGGGGGGGGGTTAAAATATACTAGTTCCTTAACATAATTTTGTATTTTTTTTTCGGACATTCTATGTCCATATTAGGAAATAATTATTTAAAAAAAAAAAAAGTGATTTTGAACCAATTGCACTGTTATTTTTAAAATTAATAATAAAATATAAAATGTTTTAATAATCTGACAGAATAGTTATTTTTATGTTTAAAAAATAAAAATAAATAAATAGTAGCAAGCGATCAGCAATTTCTACTAGCGGTTTTGGCGTAATATATTTATAAAATATAAACATTTCCAACTTCACATCCTCCCCCCACCCTCCCCTTAAAAAAAAAAAAAAAAAAAAAAAAAAGATACTGTCCGTTTTAATACTGATTACTATTAACTTTCTTTTCTTTCATTCATTTTTAAAAATAAATAAATAAACGATTTTGATGAAATTCTGGCAAAAGCTGAATTTAGTTTAGTACAGAGGACTATTATTTATTTATTTATTTTTTCCAAATTATAACATCGTTTTAAAATTATTCAATTATATTTTCGATAAATTTGCGATTTCAGTAAATGTCCAATTACCGTAAAACTGGTATTGTAAAAATCCCCGTTTTGGGCTAATAATCTTTTCTATACTAATAAACTATGTCTCTTGTTATATGTATGAGGGTCTATCTGATATTTTCGAATTGCGGTTAAAAGTCACATGCTAAACTTACCAAAATTTAAGTACGTTTAAAAGTAGTCGTTCTCCCATCATCAATGGAATTTTACAGGCGAATTTTTCAAAGATTTTTTTTTTTTCTTTTTTCATATTTCGTTGTCTTTTCACAATTGGTGGCTTTGAGTCATCTTTAAAGACCCAAACATTACATTGCTGACATGTTGAAACGTCAGAATAAGTTATGTACGTTTTGCCATCACTTACGAATTTAGAAAAAAAGACTATATTTAATATCATTAAATAATTTTGAGATTTCTTTATAGATTGAGACACGGTCGTCTTTTTGAGGTTCACTGCAAAAAATAAACCTGTAAAAGTACAGGAAAAATCTGGCAGTTGGGGTGTCAGTATTTCTCCGTCAAATATACAGTTTAAAACTGCAAAATTGTATCACTGACATATATTTTACGCAGAAATCCTGTAAATCAAACATGTTTTTGGTTAAAAGCACAGTTTTGTTCTGTATATTTGACGGAGCACCCCTGCTGCCAGATTTTTCATGTACTTTTAACCAGTGTTGTGCACGAACGCGTTCGTGAGCGTAGCTCAAAAATTTTGAGTTTTGAGTTGAACTTCGCTCGTTTTTTAAATTGTGAACTTGAGTTGAGCGTAGTTCGTTTTTTACACGAACTTGAGCGTGAAAAAGCAATTTAAGCTCAAACTCATATTAAATATTTCTGTCTGAAATATGAAAAGGAAAGTAGAAGAAGAAAAGGACAGAAAAAAAAATAACTCGGCAAAATGGATCTCGGAAAAAAGGGCATTTGGAATAAAAGGCACTGGTAAAAAGGGCACCAGATAAAAGGACGCCCGGAAAAAAGGGCACCTGGAAAAAAGGGCACCGGAAGAAAGGGTACTTTTGCAATTTGCAAATCGCAAAAACGATAAACATCAACTAATAGATTTAAAGAATGATTTTCATAACATATTTTTAGAAATTTCAATCAATTAAATTGGAACCACTTTCACTTAGTATATACTTGGAGGAAGGGGGGGGGGGGTCCAGGAGCATATTGAAAGAGAATAATTGTTTTTATATCTCCTTCTTACTGATTTTAATGAAATTTTGTCCAATAGTCACTTGTTGTTTATGACAAAAAATGCAGTGTCACACATACTTCGGGATCTGAAAGATTTCTTTTTTTTCTTTTTAATATCATCTTGTTACCGATTTTAACGATATTCCGTATTATAACTATCACTTATTCTTTACGAAAATCACAATAAGTGTTATATATAGCTTAGTTGACAAGGGGTTTGTGTAGATGCAAAAAAGAATTTTTTAAACCACTCTATTATAGATTGAAAAAAATTACAAAAGTGTTACACATATCTTGGAGGGTGGAGGGAAAAGAGGCGAAATGATTGTTTTTAAATCACCATGTGAACTATTTCTCTGGAACTTTGTATAAATATAACTTAATCTTTGTTAAAATTATAGTAAATGATATATAGTTGAAGGGAGGCAAAAGGGGGGGGGGATTTTCACTATTTCTTTTTTATGTCACATTTTGAGCTTTGTAATATAATTAAAAATTCTTTTTAATGTCAAAAACTTAAAATAACATATTACAAATTAAATTAAAAATATGTATATATTTCTTTCGTTTCGCACTCATTTTGCAACAATGCTCTATGATCTTATGTGAATGATTCTCAAGAATGGATCAACAATTGTTTACAAATTTAATGGATTATGTATAGGAAATAAGTACGCTATATTTTAAATATTGCGACAACGACCGATTAAACGTGTATTACGAGGATTATTTTAATCGTAAAGTTATCTGACCAGCTTTAAAATACCATTTATGACACTATCATGAACATTATTGACTATAGACATTCCACTTTGAAATATTTCTAAATCATTCAAAATTTGCGAATTTCTAAACATGGCAGAATAAGACAATATTTCCCAAACACTTGCTATATGAAGATTATTGGATTGGAAATACTATAGAATTGCATGAAAACTGAAATATAAAACTGACCTAAACAAAATTAAATAACAAATTAGGATAAGATAAATATATTGAAGCGGAAGGCGGGAGGGTATCCTAATAGTTGAGGAACTACATTCTACAATCGAGCCAAATGATAAACAGACTTCATATCTTTTAACATGTACATCGTATGAGCTAAAGTAGAAATGTATGAGAACAAATATATGATGGGGATCTGAGCAGAGTTCAACTATTCCAAATAGTTTATTTATACGACAATTTAAGTTAATTTAGAAAGTGTTTTAAATAAAAAAATGTATTATTAATAATAAAAGCACCAATTTCGCACACTTAAAGTTTTTAGACATAAAATAAAAATAAATAAATGCGAAGAATAAATCTAAATATGAATAAGAATTTCTTTTTTACGATACTTTTCGAATGTAGATAGGACTTGTTGTTTTTCAACATTTAAAACTTTACTCCCTCTCATATTCACAGTACAACAGATTTTTACTTCCTTTCTTTCTGATATAAAACGGCATTCTTTGAACTTATTAGATGAATGTAAACAAAACTCTTCCCTAAAGCGACTGAGACCACCTATTGAGTGAAGTCGTAAAAACAGGAAACAGGGGGCTTTACGGGGCTTTGTTGGTTGAAACTTGAATAATTGTTATCTGATGGCTATAATCAGATATCCAGATGTTGGAGCCACTGGGTATTGGTGACCACTTTCGACTTTTAAATACCCTCATTCAAAATAAAATAAAGAGAGGGGGACACTAGGAAAAGCGAATCTTTCTTTTCTTTCTCTTTTTTTGTGTGTGTTATAGTGTTATAACAGCTAAAATTTATAACCAGAAATTGGTTACAGCTCAGACAGCATCTCGCTCTTTTGATAGGATAGTGAATGTATGTTTCTCTGTTCGATTTATTTTCAAGGAAGAAAAAGAAATGGGGGAGGAAAAACGGGGATCATTTTAGTAGAGTATTCTCATTTCTCAGTCATTCACTATCACTTTTAACACTTTTTACATTCCGTCGTAGTCTTTTGCAAATATATCTGAAATTTCTCCTGAGAAAGTAAGACCATGTGAAAAATATAAATATATAAAATTTTTCTTCAAGCTAATGATAAACCATAATGGAAAGCAGTCTTTCTAAATGATAAAGAAAAGGTGTATTAAACTATTACTATTTTGATATTTCATTTCAATTTTAATTAAAAAAAATATTAAAAGGAAAAATAAGAATAGCATACAATTTCATTTTTTATATATATATTTTTTTTTTCCTTTAATCAACAGAAAATGAATTTTAGAAAAGCAAAATCCATATAAGATTTGAAAAATTTCTTGAAGAATTCCAAAAATTATAATTTATAATTTCTATATTATATTTCATTTTTGTATGAAATATGTGGAATATATTATTATTATCATTTTAATTTTAATTTACAAAATATTATATTAACATTACTATATTTAAATATATATATCAGTTTTAAATTCTTCGAAATTCGATAACAATTTAAAAATAGTTGTTGAAACATTGTTAGCGATATTTTTTATTATACTTTTTGAATGAAACACAATACTCTTTATAAATTTTAATTAATTTTACTTACATGTTTCTTAAGAATTATTATTGATTATGTATTATTTATTATTATTGTTAAATTTTAAATCAAAATATTTTTTATCACAATTAAATACCTCAAAATTTTATAAAAGCACATAACAGCCAACACAAAATATTAATTTCTATGCTTCTCTATGAACTAAAATTAAAAATATGTTATTAATTAGAACGTGAAAGTCATTCTTAATATAATTTTTAAGGAATATTTACTTTCGAGTGCGATTCAAATACAAGTATTTATTATTAAAAAAATAATAATAATTAAAAAGAAAATAAGAGAGTATTTATTACTTTAGTCAACATATTAAAAATATGTAAAATTGCTATGTTATTTCATCATTCATTATAATGCATAGAAACCAGGAAGTAAAACCTTGATGAGATGATAATTATTAAGAATTTAAAAAAGAACATATATATGAGTGTTTATATCATTATTATGTTTAAATCATAATTATACAATTTTTTTTTTCATAATTAACTATTTCGAAATTCGACAAGATCAACAGCGTGTTTTAAGAATAGAAAATTCCATGTTTATCTATAAATAGATATTGAAAACACAATTTTCTTTAGAGACTATATACAGCTTTTATTATTAAAAATATATAAAATGATGAAATTTATTTATTAATTTAAGCAAAATATAAAATGATTTCTACCTATATTATTTATTTATTTATTTTTCATTTTTAATAAAATTTTACATTCTTTATAAGTCAAAAACGATGAGGTTTTTGATTCCTTATTTATTTTAAATATAATATATTCTTTCCTTTATCTGATGTTTTTTCTTCTCTTCTTTTATTTTTTGGTCATTATTAAAAAAAAAAAAAAAAAAATCTGGAGTGACTCCACTCGACATTCCAAAAATTGAGTAATTAACGATTTTGTAGATAAAGTAAAGTAAGAGGAGTTGTTAAATAAACAAAAGAGAAAATTATATTAGGTAGTTTGAGTATTTTTCTTTATATGGTACACGAAGTTTAATTTAACGCTATCTTACCGAACACGTAGATCATAATGATAAAGAATATTTCGTTGTGTCCCTGTAAAAAACTACAAATGCTAGATTCACCAAAATGCTTATAGTTAGTGCAACAGTGACTTATAAATTTTCAGCTTTATCGGATAAGGCATTTAGACGCTATCGCACTTTAAAATTTGAGCCTATATACCACAATGATAAAGAAATTTGCATTTCGTCCCTGTAAAAAGAATCGTAAATTCTAGATTCTCTAAAGTTCATAAAGTTCGTGTGACGGTGACGTATAACATGTATATAAATTTTCAGTTCATTTGAATAAGGCATTTACTAGCTATCACACTTTAAATAATTTAATATGATGAACAATTTTTATTTATGTTCCTGTAAAACTCGTTAAATGCTAGAGTCACGAAAATCTATACAGTTTGGGTGATGGTGACCTCAGTTTGTGTGATATGACTCGTATATAAATTTTCCACTCAAACGGATAATGCATTTAGATGCTGTCGCACTTTAAATAATTTCACCCCATAGGCCATAATGATACAGAATTATTTGCTGTGCTGTAAAAAAAAAAATAATAATAAACAAAATAGAAGTGCTAGATTCACCAAAACCTATACAGTTCGTGAAATTGTGACCTGTAATATGTGTATAATTTTTTTTGTTCAATTGAATAAGGCGTTTAGACCCTATTGCACTTTTTAAAATTTGGTCCCATAGGCCATAAAGATAAAGAATTTTTCTTTCTGTCCCTGTAAAAAAAATTAAGTGCTAGATTCATCAAAATCTACGCAGTTCTTGCAACTATTATCTATAATATGTGTATAAATTGTTTGCTCTTTTTAATAAGATGTTTAGACGATATCGCACTTTATAAATTTGGCCCCAGAGGCCATAATGATAAAGAATTTTTCTTTATATCCCTGTAAAACACTATATGTGTCAGATTTTCCAAAATCTATACAGATCGAGAAACTGTGACCTATAATATATGTATAAAATTTTTACTCAATTGAATGAGGCGTTTAGATGCTGTCGCACTTTTAAGATTTTGGTCCCACAGGCCATAGTGATAAAGAATTTTTCTTTGTTTCCCTGTAAAAAAACTGTAAGTGCCAGATTCACCAAAATCAATAGGGTTCGTGCTACGGTGACAGGCAACATGCGTACCAACTTACAGCGCATTCGAGCAAAGCGTTTTTAGACGCTAGAGTACGTATTGAAACACCAAAATCTCGAATTCGGATTTTTGACATGATTACAATACTTTCCTTTCATACGTTTGTTCGGAAAGTAATAAATTGACTAATTTTTTTTTATCATATTTATATACCAAATCAATAAAAGCGCACCCTGCTTTAGAAATAAAAGTAGAAGTAAATATTTTTCTTTAAAAAACATATATTAAATATAGATTTTTCTTTGCATACAATAGAGATGTTATATATTATATTAAGCAAAATGTAAAATGATTCCTGCTTTTTCTTGTTATTTTTTTTTTTTTTTTTTTTTTTTTTTTTTTTTTACATTTTTCATGAAATTTTACGTATTGCTTATAAATTAATAAAATATTATAGTTTTAAAAAATTAAAGAACACGCTTTTATAGAAATGTGAACTAAAAAGCACAAAATATCTATCTTAGTATTAAAATTCAGGGTAAGAGAAAATCGTGTGAGTGACACACCTTAATATTTACATACATTTAAATCTTTAATTAAACTAACTTAGAATTAAACAAAAACCCTTTTTAAAAAATCTCCCCTGACGGGGATCGAACGCTAGACCGTCAGGTTCGTAGCGCGGCGCCTTACCTCGACGCCACGCTATTCACGTAAAGAATGTATTTTTTTCACAATATAAATTTTTTGTTTGCTCCCAGAGAAGATGCAAACAAACATAGAAATATACATACATACAGGTGAAGCTAATAAAAGCGTGTTAAAAATAATAATAGTGTATGTTATATTCTTTTACATTTTAAATTTCTTTTCTTTTCTTTTTTTTTTCTTTTGATTTCTTTTTTTCTTTCTTTTTATTATTATTATTATTATTATTATTATTATTAAATTTTAAATCATACTAATTTCTTTATCATATTTAATATCATGCTATTGATAATCAATAAAAACTCAGCCTGCTTTATAAATTAAAAATGACAGGGTAGGATATTTTCAGTTTCTTTTTCTTTCTATTATTATTATTATTTGTCATTTTAAAATGTTATATTATACTAGTTTCGTTATCAAAAATAAATAAGTAACTCTTAATTTAAGCAAAATGGCTCTTGAGCAAACATGTTAGACTAAGAAAAATCTTGTCATAGTTCTAATTGAAGCAATTAGTAAGCTGCATAGAACAAAAGATTAAAAATATTGTCAAAGTAAATTATTTCAAAAATAACATAAAATTTAATTTAAATTTACATTTTTAAATGTTATTTTATTTAGATATTTTTGGAAGTAAAAATACTTTTAAAGTGTATAACTTATATATAATGTTTAAAAATTATTCTAATTATAATTCCATTGATTATTTTAAATCTTTCAAAAAATTTCGTTTATCTAGAAATGACAGACTTTCAAAGACTTGTTTGATATTGACCATGACGCATCATACTTCAAAATAAACATTGTATATATACTCATAATTTCACACCCGTTTTCTTTCATAACTTTTAAAAATTAATCTTTGGAGAAACTTTTGGAAAGTTTTCTGCTTTAAGCTAAAATAAAAATTTCTATTTGGAAATGATTTTATAGAACAAGGATCGACATATACATGTTTATATTTGCTATTTTGATAAATACCACATTCACTTGCATATAAAGTTGTCCTACTGTACCACATTTCTTGAATATTTGTAGAAACTTTCTTGTAATTTCTGATTTAACTAAAACAAAAATTTATATTCGGAAATACTGGCATAGGATTGGAATTGCTTTGAGTATATATATATATATATGTATATATAGTATTTTTTATTCTTCAACTCAGGCCTCTTCCACAATTTATTTCTGGGTGCGCCACTGTGCGCATAAACAAAAGTATTGGAAATTTGAGAATAAAAAAATACACAAAAACAATGGGTTCACTATTCAGAAGTGTCCTCTAAATAAATTTCTACTACAATTAAATGAATAAGTTATAATTGAGAATTAAATGCTTATAAGTTTAATTAAACACTAAATTAAGAAAAATTTTCATGGTAATTGACAATTTTAATAAATGTAAATTACCTATGAAAGTGTTCACCGAGTCACCGAGAAGATCTATTTAGAGGAAAAAAAATACTCAAAAATGAACTTTTAATGAACTTCGCTCCTTTTTAAAAATGAACTTGAGTTGAACGCGTTCATTTTTTTCAGACAGGAGTTTGAGCGCGAACTAGCTCGTTTTTTACACGATGAACTTGAGTTTGAACTAGCTCGTTTTTTTCGTGAACTTGCACAACACTGCTTTTAACAGATATTTTTTACAGTGTTCTGTCAAATTCTGTGTGGACACAATGGCAATTTTACTTTTCCATATGCAGTTATTCATGAATAATTTTATGTACAGCTATGGATCCAAGTAAAAATTCCTTCTATTTCATAGTAAGTACAGTAATTATAATCGATTAAAAATTTTCGTATGTTTGCCACGTTATCTAAAACTATACATAACAAAAGACTTCCTGTGAATTCTTCAATCATAAAAAAACTTCAACTGTGAAATTTTTAAACCACCTTAACAGAGTGGCACGGGATAGTGCTTCATTTCCTCATGCTAATTGTAGGCGGTGAATGGGTTTCGCGTTTAACCCCATTTAAAAATCGTAGAAATCATAACGCGTTAATTTTCTCGCATCAAGATCATTTCCCCCTTTTTTAACACTTTTTAAGAAGTTTGAAAAGTGTTAATGACTTCAATTTGTCCCTCTGTCTGTCCGTTTGACTTTCCGCGCTTTAACTCCCGTAAATATTAATAGAATTATTTGAAACTAATATGTGTAATTCAAGCTTACTGTCGGATGTTACCTAGTGAAAATGGTGCGAATACCTTTTCTGGTTTGTGTACAGGGACACTCGAAAGTATTCCAAAGAAATGAGTTCCATGGCAGGTATTTCTATAAACCATATTTTAATACCTTTATTTTACACAAATGTTAATGAAATTGAAATGTGTTATTCAAGTTCCCTATCGGATGTTTGCCATCGAAAATAGAACAAATATAATTACTGGTTTGTGTACAGGGACACCCGAAAGTATTCCTAAGCATTGTAGTCTATGAGAGGTATTTCTGTGAACCAAATTTGATGGACTGTACTTTTCACAAATCTTAATTAAATTTAAATATGTTGTTAACATGCACAAAAGAATGCTTTCTATAGAACACAGTATCATTAGCATTAGATTTACAGGGCCACAACAAAGTAGTCAGTTACATTAGGGTTTATTATTAGAAATTAACTGGAATTGAATTTTCGTTTATATTAAACGTTTTTTAACATTTTATAACAATTTTAAACTGTGATTATGATTTCAATTTGTATATCTGTCTGTCCGACTGAACCACTTTTTATCTGTTTGTCTACCTGCCCCCAGCGTCCATGAATACTTTCAGAATTTTTAAAAATTAATACAGGTCATTTAAGTTTTCTATGGAATGTTTCCTATTTATTTGCATAATAATATGCTATAATAATGATATGGTTAAACTTCAGATTTGCAGGGATGCAATAAAATATTCAGATACATTTGAATTATCAGGACTGCATTTTCTTTTGAGTTAAACATTTTTACCACTTTTTTACAATGCTTAATAGTGATTATGAATACAATTAGTCTGTTTGTATGCTTTTCAGTCCTTCTGTCTGTACGTTGTGTGATAACGTAGGCAAAGAACATTGAAAATTATACGATACAAATTATATGCGCAGTTGGAAAGATTTAATACCACTGCTCGGCATGAAAATTGCCTCTGACTCCATTTCAGCATATTCTTATGTAAAATGACCACCTGAATCCTAATAAGACGCCCATTTTGCTCTATGACCCAATGTTTTTAAGGAATGCCCCCCCCCCCCCCCCATTTCTATCATTTTTAGGTGATTTCATGGCTATAAATTAGATTTTCAGGAATGGGAAGGATTATTTTAACCGTTAAATATCTTCTGAAGGCATACGTAATTGGAAAATTGTAAAACATGGACATTTGCGACAAGTGTTTTCTTTTTTTTTTCTTTTTTTTTTGGGGGGGGGGGGGGAGGGTTGCTACTGAAATTATGCATTACATATCTTATATTTATATTTTTATCTGTCATTAATGTTATTTTTTAAACTTTATATATATATATTTTGTTTTAATTATTTTTAATTCTTCGAACAGGGAAAGAAATTGAGAGAGGGATTGGTGTATCTAAAAAACGGTGGGTGACTGGGGAAAATGGGAGTCATATTCGGATTCAGGAGGTCATTTTACATAAGAATCAACAATAATGGTATGAGATCACGATCTTTCTTTTTTTTCTTTTTTTTTTTTTTTTTTTTTTTTCGGAGAAGTGTAATCAATATATCCGACATAATTTTCCTTTCTTGTTTTTTTTTTTTTTTTTTTTTTTTTTTTTTAATAAACTTATTATATGACATCTATATCGCATTGTTGCCATAACTTATTTTCTGTAGGCATTAAAGAGTATAAATTTACGTATTTATACCTATCGTCCTATACGCACCTATACCAATCGTCCAGCTCTGTCTAAAAAAATTCAGAGTTACTTTCGTATAATATAACAATGAAAATCATACGGCATAGATTTCGAATTCCTTTAACTTAATTCCTTCAACAGTAAGATTTGTTTTTGTCTAAAATTAATCATCTGAAATGAAATCTATTATTTCTTTATTTTTCATAAAATATGTAGCAATAATTGACATATATCGGAAATTTCGTGTAAACACTCATTAAAAATTGAAATTTCATGAAATATGAAATATTATACTTTAATGAAAGCTATTTCTTTTAGATTTTTCGAAAAATTTAGAAAGTGAATTTTTTTTTTTTTTTGTAAGCAAGTGTACTTAACAATTATTAAAATATTGTTAATAATTGTTAAAAAGTTATAGTTAATTAATTTTTAATACAAAAATATATTCTGTTATAAATATAATGAAAAACTGAAACATATCTATAGAATTATTTTTATATAAAAACTGAACTAAAGTCTCTCTCACTATATATATATATATAGATATATGTATGTGTGTTTGTGCAAGTGCAATGTATCTTTTGTCTCCTCACTACTCAGAGTGCTATGTGACAAAATCTTACAAACCGTCACCAGAATTGGTAAGAAAACAAAATATAATAAATTCAGCACATCCCATAACAAAAAAGGATTCGCCAAAAAGAGTTTTCTATTCTTTAAAATGTACAATCGCAATTACGAATGTAACAACAGTACCAATATATGAATATTTAATAGGTATGTAATATTCCAGGAGCATATTTAAAATAATGCCATATTAGAGTGTGTTTTCTATTTTGTTAACTAGTATTAGTAGTTAAAATATTTTAACCTGAAATGCATTTTTTTTTAATCCAATCATATTATGAAAAAAAAAAAAAAGTATAAGTTAATTTTTCCGACAAATCTGCTGTTTGATAGCAATTTCCAAAATGTTCAATGCTGACAGCTCCCATGCTCGATTGTTCATTTGTACCACATTCAAAATTTCTAGATACTTCATTTAACCAGCATGCCTGACCTACCGGTATGTTTGATTAACAGTTCATTAGATCTACAGGTACAACTAACTGCCTGAAAGTATATTTGAAAGGCAAGTCAGTTTGCCCGTTAGTCATTGTGTCAATCAGTTTAAATTTGTTATTTTTTTTAATTTAATTAAACTTAATTTAAGAAAATAGCAATCCGGAGAAGAAAATTCATCATCAGTTAATAATTAATTTAAAATCAAGATGTGCACCTTGTAGTGTGAAATAGAAAATGTTACTCGAACTTGGGAATTTCAATACGCACAAAAAAGAAAAAAAAAAAAAAAAAAAAAAGTGTACTTTTAGAATTCCAATTCATTTCAAATCAATTTATTTTTCTGTATATATATATACTGGGTGTCCTATATGTCTGTAGACATTTAAAAAAATTATAAAAATTGAAGGAATTTGTAGAATTTAACGCGGTTTGCGAAAACCGTATCCTCTTAAAAAGGTCCTGTTTTTTTTTTTTTTTTTCAAAGAAAAAAAACATAGTTAAAATTTTCGTCGATAGAGGATGTTGCAAGGGACTGCAGCTTCAGTGGGTGATTCTTACTTGAGGGAAAACATCTTCACCAATAACGCTTTATCCACCAAACTGCATCACAAGTAAAACTTCATGTGTGCCCAAGTAGTAAGCAAAAGAAGAAATAATCTGTGTTAATCGTTAAACAGTGAATTTTCAGGACTCTGATTTGCATCTTTCCCGTTATGCATCCGTGCAGCGCCTTTTATCGACAAAAAATGTAACTTTTTTTTTTTTTTTTTTTTTTTTTACAAAAAAAAAAAAAAAATAGATAAAGGAAAAAACTCCCTTTACGAGATTAACATTTCGCAAATCGCATTCAGTTCTACCGACTCCTTTGATAGATATGAAATTTTAAAATGTGTATAGACTTATGAGACACCCTGTATATATATATATATATATATATATATATATATTGAAATATTTTCATTTTAGTGTGACTTTACATCAAAGTTCTTGTTTGGGCATAACTTTATGTTACAACTATACGATAGGTACCTCAGATGGGCGATGTTGCAATGTGGATACATCATGATACTTGATACACTCTGTAATATTGTGATTACACAACTCCAATAACTTCCTCACCAAATCCATGTATTAAAGAACAAAGCTCCAATACCCAATGTTTTATCGATATGTAAGCTGTAGTAGCATTACTTCACGCTAAATTAAACTACAATTCATTTTGTCCCGTTGAAGAACACTTTTATACCCCATTACTATCGTTTTGTGAATTCATTATCTAAAATTATTTAAATAAGAAAAATGAATCTTATAGTGTCTCAGATATGACCACCATAAAATATTTACCAGAAGCTGTATATTTATGATATTTTCGTCAGTGTAGAACGTCGTTCACTAAATCAATAAATTATTCCATGATGTTGAGCCCATTGGATTTATTTGGGCATTTATTTTATTTTATTATTTTTATTATTATTATTATTATTATTATTATTTTGACGCAACTATCTTATTTCTATTGTACATTTACAACAGCCATCACTCTTACACGGCATTACTTGATGCCATTACATATAAGTTACCTTGGAAACTGCAACAAATAAAAACATCTTGAACCACTCATTAATTTTATAGTTGCATAGCTGCAATAATATATTATCAAATAGACTTCATGCATGATGGGAATGCACACTCTTTTTATTAGTATGGCAGCAGAAGCGTTTTACCGATCTTTCTTTTTTCTAACATATTTTATTTTTATTCTCTAGAAATGTTTCAAATCTATGATATACTTTTATCCCTTAGGAAATGTTTCTACATAAAAAGCTTTATCTAAAGTTTTTTTAGCTCGTTACATTCGATTGCGTTGAATGGAAGTTCAATGTGCAGTACAGAAAAACATAGCCATTTTGAAATTATTAGTAAAATTATGCATTGTATCATAATGTTTTCTCTCCATATTCCCACAAACTTTGCTAAGAATTATAGTTGCTGATGAAGCAAATGAACTATATATTTTGTTAATAACCTATCTGTTAATTTTAAAATTTAAGCTACTCAAATGATGCATTAATTTGCATTATAAACTTTTTTAACATTTAGAAGCGGGCTCTTCTAATATCCCATAGTAAAACCTGACACCTATTATCACAGCTCCAGGATAGCGTTTCCTATTATATATTGCATTGTTTTTATTAGTGTTACAACATCATTAGTATTACATTAACTCAGTATTACAACGCAACTTATTTTCCTGTAGGACATTAGGATAATAATAAATAAAACAATTGACATTACAGTGACTTAAAAAAAAAAAAAAAAATCAGTTATATGTTACTTGACAAAAACAGGTAAAATTCCTTTATTTATAGACATGTGCATTCATATTTAACAATATTCTATCCATTGTATAGTTGAAGCTCGTTATATTAGATAAATAATTTCTAAAAACATGAATAACATAATATCACATACATTCTAAATATAAAGTGTCCATTTGGAATTTACTTTTTTTTTTTTTTTTTTTTTTTTTTTTAACTTCTAACAGCATTTTTTTTTCTTATACGTGTTACAGATTGATGAAGAAAGTATTAAGAAATACAGAATAGTTTCAAATAATTAAATAATTTTCTTGTACATGTATTGATTAGCTTAATAGAATGACTTGAAACTTTTCATACACCCAATTACGATTTTTTTTTATTATTTTCGTTTTAGTTTGTTTAAATATTTTATATATATATATATATATATATATATATATATATACTTAACAACTTTCATATTGTGTACGGGAAATGCAAAGATAATATCGAAAACTTGATATCATTATAGATAACCGAAGTTTATTTGTCAGAATGATATATATATATATATTTTTCATTTCATTTACCCTAACATGACAGGATGATGAATACGCTGTCCTCATCCTGAGGAAACAATTTACATGGCTTTATGCAGAAAATTCAGTTTCTTTACACGAAAGTGCAGCATTAGTGATATTATACCTGAATTAGAAATCATTTCCTATAATTAGCTGTAGTATTAACATTCCTTTTTTTTTCTTTATTATTAAATGCAGCAAATTAATTTATCTAATTTTATAACATACATTTAAATATTAATACAGAATGTTATAGAAAAAAATGCTCACATAACAAAAAAAAAAAAAAAAAAAAAAAAAAAAAAGATTTCTTTAAAAATAAAGTCATGCTTTTCTATTGAATACTATATATTATAAATATTAAAGCGTTTAAATATATAATTACAAATCATACTTAAACAAAAAAAAAAAAAAAAAAGTTTTAGCAATAAATTAACAAATTTATGAGATTTTGCTGTAATTTACGTAATTATTTTAAATATAATTCTTATATTCAGATGCTGCATTCGATATTTGAGTTTTTTTAAATCTGTTAAATATGATGATTTATATTTTACTGGAACATACACATATATATTTAATTTCTTATAGATTATGCAATGCTAGGTGATTATTAGTAAAATTATGCTGATTAGATCTACGTAAATCTCGTTCTAATAGAAGTTCGAAATGAAAAATTAGTATATTCGATTTATGGACCATGCCAAAAGAATTCTACAAAAATAAATGAATAAATATTTGTTAAAATTTCAACCAGCATATGCCGCTTTTCGTGTAATGTCAAAAAAGACATTGTGCAAATTTGTAGTGTTTTAAAAACAAATAGTTAATTAAATATTTCTCATTTTATTTTATTTTATTTTATGTTTATAGGAATCGATCCATATTGATGATGTTGTTGCATAAGAATCATACTAATTTTGAATATTTTTGAAAATTGTTTATTTAACAGCTAAACTTCGCTTTATAACGGCGTTTGTGTATTACTTAAAATGTGTTTCTTTGAAATTATTAGAGGAAGGGTAAATGTAAGAATGGAAATTATGTGTTTGACAGATTATGTTCTTTTGCAGTGTGATTAAGCTTCGTCTAAATCAATTTTAATTCAACATTTTAATTTACGGAATGTATAATCCATGTATCCCAGTTACTCCAAAATAATTTGACGATTTTATCCCTACACTGTAAAAAAAATTGTAAAATCACGGTATTTGACCGTATAATTTTAGGGGAAATGACCGTTTAACTACCTAAACGTTCATAATCCGTAAATTAATGTTTTGAAAGCATAATTTAGGAAACAACCGTATAATTTTACGGGAAATGATCGTTTTGCTAGCTAAACAGTCGTAGTCCGTAAATTGATGTTTCGAAAGTATAATTTTTTTTTTTTTTAAATAATTTTTACGTGAAAAAGCAGTTAATCTACGCAAATTGCTCTTATCTTTCACCAAACCATTTTTTTATGAGAAAATCTCTTCAAATGCTATCATTGCCGTTACATCAAGAGACAATTTCATTTTCTTCCATTTTCAAACTGAAACTATTATTGTTATTTATACAAATGGAAGGTGTTTAATTATGCACGCATGACACATAGAAACATCCATTGGTTTTAATTAGATATTGTTTTCTTAATTTAATTCAAAAAATTTCCATCTGACTGAAACTGAGTAATTGGTATTGATGAAATTGATTTTCATTGTCTATTAACACGAAAACATTAAAAAAGAAAGCTAAAATGATTTCTTGATTTTAATCCAGATCTAGAACCTAATAACTGTTTTATCCACTAAACGCATTTTTTTTTTTTTTTTTTTAAAGCATACAGCATTCTAATTGCTCTTTATTCTTTAGTTAAGCCTTAGAAAACGGAAAAATTTAATTTTGTTTCCACAATGCATTTTTTTCAATATGCTAAAATAAAATTTATTTCAATATGAAATGAATATGTAATTAACCATTTGAAGGTAAGTCTTATGATTATCATGTATGATCTTCACTGTTAAAAAACAAAGCTGTTTTATCTGAATATGACCATCAGATATGTACATTACATCATATATAGCAGGTTCTGCTCTCGAAATACTTCAGTCCTTTCTTCATTCAATAGATTTGGATTTTGGGAATAAGGCCGTTTGACTGCATAGGACCTAGGCCAGAGGAGGAGTGCCCTCTGTGGGGTCCTTCTAAAGGGCCCTAGTCCGTATTTACTCAAGTTTCGAAGAAAACCACGGAAAACTCCGAACGGCTAGGCCGAAGAGCGCGACCTGGGATCGAACCCGGCACCTTATGTCTACCAGCTTTGAGCGCAGAACCTCTCGGCCACTTGTGGGCTCCCTTCAATGGAATACAGCTTAAAAAAAACGCTCTTCTGCTATTTTAAAAAGTGCAAATACGCCTAACACTTCATAAACAGTTTTAAATCGGCTTTATAATGAAAACCTACTTGGATGAATAAGAATTAGGCTCTAGTTATTTCTTTTTTGCACCCACTACTGAAACCATAAAGATCGAAAACCATAAAAAAAAACGTATTAATTGGAGATACAAATTTTCTGTATTTCTGTAAAACATTTATTATTATTATTCAAAGTTTATTCTGCGTCTTGTTAATTTTCAGAGATCGCACATAGTTTCATTTTGTTTTTGTAAAAGGGTGAGAAATTCTCACCCATTATTTACTTCTAAGAGAACCTTGAAATAAGACTACCTCTTTAGTGCTAGTGTATACGAATAAAAAAGGCCCACCAGCGACCGAGCGGTTCTGCGCTCAAAGCTGGTAGACGTGAGGTGCCGAGCTCGATCACAGGTCGCGCGCGTCGGCCTAGCGTTTCGGAGTTTTCCGTGGTTTCCTCCGAAACTTGTGTAAATACGGGCTAGGATCCTGCAGAAGGACCACTCGGAGGGCACTCCCCCTCAGGCCTAAGACCTACAGCAGTCAATCGGCCTTATTCCCAAATCCAATCAAGTCCGTTTACAAATAAAAAATATTTCGAAAAATAGTTAGATTTTCTTTCACAAAATTCAGTGTCGTACTTTTTATAGGGAAAAAAAAATGCTTTTATTTTTTGAATATGAAAATTGACTGACTTCTTAATTTTGTCAAAAATAGAAAATTTATATTTTAAAATAGTCTTAAAATAAAATAATTTTTATGCATAGTTTGAACGTTAACAATTTAATAACTGTAAAAAAATTCTGTAAAAATAAAGCACTTTTTTTAAACATAAATACAGTATAGGTTGCTGTAAATTTGTATAGCTAGTTCTGTAAAAATAATTGAAGATTTGTTACTTCACATTGTGCTGTAAATCGGTTTAAAAAATTCTCCAGAAGTCTTTTGATTCGTATGACAAGATTTAGCAACTAGTCAGTTCTGATGTTGACTTTATCTGTTTTTGTAAAGATTTGATTCTGCCATCCCAACGGCGTGGTTGGCAAAGCACTGGCCTCTGACACAGGTGATTGTGAGTTCAAATCCCGGGCTACACAAGATGGTTTGTTTCGCATAAAAATTAACAAATTAGCTTTTCCGTGTAAAAAAAATAAATAAGTTTTTCAGTGTTGTGGATTTCTCCCTTCTAATTGCAAGAAACTTTTTTAAAGCATTCGAGAAACTCAAACTTTAATTTTTAATTTTACGGTTAATGCTGTTTTTTTTTGCAGGTTGGTTGTATGTTCATCACAACGTAAAATTGCTGGCGATACATCATTCATCGTGTAAATGTATTTTTACGGGCTTTGACTGGAATCTCTGCTGCCGGGCTTTGCCCGTAATTTTACTGCAGCATTTTTTACAGTGTAGTTTGAGCCATGAAAGAAAAACAAACGAAAAAAAAATCTATAGTAATTTTTGGGCTATTTTATGGGTGTGGAAATTGGAACAAGCATTAGGAATATTACGATACAAAGATGCCTATAAAAATGAAATCTTCTTTGGTGGAAGATAAGTATCAGTTCAACGCATTCCATTTATTGTAATATAAAAATGGTCCGATAAAACACAGCTAGAGAACATACTATTTAACCCTCGCTTTCCCAAGATGGGTCATTTTCACACCATTTTGTAGTCGAAATTTAATTAAACCCGCCTCATTCAAAAAGTGCGCTAATTCGCCAAAGATAGCAAACGTAACTAGCGGAATGTTGCAATTTCTAAACTATATAAAAAAGCGCGGTGCTCGTGATTTTTGCCAAACTTTCCAAGCGGCACCTGAAAGCAATTTTTCTGCAGTAACTCCTTTATCTTAGGAAAGCAAGGGTTAAACAAGGAATACATGAGTTTTTTTAGCCTTTTTTTTACACGTGATTCTACATTCCTTTTTTTCTATTGTTCAATTCTGAAATAAAGGCAATAAAAAACCTACCACGTTGAATTCTACATTTTGAAAAAAAAAAAAAATGCTCACAACACAGAGATGTTCTTAGTATAGGCATCAATTTGTCTGGTTGACATGCAGTCTTGTATGTATTTCATGTTACAATTTTTTGCAGTTACAGATAACAAAATCATTTGCCAGTAAGTAAAACTGAGTATTTCTCCAGTAGTACAATTTTAATTTAAAAGACAATAAAGTTTGATACCACGTATTTTTTTTTCTTTCAGTCAGGTATCTTTTTGATCAAGGCTGGAATGTTTAGATAAATTAATTTAATTGTACGTAAATCCGATAGATAACCTTTGGGAATGTTACCTTTAGGTCATTTCAACACAATGCTTGCGATATTTTTTATTAGATTGCTTAAGTTTCAATATATGTTGTTATGCATATAGTTTACTATACAATTTAATATGTCCACGCAATGATCTTATCAATGGAATACTGATTTTCAACATGTATTGGAGCATCGAGAGTACATATTACTTAAAAATTAAATTCGTGTTAAAATAGTTCTACTTACGTATTATATATATATATATACTAACGTATAACTGAATTTGGTTTTCTTTTAGCTTTCTAAATGAAAATAATTCACCGTTCATTTACGAGGATACCCAAAAGAACTAAAATATAGTGAGGTAATATTTGAAAACTGAATGGAGTGTACTTCAGATTACGCGGTGTGCTATTACTATGGGATTATATTGCAAGGGCACAATGTGGCGTGAACCTAATTTTTAGAAGTTACGCAATCCTGACAATAATTAAGTGAAAGCTTTTTTTTTTTTTTTTTTTTTTCCTTTATTGAATGTATTTATTGGAAATGGACTACTATAATATTTTGCAATGTCCAGGAAAACTGCTCGGGAATTGAAAGTAATTCCTTATATTCATACAACAAATAAATTATTTCTAAGCTAAAAATTCATCGCTTTTTTGCATAATGTTTTATCTTTATCTTTGTCTCTTACAGAGTAACCTAAAAACAAATAATTTCATGCAGTTTAAATGTTGTAATTTGAAGTTAAATTCAGTTTGTAACTTGAAATTTTTGATGAGAATTGATAACTTTTGAGGAATTATGCGTGTAGGTTTGTTTTAATAGACTAAAAGCGCAAAAGGTTCATTGGAGATGCGTCAGGTGATTTTAGACGAATGTCATTAAATAGCATACATTGTATACCTATTTCTAATTCTTTATTTGGAAAATCAGCGGCAGTTGGTTTAGACGTGTGACAAGAGGTTTTGTTTATATGAATCTTAAATTTACCAATATTATTTCTATGTAAGACTGAAATTTATTTTGCAAAAATTGGTTCAAAAATATTCCGCTCATATTAAAATAAATTAATTTTGGCTTTATTTGAGACTTTTTATTTTTATTTTTATTTCCTGTTGTAACAAAATCCTGTAACTATCATTAATCCTTTTGGAAACGTTTCTCTACACTGATGAAGCCACTTCATACAGTCATTCCCGTCATCTGAGAAAAAAAAAAATCCTGAAATTATTACAACCACTTAAATAAATCCATGCTTCATGGAGTATTACTACAAATTTTTCATCAACTACAAGTGTTTCGTATAATTTTCTACAATTTGCTTTATTTTCAGCAATATGCATTTAAAAAAGCAGATGAACTTTATGTTTAAATATATTTTATTAACTTCGAATATTTATGAATAGTTTTGCGTATACTGTAAAAAAAGAAAAAAAAAAAAAAAAGTTCAATTCAATGGATCTATTAGTGGTCATGTTTTCATTTTTACTTTCACTTAGATAATTTTTTTGCCTTTCATTTTTAACATACTATAAATACTTATTTTAAATGCGATAACCGCAATTTTTACAATGCTTTATAATTTGGTGATACGAATATGCTGTTAAAGCTAACTAAGGAAAATCACCGTTTCCTTCTGCTTTCTAAAAACTAGTGTTATCTACGGACGCCAGTAAATGAAATATTCACGCTTTTATCGTCAAAGCGGCTACTCAATTGAATAACACGTACTGCGCTTTTTCTAAAAAATTCAAATAACAGTAAAAAGAACACAGCTACGTTGAATATTATTTACGAAAAGAAATCATTTGAAAAATACGAAAAGACTTTATTCCCAATGGAAAAAAACCTACTACTCGAAAACAGAAAATTACTTATTCTAAAAATTTTAATACACACGAGCTCTCGCTTAAACGAGACCAAGTATCATATTTTTTTTTTTTTTAACTAACGTTGCCATCCAATAATAATAATATTCATAAAATAAATAATAGACATAATAATACATTTTCAACATCCTCCAACCTTTTAATTATAAATAATAATCAAAACATAAAAACTATTAGTCAAACAACTCTCGTACAAAAATGGCAACATTACATTTAAAAAATATGAAAATGAAAAAGTAAAATAAATAGTAGAATGATCAACAATATCTAATATAATCTACAAGTTCAGTCTTTCCGGCACTTTAATTCTTCTGCCAACTCTACTAAACTTCATTTGCTCACTAGTAGTACTGTCTGAAACGTCGGAGATGTTATCTGATTCTTAAACTTTACTGAGAGTCATCGGTGTGGGAAGATCATCAGAAGATGTTATCTCTAGGGGATAAACTCTTTGAATCGGGCGTAAGAGCTCCTTTTGGGAAGTTTGCACATTAACAAGTCGTACCTGTCCGTCTTTACCTGGTATAACCTCAGTGATACGACCTGAAGGCCAGTAGATTCTCTTTTTATTATCGGCTCCCACCATAACAATTTCGCCAACAGTAACGGTATGTTTGGCTGACTCTTTTCTTTTTCTTTTTCGTAGAATAAGAGCACCAAGATACTCAGATCTAAAACGGCTTCGAAAATCTTTGAGAATGGTTTGTCTGTATTTGAGCCTTTTACACAAAAAATTTTGCTCAACAGCATCCAAATCAGGAAGACTGCATTCATGAATATCTTGGATGAACATCGATGGCGAAATAGGTTTTACAGCATCCTCTTCACAGATGTAAGTAAGAGGTCTTTAGTTGATTACCTTCTCACACTCAGCTAAAACCGTCATCATTTCTTCGTAATTGAGACGTGCCAGTCCTAATACTCTTTTTAAGAGATCTTTCAGAATTCGAATTAATCTCTCCCACCAACCGCCCCACCAAGCAGCAGTTGGGGGATTGAACTTCCAATCAATAGAGTTGACAACTCCATGTTTTCGTATGCGTTCCCAGTCTAGTTTCCTGAAATAGTTGGCTGGTCCTACAAAATTTGAACCATTGTCACAGTATATAGTAGAGCATCTTCCTCTGCGAGCTGTAAATCTTCTAAAGACCTTTAAGAACGCATCTGTTGAAGCAGAAGTAACAAGCTCCAAATGGACTGCTCTGTATACTGCGCAAGTAAAAATTAAAACCCAGCTTTTCTTGTTATCCTGTAGAAATAATGGCCCAGCCATATCAACACCAATTATCTGAAAAACTGCAGCATCTTTAACTCTGTTTTCTGGAAGTGGAGGACTGATTATTTCTAAGTCCTTTGACCGAAATCTTTTGCATGCAGTGCAGCTGGCTACAACATTTTTCACCGTCTTTCTGCCGTTTAGGATGCAATACTTTTCTCGAAGTATATTTAATAGTATCTGGACACCAGCATGGCAGTTCTCAACATGTGCTTTATAAATTAGCCGTTTTACCACTTCATGTTTTGATGGAAGAATTATAGTTTTAAGAAAATCTTCACTATCCTTTCGATAAATAATTTTGGTCTTCAAACGAATGACACCAAGCTTGTCTTTAAACGTTTGCAAAGTTTTCAATCACTTTTCATCTTCTTGAGGAGAAGACTCATTCTGAATTAGAAGTAAAACCTTCATTTCTGCTTCATGAATTTCTGAGGCTGTCAATTCACCATGCTTCCTCCAATTTAAATTCTTGCAGTTGTGCTTGAAACGAAGGATCCATGCAACAAGACGAATAATTCTGTCATAACTAGAAAAGTATCTATAGTACCAGTCTTCATCAACAATAGATTCAGTATTTGTCAGTATACAAGTTTTTCTAGGTTTTTCCTTTTCAATTTCTTCCTCATTCCAATCGCGATTGGAGAAATCCATCATTGTTCGAAATTCAGAAACATCTTTCATCCATTGTGGACCCTCCCACCATTTTGAAGAGACTAGATGCTTTGCTTTGCATCCTCTGGAGGGCAAGTCTGCTGCCTTCTTCTCCCCCGTTATATGTCTCCATGATGAAGGATCACTCAGTTTTCTGATCTCCGGCACTCTATTTCTTACAAAAACGGACCAATTTTCTTCTCGCTGTATCCATGCAAGAACCGTTGTAGAATCACTCCAGTAATGAGTCATAACATTTCTCCAACCAAGAGCTCCAACAACCAAATTTGTCAGTCTCGCTCCAACTACAGCAGCTAGAAGTTCCATTCTAGGAATAGTTACACCTCTTAACGGAGCCACTCGAGACTTTGCTGCAAGCAAAAATAAATTAATTTGATTATCATCCTCTACTCTAAGGAATGTAACTGCACCATAGGCATCTTTGCTTCCGTCAACAAATGTGTGAATAGCGCAGTTGCTTAAATCTTCGGAAGATACTCGAATAAACCTAGGAATCTGTATATCTGTCAAATACTTCAGTTCTTGAAAGCACTGCATAAATTCTTTATGAAGATCACCAGTTATCTCTTCTTCCCAATTCGTTCCTAGTTTCCAAGCCTTTTGTAACATTATTTTTGGACAAAGCATGACTGGTGAGGTGAAGCCAAAAGGATCAAATACTTTGTGCACGACAGACAACATACTTCTTTTTGTTATTTTTTCCATATTAAAGTTGTCTAACCATTTCATGTTAATTTTCAATGTGTCCAGCTCTTTATTCCAAATAAGACCTAATACTTGAGTCTCTTTCTTAGAACTAGTCTCATTACAGTCGCCAGACCATTCCCATTCTCTAAGATCAAAACAACCTTTGGCCATTAAAGCTTTAGAATTAACGATAAACTTATCTAATTCTTCTTTGTTATTAACACTGGTAACGACATTATCTACGTAGAAACTCTCTAAAAGCCTTTTCTTTAAAGATTCTTCAAATCCGTTACAACGCCGAATATGATACTCAATTACCGCAGCCAAAAGGAAAGAACTTCATTTAACACCAAAAAACAACTCTTGTATGGCGAAAAACTTTTAGTTTCTTTCCTTCTAAGTTTTCTCACCATAAAAAACGCAGGAAATCTCTGTCGTCTTTAAGAATACTTATTTGCAGAAAAGCTTTCTTAATGTCGGCGATAACGCCAAATTCTTTTTCTATGAATCGAAGTAAAATATCTGGGATAAGTTCCATTTGATTAGGACCACATTCCAAGCATTGGTTTAAAAAAGGATAATTTGCTAATCTGGCTGATACATCAAACACTGGGCGAATTGGAGGTAGTGCTGCTAATAGATTTTATACAGCACGATGAGGTAAGTAATTGCTATAAGAGTTTACTTCGTTCTTGGGAACTTCCTCAATTATGCCTTCATTAATCCAGCTCAGAAGAACATCTTCATATTTTTCATACAATTCATCGCTATAAGCTTTGCTGTTGTGTATTCGAGCCGTTTCTTCGCCAAACTCAAGTTGTCGGGTAAAGGCGACTTATCATCAGCCCATGGCAAACAAACTTCATAGCAGCCCTCTCTATTAACTGCCACTGTTTCTAAAAAATGCTCTTTAGTCTGAATATCAGTCTCGTGTTTGGACTTCTTCTCAATAGGATCATAGATTCCAATTAAATCCAACTTCCATAGATTTGAGATTTCAGCTTCATTTACATATAGCGATAACACTGACATCGCCAAGTTTTCTTCTGAGGCTTTTCCAGGCGGTACTTTTCCCATTAAGGTCCAACATAAGTATGTTTCTAAAGCCACGAGACCCGATGATAAGACTTTTCTTTTTCCTGTCAACATTTTTCCCATGACGTCAGCTCCGACGAGAATATGGATCGCTTCACATTTGTCGCCAATGTCCGTTAAATTAATCTCATTTTCTTCTAACTCCTTTATCCAAGGGCCTTTAAAAACTGGTCTGATATTTTCACATATTGTAGACTGATCCAAAACTTCGAAATTGCAGCCAAAATTTTCTTTCAAATGTTTCAATGTCACTTTATAGCAGTTATGCTTGACCTCGTTAGTGATAACGCCGCCAAAAAAGGAATGAACTATTTTCTCTTGGCGAATAGGTATATAATCCATTTCTTTGGCTACTCTTTCAAGAATATATGACTTATGCGATGCGGAATCAAAGAGCAATCTCACAGTTTTCTGTTTATTGCCAGAGATCAATTTGGCTTTCACGGTTTGAAGAAATATCTTTGGACTTCGTTTGTTGAAATTGGTCATACTAACATCATTTTTTGCAGGTTTTTCTTCTTTCTTTTCTACAGCCTTTTTTTGTGAATCAAGTACATCACACATTAGAGGAAAATGCTTTTTAGAACAGATCACACACTTTAGAACTGTTCGGCATTTCTTAACAATATGAGTTGGCGATAAACAGGCAAAGCAACAACGTTTATCTTTAATTATTTTTTGTTTTTCTGCTAAACTCATTTTCTGAGCTGAAAAACAATCTGAACTTGAATGTTTGCCATCACAAAAAAAACGCAAGATTTCTTCACCTCTCTATTTGAAGTGGCTGTTAATAAACCCGCAGCAGTAGGTACTTTACTTTTCAAATTTTCAAAATTGCATTGTTTCCTTTTTAAAAGTTTGTTCTCTTGGCCCTTTCCTAAACCGAAACCAGCTACAGCCAAAGATATCCTTTCTTAGCCTTCTACTTCTTTTTTGAGAAATTGCATTAAGTTATTTAACTTTGCTTGAGCATCAGTGTTTGAATGAGAAATGTTACTACGATACCAAGCCTTTAAAAAATCAGCTGGGAAATAAGATTCAACCATGGGATACAATATAGATGCACATTTATCCGTGGTTACACCTAATGTTTCCAATGCACGTAGATACGATTCAAGTTTGTCATATAGAGAAGTTAATGAAACATTTCCTTAATTTGAACAGAAATAATTAATTTTAATAACTGTCTAACGTACTTCGACTAAGAGGTCCTCTCTTCCAAAGCGAGATTTCAAGTTTTCAATCGTTTTTTCGTAATTGGCGCCAGTTGGCGGAAAACTTTCAACTACTTCTCTTGCGCGGGAACCAGCAACCGTGGCTTGCACTAAATACTGAAATTTATCTTCCGGTGCGATATATTCATCTTTATGCACCTGCTCAAATTGACTTCAAAAAGGAAGCCAATCTTTTAAGTCATCGCCAAATTGTCTAAATTCCAATCTTGGCAACGTAAATTTCCTTTTTGAATTGCTTAAATCAGGTAAATAATTTAATGGAACAGATTCACCTCGACTTTGAGCTTGAATTCTAGCGAGCTCGATTTCTTTTTCAGCTTCAAGTTTCATTTTTTCAGCTTCAAATTTCATTTTTTCAAATTCATTATCTTGTTTAAATTTTTCGAATTCTTTACCTTGCTTCATTCTTTCCTTTTTATATTATCTTTCTCTTTCTTTTTCTTCTTGCTCTTGTAATTTTCGCTCGGCATCAGCATTTCCTAATAGTACTTGAACAAATTCCGCATATTTCTTGTATTCTTCACTGTTTAATATAATATTTTTTAAACCTGAAATAGTAATATTGGCTGGTACTTCTTCGACAATTTCAGACGTCACATATATCAAATCATCTTTCTTAAATCATTTTACTGCTTGAAACATGTTGTTTCTTCACTAATGTCCTGTCGCTCGGACTCCACAAATGTTAAAGCTACCTAAGGAAAATCACCGTTTCCTTCTGCTTTCTAAAAACTAGTGTTATCTACGGACGCCAGTAAATGAAATATTCACGCTTTTATCTTCAAAGCGGCTACTCAATTGAATAACACGTACTGCGCTTTTTCTAAAAAATTCAAATAACAGTAAAAAGAACACAGCTACGTTGAATATTATTTACGAAAAGAAATCATTTGAAAAATACGAAAAGACTTTATTCCCAATGGAAAAAAACCTACTACTCGAAAACAGAAAATTACTTATTCTAAAAATTTTAATACACACGAGCTCTCGCTTAAACGAGACCAAGTATCATATTTTTTTTTTTAACTAACGTTGCCATCCAAAAATAATAATATTCATAAAATAAATAATAGACATAATAATACATTTTCAACATATGTCTCTTCGAAAAGTGCAATTACGTAATAATCGATCCATCCATCAATTTTAGGAGTCATTTTCAAAACAAATTTTATATTTTTACATTCCAATCGAAAGATAAAAGTAGTTTCCCTAAAGTTTCCGAATTTTTATCTCAAATTGTAAAAGAGAAAGATAAATTATAAAATCGATTTCATTATTTGTGAACGACCTTCAGTAATTAATACCTAAACATTATTAAACGCATATTTCGATATATAAATAGTAAAAAGTACTATTTTTAAAGTGGTTAATACTATCATATCTTGAATAAGTATATTTAAAAATTACTTTATAAAAATTTTATATTTATATTAAATATAACCTTTAAAAGAATATTCAGAAAAAAAATATTTTTGCATCTTTCTTAACATTTTGTAGGGAAATGTTTTGTATATTAGTAAATTATATAAAAAACTGTCGTCATCTAATACATATAGACGTTTTATACACAAATATTTGAACATATTCATATCACAGAACAAACTTATTACGCAAATTATTGAATAATGTTTTTCTTTTCTTCTTTCAGGAAATTCAAGTACAAAAAAAACTTTTACCATTGAAAGTAGCATCATATATGTATATATATATGTATATATTCCGGCTGTTTTGAATTTTTATTATGAAAACCTGAGCTTTATGTATAATATGTTTCTTTCCTTTTCAAATTCCCTATAAAAATATATAGAATTATCTATTGCACAAAACAGGATATCGAATATCATAATATTAAACGTAATACCCTAAAATAGAAAAACATGTCTTATCTAGTTCCGAGATGTTTATATTTAAAGAAACTGATATAGTTTAGGAATATTTCTTGACAGTTCCTAAAATATGTTGTACAAAACTTTCCTGGATTTTTTAAAAAGTTTTTTTTTTTTTTTTTTTTTTTTTTTTTTTTTTTAAATAACTTTTATGACATAGCTTTAAGTAATATAAATTGAGTTAGATCAGTGTATCCATATGCTATGCGAGAAAATTAATAGAACAATCCGAGAATATTCGTATACTGATTTTATTTGTAGTGCACACTCTGTGTAAAAATTTTTACATGAAATAAAATTCGCCAGTTCTACTAGCCACCATCGAACAAAAGACCACAGTATTGTACACTACGACATTATCTCTCAACATCGAAATGCAACACTTTCTGATACATAGCACTTCTTAATCTTGTTTTATTACCAATTGTTAGTAAGAAAAAAAAATCTGTAACTATCAGATGAAATCTGTATCAATGCTTATAAAATTAATCTAGTCATATAAAATAACGTTTACTTTGACAAACTGGAGTGTAATTTTTTTTTTTTTTTTTTTTTTTTAGTTTTGTAAAACGTAAAGTTCGTTAGGGAAAAGTTTCTAATTTTACAGAAATCTTCCGTTTCTTAACAGATTGTTTTAGAGAGTAAGGTTTTTCTCAGTAGTTAATAATTAATTGCTGAGGAATTTTATTTTTATTTTTATTTATTTATTTTTTGGTGTGCGTTTTTACATGGAATTTCATTGCAAAAGTACTTTTCCTGAGAATATTGATGTTTCTTTCTTTCTTTCTTTCTTTCTTTTTTTTTTTTTTTTTTTTTTTTCATTTTGGTTAATATATATTTTTTTAATTATAGTGTCATTATATACCATGATTATTCCTTTAAAAAATATTAATAACACAAGGGTTGCTATTTATATTTCTTGTCTTGACAACAGTACGTGTTGCTAGGCGACTGCTGACGTTTCCAAATGAAAGTTTGATATGTTTTGAATTTTAGCGTGATTTGCATTTTTTTACAGTAAATTGAAAAATACATCTCGGACAAAAAATGGAATTGACTCATAAACATTTTCATGCGATTTTTGTTTTTTACAACTTTCGACGTGGGTTATCAAGACAAGAGTGCGTCGATGAACTTAATTTGTTATACAAAGATAAAGGACCATTCTACAGCACAGTAAAAAATTAGTATAACGAATTCAATCGTGGTCGACGTTCGCTCCAGGACGAATTCTGTGAAATTGTAGCATCTTTGGGATTTAGTATGACAAGCATCAATGAGATATTACATGAAAATTTGGCAGTAAAAAAGAAAAAGAAAAATATGTTCGCGTTGGATCTTGCATAATTAGACAATCGCTGAAAAGAAGGCTCGTGTAGATTGGCGCAAGGAAATGTTGAAAAAATACGTTCAAGGTGCATCAAACGCTATGGATAACATCTCCACAGGATACGAATAATGAATCTATGCATATGAGCCCGAAAAGAAACAGCAATCGACTGTATGGGTCTTCGAAACGAGCCAAATCCAACAAAAATTGTTCGTGGAAGAAGCACATGAAAGCAAATGGTTGCCTGTTTCATCGAAATTACTGATCATTTAGAGACAGTGGAGTTAGCGCAATGTCGAACGGTCAATTCTAAATGGAACATGACCATATGTTTGCCAGAAGCCATCGGAGAAATTCGAGAAAAGCAGAAGAAGAAGCGAATCATTCTTCATCATGGTAAGGAAAGCTCTCACACATCAGCTGAAACAAAGGAATTTTTGAGTGACTAAAACATCGAATTGATGGGTCATCCACCGTATAGTCCTGATTTTTCACCCAATGACTTTTCTTTATTATTACACATGAAAAATAAATTGTGTGGTCAACGATTTTTGACACCCAAAGTAGCGGTTCATGCATTCAAAACACCTGTTTTGGAGTCACTTCAATCAGAGTGGAAAAAGTCCTTCGAAATTTTGTTCAAACGCAAGCAAAAGGGAATTGATCTTCCTGGAGAATAATTTAAAATACAATAAATCCAATTTCGATTTAAAATATTTGTTTTTTCCTTATTAGGCCAGAAATAAGAATATCAACCCTCGTAATAATAATAATAATAATAATAATAACGCAAATTTAGAAATTCCACCTTTAAAATCAATTCGAAATGAAATTTTACAAATTAAAATATTCCGAAAAGAAATATTATAGATACCATCGTGTTTAATCCATTTAAATAAATATTTGTTTATCGAATATATAAAATTAATAGAAATAATAATAATAATAAATCTTAAACATTTGTAGAATTATACAAGAACATACAATTTGCAGAATGTTGAATTAGAGTGTTTTTTAAAAATTATAGTTAGTTAAATTAACAAATGTATGGCGTGTTTAGTAAAAGCAAATGAATAATGAAAAACAAATAATAATCTATAACATACATTCATTAATATGGTTTTCTGTGGAATGTACATTTTTATATAAATTAAATTAAACATTACCTATATTTAATTTCATTCTTCTATTTTCACATTATCGCCTATATTTCTAATATGTTTCTAAAAATACATTTGTTATAATTAAATGGTAAAAGAATTAAATATCAGACAAACAAAATATCCCCAAATGTGAGTGGTCAATATTTGTTCTTGTAACAATGAACTATTTTAATAGATTATAAGTCCTTATTTAAATATTGAAGTTTAAGCAAAATAAATGTAGATTAAATAGTATATTTGCATTTAAATGTGTAATTTACTAGATCATTTATCTCGAAATATTATATTCCGAAAAAATTTCTTCAAATACAGATTATGAAAATATTTTATTCACTTAAACATATTTACTGAGCCGCAAGACATGTATTATTTTGCTTCAGTAAAGCGTGCTTGCAGCGTTATAATTGTTTGAGCATGTAAATTTTCATTATTCAGCTAATATATTTTAATGTTAGATAATAAAACTTTAATAAATATTTTTAGAAATGATTAAACATAATTATTCTTTGCAGAACCGATTAAAAAAATATATGAATTAAACGTTATCCTAAAGAACTTATACTGAATTATATAGAAGTAAACTTATACTAAATTACCAAGATTAAAAAGATTCAAGAGAAAAAAAGAGCGAGAGAAAAAATCATGTAAATGAATCCGAGATTTACAATACTCAAAACTTCTTTTGGGACATTTTGTAAATATTGTAAATTTAATATACATGTCCACAATTTCTGTATAATTGCAAGCAGAGTGGTAAAAAATTTTCACAAATACATATGTCCAAAGAAAAAAAGGAGTTTTAAATGAGTATATATATATATATATGATACGCTTAATAATGATTTATTAAGCGTAGTAAAATCCAAACAACGGACACAACATTCGTGAAACCACAAAGACCAATAAGAATGTATATATATATGTAAGAGAAGCTCAGAAAGGTGAAAAACATTTATCAGGAGATGAAATGCACATATTTAAAGAAATCAATTTTTTTAATTAACATCCTGCAAAACAAACGAAACAATAAACTAACTCAACAAAATCTTAACAGAAAACTTAAGCTGAAACGAAATTTATAAAAAATATATCAAGAAACTTAAGAAAGGAAGGAAGGAGGCAGGCGGAAAGACTTGTGACTTGCCTGTGTGGGGTTCAACTAGTTTCACGCCGGCAACACTCCCCCAGCCTGCCAAGACGAGAATAGGAGTCATATGGATTTAAAAAAGCTAAATTTCATAGCAGATAAAGTATAACGAAACTATGAAGCAACAATGATAATTATTTATTACTATGTGTTCAATAGTATGATTAGAATTTTAAGAATAATTGACAACTCAGCAATGTAGAAACTGAAAAATTAATTGAAAACGCAAGATTGTACATCAATACAAAGTAAATGCAACAAGACTTCTGTTTTTTTTTTTTTTTTTTTTTTTTTTTTTAATTTAATTTCACAATCCCACCCAAACATCCAGCCAAACAACAACACCCATCCTCCGTAGTCAAACATCTGTGTATATATATACGTACGTGTTTTATAAAGTAAGGTAACAAGAGCTCTGACGGGTGTGCAAATTATCTGTATGAAGAAAAATCGCTCTGAAGACAGCTAAGACGATCACGGGAATCAAACGGTGCCGGTAGATAAAGCTGGTTGTCCAGTAACATGACTAATTCTAAGTTAGAAGATGGCTGTATTGACGGAAATATGGCACACGGTCTAAAAACAAAGTTTGATAAGGTTTTTGCGTTTAAAAATAAATTCTCCAGTTGAATTTCCTCAGCAGTGCATAGAAGTGTACGGTACAAGTGTTAAATCAATAAAATAGATGTGATTTTGGTGCACTGAATTTGACAAAATAAGAAAAAATGTGCGAGATGAAGAGAAAGCATGGCGACAAAGCAGGTCCGCCGCAGTCGACAATGTTTGCCAACCCAAAGCTCTGATTTAAGTTGATCGTTGCATTACACTGAGTAAAACTACACAAGAACTCAATATCTTCATTGGCAGTGAGCACAATACCGTGCATGAACAGATGAGCTATTGGGAGACATGCTCGTTGGGTACCGAGAGAAATCACAGATGAGCAGAAAGCCATGCGATAGGGTTGTCTCTTGATCCTTCAACGCAGACAGACCGTTAGATTCCTAACCGTTTCGTTACCGGTGATGAAACATGGGTGCATTACGTCGCACCCACTTCGAATCAAGCCTCAATGTCGTGGAAACAACCATCATCACCTCCTCGTAAGAAAAGAAAAGCAACGCCGTCTTCAAAGAAAGTTATGGACACAGTTTTTTGGGACAATTAACGAATGCTGCTGGTTGATTTCTTCACTCATGGAGCAACTGTAAATACTGAAAGTTATTGTGCCAAGTTGGGTCGAATGCGAGAGTTAATTTGCCGTAAACGACGGGACTGCACACAAAAGGCGTCGTATTGTTCTACGACAATGCCCAAGCGCATACAGCCGCAGATACCCGTGATTTGTTTTATCGTTTTCGGTGGTAATTATTGGACCATCCTCCTTACAGTTCCGACATCGCACCAAGTGATTTCTATCTCTTCAGACATTTAAAGAAACTTTTGGGAGGTCATCATTTCAGAACCAATGCTGAGGTTCTGTAAGCGGTCTTGACGTAGTTGCACAAACATAACTCTGATTTCTTTGATGCCGGTTTCGTTAGTTTCGTGTACCAATGGAACAGATGCCTCGATAAGTATGGTGATTATGTTGAGGAGTAATATGTGACTGTGCCTTCCTTTATTGTATATATATATATATATATATATTTATTTATTTCCTGAATAAAAGTTTTCTCTGAATAGTCTTGTTACCTTACTTTTTGAAACGCCCTCGTATATATAAGACTCACAACAATCTTACAGTTAATGTTTGTAGTAAATAGAGACATACACAGACACGTACGCACACACACATATGCACACACGCATATTTATAGGTTTATGCTTGTATGTGTATGTGTGTAAATGGAAATGAATATGTTAGAATTCCTATATGTCTCGCAGACGTAAGCTTAAGCATTCGGAACAACAATAATACTAAAATGTACTAAAAAATAAGTATGTTTTATTTATATTTAAGTATATAGATTTAACATATATTTATTCTATTGTAAGAAATGATAATTCTTTAATATAAAATTTTAATATTTAATAAGGCTTGACAATATACGAAACCGAAAATTTTCTAGCTTATCATATATCGCAAGTTATTTGTCAGTTTCAATTTTCTATTAGATTCTTCGGAAGCCACATTTATCATTTCATCCTCACATACATGACAGAATGATGAATGAGATATTTCTATCTGAAGACAATAATCTGCATGTCATTTAAAAGAGAATCTAGTTTCTTTAAAGAATACTATAGGCAAATCCTTATTCATCATTGATATTTTTTTAATTGTTTCCAAGCGTGTGTTTGATTAAAATTGTATAGTAGTTAGGAAAATTATGTACTTTTTTCAAAAGTTTCTTTAACATTTGGCAAAAATGTGTGGCAAATGAAGGATATTTTTGTTTCTTTGTTTCTATTATTTTTCTATTAACTTGATATTTAAAAGTTAAAGTTTCATTCTTCTGAAATACTAACAAACACTTTAATTAGTTGCACTCTAATGCTAATGATTATTGAAACATTATGTTTTGATTTTATTTATTTATTTATCTTATTTATTTTATTTATTTTTATTTTTATTTTACAAAATATTTTATTGGAATCATGGCTCGTTTTATACTTGTACTTTCATTTTTGCTATTCATTTCATTTGATTTTTTTTTTTCAGTTTCACAAATAAATAAAAAAATAAAAATAAAAATAAAACAAAATAATAAATAATAAAAAATAAATAAAATAAAGGGATAAATAAATAAAATTAAATAATAAGAATCATAATCATAATAATACCATGATCACATATTTTTGTTACATTGCATGTCAATCTGCATCTAATAAATAAATTGTTTTATAAAAACGTACATGAGAAATGTTGATAAAAATGAACTTTTTCTGTCTAATTAAAATACATTTCTAAGGATTTTATAATGATAGCTTCAAATAAAGTATCAGTATTTAAAGTCTTCTAAATCCTTAATATATTTTTTTAGTACGTAGTTTAAATTACGCATTAAAGATAACGTTCGTTATTTATGCAAACACATTAACTGAAATGTTTCATATTACACTTCAAATTATACATTATAATATTCCACAAAAATATATAATACTATTAACTCTGTTATTGCACATCTCAATTTAAACAGAAAAATAAGTGGTTTATTTCTTCATTATGAAATATTGTGAACAATTTTAAAATATTTTATTATTTTCACCAGTGGTTCATAACAATATTTAGCGATATTTTGCACCACTTTATATGGCCATTAAACTCTCATCTATTTTTAGTGCTTTTTAATACGAAATATTTATATATTATTTTTCTTAATATAGATAATTTCACTAAAAAACTGATATCAATCAATTTTTTTTCCATCCACTGCAGAATGAATGCAGGTCTTCCCTACGTGATTCCAATCTTCCTCTGTGTTCTGCAATTTTTCTCTGTTCTGCTTCTGCAATATTGACAATATCATCTATCTAACGACATCGTGGTCTCTTTCACGATCTTTTCTTATCTCTTAGTGTCAAAATAGGATTTTGGTAGTCAACCTATGATCTTTTCACCTGCCAAGTTGTCCTGCCTAACTTTATTTCAAGTTCTTTACGCTGGAAATGACATCAGTAACTTTTGTTTTCGCCCTAATTTAGGTGTTTCGCTTTGCGGCTTTTCGGGTGAATCCTAACATGCATTCCTTTACACTTCTTTGCACTCTTTTTGCCTGTATTAACTTATGCATCAGACTCAAAAGCAGCAAACAGATATGAATACAATAATTTAATTATTATATTCCATTACAAAAAAATACCCAACAACAGCAACAACAATAATAATAATAATAATAAATCTAGACTAAACACAAGTGATGCGTGATTTGACGTTAATTAAACAAGCAACATGTCTTTTAAACTAAATTTGCCACTGTTTACCTACAACAAATTACATAACACGCACATACGTACATGTAATTTTAAGCTATAATGAAAAACAACAACAAATAACACTGATAGTAGATATATGGTTTTGTGTAATCTATTAACCCAAATATAAACAGAAATTATTTCTAAGTAAAATAATTAAGTATTGGAATTCGGTTTTAGGAATGTTTATAAGTAAGAAAGAGATTTAAAAATTAAAATTTTATTAGACATATATATATATATATATATATATATATATATATATATATATATATATATATATATATATATATATATATATATCACTTTCATGACCAACTTTAATGATTATTTTAGGTATTTTTATTTATTTAAAATAAATAATTAAAAAATTAAATATATGTATCGCTCTATGGGCAATTTCATGACTAACTTTCATGATTATTTTAGGTATTTTTATTTATTTTTTCATCAATAAAATATATTTTTCGTCCTTTCATATGAATAAGAAGAAAGTATTGGATTCGGTAAAATTTTTAACCTCCGGCTTTCAATGTGTTTCCACTTTTAAGGAGTCCCTGAATTCAATTTAAACATTTTTAAAAAATGCCTCTCTGTGTATTTTCCTATGTGTGAAGATCATCAATATTTTGTTTACACAGAAACACGCGTACAGAATTAAATATAAGTTTATGGTTTTGTAAGATATTTGACGTAAACTCCCTATTATCATTAGGGTTATATCGTTGAACATGTAGCGATTTAATTCATTTTCTTCCTGTTATTTAATAAATGAGCTTATGACGAAAATTTGCGAAAGTTTGGACAGTGAGTATTATTTAAAAAAAATGATTGTAAACACACACACACACACACACATATATATATATATATATATATATATAGTGAAGGGTATATGCAAAAGCATTGCTTCACCTCTTTACGAAATACATAACAGGGATTGTACATTTTCATTATGAGTCTTTTTCAAAGAAACTCGTGGATAATTTCACTGTTTAATCTATAAAACTGTGGTAATTTATAACCCTAGGGCATATATATTACTAGAGTGTGCATTCAATATTAAAGTTCCTTTACAATCGACTAACCAATATTGTGGGAAATGTTTGCCTGTAACTTGGCGAGTGAAAAGTAAAATTCCGTTCGGTTTGCCAAACTTGGCTCATTTCCAACTTCTTGTCTGATAAATTGCTTTATTATCATTACAATAAAATATTCTTCCCTCTCTCTTTTTCTTATTAAAATTAAGTTTAAATATTATAGAGAAATGGAAAGTGGATAATAGTCCTAAAAATAATGTGTAGTTAAAAAAATAATTGCAATTAAATTTAAACTGCATTTTAAATATTAATATATCTTTTACTATTTTTGAAAACAATATCTTAAAAAATAATATACATTTGTTTGTAAATGAATAAAACTAATATTAAAGAAAGAGTAAAATTGCTATAGTTTATTTTTAAATATCAAATGAATAATAAAATCCATAATTAATGTAGTTGAATTTAATTTCCAATTTTCCAATCGCTTAAAAATTAAATTTTAAGTAAAGTACAAATTTATAATTGTATGCGAAATATATATTAATTTTGGAGGAAATCTCTCTCTCTTCCCATTTTCGTGTGATTGTATAATTTTAAGTAAAAAAGTTTCCTATGGTATGTTTTGGTCATCATTAAGTATATATATACAGAATTGGTAATACTTTAAAACATAATGTATGTGATTAATTTAATTTATATAAGTTTGGTTTAAAATTATCAATAATTATAAAGTAATATTTTATTTTCACCTAATAGTATATATATATAAAATTCAATATTGCATAATATCTTAAAAATTATTAAACAGTTTTGACAAGCATTAATTTTCATAATTACGTAAAGTAACTTTAAATTTGTATGCTAACTTTATTTATTTATTTATTTTATTTTTTTTTTTTAATGTTAATTAAATTTTTTTTTTAATTTTTTTTTTTTTTTTTTTTTTTTTCAAACCTACGTTGGAATTTTTTTTTTTTTATACAGTCCAATTCTTAAATAATAATAATAATAATAATGATGATAATAATTAAAAATTAATAATAAACAATAAATAAATGAAAAGTCACACTCAAAACTCATTTTCAAATAAATTTTTACTATTATTTATCGGCAATTAAATTAGTGTGCCTTACATTCAAATAAAGAAATTTTTAATTTTGTGCCTTAAATATTTTATTTAATATTATATTTGTATTTCAGAAAAATCTAAAAGTATATATTTACTTATGAAATGAGTTCGCACATAAAATGTTTTTCTTTGTATCCAAAGGAATGGAAATATTTTGCCATATTTCTTGATGCAACTGGATGACACGGCGAAAAATCTTTGTCACCTCTTATCCGAAGAGTTGCGTGACCCTGTAACCATTAAGGGTGAAAACTTGAAACCACTCATCACATGATTTCGAAGTTTGTTGCTTGATTCGATGAGGAATACACACTCTAATAAAATCTGCGCTTTAAGTTTACAACAGGAACTTTCAGATTTATCTTTCATTTTTTACAAGAGAAACAAAATGTACCTTTTTAAGGTGTGGATTATAGAGAACAATATTAACGTTTCTAACGTATAGAAATACATTTCGGAAAAGAAAATCACCTGTACTCACCATGGAAATAATTTTGATAAATATTAATTTTATAAATTACCCCTCTCTGAAATTGCATAGAAAATGTAGAAAAATAATTGTGATGGCCACAATATTACTGTTTACAAAAATATTAATTATATGTTATTTAAGTTTCTTATTTGACAATTTTTACATTTAATATAATGTTATTTAAACGGTTAAATTTGTAAATCGCATAACATATTTAGTCTTTTGTATAAGAAATTCCTATATATACACAAAACAAATAAGAAAAGTAATAGAGAATCCTAATATTTTTATTTCACCTAGGTGACTCTCTTGATGTTTATGTGACATTGATGATCTTTTAGATATTACTTTCTCTTCTCATGCAGTACTTTCATGGGATTAAGAAATATCCGTCTGCAATTTTCGAAATGATACGATAGTCACTTTCTCAGTGAAGATAACCAAGATAATGCATAAATACTTAGATAACGAAATGTTAATGTTCATAGTTAATTGTATTATATATAAAAAAAAAAAAAAAAAAAAAAAATTCTTGATTTAAACATAAATAAACTACACATCATATCTTCTATAACATAAAAAATAAACCTAGAAAATTCTTTATATATAAGTTATCAAAATTTCTTTTAGCTTTTAGTGAATTGCTAATTCATAAAGCATTACGCTTTTATTATTGTTTCTTTCAAAATAGACGTCTACATATTTATTTCCAGCCTGACGAAGGATAGTGCTTAACTATTTTAAATCGAAACGATGTTTTGCATTGTTTTTAATTTTTTTTGTTTTTTAAAGAAATATATTAAAATTTGTAATAAAATGTAAGTTCTTTTTAATGCAAATTATCGATTTAATGTATTGCCAATTCTAACTTCAGATGTTTTTCATAACTTACGCATGAAAAAAAAAAAATTAAATAAATAAATGAACACTTTTACTTATTATTTTGCTACATATCTCTCGATATTTTTGTTTAAGTATATGCCTTTCATTTATATTACAAATGACGAAGTTTATTCATGATTTTTGTACAGTATGAACCACAATTTAGTAACTGAATATTCCTTTTTAAATAAATAAATAAATTATTTAATTAATATCTATATTGTGGTGAAATAATAATATAAACTTTATTATACGCTCTTGTCAAAATTAATTTTTACAAACCGAAATTTCAATGAAATAACTAATGAATGTTATCCATGAGAACTGTGTGAAAAATAAGCTCATTATCATCATCCAATCAAACGCAATTAGACAGATTCTGATATGCATGTCAGAGATCATGTGTGAGATCATCTGACGTTGAATCAAGCGTTTTCCGCAAAGCGAATATCTGAGTGAATTTCTGACGTCATAACTTTCGATTACAAAGTATAGGGATTTGAAACTTATTGTCATAGCTTCGATGTAACATACGAAAGCAACAATGGAGTTGATTATGAATATGCCAGATGCATGAGTATTTGAAGACAGGCAAATTTATACGTTACAGTAATAATTTTAAAATGATGGTGCAGCTGTAAAAAGGTCCAAAAAATACCATTAACGAATAACAACTGATTCTGAAGATAACTGCTAGTCGTAGCATGCAGTCCACATGCAGACTACGTTTAGTGCCGTCGCCGAAACTGTTATATCATGGAAACTGGATACTCAGAGCTTAATGAAAGAAGTGTCACAGAGCCTATAAAATTTCTTTTCTCACTCTTAACAAAAACAGCGATTTCTTTAATTCATACAAAGGAATCAGAATTGTAGTCGACAACAAATAGTGCCCGTTTTCTGTACTGATGATTGTAGACTTAATTTAAAAGATAATTTTAAAAGTGTTTACATCTAGAAGAAGTCAGGATGTAAAAATGGTCCTTAAAATGTATGGAATTTGACCGTTTCTGAGGTGGAAATGTGATGATTTATCACGTTTGCTATACAGATGAGTGTAGATTTAATTTCAAAGGGAATTTTAGAAGTGTTTACTTCCGGAAGAAGTTAGGATGTAACGGACTCGACCGTTTCTGTAGTGGAGATGTGATGGTTTGTCTGTGATTTATGATTGATGGATATACGTTGCTACAGTAGGTGGCAAAATGATTGGCACATGTATCCACAATTTTCATTTATTTATTTATTTATTTATTTACTCAGTTTGATCGCTATTTTGTATCACCTGTTTACTTTTATATAAACAGCATAAGACTCGACAAGTATTTACTTATCAAAACAGTATTAGATGCAAATCTTTTAAACAGGAATTATTGCTAGCGCTTTAATAATTTTGTTGCCAATTGTACACATTTTCCTACACAAACTGTTGTGACAGGCCAAAGACATCAAAGAGAGACCTTAGATATATATGTAAGTTTTGTCCGAAGAGCATATGGATCTGTCTTTTCAATTATGAACGATAATGCTTATAAGGTTAGTGATAGTCACTCGGGTCTGCAGGCTATAATTAGTTACAGGAGCAGACACCCTCAAGTAATTAAAATAAAACAACTTCTAATTTCACTTAATTCCTTAGTTTCCCTGGCACACGTTTCTGCCCATAGGGGTGTCGTGGGAAACGAACGCGCAGATGACTTGGCCAAGGCTGCTACAGAGGAACACACTCCTCTTTACTCTCTCCCAGTCCCACCTTCCTATGTCAAAAGAAAACTAAAATCTCTCCTTTTCCTGGAATGGCAGTCTTGGTGGGAAGATTCCCTCAACGGCAGAATTACTTTCTCTCTAATACCAAATGTTTCTCTCAATGATTGCGTACTTACCCCAGAAATTACAGCGTATTTAACTGGGCATGGCGCTTTTCCGTCTTATCTGCACAGATTCCATCGTCGACGTTCGCCCCTATGTTCTTGTGGAGAGGAGGGTTCTGCCCTTCATTACTATTTTCATTGTCCGCTTACAATAACCTATCACTTAAGAAATCCAATTAATAGACCAGCCAACTGGCTGATAAATATTTTAACAAGACCTTCACTTGCCATAAAACTAAAAAGAATTTTTGAATTACTCTTAGATATTTCAAATAGAACAAATTAAATTATTCTTAAGTCATTTAAAATTATCTAATTCCTAAACAGTTAAACAAATTAAAAGTATTTAATAATCTCATAAGTTAAATAATCTTTTTCACTTACCCACTAGCCCTAAGATATCTATTCTTTCCTCATGTGTTTGTAAATGTCGAAAAACAACCAACTTCGCCCTATGTCGCGTGGGAACGTTGTTCTGGCGAACTGATTTACTTGTAAATAAATTTCCCTCCTTCCTGTTCAATTCTAGCTCATTGTGCTTTTGAGTTTTCAAGATTTATTTTTTTCCGCCCACCTGTCGCGTGAGTACTCTGTACTGGCGAATCTTACCTTTGTGTATTTATTTTTTATTTATTTATTTATTTATTTATTTATTTATTTGTTAATAATAATTACATATTTCTAATACTTCGCCCTATGTCGCGCGGGAATATTCTTCTGGCGAACCTTGTAATTTTCTTTCTTTCCTTTCTTTTTTTTTTTTTTTTTTTTAGTTTAAAAAAAAATGTTCCGGAGTAGGGGCCTAGCATAGCTAGAAGCGCTCGACACCACACTTAGAGCGGTGAGCAGCACCTCCTCCTAGTTAAATCCTGTTAAAAATGCTTATGAGGAGTCTCTTCCCATATATTGGCGTTAATTTTCATCCAAATAAATTTATGATTAAATACTGTAGTTTCAATAAATAATAATTTCTATTGAACTGTATAACGAAATCCTAAAATCATCTTTTATATTTAAACACATTTGTCTCTTTATTATTAAACATCTTAATTTTAGTAATATTTTAACAATTAATGTATTAATTAAATCATTGGTAAATAAAAAAGTATTGCTCTAAGAATTAATAATTCCTTCCTTGTAATTAAAATGCGTTATTTATTAAATGAAATGCTCTTTCAGAATGTCTAAACTTTAAAACTAAATCGTTTTATTAAATATAATATATATATATACATATCTTTTTCTCAGCCTCTGTTTTATTCTATAAATTACAATATATTCTTTTAAATTGTGCAAGTTTATTTCATGTCACGCATGTTATTTTTCGAGAGCGAGTTGGCAGTAATAAATAGTAAAAGCTAGATGGAGGAAAAACTCCCAGTCTGAGCTTTTATTGTGCATGCTCACCGATTCGGCTTACATTTCACTTAGCAAGTCTACGGCGACATTTTACCAAAACGTGAAATAACCCTCCCGGGAGCTTTTCCTCCGATATTTTCTTGCTTTGTTTTTTGCTAGCAGCGTCATTTTTAATTTTCATAGAAATCTGAAGAGCTTTTTTTTTTTTTTTTTTTTTTTAGTTGCTTGTTGTGTATTTGATTATAATAACTTATATAACTTTATCAACTTTATTAATATACATTTATCAACTTGTAAAAATTATTATTGTCCTCTTAAAAAATTTCATCCCGACGAAGACGTTAACTCTATGATTGATTTGACGATTTCAATTTGATTTGAAATTCAAATGCTGTAATATAATTCCGTATTTATTTATTTATTTTTATTTTATTTTATTTATTTATTTTATTTTATTTTATATTATTTTTGTAAATATTGTATATAAGAAAGTACACTGGCTTTTATGCATAATTCTACTTTATAAGCTATATATATATATATATATATATATATATATATATAATGCACCTTTTTCTGTATATTCTTAACTGTGGTACTATGCTATTTCATGATTATTCCAAATAACGTTTGTATTGATAGTGTCTTACGAACAGAATCATTTGTAAACAAACATGCTCTTTTCTAATTCATAAAACTTGTCAAAAGCGCGATAAATGGTCAAATGAAGTGACATTAAGGTAGTTTTCTACACATGCGTGACGAAAGTTTTTCTTCTATCTAGACGGCAGCGTAATAAATAGTGTAAGTTATCATAAAGGTCTTCCTAAATTCAAAATATTTATGTCATTTTATTTGATAAACAAACAAACCCATCTATACTATTAAATTTAACTATAAAATCGTAGATTTTTTTTTTTAACTCTTGGCGTTATTCTATAAGTCTTCTCGCAGCTGTCATAGTGAAACTTGATCACTCCGCTCCTACCCCTCTCTCTCACTCTCGATTGGATTGAGCAATTCTCTGAATGTCTTTAGTAGTAATTAGAAAAGTTCAAGTTTTCACTGATGAAATGCGTTCCAACCAAATGTTTCACTATTGAATAAAATTACTTTATTCAGAATTTAGTAGACTGTTTTATCTCATCAGGTCTTAATATGTTTCTTAACTTTTTCAGAACCTGTTTTTTAAAGCTTGAAATTTTAACCAGAGCCAAAAAACTCCACTACAATATTCGACTACATAGGTTGCCCAATACCATGTTAGTCTACGGGGAATCTTATTAAAAAAATTGCTCATTACCTAATGTATTTTTTAAATTATATTAAATGTATATTATTCTTTAAAAAAAATAACAGTCGTTAAATTCGTTCCCATTTTCAAAAATAATAAATAAATAAATAAAATAATAAATAATAAATAATAAATAAACAAATAAACATTTTTTTTTTTTTTTTTTTTTTTGAAGCTGTAAATTGAAAAAAAAGTATATTTTTTTACACATTAGAATTTAAAGAGAAATATTAAAAATTCAATATATATATATATATATATATATATATATATATATGTATATATTTTTTTTTTTTTTTCGAAAACGAGAATCAATTTTACGGGTTTGAATTTTCTAAAGGTAAAAGTCGATAAAAAAAAAAAAAAAATCAGATAATGAGTAATTTGCGTAGAAATTATTTTTATAGAATAACAAGGGATTTGGTTGAAGTGCCCTTAACTCTGGACGTTAGTGTCGTAGAAACAAAAATACGGAATTTCCCTAAATACGGAATTCCTAGATTTGTGGAATTTAATCCCCCAAATAAATCCGCTTTTGCGGTTATGAAATTATGCTGCGATATGCGTTTACCTGTGGACAACTAAAAGGAAATCACATTCCATACTAAATTTATTTATAAGCCTTAATTTATTTCTGAAGTATTTTTCTTTTCTCTAAACTCTCTTTGCCCCATTTTATTTCTATTTGCATTGCTTCATGCTGGAGTTTTATATCATATATAGTATAGTGTAGTTTCTGTTGTTTTTATGTATCATGATGTTATGTACTATTTCACATAAAAATATGAAGATACAGTTCACAGTTTCTGAGAATTTCGGGATTTTACATGTAGAGATAATTGTAGATATGATTTTATATGTACTTATTAATACTTTTATCCCAAATATAGATAAATTGTACATTGTAATATAATTCAATAAATTTTATTTTTCTTGACGTATTCGGACGTTACGTGTGAAAAGTATAATATAAGAAATAAATAAGCACACTTATTTATTAATTCGAAATTCTTTCAGCTATAATTTGTTTAGTCATATGCCTTCTTTATATTATACAAAAGAGGAAACGATGTGTAAAATTTTATTAGAGTATCAGCCACAATTTAATAACCGTAAGCTTATTTTATTTTTATTAATTCATTAGTTTTTACACTAAGGCTGAATAATAATATACATTTTAAAATTCTCAAGTTTACTTCTCCGAATTGTCATATAAATTTGCAAATATTATGTGCTCCTTTTTGCACATCTATCTTCATAAATCATAATGTGTGTTAATACGAATCAAAGAATGAAGATTATTATGATTCAAAATCGATATTAATATTTAATCAATTAAAGATAAGGTTATTTATTTTAATTCCCTAAATTACTTTTTTTTAAAATTAGTTATAAATATTGTCATTAAACTCTTAGTCAGGTTTTTATGCAGACAGAGTGTCGAATTGAGCATTATAAATACTTTTTATACTAACTTTATATAATTTTCACACTTTTATCCAAAATTTAGATAAATTGTACACTTTAATGCCAAATTTAGATAAATTATATACACTTTAATTGCTGTAATGTGTTTTGCCAGGAAAATGCCATTATTTACATTTTTATGAAAACTACATTGCTTAAAATTATAAATTATTAAATTATTCGTATAGCTTTAAAAATGTGATTACCTGCGGGGTTAAGCATAATAGAGCAGCTTTGTTTGAAATATATGCATGTGTTAATTTTATAACTACAGACTCGAATTAAACAAAAAGTTTCTGATAATAATGGCAAAGTACGGAAGGAAATTAGACAGGTAGAAATACAAATAAAATGTTTATAAATATTTAAGAAAAAATCCTTGGGAATATTGCAATTCTCTTTATTAATTCTTTAAAAATATTCTTAAATTTTCATTGTTTGTTACCTAAAAAATACAATGAAAAATAAGAATTAGCATTGTAATAATATAAATTTTTTTCATAAAATTGTAAAAGATAGTTACTAAAATAAAAATATTTCTATACTGATTTATTAAAAAAAATAATAATAAAAGAAGATTATAAAAATTCAATTATATGGCGAGAAATATTGTAAAAACTGATATCTATATATTAATTTGAAACATGTTTTTGTCTGTCTCCACTAAATTGAGAGAAAGGCCAGGTGTAAAAATTTGGTTGAGGTGTCTAAAAAAAGGTCTTGGTCTGTAGATATGTTATGAAAAGAGAAAAATAAAAAAAGTCGAACGGTTCCCCCCCCCGGGGGCAGGGGTTAAACATACGCTGGCTAGTATAACTCAGCTCCAAATTAATTCACGGTTAAGAAATAGTACATGGGGGGACTAGACGCGAATACTAAAAAATCAATGTCTCCGATTTTGGAATTTTCAGTTTTAAAGGGGGAAAAGGGGGAAAGTGGTTCTGAAGGGAGGGGGGAGGGGGAAATTAGTTTGAGAGGGAAATCCGTTCTAGACCCACACATGCAGCACCTTATTTTAAAGATCTTGAAATTTCATGTTGATTGGTGATGTTTGTATACAATATAGGGCGCTCCCTGGTGGTGAAAAATGGAACTATGTGATTTTGTAGTAGACCCTATCATGTTGCACCTTATTTTAAAGGTCTTGGTATTTCCTTACCGTTGGTGATGTTCGTAAGAGAACACAGTGTGCCCCTTGGTGGTGGAAAGTGCAACTAAAGGATTTTGCAGTTGTTGATAAAGGTCTTGAAATTTCATGTTCATTGGGGATGATTGTATACAATATAGTGCGCCTCCTGGTGGTTAAAAATGGAGCCAGGTAATTTTGCAACAGACCCTATCATGTTACAACTTATTTTAAAGGTCTTGATATTTCTTTACTATTGGTGTTCTTCGTATAGAACACGCTGTGCCCCCTTGCAGTGGAGAGTGTAACTAAAGAATTTTGCAGTTGACACCACCATGTGACACCTTGTTTGAAATGACTTGGAAATTCACGGTGTTTGGTGATGTTCGTATACAACATACTGCGTTCCCTGGTGGAGGAAAGTGGATTTGGCAGCGCGTGCGTAGCATGCCTGCTATACTGTGCCGCAGCCAAAGGCAGCGGTAACACGAATCAGAGGTTTGTTCGGTTCAAGGTTAATTCTTGAGAATTTTTTCATGTTATTAGCGGCCTGCATATACGTGCCGCAGGTACCGAGGTAATATTTTTTTTTTTTTTTTTTTATTATTACAGATGATTATTTATTTATTTAAATTTTTATTTATCTATTTATTTATTTTGTGATGTTTTCATTTAAAAATAGAAAATAAAACAAAACCAATGTCTTCTGCATTCCATCGGAAGAATCATATGGCTGATCGATTGAAAAAGAAAAATCGAATTTGGAGTTTTGAGATGAAAAACAAACTGAATTAGTTATTATTTAGGAAATTTAGCAATCGATTTTAATCCGATCTCTGTCTGGAGCAAACAATGATACAAACATGGTTTACTAGGACAGAGCAAAAAGAATTGTGACAAAAATTTAGAGTGAGGGTATTTTTAAAATGATAATTCTAATTGAATTTTTCTTATCTATAGGAAAATAAGCATCTACTACCAACACATCCCATGTCAAATAAATCCGAAAATTATTTCCACAAAAACATCGTTTTATTTTCATGATGAAGGAAGAGTGGGAAGTCTATTTGAAACTCAGAGATGCAGAAAATCTTGTATATATGGCCTGTGTTTCTCGAAAACGGATACAACGATTTTTATGATATTTTAGTGTTAAAGATATTTTGTGATGAAAATCTGACAGGGCATATCTTTAGAACCGAGTACATTTATTTTAAAAATAAATAGCGTATATTTTTAACTGAACTCTTATATGGGGGAAATATAGAAGAGACGTGATTTTCTTGGAATGCCCTAGAAGTATTAAGAAAAACTTTTTGAGAAAAAGCGTTCGTCTAAAAAATAATTTTTGAGATGACAAACGATATGAAAAAATTTCCATGAAAATGTACGTTCTATTCCGAGCTAAAACACAGTTATAACCTGGTTTTCTAAAATGCTACACGAGTAATTTTAATAAAAATTAAAGTTACTATTTTAGAATAAAAAATTACCTCACCTTCAGAAAGAATTGATATCACGGTAAACAGCGATCCACCTACGATAAATATCGTAGAAATCAACTTAAAAAAAATAGTTCTAACGATTCTTTATGAAAAAATATTTAGCAAAGGATTTTTTTTGAATTTTAGAATGAGCATAATTTAAAGAAATTACTTTCCATCGCCCGGAGAAAAATGTTGTAGGAAATAATCGGATTTGACCAATTCGATGCAAAACAATTATTATTTTTTTTCTTTTGCACTTGGAAATTGATTGAGAAATTTTCCGTCTGATACCCCAAAATAGTTTTCAATTACAATTGGAATGCATACTTTCATTATATTTTTTAATCTTTATTGGAGGAAGGGTAAATACGAAGAATGTTGTATATAAACACATGATTTTATACAGTTCCAAAAAATATATATATATATATATATATATATATATAGAATTAGATTAAAATGTTTAATTTGTATTTATTGTAATAAAAGATTGTCAGTAAAATATCAAGTTTTCACAAATGAAATAGAATAGATTCAGAAATGTCGATACCATATCAGAATTTTTGTTCAAGATAAGTACATGGAAGTAAAACTCGTTATTATAAGCACTAGTATGTATTTCCTAGTGTACTAAAGAAAGTAGGAAATATATTTGCCGAGAAAGATTCTATTTGTTATATTTCCCTAACATTATTGTTTAGATCTATGAAAAATGTTTCTATTTTTATCACATATCTTTGTGCATTTTATTGAAAGATATATATATCATATATATATATATATATATATATATATATATATATATATATATATATATATATATATATATATATATATATATATATATATATATATATATATATATATATATATATTGTAATAATCGTTAATTGTAATTAATCTAATCAATTCTTTTTATTTGTTTAATAAAATATTAAATGTAAAAATGTTCTTCTTTATGTACATAAAATATACAAAGAGTACTTCCGAATGTTCGCGTAAAATTAATTTTCACAAAGATAATATTTAATGTAAATATGTTTATCTTTGTATTTAAATTTGTAAAAGACAGTTGTATTTAATCATTAGCAAAATTATTTATCAAAGTTTTAATACCTAGTAATAAACGATTTAAGCTTAGTAATGAAAGTTTACATGCTCAAAAGATTATAACGCTGCGAGCATTCCTTACTTTTCTAAGCGAAATAATGTATGTCTGGTTGCTCAGTAAATATATGTTAGAGAATAAAACATTTTAATTTACATATTTAAAGAAACGTTTTTCAGATATAATATTTTTATATTCGTGATCTTAAAAATTAAACGCTGAAATTCAAATATGCTGTTTTTTTCTCCAGTTTTTGCTTGAGCACAAAGATATAAAGAGGACCGTATGCTTTTTTCTGAAATAGTCAAATATAAGAAGAGTAAATATTGAGGTTTTTTTTTTTTCCTAATACTAAAATTTTTTTCTTCTTTTAATTCAAATAATTTTTTTTTAGAAATCTAATAGAAATACTATCAATAATTTAAAATATTAGTTTGTAGTTAATCGTGTATAATGTTTAAAGTAATTTATAGGAGAAAAATGTCTATAGTATTTAAAGAAATGTATAGGAGAAAAATGCGCGCTTTCTATTCTAATTCTTCATTTAAAAAAAAAAAAAAAAAGAAAAAGAAAAAAAAAATAAGAACTTTTGATTTAGAATTTTTTTATTTAATATTGTGTCAGATATATTTTGATAAAGTAAATTACTTTGAATAATACCTTTAATGTAAAAATCTTTAAAAAAAAAACAAGAGCTAACTTTTAATTACATTCTAAAAGTTGCGAGCTCATAAGAGGTTTTTATTCATACTTACATGTGAAAGAATATTTATAAATGTGAGTGAAATTATTTAATGCCCATATTAAATACGTGATATATTAAAAGTCCTTAGATCTTAAAATGATAACGTAATTTTAATTATTTTTATAATTTTGAGCTCATGAGTGATTTTTCATAAAAATGTTAAAATATTTCGATATTGATGTTTTATAAGTGGCATATAAAAAACAAATCCATGTAAACTTGTATTTTTTTTTATTACTAAAATTTAGTAATTTAGTTTGAAGATAATTTTCTTATGATTTACATTATTGAAATGAACAATTGATACGTGTTGTTTTATATATCTACATTCCTGTTTTTGTATTATAATGAATGCTATATTTCACTCAGGCACAGTAAAAAAATAATTATTAAAAATACTCGTATTTTAACGGAAATCGAATGCATGTGTATTATACTTTTAAAAACCACTTCTCTAACAAATTTTAAACTTTACTGTAAATTTTGTGAAATTAATTGAAAAAAATATTTCTTGTATTAAGCAAAAAGAAAAAAAAAAAACTTGCTAAAAAATTTGAATATTTTTCTTTTATAAAACATTATATATTTGCCTGAATTATTGAACTATTTCTGCAGAAAACCATACACCTTATGAAAATAGCATGTGAAAGCAAGTGTTAAAAATGTATATCTGACGTTTTTTCTACTTTACTGTACATTGTTTAAAATTAGTTCAAAAGTTTTCTTGTATTGAGCAAAAAAAAAAAAAAAAAAAACTTGAAACAAAATTCAGTATTAGTAAAAAACTTCATATATCTGCCTGAATAATTGTGCTATTTACAAATAAAAAGCGTACACCTTAAGAAAATATAATATGAAATCGTCTGTTACAATTGTAAGATATAAGTAGACGTTTGCGATGGAGATCGCCCAAAATACGTTTGTTATTATTCAATTTGTTGCTAGTCTCCGACTGTACTCGTTACTGAATTGCTTCTGAAGATAAGAGACGACGAATGATCTTTTACCTATATTCACCAGTAGCTTGAACTCTCGGTTGAACACGAAAACTTGAAAATCGTATGGACCAGGGTTTAACTTTTCAGCAAAATTTGACGCTTTGCTTAGGCCATATAATGACATTATGAAGTTTTAGCTGAAATTAACAAATCAAAGGTTATAATAATTCTTTGACGTTAAATGACAGAAGAAGCGGAAGTTCTAATGGAAATCTGAACCTTGATTTTAGATGCTTTTCAAGTTTTCACGCTGAACCGGGAGTTGAAGTTAATGGTGAATATGACTGTTAGAATGTCTGAAGTTCAAGGATATTTCACCCAAGACAAAACAAAACAAAAAAAAAAATCTAATACTATGCACACTCAAATAGCATCTAAATTATCTATTACTGCAGTCAATACTTAAATATACAATAACGTTTAAATTAAAACAATAAAATAAAAGTAGATTCATTTATTTTTATTCCAAGCACACTAGATTCCATATGCTTCATTTTACTTATTTTCATGTTCCACATGCAAACATTAAATTTTTTGAAATAATATTATTAAAAAAAAAAAAAAATACTACTACAATTTATTTTAATAATTCGATTTTTTTTCCGTAGGTATAGTTTTAATTTAATCGAAAACAAGAAGCATTTATTTAAAAAAAATGGAATAAATCAAAATTTAAAGCAATCTCAGGACACTTTCTAAGATATTTCTATAGCTAAATAATTTCAAAATAAAACTTTCCTTTTTTGCATTTTTATGCGCTGTTGTACTGTTTCATAAGATTATATACGTATACCTATTTATAGATCCTGCTACGCAAAATTTACTATCTAGTTTTATGGAAATTTTTTTCGCTGATAAATATTCAAAAATATTTTTTAGTTAGAATTTCAGCTGAGTTTTTGTGCGTGTTATGAATTCACGGAATTTATATTTCATGTAGGAAAATAAGAGGGAAAAAATGTGTATTTTGTTTTTTATATTGAAAGAAGATATACTTTTGAAAGCAGGTATGTAAATATTTCGAAAAAAAAAAATCTGATATATATCCCAATTTTATTCAAATACATTTGGGGAAAAAATGAAGTTAGTAGAAAAACTCTGACTAGAAAAATGGATATTAAGATATATGCATTTATTAAAAACAAATTTGAAATAATATTAACTAGCTGGAACCCGTCGAATTCGACGATCACTTTATTGACCGTAATATTTCAAAAATCGTCGCATCATTATTTAAATGTATGTCATGTTAAAACATCTAGTGTAAATTACGACATTTCACTTAAAAAAAGAAAGTCGGAAAAAGGCTTTTAAATAGAAATACTATATATGACATCACTTTCTACAAAGTACTGTCAATGTGACGTCAAACTGACTCCAAATAAACAGATGCTATTTTTTATTTTCTATTTTGTTTAATATTAAGACTATACGTTAGCTGTCCCGTCCGCCGTTGCCCGGGCCCATGATACCTTAAATGAACCTTAAATTTGTATTATTTTATACCTTTAACTCGATTTTGTTTGAATTTCTGTTTTTAAATGAAAGCATCACGAAAAAAATAATCGTCTGTAAAAAAACAATTACCTCGAACCGAACGAAACTCTGTCTTGTGATCCCGGTGCTTGCGGCAGCGCATATACGGGCCGCTAACAACATAAAAAAAATTCCCAAAAATTAACCTGGAACCGAACGAACCCGCCCGGCAATGTCCGGGCTCATGATAATAATCATAAATGCACCTTAAATTTGTATGGTTTTATATGAATTTCTTGATTAAGACCAATATAAGATAAATCACAGTTACTACAAGGAACATTATAATGTCCCTTGTAATAACTGTGATTTATCTTATATTGGTCAAACAAAAAGAAATCTTGAATGCCGTTTACGTGAACATTCTCGGTATGTTGTTAATCAAGAAATTTCTAAATCTTCTATTTCGAAGCACAGTTGAAAATTTGATCATAGTTTTAATTTTAAGAGTGTGAAAATTATCTTTCATCCCAAACGCGTTTCCGAACTGGATTTTTTGGAAAATTTAGCTATTTACCTTAATCGTGATAAAATTGTGAATGAAAAATCTGATTCCACTTTGCTGTCTACAGCCTGGAAAAATTTGTTTAATTCAATTAAATAATTTCCTTCTTTATGTTTATAGCATATAATAGTTATAATTAAATAATTCTAAATTAAAAATAATAATAATAATAATAATAATAATAATAATAATAATAAAGAAATTAATTTTATTAAATTTACTAATTAGTATAATATTAATAAAAAAATAATAATAAATAAAAATAAATAAATAAATAAATAAAAAATAAATAAATCATAAAAAATAAATAAATAATTGTTTATTCATTTCCTCCCTCCTTTTGTTTTTGTGTGTGCATGTGTGTTCCTCTCTGATTGGTCCTGCATGATGCTTCCTATTGGTTGTTTGTGTTGCTCCTCCCCCTCTGGATTTTGCCCTGCTTTCAGTCTTGATTTTGCCTCCAAGGCAGTAGCACGTGTTTTTTTGCACCTGATGAAGGAAGGCTACGTCCTTTCGAAACCGGTTGTGCTGCCTTAAAATTTATGGTATGTGAAGAAGTCTTATTGTCTATTTAGTGTTCCATATTCCCCAGAGTGAAGCGTGGGAAACGCTATTTTTTTAAATATGAGGAAAATTACATAAGGATTGTAAACTATAAACGCTTCTAAGTCTAAATTTTCACCAAAACCATTCGAGAAATTTTTAAGGGTTAACAGTGAACGCGTATTTTCTTAAATATAAAGATACAGTTCTTCTTCAAAATAAAGTTGACGTTAATTACAAAAATGAAATTAGATCATAAATGAATTAGAAGAAAATAGAACTTTTGTAAATCAATTATTTATTTATTTATTTTTGTATTTGTTCAATCGTATAAAATTTCGAACTACCACCCATTCACTCAATGAGTACTTTTACTACGCTAGCGGCTGTTATTCTTTAGAATGAAAAATTTGCAATCACGAGAACATACGGATTCTACATATATATATATTTTACTTTGTCTATGTTTTTTCTGAATTTTAAGAAATTGTAAGATTTATCAACTTTCTTCTGTAAGAATTTTAATAGAAGACTTGATTACATGTATAAAACAAACAAACAAACAAAAAAGGGCATTAAAGTAAAGATATATTTGAATACCTTCCTAATATTCAAAGAGAATAAATTTTCCATCAAACTCTTATTGACACAAACTTTCAAAAGGTACTATTTTCAAAATCCCCTTACTTATTTAATAATTATATATAAAAAGTGCGGCAAATTTCATGTTTGCGCATTTAAATATGGATTATTTGTCAGCATGATTTTTACAATAGGAAATTTTAAAAGCGCTTTTTTCATCGATTTAGAACGCTTCTTTTCTTATTTTAGAATTGAGTAACGCTTGATATATATATATATATATATATATTTTTTTTTTTTTTTTTTTTTTTTTTTTTTTTAAGAAAATACTTTATAAAATTCCCGGTATCCAAATTTCCATTTGTGAGAACCCTGTCGGTTAGTTCCCAAGAAAACCATGTTTCTGCAATATATTGTCATGTGACAAAAGCGTGGATTAATACAACTGTGAACGACAACTTGTGAGAATAAGTACCGATGTGTTGTTATATCTCGTAGGACATCGTCATCCCTCTCCATACCTGTTGTGAGATAAGTAAATAATTTTTTAAAGACATTATTAAAACATAAGCGACATAACATCTTGACGGCATAGCTGAAATAGTTATACAAAAAGCTTACATTTTTATTTAATATTTATAAATTGAACTATAGTTGTTCTATAAAATATATACTCACACAGCAATTCCAATGGATTTTTATATATTTTTAAATTTTAAAATTGCGTTAACTCAATTTGTATTTTTCCATGCGTTTATGATCGTCAAATTGCTAATACTTTTATAGATATTTCCGAAAATACTTCATATTTTCTGGAATGTTTAATACAACATATTTAAAAGGTTTAGTGAATTCTTTAAAATAGGCTCCATTCAATATCCAAATATATATATATATATATTTATTTATTTATTTATTTATATTAAGACCTTTCTTATATATCTGTAGAAGTTTAAGCATTTTGAAGATCACGATTTCATGAAAAAATGCAAACTGATAAAAAGAAATGTAACGAACTCAAATCTGTAAAAAAATATATCAAAACCATAATCATTAACGCCTGAATATATATTTAATTGAAGAAACCTAATATTGTTCAATTTAAAAATATTGAATGAAAATATAAACCTTTATATGAAACCTTTATATGCCAAGTTCAAAGTCAGTTTCACTAAAGTACAAAATAATAAATGAATTCATATTACCAATCTCTAGAAACTGTGTAGCAGACGTCAAACTTAGATATCCTACGCAATATTATACTTGTAATATATTAACTCTAAAATTTATCACGGACGTAAACCCCTCAATGTGCAGCTGTCGTACTACAGTCGACAGCAAAAGTATCCGAGAACTTGCGAAAATTCCTATATTAAAAAGTGCACTCAACCAGTGCTGCCAGATTGAGGGAAATTTTTATTTAACACCCACCATTAAATTTTAATTGAAAAGGTTTCCTAATTGTTTCGAAACATCATTTACCGAAATCGTCTATGTAATTAGATAACCGATACAAGTAAAATTTAACGGTGGATGTTGAATAAAAATTTCCCTCAAATCTGGCAGCACTGCACTCAACACACATTTGTTAAATTAATCCTTGTCGAATCTTGTTCTTCGTCAGTCTAAGAACACTATTCGTCAAGGATTTATTTAACAAAACAGTACTAAGTGTACCTTTTTTATATAGACATTTTTGCTACTGCACGGATGCATTTGCTGCCGACTGTACATTGCTCACAAACAAAAGTAAAGCTAAACTAATTCAGCACTAAGACTAAATCTTATATTCACAGAGCATGAATTTAACATTCCTTTTATACATCAAATAATTTGTATTTTACACCCCGTTATCAAGAAATCTACTTCAAATCTAATTTATTTATTAAATCATGCAAAGCCTGAATTTTTCCTTTCAAACAAGTAACTAATATCAATAGAGTGTTATAGGAAGGAGAGTAAAAAATACTGACTTCACTTCACAATTTTGTAACTGTCGTTTTTTGAACTTCATATGGAAACTGCTAGTAATCTTATAAACTTCCTTCCTGATGTTGGATTATAATGTTGATAAATATATGTATAAAAAACCCGCAGGATTAACTCTTTAAAAAAGGGAAAATATAATTCATGTAAACTTTTATTTGCTTGAAGATTATACTTTATTTAAGTTATTTGCTCATTTGGAAGGAAACTGCAAGATGTATCTTCCAACAATATCTATATATATTTACTTAAAAATGACATTAATTTATTAATTATATGTCAATAAATTTTTATAATTCGTTGCCTGATGTGTAAGCAAAAAAGTAATTCTGAAAAGAATTCATTAAATTTTGGCTTATTGTTAAACATATACAAAGAATTAACTGATATGAGTTATAACAAAATACATTTTACTTATTTTTTGCGTATTTTTATCTAAAAATTATAAAATATTTTCAACAGGAATGTAACCAGAATATGTGTAATTACAGTACAATATCGCGTATGAAAAGCATTCAAATAGTATGCATCTTATTGTGCGATTACTTCTTGGGATTACGTCCACTAATTTTCATGAAAAAAAATAAGAATAAAAATAAAAATAAAATGTCGCTATAAATTATACATAGCAATTGAAAGCAGTCTTTCTTGGATATGCACCAAAATTGACTCAACATAACACAGGTCGACATGTAAAATTTCAATTTTATAATTTTGACTGATCTGTATGTTTTTTGGTGTGCTGAAACCGAAAATGAGGTCAGTTTTTCTCTATCACGTATAGAATTTTATCAATACAGGGTGCCTACCACTGTAATTTCTTCCATTACTCTTCCACCAATATAATTATATAGTAAGTTTTAAAGTATGTTTTCATGATTAATTAATTATGGATATCTATTGTTGCAATAGCGCAGTACTAGTGCGACGTAAAACCATACCAACCAACCAACCTATAATATTGAAAAATCACACCCAGATCCATAGTTGATTAGCCGTGAAAAATGTTTAAAAATGCTGAAAGAAACTCACTTTGCAGGTATAGCAAAAGAAACAATCACTTGAACAGATCCTTTATTGATAGAACGAAAATAAATGTCATTTTAATAAATAAGTTACATCGTGTTAATATTGAGAAAAAGAACACAATTCCATACGGTAAATGGTACAGGAGGAGAGGAGGAGGCCGTCAAAATTACTTCCTTTTTAAGCGAAGATTATAGGAGCTCTGCCAGTCTCAGAGTAAAAAAAAAAGTGCAACCCGAAAAAGTTGGCACCGTTAAAATTCAGCCAAAAGAATGTCAAGCTATTTCTTTGTCTTTAATATATTTTAATACAAAATTTTTGAATATAAAATGTCGGTACTAAAATCAGATCGACTTGGCATTAAAAAGCTGCGCCAGGTGTCAATCACAGTAACGGACAAAAAAAAAAAAAAAAAAAAAAAAAAAAAAAAAAAAAAAAACGCCGTGCAGACGAGATACATCCATTAAAAATCTATTTTTAGAACTATAATAATCTGCTCGAAAAGTAATAATAGCTTTTAATGTAAACACAAGCATAATAAATATTAACTGAAATGACTATTTTTGTTTTATTAATAGATACATATGCTAGAAATACGCTGGGAACGGCTTTTGAATTACATTCTCAAAATAAATAATTATAGCTAAAATGATTTAATTCTTTCGGGGAAGAAGTATAAACAAAATTACTTTTCAAAAACCCCGATATAAAAATTGTTTTATTTTATTCAGAGAACAATGTGCTTGTAACTATTGAAAGACAAAGAAATGCTATTAAATGAAACATTTTTTATTTGAAAAGAAAACGGGAAATTCTATATAATTAATTAATTGAATTACATAAATTTAAATTTTTTTTTATTACCTATATTAATCCCTCTTTTTGTTACTTATTAAATTTGAATAAATAAATAAACTTTTACAGAACATATGTGTGAACACTTACACACAACTAACCAATTGTTATGATGGTATATGTAAGAAATTGAGTCAGTAAGCACCCTCTATTGGTAAATATCTATACGTGATAGAGAAAAATTGACTGCATTTTCAGTTTCAGCACATCAACGAACACAAATTTCAGCTAAAATCATCAAATCAAATTTTGTCAACTGAAACTGAATAACCAAACAATAATTAAAATATAATTAAACTGAATAACCAATTTGCTTATTAATTTTTGTACACTACAGTTTCATTTGTGTTGAGAAAGATAGTCTGCATGTAAATTGGAAATATCAAATGTGAATCAATTAATAAATATGTATTGCAAATCGAATATATTTTTTCGTGAATTATGTTTTTCCTTTTGACATGCAACGCTTTAAAAATCTTCGTAGCACACAGACTCACCAACTGATATGCAAGCATATTTTCTTGAATGAACAAATTAAGGTGTGGCGCCGCAGATCTCGCAAATACATGGGAAATAGCAAGCAGGTATTTTTCACAAATTCAAAAATTTCCTATATTAAGCGAAGAAAGTAAAAATCTATTTTTTTTTAAACTAATTAATACAAGAACATAAACTAAATGTTTTTGGAATATAATATTTGAATCATTTTATAGTTATATAAATTTTATAAAATGATACACATAATTTTTTTTTTTTTTTTTTTTGCATACACATGAATTATCTACATCATATTCTCTTTGAGATAGCATTTAGATTAAGAATCTTACTTAATTCCATCTTAAAGGGCATTTATAAAATAAAATATATAAAGTTTTATTTAATATATAGATATTTTAGTTTGTCTTAAATTTAGGTAGATTTTAGGTTATTTCTTTATAAAATATTTTGCAAAATAGTGTTCATTTTATTGCACTTAACTGTACATTATACGAATTGTGTTTAACGTTAGATGACAAAATGTACAGTGAAAATATTCTAGCTTCTTATAGATGCCATGTTATTTGCCTGACTCACCTTTCCATGAGATTCCTCGGAAGCCATATTTATCATTGTATCTTTGTTTATATGACAGAAAGATGAATGAGAAATTTCTACCTAAAAACAATAATGTACAAGTCGTCACAATGAATATCTAGTTTCTTTCAGTTAGGTAAGTGCATGTACAGTAGGGTGGTTCGAAAAAAACTTTTTTTTAAATTTCAGATCGCTATAGTGCGGAAAAATTGCCATTGGTATAGACGTGAAAAAAGCACTAATTATTATTTTTTTATTAATTTGTCTTCCGGTCGCGCAATGCCATCGAAGTTAGCAAAAAATTGTGAAAAAACTAAATTTTTCATATTTTTTTAAGCACGCCAGATGGTTTTAATTGCGTTCCTATCCCATGAATTAACTACTAAAAGTATGTAAAATCAATATATATGCACTTATTATACATTTGTTTCATATCTTCCGGTCGCGCAACATAGTACAAAATGAGTAAAAATAGTAGTTTTTGCAAAATTTTAAAGTTTGACTGTTTAGTACATTTTAATCATACGACTTTTAGAGATGCTAGTTTAATTCTATTACAATAATATATTTAAAATCCAAGCATAAAAGATGAATGTGGCTATAAGATAGGCGTGACGTACTTGACGAATGAAAGCGATGCGCGTGCAGCGCTGCCATTCGCAGCCATAATCGTTTCCCGCTATTTTCTTCAGTCTGCTTTTGCCGCTCTAGCTCTAGTCAGTACTAGATTGTGTTGTGTATCCGTATTCAACTTTTGCGTTCAGTGTTTGTACTTCAATACGACAGTTATTGATACAATGGATGTACCAATGAAAGTTGGTGTAGGTACAATAACTAGAAAAGATTTTGAGTGCCCTATTTTTGATCACCCACGCTTCCTACTCATGAAAATGTCCTTCGCTGCTGCTTTCAACAGAGATTCAACCTAGGTGTGACAATAAACAACAAGAGTGTATCTTTTTCAAGAGTGGCCTTAACAGTGGCAAAGAAAATTATCGGTTTTCTTTACAAAGCCTCGATTCCAACTGTTACGGAGTACCGAGTCATCCAGCTAATTAGTTCTTACTACGAATCATACAGTAAACTCAAAAAGTCGTTTCATCGTGAGAAAGATAAAACTGCATTCAAACTTAAACTTGAAAATTTCAAGGAGAAAAGAAGCTCTGTTTTTGGTGTCGCGGCGTGTAAATGTGCAAGTACATAAACCTTAATTCCAAAGGTGGATTTTTTTTTCTTTCACAGATGCAGTTCACACTTAGAGGACATACACATGTACCTGGAGATTTCTTACATGAATAGTCATTAGCAACAATTACACATTTACACGCCGCGATATCAAAAAGAGAGCATTCTTTCTTCTTGAAATTGTCAAGTTTAAGTTTGAATGCTCGTTTATCTTTGTCACGATGAAACGACTTTCTGAGTTTACTGTATGATTCGTAGTAAGAACTTATTAGCTGGATGACTCTGTACTCCGTAACAGTTGGGATCGAGGCTTTGTCATATAAACCGATAACTTTCTTTGCCACTGTTGAGGCTACTCTTGAAAAAGATACACTCATGTTGTTTATTGTCACAGCTAGGTTGAATCTCTGTTGAAAGCAGCAGCGAAGGACATCTTCATGTGTAGGAAGCTTGTTGTGTAACAAGTCTCGTGAGTGACCAAAAATAGGGCATTCAAAGTCTTTTCTACTTATTGTACCTATACCAACTTTCTTTGGGACATCCATTGTATCAATAACTGTCGTATTCAAGTACAAACACTGATCGCAAAAGTAGACAGAAAAATGAGGACTTAAGTACAACACAATCTAGTACTGATTCGAGCTAGCGGCATGAGTAGACTGAAGGAAATAGCGGTAAACGATAATGGCTGCGACTGGCTGCGCTGCGCGCGCATCGCTGGCATTCGTCACGTACGCCACGTCTATGTTATAGCCACGTTTATCTTATATGCTTGGATTTTTAATATATTATTGCAATAGAATTAAACTATAGCATCTCTAAAAGTCGTACGATTAAATTGTACTAAACAGTCAAACTTTGAAATTTTGCAAAAACTACTAATTTTACTCATTTTGTACTATGTTGCGCGACCGGAAGGTATGAAACAAATGTATAATAAGTGTATATATATTGATTTTAAATACTTTTAGTAGTTAATTCATGGGATAGGAATTCAATTAAAACCATCTGGCGTGCTTAAAAAAATTATGAAAAATTTAGGTTTTTCACAATTTTTTGCTAACTTCGATGGCATTGCGCGACCGGAAGACAAATTAATAAAAAAATAATAATTAGTGCTTTTTTCACGTCTATACCAATGGCAACTTTTCCGCACTATAGCGATCTGAAATTAAAAAAAAAAGTTTTTTTCGAACCACCCTAATGTACAGTCACCCCAAAAAAAAACGCCACCCCCCCACACCTAATTATGCCGTAAATTATCGTAGAAACATGCGACTGGTACCGATCAGTTTGTAATAACGTCTAGTTTATAATGTTATAGTTAGATTTTACTTAGGGGGTCGTCTACATATTAAAACTGACATCAACTTCATTTTTTTCAATGGTAACCCCCCTTTTTTATAATATTTTTGAATTCTTTGGATCAAATCATCACGGAAAATGGTATAGTTTATATATTTCGCTCAATTTTTCATAGAGTTATAAGCTGTCAAAATTTGGGGATGCTAATGTTAAATGAATGTGACAAACATTAAATCATATCTTCCGAAATAATTATGATATTTAAATTCTGTTTTTTTTATTCGTTAGAATGAAGTGACCCAAACATATTCCATGCAAATTTTTGCTAAAAAAACATTTTTTGAATTATGAAAATTTTTAATAAATTCATATTTGAAAAAATTATGAATTATGACCTATGTTAATTTTTACACGAATAAAACGGGCATCATCAAAAACATGGGTTTCCAAATTTACAGCTCGTTCCTAACATTATTTTTTGAGTTACAGTGATATTTCATTTTTTACTGCTGTTAGGGGGGCGTCACTTGTTATAATTTGTATCATCTGTGAGTCAATATTTCTATACATTTTGACGAAAAACTATTTTAATTTACCTTTATGTTATTAAAATTGTTTTCTAAGGAACATTTCGATGTTTATTATACAAATTGGCTTATTTTTTATAAAATTATCGCAATGCAGGCAAGAGATTGGGAAAGAATTCCAAAAGAAATGTAGCCCCGCCTCTATATTGCGGAAACACTATTAAAAAACCTAGTTTGCATACTCGTATATGACGCTATATGTGACGCTGGTATAAATAAATGTCAATGGCATTTACTACATTGAATGCTGAAGACAAAATTTAAATGATTTAATTGGAAGTATGTGAAATAATTTTGTTTTATAATGTAAAGTTTTAGAAAAATTCTGTAAAGGCGTGACTTTCGTTGCAGAAGGGAGTTTACTCGATTCTGAAATGTTAAGTCTTTGTTCTTAAATATTACATAACTTTTTCTAGCTTCTCACTGCTAAAATTCTATTTTATCCCTTTTGTCTTTTGTTTTTAACTTGAATATTCTAGGATTCGTGCACCTCAATTAAGTATCATGACAGTAAAAAAACGCGGTAAGACGAGGAATATTATTTGAAAGAGCAATACGCAGTGAACAATACTTTTGTTTTTTCCTTTTTTAAAATTAATATAATTGATTTTAATTAATTTTTATCAGAATTTTTAAAACAAATTTTCTGTTTTAATCTTGTGAAAATTTCGCATTTGCTTACTCTACCGTTTATGCTATTTAAATTTTATCGCATGACGTAACATAATAAAATATAAAACTTCTATTAAATGTTTTTTTAATACTGAATAATAAAGTGGTATTTTTTTTTTCTTTAACTTTTAAAATCTATTATTGAAACAAAGTGCAATATTATTTATTTTCTATTATTCTAATCACGGCGTAAAACTGTCGTCACATTTATTACGGAAAAAGAATTTAAAATAAAGTAATATGTCTTATTACTTTTAAAGATATAGATTTTACACATTTATAATTAAGAATTCAAGTACAGTAGACGATTGCAGAACGGGGAATATTCGTTCTAGGCAATAGGAAACCGTTTTTTCCATATCCATGTTTATTTTCATCTGAATATACACAATAATATGAATATACACTCTTTCTAGTGAAAAAATTTGTTTCATACTATTTTGTTTATATAAATATGAATATAAGGAATATTCTTAAGAAATATCATAACACACAAATTGTGAAAGAAACGCCCACTGGAGGAGTTACAGATTTCCAAATGACGTGAAACTACATCAGCAGTCACGAAAATATTAAATATCCTTTCTCAGATTTTAGTTTAAATCTTGTTATGTATATTTTTGTATATTATCTATTGTTGGTTTGTACGCCTAAAATTAAATGTAAAACTTTATAGTAACACTTTCATGCGAGGCTTACTGTATAAAATAAAAATATACCCAACAAGAAGTAGATAATAATTGTTAGTTAGTAGATTTTAATTGTTTTTATATATATTTTTTGTTTTTTAAATGTATTTTAACTTAAATTTTTGTCTCTTAAATAAAACAGTTTTTGCTTTTAAGAAGTAGATAATTCTTTTTCTTAAATATTAAACACCTTTTTTTTTAACTGCTATTAATATTATTATCATTATTACTACTGTTCTTTTACCTTGGTATTTAGATTTTTGTAATTCAATATTGTAGGGTTCATATCATTCAAGCTATTATTTTTCTTCGTACGAAGTGATGTATTTAACTTTCAATAATAATGTTTAATAAATTAAAACCAATAAAAATCTTTTAATTCATACGCTAATAAAGAAAGTTCTGCGAATTTGAATCGTTTTTTATTTTATAATAAACATTCCTGAACTTTTTTCCCGGTGTGAAATTTTATAAATAATGAATATTGGGTAGTTGATCACGATTTATTTTTTCTAAATGTATAGACGGTCCCTTAACACATTTTCACGTGTAACTCTGTTTAAAATTGATTTAAAGTCTATAAAAAAGTAAGTTTTCCGAACTGCCTTGATCTCAGAAATCTGAATATGAGGTCAAAAATAGGGGTCGTCATTGAAAAAAATGAAGTTTATACGTGTTTTAATATGTAGATGACCCCTTAAGCAAAATATAACTACACCATTAAAAACTAGACGTTATTACAGATCGATAGGTACCAGCCGCATGTTTCTACGATAATTTACGGCGAAATTGGGTGGGGGGGAGGTGGCGTTTTTTTTTTTGGGGTGACTGTACATATTGGAGTCAATGATTACTCTGATATTTACTGGGTTTATGTATTTATTATTTTCATATACACGATACAATTTTTTCAATTAACGGCCCTCTTCACTTACCGTCACCGGAAGTCAGAACCAATGTTATTCTATGGGGAAATTTTCTTTACAAATAACTTACTAACTAATACATATTTTTAAATTCTGTTTTCACATTTAGAAAATTTCCAACTGTTAAATTGACGGACCTTATTTAAAAATGTATTTTTTTTAATTTTTAATATTTTATTTTGAAAATGAAAAATGAAAAATTTTCACGTATTGAAAATTCGTATTTTCTAGCTTCAAAATTAAATATAAAATAATAAAATAATAATTTTTTAGAAAAGGTCCGTCAATTTAACAGCTGGGAATTTTCAGAATGTGAAAACAGAAATTAAAAATATGTATTAGTTAATAAGATATTTGTAAAGAAAAATTTCCCATAGAATAACATTAGCTTCGGCTTCCGACGGTGGTGAGTGAAGCGGGCCCTTAAGTCAATTGTTATGAATCTAAATTTTAATGTTTACCGCTATCGATACGAATTATGCAAGAAATAAGTCCAAAAGTTTATTTTGTTATCCTCTTTTAATTTTTTTTTCTTTAAATATAGATATTTATGCTTTATCTACTTAAGAGAACTTGTCTTGGACGTAATGATTCATAAAGAAGCTTGTATTTCTATTTAATATTTATAAATTGAACTGTATTAAATTTGTTCAATTAAATATATATTCAGGAAAAAATCTTATTGTTTTACACACACACATATTTATCTATTTTTATTTATTTATTTATTTACATTTTTGAAACCTATTAATTCCGTTATTTGAGTTTGCATTTTTCCATGAATCCAAGATTATTAAAATGCTAATACGTTTACAGATACTTAAAATAATAATAATAATAATAATAATAATAATATGTTTTTTAGATGTTTAATAAAACATTCTTAAAAGAATTAGGTATGGATTTTTAAATGTATATAACCATAGCTTTCTAAACTAGATGCCTTCCGCGTGGCTTGGAAACTTGGCAACAGCCCAAGCGGTAGACAGCGCGATCTCGTACAGATTGCGTGACATTTTTATTCAAAAGCCACCAAAAATTTTTAAAAGTGGGGTTTGATATGCATAAAAGGCGAATAGAATCGAAGAAACGTCGATTATTTATATAATATAGTTCCCGCTGCTTAATAAATTCACTGGTTAATAAAATCAGCCGCTTAACCTTTTACAGGCCAATGTTCCCAATTGGGAACATCAAATTAAAACTTATTTAAAAAATTAAATTGCACTAATATTGACTTGAAAAAATTAGCGGACATACTTAAAATATTACTTGATTTTTTAAAATAGAAGAAACATTCCTATCATTAGTTGGTAACTGTACAAAAAATCCCCAAAATGATCATTTTCATATTTCTTCCCACAGAGTGCAAATAATAAAAATGCATAAAAATTTGAAAGTATCCGATGACTCTGAATGTCAGTTGGTTTATTTTAAACAGCTCTTATTATCAAAAAGGACATCAAACTTGATAATATTAATCAGAATATATTAATAATCTATAATATTAATCTTAATAATTTAAGAATCTTAATAATTATTATTAATGGCATTTAATATTTATGTATGCATTTTTTTTTCCATTTAAATGAGTAACATCCCTTAACTAACTATTATAAAGTAAAATATGCAAATAACTAATGAAAAATATACCTGGATCTAAATTCGGCCTGTAAAAGGTTAATCTGATCAAATTGTCAGGACCGGAATCAAATCAATACAAACTACTTTCATAACCGCTGTTTAATAAAATCAGCATCGAAGGTTAATAAACTAAAAAAAATCTCTTCGTTAGCAAAAATTCGTATTTATGCAATTATTCAGTTTTTTTTTTTTTTTTTTTTTTTTTTTTCAATAAAAATAAAATAAAGCACAACAACTGCCTCCCTCATTATCTCTCTTTGTCGAAAATTTTACGCCTGCAGCATAATAACAAAATAAACTCACTTGTTTTAGTAATAAATTCCAGGAATGTATTCTAAAAATCGAAATAATAAGTTCCTGCTTTGTGTGACTAGTGATTTTTTTTTCCTTTTTAATAATTAAAAGATAATTCTTAGTTATCACTCTGAAATAACTAAGACGCAAAAAACTTTTAAAAATGTCTAATATTTAATTAATGTGCAAATACTGACTAATTTCGTGTGCACTATGTGTTTATTAATCTTACATGGAGTGTGTGTTTAATTTATTTATTTTGAATGAACAATTAATTAATTGTCGGACGAAAATTAATGAATAATGTTTGTTATTCTTATCAATCGCAATCTTTTGAAATTTAAGGAAGTAATACCTTCTTCTTGAGCGCAAGAACCTTCACCAGATATAAAAATCAGCCGCTTAATAAAATCACTTTTCCGTAGAATAAATGTGATTTTAATAAGCGGCGGTTAGTGTATATTACTTCTTAACATTATTGGTGACAGTTGAATAAAAAAAGTCGCGCAATCTGTGCCAGGTGGCGCTTTCTACCGGTTGAACTGTTGCCAAGTTTTCGAGCCACGTGGAAGGCATCTAGTTTAGGAGGCTATTATATAACTATGTAAAAAATTGCAAAAAATATGACTTTTTTTTCTTTTAAAGGCATTGCAAAATTCAATCTTAAATTTTTAATGTAGGTCCTATTTAAATACCCAAAAAGAAGACTTTTCTTTAATATCTTCAGATGTTTTAGCATTTTGAAAACCCTGAATGGACCATATTCCCACATTGGGTTCGAGGCTACAGGAATATCAGCTGGTTAGGCAAACACTCCTCAACTCTACCATAGCAAAGCATTGTGGCTTGGAAATTTTTTATCTTGCAATATTATTTATAAGAGTTACAGATTATATGAAATTGAAGTAAGAGTGATATAGTGATACCTTCTTTTTGTTTTTAATCTAGTTTTAGTAATATACTTTAATATTAATCAACATATGTAATATTAAAAGTTGCCATGTGAAGTGTGGCAAAGTTAACAAATTTAAATGGATGTTCCATTTAATAAATTCCTTTATTAAAGTGATTGAAATTCTAAATATTTAAGCTTGGATGTCTATATATATATGTGTGTGTATAAAATGTTCTTATTAATATTTTATTCGTTATATATATATATATATATATATATATATATATATATATATATATATGTGTGTGTGTGTGTGTGTGTGTGTGCATAAAATGTTCTGCAATTTTACGATATGGAATAGTCTTAACATTATCATTCGATTCAGTTGTTTACATTTCTCTTTTGTTCTTGTTTGAACAGATATTTGATTATTAAGTTTCACTGGCGAAATATTTAGGAAAATATTATGCGTAACAATAAAATGTCATCTTGAATCTAATTTGTTTACAAAATATCGGCCACGTGTTCGGCGATTTTACCTACTGTGACGTCACAGGAATATTGTCCATTCAAGATTACAGATAAGAACAAAATGTATCAAAAGCACAATAGTTGTTCCCTAAACAAATATTTTAGTGAAAAAAAAATCTAATGTTGATATATTTATAAATACTGAATGAAAATATAAGCTTTCATATGAAACCTTCAATGGTGTCAAGTCTCATTAACATATTTTTGTTCATTTTTACATTTAAATGAAATACATTTTTAAAGAGCAAAGTTAATCGAAGAAACACCTTTATTTAATTAATATTATCTAAAACTAGATAAAATTATTTTTCGTATCACAAATTCTGGGAGAAAAAAAGAATTTTACACTTCCCAAAAATTGGTTCTGAATTTGTAAATTATCTTAATAAAGTCTTTTTTGATTCACTGTGACCGAAAATGGTGCATATTTAACATGGAAGCGCAGTATAAAAGAAAATATTTATCGTTATAGACAAATAAAATATAATATGTATATATGATGAGAAAAAAAAAAAAAAATTAAAAGTTACTTTAGAATACTGTTAAGGACTGTTTCTAAAATTCCATATAGTTGAAATATATATATATATATATTCATTTGTTTATATTTAAAATGAAATAAAGACATAAAGATTAAAATGTTGATTAAAACTATACAATTTTAGATTAACCCGTTAGCGCCCAGTGTCCTCATTTGAGGACAGCGAATAAAATGGCACGTATATTTTTTGTGGTTTCTTGCAATGATTTCTGCTTTTTAGTGACAGTTTATAGCATCCCTCTATATGGTCCCTGAAAGTTTTATGTGCCTACTATTAATTATTATTTCATAATTTGGATAGTCACTTTATGATTTTTCATTCGTCGCAAATATGTTTGCTTTTAGAGCAGGTATACTATTTTGAACCGAGTTGAATAATAATATATATTATAATACTTTACTTTCGAGATCTTTGTCAACATATAATAGGAAATTAATCTGTTATCTCAAAGTTTTTCTATCTCGAAGTTTTCTCGCAAGAAAACTAAACTTCAATAAATGAGGTTAGGCTTTAAATTTAAAACTATCAGAAGAATTGTTTAAGTTAATATATTTTACTGTCAGTTGTCTATATTAAATTTGAAATGAAATAATCAGTTAATAATATTTTGCTAAATTAATTTGGGCGTTAACGGGCTAAATATCTCTACAGAGATTTTTTTTTCCCGATTTTATATAGAACAATTGCCAACAGTCTTTATCATTTTAATTTCTTTGTCTGACTCTCCATCTGTGTGTCTCTGCGGCCATCCTCCTATTCACGTTTTAGCAACCAAAAATATATCCGAAATCTTCCATACTTCACTGTTAAGTAATCTATTTAAAAATCTTTTAAAACCCCAATTCTTAATGTATCATATCAAATAAATCTCTCGGAAGTTATGATTTTGCAAATTTTTTTGTATAAAGGTGAAATGATAAATTTCAGCGGAAAAGAATTTGTACTCTTTTATAAACTATGAACGTCTAGGCGGTAAGGCAGTCAAAGATTCGATACACGCCTGACCCAGTTTCAGAAAAAAAAAATCTGAGGCATTTGATTCATTGACCGATACATTTCCGATACATTGACCGATACATATGAATCACAATAATTAATTAATTCTCAAAATTGCATTAATTTTTTTCACCTGATAAAAAAAGAGAAAAAAAATCTGATCGGGAAAAATGTCGCACCGTGTCCCCACTGCTCTCGGCATCGTAGACCCTGCGCGATGCGCACGTGTATTCGTTCACCAACCTTATGATTCCTCAAAAATTCCATGTTATTACTCATAAACTTTTATTCTTAAGAAAAGGAACTGAAAAGAAATCTTTTCTGATCGGGTAAAAATTCACACCGGGTTCCCCTACCTTCGCCCGCTAGCGGGTCAGTACTTTTAAATGAATCACTATAATGAATGAATTCTCAAAATTGCATATTATCACTCATTAACGATACTCCTATAAAAAGAAATTAAAAGACAAAAAAAAAAAAAAAAATACCCGTGCGCTGTGCACGCATAGTCCTTCTCAACTCAAACTTTTATTATTAAGAAAAAAAAAAAAAAAAAAAAAAAAATCATTTATTATCGGGTAAAAACTCGCGCCGGGTCCCAAACCCATACGCGCTGCGTGCGCATGTGTGAAGATATACGTGCGGTGTGCACACATGTTCCTTCTGAAATCAAACTTTTATTCTTAAGAAAAGAAAATTAAAAAAATATTTTCTCATCCAGTAAAAAGTCGGACCGGGTCAACACTGCCTTCGGCAGCGCAGTTCCGTGCGGGCCTAGTACCTGTGCGCGCCTATACCAATTTTGAACGGTCTAACTCAATTAGCTGAGATGCAAAAGAAAACCTAATCAGTATACCTTAAAACGTGTAAATCAGGTGAAATCGCGAATTCCACTTTCGATAATATCAAAGAACATTAAAATATCTTTCGAATGATGTATTAGAAATAATATAACAATAATTAGAATTTAAAATATTGAAATTTTAAAATAATACAGCGCCATCTGGCGGTAGAAATTTCTGTAATCTACTGTTCCATTCCAGATCAACAAAGCTTTCAAATGATATATTACTTATGAAATAATATTAATTAGTAGCTGAGATACAAAAGAAAGCCTAATCAGGACACCTCAAAACGTGTAAATCGGGTGGAATCTCGTATTCCACTTTCGATAATATAAAAGTACTTTAAAATAACTTTCGAATGATGTATTAAAAATAATTTAATCATAGTTAGAATTTGAAATATTGAAATTTTAAAATATTACAGTGCCATCTGGCGGTAGAAATTTCTGTAATCCACTGTTCGATTCCAAATCAACAAAGCTTTCAAATGATGTATTACTTATGAAATTATTTTAATTAGTAGCTGAGATACAAAAGAAAACCGACTCAGGAGACACAAAAACGTGTAAATCAGGTGAAATCTCGAATCCCACTTTCGATAATATAAAAGTACTTTAAAATATCTTTCGAATGATGTATTAAAAATAATTTAATCATAAACATTCTAAAACATGCAAATCACATGAAATTTCTAATTCCATTACCGACGGTAGTCGGTTAATGTAACTAAAAAGAAAAAAAGAAAAATTTGTTTAGACCTCCAAAACCTATATTTACCACGATAGTCGGGTAATGGAAGTAAAAAGAAAAAGTGAATTTTTTACCTTCAAATGTATTTCGATGCTTTGGAAACTCCTATCGTCTTTTGAAAGACCGATTACGTGTTACAGATTAAGGTACCAAATGAAAGGGGTATTTTTTCTGAATCCGTCGGTATCATTAACTTATCGGTCGGAAGATTAGAATTTTTTAAAAATCAAATAAAGTATGAAAAGTTGGCGCCAATTTTTTAAATTAACTAAAGTATGGAAAGCTGGTGGCAACTTGCGTCGACACACAGACAAACAGAAGAAAATCTCTCTTAGCCATTCAACTTTCGTCAACACACAGACAAACAGGAATAAAACTCTCGTAGCCATTTTTATATCGAGAGATATCGTATGGAATGTATGCAAATTTTAAACTTTTAATAATTTAGAAATAAAATTGCGGGGTGATTATAATAATGTTACGATTTCAAAAGGCGATAATTTTAAAACTACCCATAAGAGCGATTTGGTATTTTACCAGAGAAATCCTGAGGCAATAAAAGTTTGTTTGGGGGAGGAAAATAGAAATAGTTCAAATATGCGCCGTTAATTATTCGTAAAGTATTTGTTTCGTGAAGCTCCTATTTTTTTTTTTTTTTTTTTTTTTTTTTTTCACTGCGACTGTTTCCACTGTTTCCACTGTTTCCACCGTAAACTCGTATTCTTCTCTTTTTGCTAAAAAAATTGTAGTAAACCCTTGAAGTCTATTGTTTTCTGATATTCCATTGTGTTGCCAACAACATTGCAATATTTAATGAGTACATTTAGGTGTTTCCCCTGACATTACCCTCACAGTGGCATCTATCGTAACATGTTAGAAATACTTTTTTCCTCCCCCAGACAAAATTTCATTGCATCACGATTGCTCTCGTAAAATATCAGGTCGCTCTGATAGGTTGTTTTAAAATTATAGCGTTTTGGAATCGTAACTTTAATTACCGTCAACCTGTATAATGATGCATTTGTTGGACCATTTACCTCATAACTGCCTTAAAATTGAACTTTAATAGGATTATTGATTTTTGACAATATATTATAAAGGCATTAACTATGTAAGAACTACATATATATATATATATTTATATGTGTGTGTATTATGTGTTTTTTTTAAGTAAAGATAACAATAGAAAAATGCATTTTTGTATATACATCACTGAGACGTAGTTTAAAATTAAACAATACAACAAGTACATACATATGAAAAGTGTTTATAATCTATTCGAACCATATGATATTTTGTTCTTGATTAAAAATGTAAGATAATTTTTGGTATTGCATATATAATTTTAATGAAGGAAATTATTTTGTTTCAGAAAATATAATGAATAATATATTAATATATAATTTTAATTATTAATTATTAATATATAATTTATATATATATAATTATATAATTATATAATTATATATATATATAATTTAATATAATTTATATATTTTATATATTTTAATTATTAATATATAATTTTAATTATTAATATATATATTAATAATTTAAAAAAAATTATATAATTAAATTGAAAAACATTTCCTTTTACAAATTGACTGATACAAAGGGCATTTCATAAAATAAAAACTGAGAGTAAAATCATAAAAAATCAAGAAATATATTTACAGCAAAAAATACATCATTCTTTTTCAAAATACCTTCCGTCAGATGATACGCAACGGTCCCATCGTTCAACCCACTTTTCAAAACAAGTAGAGAAGCCCTTTTCTGGAAGCTGCTTCAAAGAAGAAATAACTTCAGAATCTGTATTAAATATTCTGCTACGGAGCTTCTCCTTCAACATCGGAAACAGCCAGAAATCACATGGTAAGAGATCTGGACTGTAAAGGGGATGGAGCATGATTTTAATATTGCATTTACTAAGATATTGCTGAACAGAAGTAGCGACATGCTTGCGAGCATTATCGTGTGTAATGTCCAATATCCTACCAGTTCATGACGCTTTCTCGATATGTGTTGTCGCAAAATTTTCAAAAGTGAAACATAATATTCACTATTCACAGTAGTTTTTGGAGGCACAGCATGTTGATAGATTACATCTTTATGATGAAAGAAAATAATGATCATGACCTTTCCAGCAGATTTGGTTTGTCGGATTCTTTTTCGGAGGCGGAGAATCAGTATGTTTCCATTCACTTGTTACAGACTTGGTAAGGGGAATTATAATGATGCACCCAAGTTTCATCACCTGTTATTACAGTCTTTAGGAGATTTGGATCATTTTGAAGCATCTGTTTCCATTCACAACATTGGTGAATTCTTGTTTTCATTTGTTCTTTAGTAATGTGATGAGGGACCCATCTGGAACAAACATAGCGAAGCTGTAAATTTTTGCTTAGAATGCGAAATATCGACGTTTTCGAAATGTTTGTTGATGCCGCTATCTCCTCAAATGCTGATAGATTACACCTTTATGATCAAAGAAAATAATCATCATGACCTTTCCAGCAGATTTGGTTTGTCGGATTTTTTTCGGAGGCTGCCGCTATCTCCTCACATGTCATTCGCAGATTTTCCTGAGGGATTACACAAACAGTGTTAACATTTCGATCATTCACAGCACTTTTTGGTCGCCCAAGCCTAGGAGCCAGTTCTGCAGACAAACGACCTTTCTTGAAATCACCATGCCATCTAAAATTCGTAGACTCATCAAAGCATTTGTCTTAGTAAGCTTCTTTCATTATCTTAACTGTTTTTGGAGCTGTTTTGTCCAAACGGTTGCAAAATTTTATGGCACAACGCATTTCGCTTTTTAACTCTGAATCACTCATCTCCATTTCTGTAGGGCAAACAAAACATTTCTTTAAACAAGCACGGAAATAGGAAAGTAAAATCGTCTGCTTCGTTTAGAATTTTGCATAAACTTACAGGTAACAGTTTGAAAAAGTCGCGTGCACTTCTATTTTTTAGTTTCGCTGTGTTGCCACTACGTAAAAGAATTACTCTCAGTTTTTATGGAATGCCCTTTGTATAAATGCTCAAATACTCAGCTTTGTATAATGTTAGAGAAACACAAATTTCGCAAAAAACTTTACATGGTAAATTATTTAAGTTAATTTTAAAAAGTGTTAAGGGGAATCTTTGTGCAATACTAAGTTTTATGGAGTTTTAGAAATAGGAATTTAACTAAAATATACATATGTGTCTACTAATTTTAATATAAATATACATCAAAATTTCTTTAAATATATATATACAATAAATTGTTCACATATTACATTTATGATTAAAAATCATGTAAAAAGAACTTTATACGAAGAAGTAAAAAAAATATATATATTATTACAGTCAGATACATTTTACCTCATCTAATGTGGCATTCTTAGCATTTATGCGTACACGATTCTTTTTTATTTTCTCTTATGGTACTTTCTTGGGATTAACAAATATCCGTCCGTAATTTTCGAAAATATGCTAGGACTACTTACTTAGTGCCGAAAACAAATAAACTATGCTTATTGAGATAAATAAATGTTAATGTTTATGACTGAGGTTTTTATGTGAATGAAAAGAGGATGTTTATATATTATTTGTCAATGAATAAAGAAAGTACATGTAAAGATTAACTTGCGATAATTGCTATTATTTTTTTTATATATATTTTATTATTATTATTATTATTATAATATGTGTAATCAAAACATCTATGCTTATTATCCAGATGATTTATATACTACTAATTGGTATTTCTAAAATGTATCAATAATAATAACAAACAAGTCAAAAACTTCTCAGTTAAATAAACAAGTGATAAGCATAATCATATAAGCTATTTATACTAAACCTCTGAAATGTATTTAAGTCTGCTTCAAATTATTATGTTAAAAGAAAAACAGTATACAAAAATATTTAGTGCTTTAGTAATAACTTTAATAAAATGTTGTTATTTAAGATAATATTAAATGCAGAAAATGAGAATGTTGAACGGAAAACACGCACATAATTATTAATGTAATTTGTATCACAGCAAAAATCATTGAAATAATGTCCAAATGTTAAACATTCAGGTTCTTAAAAATATTTCAAAAGTTTTATTTTGTTTAAAAAGGGAATTTACTACGGATTTTTATTTTGAGTTTAAATATTTTCTTTTAAATTACTATGTAAATCTTTATATGTATATATTTTCTTAGTTGTTAATTGGAAACCAAAAAAATTAAGAAGATGATAGAGTGCTAAATAAATTATTAGGGATACCGGAAAGGAAAGTCGTTTTTTAACATTAAATAACAATATATATATATATATATATATATTTTTTTTTTTTTTTTTTTAAGAAGTAGTACGTTGTGGCCGAGGCCACCACATGACTTTCTTCTATATTTTCCTATGCAAATTCACTCAGTAAAAATAATTTATTAAAATTATTAAAAAAAATTATTTCCTTGATAATGCAGACGATTTCCGAGAAGTAATATAACACTAAATATCCTAAAAAGTCAATTTTATTGTCATAAAAAAAAAATAATAATAATAATCTCTATATTTAAAGGGGACTAATGTGCAAGTTGTACCTGACGGGACTAAAGTGAAAGTTGTACCTCAAGGGATTAATGTGAAAGTTCTACCGCACGGGACTAATGTGAAAGTTGCACCGAACGAACAAACTATTTCTTTCAACGAAAATGCCTACTAACCCTGAACGATAGGTCTAATATATCGTATCATATTATCTATCGTTTTATCGTAATATAACTCAATACTGATTTCGCTTCCTTCTTCGACTCGTTTTAATACGCATTTTTTATATGCATGAGCAGCCCCCGAAAAACAAAACATTAAATCATTAAATTCATTTTTTTTACTTATTTTATTTCATATTATTTCACGCGCAGTTTTTATTTCCTAATTCAAAATTATTAAAAAAAAACTTTTTCGATATCGCTTGTAACGACACTGATTATTATTAATTTTATTTTCTTTTTTTTCACTAATAATAATAATAATAATAATAAAGATTTTGATGAAATTCCGGCAAAAGCAGAATTTAGTTTAGGACGGAGGACTATCAGTTTTTTTTTTTTTTTTTTTCCAAATAATAACATCGCTTTCAAATTATTCAATTGTATTTTCAATAAATTTTAGATTTCGACAAATGTCCAACTATCGAAATCGACAACGCAAAAATCCCAGATTGATACTAACAGGCCCTCAGTCCTAAAAAAAGAAATTTTTTTACAAGTTTTTATTTTTAATAAATTATGTAAATACCCTTGTTATCAACAACATTTTGCTCTATCTGCCGTGCAAATTTTCAATCACGGATCGATAAAAGTCAATTAGCTTTTTTGCAAAATATCGGGAGATCGAATTTGGACATCAGCAAAATTCTTAAATTTTTAACTCTTACAAAAGTTGTAACAATCGATATAAATGAAAATTTGCTGATGCAGTATCGGGCGAGTATGGTGGACGAGGTACATTTTTCACCCAACTATATATATATATATATATATATTTTTTAACAAGCGTTCTTGCATTATCGTGTTCCAAAATCACGCCATTTCTTTTTCAAAATCCGTAGGGTTTTTTTCATTTAAAAATTAATTTATTGAATACATTGGTTCGCATTTTCATTTTGTCCCGGTTCCAGTACTTCACACGATTGCTTTTTTTTTTTTTTTTTTTTTGTATTTTTTTTTTCTTTTTCAGTTATATCAATTTCAATCGCCAGAATTACAGCATTTTTCTTTGCATTACAACTGCCTTTCTTTTAATAACTGTATAAATTGACTTTGTCATTTTTTTCTGAGTCTTTCAAGTACTGACCTGCCTTCCAAACTGTTTGTTTCTTTCGATTTTTTAATAATATTATCAACAGTTGTTTTTTCCAATAGGTAATGTTGAAGCAATATCACAAGAAACTTTGTTAATCCTGGTGTAATTTAATAACAGTTTCAGGGATCTGTAAATGAGTGCGATTTGGGGTCATGGCTTCACAGTACTGACACACAAGTGTAAACAAATTCGAGTTCCTTATATATAGTCGTGTTTCTACTTAAATAGACCCGTCACTTCGTAATAATAACGTCACTGTGAACTTCTAATTGTTTGGCCTGAAACTTCTGAGGAATCGATTTATATGTATTTCATTATATATTCAAATAACTTCATTGTAAAAATTTGCTAGTTATATATTTCGAATGTACATTAGATAATGTTTACGGTACATTTTTTTTTTTTTTAATCTTTATTTATTCCAAAGCTATTGTTGAAAATTAGTTTGGCCCTAAACTTTTAGACAAAACTGTATATATATGTATGTGCGTTCCTGTGAAAAAATATATTTTACATATCTGTACAACCTTGATCAGAATCTATATGTGCCTTAGATTATAAAGTCAATTATTTATGTTAAATATTAGAATATGCATATTTCATACACTATAAATCCCTGCAAATATTTGCATACATTCAAAACTATACTAAAAGTTAAATTAAAAAAAAATATATAAAAGTTCTAGGTATTCACTATTGGTATATAAATGATAAATTCAGTAAACTCATAACTCATATTAAAAATAAAATCATATTTAACCTGCAAAATACTTTTGAATATGTACAATCGGTAACAAAAGTGTCCGAACACTAGCAAAAATTCCTATGTAAAAAAAGTACACTTAATAAGGTTCTGTTAAATAAATCCTTGTCGAATCCTGTTCTTTGTCAGTGTAAGAACATGATTCTATAAGGATTTATTTAACAAAACCATATGAAGTGTACATTTTTTACAGGAAGCTTTATGGAACGTTTGCAGACGTTATAATGTTTTACGTCGATGTTTCCGCTCTAACGATGACAGTATCTTTAGTTAAACTTGTGTTATTGGTGAGGCTGTTTTACGAAAACAATGAGAATCCATCTGCTGCAGTTCGTGAATTTCGTCGTATAAAGAACCTACGGCGTGGAACAATGTCTACTAAAGGTATACGGGCTATGACTAAGGGAATTGAAGGGACGGGGAAATTAGAAGTTTAGCCTGGAAGAGGCCGTAAACCTGCCACACCGGTACTTGTTGATGCTGTCAAGACAGCTGTTGCCGCACAGTCACATACGTCTGAGTTTGGGGCAGTAGCACACTACAGTTTCTCGACAGACAGGCTATTTTTACAGCACCGTCCATAAAGTGCTCAGAAACACATTGCACTACTTCACATACAAGATCCACCATACCCAAGAGCTGCTTGATAGGGAAAAGCCACAACGTTTCTCATTCGCAGTCAGTTTTCTCAACAGAATGACTGCTGATCTGTCATGGCTTCGGAATATTCTGTGGAGCGACGAGTGCCATTTCTACCTCAATGGAGCAGTCAACACATAGATTTGTCGCATTTGGGATAAGAAAAATCCGCGGATGCACACTGAAATCCCCCCTTGCATTCTCCAAATGTCACTGCTATGTGTAGAATCACGGCGACATTCATACTTGGGCCATTCTTCTTTGAAGAATTAACTGCACGTGTCATGTCACATGTTCTGTTACGAGCCGTCGGTACCATGACACTCAGCAGACGTTTGTTGTACCGCAACTGCAGCAGAGGTGGGTCCTTACATCGACCATTTTCATGCAGGATGGTGCGTGAAGGCACTATTGCACCAACACTTTACAGACGAACGTGTTATTAGTCGCTTCTTTCGTAATACATCGCTACCACGTTCGTCGGACCTAAATCTGTGTGATTTCTAGTCATGGAACCATCTTAAAAAGTGTAGTGCATCGTTGAGGTGTTGTGACGTTGAATGACTTAAAGAACTCCATAACGCTTTATGTGCGAAGCATCGCAACTGATCAGTTTCGATCTGCTGTTGAAGACACTGTTCCTCGACTTGAAAATTTGCAGGTGAATGAGGGTTGTCACATGGAGCACCTTTCCCTACATCGTCCTGTACACGATTAACAACTGCCCCTCTTGTGAAATTTCGTCCTAATCTGTTCTTGTTTCTGCAAACTATTTTTTTTTTCCTCAAACAGCGTACTGTTATTTTCTCCTTTCCTTTACTTAATGTGGTTCGATGACAAGATGATCAGAAACTAGTCTATGAATGTTAATATTGTTCCTGTATTCCGTTTTTGTCGTTTAATATGTTAAATTTATGTTTTTCCTTAAAAAAGCGCCCTTTGATAAACATTTTGGAACTATTTTTTTATTTCGAAATCCCCGTGGGCGCGTCTCGTGTATAGTCTATATACCAAATTTATTGCATTCCGTTCAACCGTTTGCGTGGTAGGATACTGTTTATAAGGGAAGTTTAATCATAACCACCTTGTATCACACAATTCCCGTATAAGAATGTTCGCCTGCACAATCGGCATTCAACATTAATGGAGAATACTAAATTTGAAATTTAAGTAGTTCTGAGTAACAGAAAATAACTTGAGATTATTCATACTTATTGACCATTGAATTACTCATCTCCATATCATCACCGTTCGCTTTACATTAAAATATCTAATTTGATTTTTTTGTTTAATTACAAATTATTTCAAATGTTTTTGAATATCTTTAATTTAGTAAAGCTTGGGAGTCTAATTAAATAACACGACAGAAAAAAAAAAAGAAAAAGAAAAATGTACTGGTATTAATTTTAAAAAAATCGACGAGAAAACAAATGTATTTTTGTATTTTTCTTAATTTATAATGTTGACCTCACAGGCTCCAGACATCAAAAATATACAGCATTTTAAATAAATTTTTAAAAGTATTATGTAAACCTTAAAATAATAATAATAATAATAATATCGGAACACTGTTTATTTTATATTTTTAAATAAATAAATATTATACACATTTATATACATATATATATATATATATATATATATATAGTTAAAATTAAACACATGTGTTTTGCATGAAATCTTCATATATACATAAAAACCTAAAAAGCATTAACTAATACGCGTAAGAATACCTTCCATTTTATTTTCCTTAAATTTATTATTTTATTCTTCTTTTTGGGCACTGTTCTCTTTTCATCGTCAATGCTGTATACAATCTATCACAACATAATTTTATCCTTTTCGACACTCCGGGGAAATTTAGGCTCCCAGACACTATTTCTCGCTTGGTTAGTTCTAGTGTTTCACATAAATAAGAAACCATCATTTTTTCTGCCAATGCAAGCAAATCCAATAACTTCATAACCGTTTATCCTTAGATATTCTTTATAAAATAACAAGATTTTGAATCTTGTACCTAACTTATAAAACTATAGTTAAAGTTACAAGTTTGTATTTCTAAAGTGTTGAAATATATCTATAACGCTTTATTACGACAAAATTATATTTGTTTGTTTTAGTATTTTAATTTATAATTAAATTTTTATGCATATAAACCATAGATATCAAATATATCAAATAATGTTTATATATATATATATAATAAATATAAAATATTTTTACACATAAAAATTATTAATAAAGTAATAATATATTATTTTAAATTATTACTTATTCAAAATTAAATTATTAATTAATATTAGCTTACTGTATGTATCTTTAGTTTGTTAATGTTGTTTTTACATAATCCAATAAAATCAAAATATGTTTATGACTTCATTTCCTCTGCCGATCTATGTGTTAATGTTTTCGTTTCGGTAAATATGTATAGAATTTTTTGTAACAGATATATATGTTATTTGGGATTTTAGCCTCATTATTAAATATTGCGAAATGGATATCGTAAAAGTAGCAAAAATAATTTATATAAATAGATACCCATGAAAATTTTCGATTACATTATGTTCTAAGTTATATTCGTTTAAAGCAAAATACAGAATCAATAATTGCTACATGCTAAATAAAGCTAGTTTTTTTTTTTTTTTTTTTTTTTTTTTTTAAGAAAGATAGAAAATGAAATGTCACGAAAGACTGTGTAAATGTGATGGAGTTTATACACAAACAGCTGATTTATATGTAAATATGTAAAGCGATTTATAAAAAGATAATTTTCGACACATCGACTTAATGAGGGGTAATCAGCACAAAATAAAACACCCTTGGCGCAGAGATACAAGAATCCATCATACGAGAAGCAATCCCATTCATTTAGCGTGCGTATAGTTTCCTGAGAAACGGAAGTCATAGGTTTTCAAACACTCACCATAGTTTGTCTATCTATTGAGTCTAGGAAGAGCAAACAAATGAGAGGCAATCATGTCCCATAGATTCTAAATTGGTGTGATATTAGAAGACATTGAATGGGAAGAAACGATAGCTGCAAGGCTTATCAGCTAATGTGTAAAATGTGCAGTCAAACCTTTTCTTGCTGTTGAAATCATTCTGCAGCCGCTGAATGCAAGTTAGCATAATCAATTGCAGCGCAAAATCGACATAACGTTTTGTAGTCTGTGGGCTTCACTCGCGTGCCAATGGTGACTGTTTTTTAGTGAAATGTTTCCTCAAACCATTACGACGTGTTGTTCAGCGGTAGGGTTTTCAACAATAGTATTTAGATTTACTCTATTTTCCCGCACATCCAATTTCTCGCTAAAAGACAATCCCTAGATATACTCAACGAAGACTTGTTCAATACCTCTATGAACGTGGTATTTCACACATACCACGTGATATTGAACATATTGTAATCTTGACTTAATTTCACGTGGTTCAATACCACGTGAAGTTAAGTCAAGAATCTCGGCATGAGAAATGTAAACGTTTAACTGCTTTCTGAACACCGAATAGTGTATATAGATAGATGGCAATACAGTTTGGTCGGATGGGTTCATCAAAAACCTTTCTGATGGCACAAAACGAATTATTATGGGATGATTTTCATTTTGTGCTTTTGTATAATGATGTTATAGTAGGTTCTTCTAAACATAGTAAGAAGTCATTTCTACAAAATTTTAAGAAAAAAACGGGATTTTTTTTTTTAACAAGGTTAAAGACATGTACGTTTGCGGTTTAGAAAATACCAGATAAAACCGCAGATTGAGTAACGGCATGCGCAAGACAGATATTAAGAAAAACAAAGTTATCAACTATTTCAAGAAAGTAACTACAATGAAGTTGTAAATTTTATATTTAGGTTGATGTTTCTGCAGAAGTTATGTGTCAGATTATGCGGAGCTAGTTCGCTAAGTGAATTAAGTAAAGGGGAAAAATTCTGGAAATTGATGTAAGCGCAAAGGAGAAAATACTATTTATGCAAGGTGCATGGCAAGGCTGAATTATGTAATCTAAACCAGGATGTAGCAAACCATTTCAGATTCGTGTAACTAAAGTTGCAGCTAGTTTATGTTTAATTGAAGCGTTCAATAAATGCAAGTGCAAGAAAATAGATTTTTTCAATCGCAATCTGAATGATGCGCAGAGAAATTGAGCAACTATAGACAGAAATTGGGGAAATTTGTTGGCAATAGTCTGAAAAATATCATCGTAGTGGTGTGGAAATAACTACTGACTACAATCCACTGAATATTTAGAGCTACACAACTCCAAAGAGTTTAAAATTGCTTTAGGTAAGCACAAGGTTAAAAAATCAAAATTGCAAAATTACACAATGACGAGACGTCCTCGACCAAAGAAGTGGTGAACATTTTTTATTAGTAACACACGAAAAGTTTTATTTTTATTTTGTTAATATAGTTAAACACTTAAGTGCAGTTTTATTCTGTAAATATCTTTGCAATCTGTTTTTTTATGCTTCAACTTTTCACAATGACCCATTTAAAATGCATAATTTTAATATTTTTTATCTTAATAGTATTTGTAACATTCATTGGGGTATGCCAAAATTCCTTACTCACTGAAAATTCATGTCTTAAATCCTGAACGACATAAGACGTATTCTGCTCGGTGTTTCATAATTGCCAAAATTATGCTTTATTACTACAGGAAAATATTCATAGAAACGTCTTATATTGTTTTCTAACAGTTTTAACAGATTATGTGTATTTTACTGCAGATTTATTGACCAGTTTTGTAGTCCTTCCAGAAGCCTGAATGTGACATAGGAATTTTAAGAATTTAATATTCCGCAATTCTCTAGTTTATAGAAATGACAGAACATCCTTGTTTGTCTCATTTTCCCTTTTTGGATGAGGTGAAATGGAACACATTGATCAGACGATCAATTCTTCATTTTTCGAAGCCTCATTGTTCGAAATTTACGTGCCTTCTCACGTTTGATTTTTACTGTCACGATCGTTTTTTACCTACAAAAGGGGCACACCCGTATTTTCTGATACGACTTGATATTTTCCGCTATACTACAAGGTTCTCAGCAGTGTTTTACCACCTTTTATTTATAGTAAACTTCATAATTCGTTTGTAGTACGTATCTTCAAAGGAATAATACAAAAAATTGATTTATGTATAAAGTGGTATTCAAAATGATAAATTATGGGCAAAACATTAATTAATGGGTTTTTGGCCGGAACTTCTGCTGAAGGGCAAAACCCGTACATTTTGTCTGCAATATTTTTACAGTATTGGTGTATGAAATTCTCTTACAGATACAGAAGTGTGTATTGACGGTTAATTTCTTACCTTGATAATTATTGTGCAAGCCAACTTCCTTATATGTTGTCTGTTGCCCATTACAATGACCACTAAATATACTCTGGGTTAAAAAAGTAGGCATTTCCTCACTAATCAGTCCTACATCTTTTAAAAAGCTAGAGGCGATAGAAGCTATTGCCCTGTCAAAAATTCTTATCATACCACACATTAGGGTGGTAGCAGATAACTTACTTCTCATTTGAGTTTTTCATGTCGAATCAAAAATGAGTCACCTTCTTTTATTGTTTCTTTAAAAGACGTTTTAAGACGGTAGATGTAGTAATATTATTATTATTATTATTATTATTATTATTATTATTTTTTTTTTTTTTTTTTGCATTTATTCTAATGATTTTCTATGTTCCTTCTTACTAACTTTTTGAGTTTCCTTCCTTTCTAGGTTATTAATGCAAATATTTCTAGCAACTCGTTTGTCATACAAATATTTTGTTCTGTACGGGAATTTTTCTCATCTTTTTCACTTCAATGTTTACAATCAGTGTTTACAGAACAATCACCGGAACTTTAGTTTTACCACGAACGCAAGAGAAGGTGATTGGGCATTTATCTGCTGTAACTTCAAACAATTTTATTTAGCATGAGAGAAAAAGCTTTCAACATTTTTTCTGAAATCTCCTTTTAATTTTATCTCAGTTTTAAAACTTTCAGAAATTGTAACATGCATCAGGATAGATTTTTATTAATTGTACAATTCTGTTATAAGATATAATTGTTATTGAAGCTTTACAGTAAAACCCCCGCATTTGTGAACTAACACAATTGGCAATAGTAAAAATGTAGGCGTTTTCTTAGAATATGATGGCAATCTGAACTTCTCATTGAAACAACCTAAACTCACATATTCAAATGTTAAAAAGTATTCATATTCAGTTCTTTTAGTAAACCAGTCAACCAAAACGCAAGGGATTTCCTGGTATTCACCATTATTAATGGCGGTAAGGGTAAAGTAACACAACTACAACACCAAAAGTTCTGTTTTAAAGTTCTACTGTAAATGCTCTATTTAATGTAAAATTTTAACATAACCCTGCACAACTGTGATAAAACTGAAACATAATACAGTCGAACCTCGTTAATGGGAACACTGTTAACGTAAATTACTTTTAACATGAAATGTTTCCATAATCTCCGTCAAAATGAAGATGACTTTAGTTATATGAAGGTTTGTTACTGATAGCATGAACTACTGATAACGCGAAAAAAAAAATATTCCCCTTTGAGATTAACGTTAACAAGGTTCGACTGTAATATGATCACACTGTTTTCTGACAGCAGATGGATATACACGAAAGAGGATGGAGAATGAAATTGACAAGAGAAATCGCGTCGTTTGGTGGATGGTGCCAGATACAGTGTCACCGAGCCTGATAAATTGGCATCCGAATTTATGTACTATCTATTACTATCACGTGCACATATTCATTACAAAAACAAAATGCAAAAAAAGAAAACATTCTATATGTTAGGTTATCTATGAAATAGCATGTGTGTTTAAAGAAATAAGAAAGTCGAATTTCCGTTATTTTAGGAAACATTGCGACTTATGCGCGACCTAAATTTTGTAAAATATTATAAATATTTTGAAAGATATGTGTAGAATATGTTAAAAGAAAGCATTTGAATGATATTGGAGCAAAAATTAATATCCTTATAATATATATATATATATATATATATATAATTCAACACTTTATTTTCTATTAGAAGTTGTTTATGTAAAATATCTATTTTTCGGCCCACCCTACTGTTTATAAAGAAGGAAGAAGGAAAAATAATTAATATTTTAATGTGCAATCAGGTTAGAGAAGCGGGATATTTAATGATAAGCGCAAGATTTAAATCCCGATTCATTAAAGCTTAACTATTCTTTATACATATTCATATATATATATATGTATGTATATATATATATATATATATATATATATATATTGTAATTAGAGTGGGTTAGTAATACAGTCGAACCTCGTTAACGTGAACACTGTTAATGTGAATTGCTTTTAACATGAACTGTATCCACAATCTAGGTCAAAATGAAGATTAATTTAGTTGTATGAAGATCAGTTACTGATAGCATGAACAACTGAACAAATATTTTATTCCCCTTGAGATTCACATAATGAGGTTCGACTGTATTTATAATAGTGTATGCTTCATATTTAAAATAAGTGATACATCTCTACTTTATGCTTCATGGGAATCATGCCATGATGATGTATGACACGTATGACATATATTTTTGATTGATACTTTATTTTTTATTCAAATTTAATATTTAATTAAGAATTTAAAAGACGAAGAACTGATTCATCATTTTTTAAAAACATTATTCAAATTGTAAATATTAGTTTCCAATAGAAAAATTAAGAACTATTTTGAGACAAGTTACAAGATAAATATGTCTTTAATTTTATTTTTAGAAGACGATTAATATAAATATTTGTAATAAAAAAAAAAACAATTTTCTTCGTCTTTCAATGAAGGAAAAGTTCTTGAAATGGTACTTTTCTTTAAAAATCTCGTTTACTCTTGTTATCGCTTTAAGGATAGAAAAGGTTTTATTCTTTAAGCTTCCTCACTGAGTAAGATTTTACCTTACAAATTCCTCTAGAGAAGAAAAACCTTAGAATTGATATATTTTGAAAACCAAAAGTTTCATAAAAGATAACTGAACATTCTCTGTCAGCAGAAATAAGAATTTCCTGCTTCTTGAGATTGCATTACAGAAAAAATACTAGCCACATTTTCTTGTTATTTATGTGTATATATTTCTTTTTCTATGTAATGTAAGTTCTGTAATGTCCTTGTATCTACTTTTTTCCAGGAAAATAACTGTCAATTTGAGTAATGTTTTAAGTAATATTTTTACACAAATTAAACAAATTAGTTAACTTAAAAATTGTTATATTTGTTAGAAGATAATTGTATATATTGGTGAAATATAATTGGCAAATATCTATTTTGTCTTTGCTCACCTATCGATTTATATATACAAATAAATGAACATCTAAATTTATCACTCCTTACTTTTTATCTCCTATGACAGCTTCGATCATTAAAAGTCGATTTATGTGGTAAAAAAAATAGCATCCGCATTTATATTTTTATGTGTGTTTATGTTTTAAAATTTTATTTAATTTATGTTTTAAAAATCTTGACCTTTAAAAAATGGTTTAAAAAAGTAAAAGAAAAGAAATATTCTGACTGTATTACGTTATTAACTGTAACTTTGAATCAAATCTATTGAAAAGCCTTGAACATAATTCATTTCCAGACAGAAAATTTATTTATTTTAATTGAAGGTAGCAAAAGCGGATATATATATATATATATATATATATATATATATATAATGAAATAAAAATAACATCAAATGTGCACATAGTAAGAACACACACACAAAAAAAAAAACTACAAAAGGAAAAAATATATATACATCTGTGAAATTTATATAATATCCGCTAAAATATTGAATATTCGAAAATATTTCATGTTAAAAGTATATCTTGCTGATGTTATGCATGATATACATTAATTTTATTAAATAAAAATCTAATATAAAATAAATTAAAAAAATCCAAATTTTTAATAATGTTTAGTGATACCATTCAATTAAAAGCAAATTTGTTCACATCTACAAACGATTACACAAATTGGATATTTTTTTTTTCCTTCAAGAGTGTGTTTTTTCAACGTATTTTTGGATACTGATGAAGGAAAATCTGTTCAAATTTTTCATAAAGTACAGTTTTCATATAAAATAAGATTTTTTTTAGGTGAAAGCTCCACCTTTTGAACTTCTATCTAAGTAATTTCTAGGAAAATTTTGGATGGGTGAATGGATGAGTTTCTTACGTCGCACCAGTGCTGCGACATGGGTAATTGGCGACGGTCTGAAATTCACCTCTATAGGTGAGAGACATGATTTCACAAATTTCATCATCCACGAAAGGGGAGGCTCTCCCGTTTCGGTTCCCCCCCAGCTGTATAATTGTTTATGGGAACATGGAGGACATTGGGGAAATGGCGGATTTTACGTGCACCAGCCACCATTAGTGTCTTTGGCGTGTCCGAGTATCGAACCCGCAATCTTCCAATTACGAGCCCGTTGCTCTACCAAGTGGGCTACAGCGGCCCATGAAAATCTAGATGATGCAAATGAAGAACAAGGAAAGCTAATTCATAAATTCATAAATATATATAAATATAGAGAGAGAAGAATTACCATTGGCGATGGAATGATAACATGCTAGCAGATTATTGTGGGATACTGCCTAGCGAATCCCCTCCTCCTCACAGCCCACAAGTAGTGCATAAAAGAGAAATTTCTAAACGGAGCTCACATATAAAGAAACACATTTAAAAGGCAATGGGTGAGTAATAACCTACTATTTTAAATTTCTTTAAAAATAAAAAGTTTTGAATTTGTTATAGGTTGTATTTGAAATATTCCAATTTTCCTCCTTACTTTGCGAAAAACCCTTATTTAATAGGAAGGAACGACAAGTATTGCTGAATTCAGCGCATCATTTTTCTTTTTTTTCTTTTGGGAAAAAATGCGATTTAGAAGAACTACTGGAAAATATATATAGATATATATTTAAAAAAAAATGTAATTTTTTATTACTTTTGAGGAGTACTTTAATGCTAAGCATACAAATGAGCGTCGATAAATTTAATATAGTATTTAACAAATAACAGATTATTGTATGTGGAAACAAATAAATTTTTATAACTTTCAAATGACTAATGGTTTAACATATTTGACATCTAAAAAATGTTTCGAACTATTGAAAAATAAATATAATTTATGTCTTGTATTAAAAAAAAAAAAAAAAAAAAAAAAAATACTTAATTTTTAATTAGGAGTATTTTAATGCTAAGCATTCAAATAAGCGTTGATAAATTTGATACTTTCAACAAATAATACATTATTGTATGTGGACACAAAATATTTTATATAACTTTCAAATGACTAATGTTTTAATATATTTGACATCTAAAAATGTTTTGAACAACTGGAAAATAAATATAATTTATATCCTATTAAATAAATACAATTTTTTTTCTTATTTGATAAGTGTTTTAATGCTAAGCATATAAATAAGCGTCGATTAATTTAATAAATTCAACAAATAACACATTATTGTATACGGACACAAAATATTTTTTTTTTTTATAATTTTTAAATGACTGATTTTTTAATATATTTGACATCTAAAAAATATTTCAAACAATTGGAATAACAATATATAATTTACAACTTATTAAAAAATAAATAAGTAAATAAATAATACTGCAGTTTTTTCTTATTTTTAAGGAAAACTTTAAAGCTAAGCTTACAAATAAGCGTCGATAAAATTAATATATTCAACACATAATGCATTGTTGTATATGGACACGAAATATCTCTTATAGCTTTCAAATGACTAAACTTTTTATATACTTGACATCTAAAAAATGTTTCAAACAACTGAAAAATAAATATTATTTATGTCTTATTAAAAAAAAATAATTATAAAATAAAATAAAATAAATGCTGTGATGTTTCCCTTATTTTTGAGGAATTTTTTAATACTAAGCATACGAATAAATGTCGATAAATTTAATATATTCAACAACTAGCACAAATCACAAAAATAATGTCCGCAAAATCTGATTTTAGAATTTTAGCTAATACATATGTTTTCTTGGTGTGCTGAAACCGAAAATGAAGCCAAGTTGTCTCTATCTTGTATAGATAGTCAGGCTGTCTACCAACGTAATTTCTTCATCTTCAGTAGTTTCTAGTGTGTTTCCATTATTAATTATAACTAATCCTGGGAGCATACAGTCGGTAACAAAAGTGTCCGAACACTAGCAAAAATTCCTATGTAAAAAAAGTACACTTCGTACGGTTTTATTAAATAAATCCTTGTCGAATCCTATTCTTAGTCAGTGTAAGAATATGATTCGATAAGGATTTATTTAACAAAACCGTATGAAGTGTACTTTTTTTGCATAGGAATTTTTGCTAGTGTTCGGACACTTTTGTTACCGACTGTACTATAAAAGTTTCCACGTAATTATATTGGTGTAAATGTTACGAATGAAATGATGTCGGTAGACACCCTGTATTGACAAAAATGTATACGTGGAAGGGAAAAACTGGCTTTAGTTTGAATTTTAGCTTATAGCAAAAAAAAAATATTATAAGGATCATCCAAAACTATTAAACTAATATTTTAGATGTAGATCGGTGGTGTAATTATTATTCTTAATAACCATATTCACAATTCATAATCGAAAAATAAATGATGTTAATGTAAAAAAAAAAAAAAAAAAAAAAAAGATATTTAGATTTTATTTTAATTTGTCTTATTATATATATATATATTTATTTAAAAATCCTATTGAAAAATAAAATTAACTTCAAACTCATACTAAAACATAAAATTCAAGAATAAAACAAACCAACAGAAACTTAACAGAATTAATAAACAAACTAAAACCAAATAGTGTACGAAAAATAACTTTAACATAAACAAAACTAGAAATGAAACAGAGCGAAACTGAAATTAATATGGAGACAGGAGGCATGGCTTACAACATGCACTGCAGGGTTAAACTAGTTCTACGCATGCAACGTTCTCCTCACCTGTCAAGACCAAATCAAAAAAACTAATGAAACATATTCTCTAAACCATCCTTTCTTTGCAAAAAAAATTTCAACTCATTACTCCTTTTAAACTGATTCACGAATTGGTACGTCATACTTTTCACTAAACCTCTATGGAAACCCTGCGCTATGCTCTTACGACACAATTCTACCATATCCTTAAACATATCTTCCAAGTCTGAATTTAATCTAGCTATACGTACTAAACCATTTCTAAACACGTTCTTTTAAACTGAAATATGCACGTTAGATGTAATATGCATTACCTTATTGTTTTAAACTGTAAGTCGTTTCTTTTGTCATATATTCTAGTTAAGTATTCTAGTAAGTATTCTAGTTAAGTATTCTAGTAAGTAGGTAAGTATTTTCATCCTCTAATTTTATATGTATGTCTAAAAAAATATATTTTTACAATTCATGGAAGAGGGTTTCAGCTTTAAATTCTTTGGGTAGTAATGAAAATCAATATCTGTATTTTCACCATTTAACCTGATCAATACAAGGTCATCGATATATCTGCAAATAATGTTTCTCTGTTAAAATGTTCTCCTTTTCATAAATATGTAAGTAGATATCAGCTAGTATAGAGCTGCAACTCCCTCCCCCCCCCCCCATTGGGATTCCGAAAACTTGTTTGGACCCTTTATTTCCCTCATACAGATAATTCTCTTGAACGACAAACATAAACAAATTAACGAAGAAATCTCTATTACTTTCTTTATTACTACATTTATTATAAAACTCTATAACTTTTTCCTTTAAATCTGTTAAATCAATAGTATTATAAAGGTCTGCGAAATCATAAGCATATAGGCTGGTAATTCTATTTGACTTAGTTATTCTAGTTAAGTAAACCAATAATCCACAGCTATTTTTTATTATAAAAGTTTGTTCTCCCAATAATTTTTTTTCAAATATTTCACTCACTTTTTATTAGGTAATTCAAGATATGCTCCATAACCACAAGTCCCCACTCTACATTTCACAGGGTTTTTATGAAACTTTGGCACTAATATTAAATATGGGAAATTTTGGCTTTTCTGTTTTAGTTATATATACATATATCTATCTATCTATCTATCTATCTATCTGTCTATCAATATATACATATAACTATACTCGTAATATATATATACTCGCATAATATACTCGTAATATAACTATACTCGTGTATATATATACTCGTAATTCTAAAATTAGTGAAGGAAAACTAGAAAATTAAAACAGTATAACTAAAAAATAAATAAAGATTATTATTATTTTTTTTATGAGGCATAAAATAAATAGTTTAAAATTATGTATTTTATTTATGTAATGAATTGCCTATTTAAAACTTTCGAGGTATCCCACTGCGTATATTTAAAGCTCCAAAAGAAATATAAACGTCATTGTGTTATGAAAAGCTCAAATATATGAAAAAGTGACGGAAACAAACTTATGAGAACTCAACTGTTTGAGTATTCATAAAATTTTCCATCTCTCTGTCGATCCATCAAAATTTCTGAAATAGGTTGTCACATTCAGATCGAGCAATTGGAAATTTATGAAGCAGATAAACGGAATAAATATCGAAACTGTCGGATGAAAAAATATATCTATAAAAATAAAAATGAAATTCGTTAAATAATCTTTGTCGATATATTCTATTAGACTCATAAATGTCACTTTTAGGATCAATATCATCGCGATAAAGATGTATGTGGTGTTAAATGGCTGTCCGACAAATACATTAATGTACTAATTTCTCGCTTGAAAATAAAATTAATATATATGATTAAATTTATCTCATTAAATCATTATATATAATTTTCTATATATAATTTCATGTTTCAATAAAAAAAAAAAAAAAAAAAAAAAAGCTTTTTTTGTTGAAAATAAATGATTAATATAAAGTAATTTACTTGATTGTTAGAAAGTTTTAAATATCTTTATTTGGATGATAGTAATGTAATAAAAAATATAACACTTATATACCTATATATGGACCGAAACAAATCTTACGATGTTTATAAGTATTTTATTTTTTTTCAACTCATAACATGAAACAACATTTCTCAACATAAATGTCTTATTCATAAATGTACGGGGAGGTACTACAAGACCTTTTGAACTTTTCACTGCCAGATTCATTGCTTTGAGTACAGAAAAAATGACTAAATAACTATATCTCTGTGACCAATAGTTTTCAATGAAAATACAGAAACAAAAAATATGCGATTATATTTGATGTAAGGAAACCTTTATTGGAAACATTAACATTCGTACGTTAACATCGGCATACGTTTACATTGAAAGACGTTCAAAACGTCTACCGCACATATCGATAAATGAATGCAAGAAATGTGGATTGGCTAACTGTACAAGTTGTGTATTTTGTAAAAATAAATGCCACGCAACGTTATCGAACGCATGATACTATCATACGGAAATTATTATTAGTAACTAGATGTAGCATAATAAATAACATTCAAAGCAACTTCATGAAATGGGGCGCACATGCAAGACTTGACTTGCGCAGTGCTTATTTTCAAATTTTTCGTCCGAAAATCTATAAAAAACCGATAGTGATATATCCGACAGTATTTTTTATTTATTTATTTATTTATTTATTTATTTATTTTTTACGATTCCGGTTAAGAAGGCTTCTTTTTTTTTTTTTTCTTTTTTAGCATTTTTTGAGCATTTTTTATATAATCAGTAATATGGCTGCGTAGAGTTTGTGCTGCTTTTCTGGGACGCTCTGTATATACATGTATGATTTCGATTTTAAAAAGTAAATGACACTGTCGTTGGTTCATACATTATAAATTTGTAAAAAATATATTTTCAAAATATACACGCTTTAAGTTTTAATGTAAAAAGTGAAGTTCTCCAGTAAAAAATATTTAGACAAAAATGTCTAAATCGACCTGGAAAGCAAGTAAAATTTTACGTGATCTAAAAATAGTCAAAGATCCAGTCATTTAAAAGGCTTTCGACCCCACAATTCAAAAATTAATTATATTTTAGAGAATAATTTTTCGAATTGTTTAAATCTTTTCTGTTAGTACAGTAATTTTACAGTAATTTAGTGAGTTACCAAGTTATTTTTATCTCCAGTAATGTAGATTGGAGTATGTTTTTACTTGTGTTAACTTCATGGTTCTCCTTGCAGCGGGATATATAACGCTATATTTCAGGGAGACGTGTTTGTATCATCATTTAAAAAATACTATACTGTTAAAAAAAAAAAAAAAAAAAAAACAGATTGCCCTCGTAGGACGTTTTGCAATCTTGCTACAATAGTTCCAAATATACCGTCAGTAAGCATAATTTTAGGGAAAATATTTGGAGCACATTTGGCAAATTGAAACTCTAATTTCTACTTTTTAATATCCATTTCTTTGTACTATTCTTGATTATTTTCAACCGAGTTTTGTATCAAGAAAATGGTACTGGATAACTTAACTTTTCCTCTTGATCCAAGAGTCAAATCTCGTTGATTTTTTTGTTTTTTCGTTTATTAGATAAAATGAATGCGGTCAGTTACTTTATTCTATGTACAAACTGTCGAATTTAAATTCTGAAAGCTTTTTCATTCCAGTAGTTGCTTCAATACGCCTGAATTTTTCCCCTTTCACTCTAGTAAAAGTCTTTTTTTTTTTTTTTTTACTTAAAGAGTTAAATTATTATTTAAGGGCCCTCTTCACTCACCGCCGCCGGAAGCCGAAGCTAATGTTATTCTATGGGAAATTTTTCTTTACAAATAACTTATTAACTAATACATATTTTTAAATTCTGTTTTCACATTCTGAAAATTCCCAGCTGTTAAATTGTCGGACCTTTTTTAAAAAATATATATTTTTATTTTTTTTATATTTTACTTTGAAAGTTCAAAATACGAATTTTCAATTTGAGAATTTTTTTAATTTTGCAATTTCCAAAAAAAAATAAATAAATAAATAAATAAATAAATAAATAAAATAACATTTTTAAAAAAGGTCCGCCAATTTAACTGTTGGGAACTTTCTGAATGTGAAAACAGAATTCAAAAATATGTATTAGTTAACTAATAAGTTATTTGCAAAGAAAATTTCCCCATAGATTAACATTGGCTCGGGCTTCCGGCGACGGCAAGTGAAGAGGGCCGTTAATAGATACTTGGTTTTTTAAAACACAATTAATCACAAAGTTAAGGAGGTATTATAATCTCACTAAAAGAAAAAAAAAAGTTGTTAAAGTCACTCCGCCTAGTAAAAACGTTTATATTTATTAATAGCACAAAGAAAAAAAAATATATATTAAAATTCCCCGCCTCTATTAATTCCTGAGATTTCCCCGCAATGCTTAATCAATACATGCCAAAAACTTTGTATATGCCTTTCTAATAAAACATTACTATTTTCAACAGCACTTATAATTTAAAATAATATATATATATCAGAATTGTTATCAGTTAAACTTCTACATTATGGATATACTCCGCTATAAAATTACTTTTAAACTATAACTTTATAATGCAGCCAAAAGTGTGGACAGAAGTAATGAGGGATGCTGAAAGCTTTATGGATTTATCCGAAAGGCTACAAAGTTATTTGACTTAATCAAAGTTATTGGCATTTTTTTTTATTAAGCAAGTCTTAAAATAAACAACGGCTAAAAATTTTGATATAACGGGTGTACCAGAATAAACTAGACTGATATAAATTGATGTATAACTAAATTTATTTATGTGAAACTCAACTTGATTTTACACATAAACAATATAGATAGAATAATAAATAAAATGCAATATATTAATTTATGCAAATAATCTCTGTTGCTGTTGGCTTTTCGATGTAAGTGTCTGGTCCAACTTAGACAACTTTCCATTATTACGTCATTTCTTATTCACTTTACAGCTCGTTTTAGTTCTTAAATCAGTATTTTTTAACATTTTATTTTATCCCAGTTCATCTGCTGTACAAATTCATCTTAAATTGAGTAATCAAGTGGATTTAATACCTTTTTTCATCAGAAAAAAGGATTATCTTAGTCTAACCTTTTCTGAAATTGTGTCGCACCCAATTAGCGAATGTGATTTTTTTTCTGTTTTGGCTTTTCTATGAGTTTAGGTTGTATTCGTTTTTTGCAAGGTCTTAATCCAATGTCATTTTTAAGTATTCGCTGTACAGATGGTTTTGATACTTTTAGTTTTCTAGCAAGTTTCCTTATGGATATGCTCTTCTTACGTGTCAAAAGACTCTTCACTTATTGAATCAGATTTTTGGTGCTGACAATGCGTGGACAGTCTGGAGGTTGAGATGTTTTAATATTGCCACTCTTTCTAATCATATTACGCCATTTAAAAACAGTGGCACAACTTAAAACACCTTTCAAATGACGAAATATTTTGCTTCTGGATTCTCCACTTTTGTACCAATTTTTGTACTTCTTTGCTCTTCATACTATCCTGTAGTTGCCATGTAATTTTTGCTTTTGAGTTGTTGCACAGATTTTACCAATGTAATTAAGAATCTATAAAAAACGTATATGTCTATATATAATATAAAATTTCCATGCAAATAGGTAATTTTATTCTGGTACATCCGTTATATATATATATATATATATATATATATATATATATATATATATATATATATATATATATATATATAAATATATAGTATATCTATATATATATATCTATATTATATTTATTTATTTTATATTTATATATTATATTTTTATTGTTATATATATAAGAATTTTACTATATATATATATATATATATATCTGTTTTTGGTAGTTTCACTTTTTTTTTTCATTATGTCTTTTTTTTTTTTTTCATAATTTTCTATTCATTTATGCTTATTGTTATATTGTTAGGTTATGTTGCAATTTATAGATTTAAATTTGTCCAATGATATTTTTTTCTTTCTGCTTTTTTAGTATTATAATGAGGATATATATATGTGCGTGTGCATATGTGTGTCTGTGTGTATGCCTGTATATATTTGTCTTAAATTACACTGATGGGGAAAAAAAATCCCAACACCAAGAGACAATTATTGTACAGTAATGAAATTTCAGCAATACATTTGTCTAGGTAACATATTTAATTGATTAAAGTTTCAAGATCACAGGTAGAGCAATTTCAAATGTGAAAAGTTGGTACATTAGTAACCGGTGTAACCGCCAGAATTTTGAATGCAAGCATACAAAAGTGCATGCATTGTGTCGTACAGGTGTCGGATATCAGTTTGTGGGATGGAGTTCCATGCCTGTTGCACTTGGGCGGTCAATGCAGGGACGGTTAATGCTGGTTGTGGATGACGCTGGAGTTGCCATCCAATGATGTCCTATACGTGCTCGATTGGTGAAAGATCTGGTGATCTAGCAGGCCAAGGCAACATGTCGACACTCTGTAGAGCATGTTGGGTTACAACAGCGGTATGAGGGTGAGCGTTATCCTGTTGGTATAGGTGTCCCTGTGTGTCTAGGCCGCAGACAGGTCGCTAGCAGGCGTTCAACTAGCCTCCATCTAACCAACACACGGCTATCATTGCGACCAAGGCAGAACCGGCTTTCATCAGAAAACACAACAGATCTCCACTCCGTCCTCCAATGAGCTCTAGCTTGACACCACTCACGTCGCAAACGGCAGTGGTTTGGAGTCAGTGGAGTGCACGCTACAGGGCGTCTGGCTCGGAGCTGTCCTTGAAGTAACCGATTTGTAACAGTTCGTTGTGTCACTGTGGTGCCAACTGCAGCTTGAATTTCAGCTGCAGACGCAGTACGATTAGCCACAGCCATACGCCGAACACGGCGGTCTTCCCTCTCAGTAGTGCCACATGGCCGCCCGGAACCCGGTCTTCTTGAGGCAGTACCTTCCCTTGACCACTGCGGCCAACACTCATGCGCAGTGGATACATTCCTGCCAAGTCTTTCTGCAATATCTCGGAAAGAAAACCCACCTTCTCGTAGCCCTAGCACACGACCTCGTTCAAACTCAGTGAGCTGTTGATAATGGCTTCTTCGTCTTCTTAGAGGCATCCTTGACTAACATTAACCCACTACGTCAAATCTCAACTGTAAATAACGATCACGAACCTTCCAGCGCTTATTTAAAGCAAATCTCATTTGCATGTTCTTAGTGTCGCTACTAGCGCCACACTTATGCGCGTAGCTCGAAATTTGAATCGACGTCATCTTTCAGATGTATAAACACGCCTACCAAATTTCGTTTATCTAGCACAGCTTCTTCCTGGTGTTGGGATTTTTTTTCCATCAGTGTATGTGATTGTTATAAGCACAAATTTCTAAAAAAATTGTAAAATCTAACAAAAAGTGTTATTCTAAAAATAGTCAATCGCACTCTTAATAAAGGATAAAACATGACGTTTTTTATCGTATACTAGAGAAGAAAAAAAATTTTGAGTCATTAAATATCACAATTTGTACACCTGTTGCAATTAAGAATACAATAAATTTATTATTAATTAGGGGATGCTGTTTTTTATAAACAATTTACTGTTCAGGTAATTACTTGGATATTACATTTCATCTCATTAGAATAAATATTTTGAATTTTAAATTTTCAAACTTTTGAAATTTTAGTATCAAAATTGTATTTATTTCTGTTGTTTATATTTCCTAAATATTCTAATATAAAATTAGAAGAATCTACGTAAAAGCTTAAAGATATTTCAGTCCAGTAATTAAAATATTTTTATTCACTCTGTGGTTAGAAGGAATGTAGAAAGGTTGTTGTATGTGTGATTTACAACGACGATGTTTTATTGACATAATTCTGTAATCATTTAAATTTGAGAATGAAATAAATTGAAACCTTAAATCATTTATAAATTTACATATTTATTTAATTTTTTAGAACATTGTTAATATTTTATTGATACCCGTTACAAATTTAGAAAAGACTCCAACAAGATTTTTTTTTATTATTATTAAAACATATTATTATATTCTACTTATTATATATTAGCATGTTGTTCGGAAAGTAATTTCGTTTTTTATCATATGTGTGAAAATTAACCAGAGTTTTCTTATAGTGCATAATTTTTAATGAATTAAATACTCTCCATTTTGGTCCAAAACAATTTGCTATATTTATGGTAGTAGCATTTTTTCATATTTATAAATTTTCTGATTTTCTCTGGCGAAACACTCATTAAAGTCATTTTTAGCGCCGTCATTTGAAGCAAATGTTTCTGCCGTCTCAAACGTTTTGTAGAATGCTGAACAAGTACGAATTCAATGGATCTTAATCTAGAGAATGTGGTAGGTGTAGTATTATATCTAAATCTAAGCTGTATGCTGTTGTATTGCATCTAAGCTGTAAAAGCTTTTAACGAGTTAGCAAATTTGAATTCGGTTTCACGTTATCTTGGTAGAACAATCCACGTTCACTTTTGATGAATTGCGTTTGTTTGAATCATCCAATGTGTTCATTGGATGACAGTATACGTTAAAATTAATCTTGGTATTATCTGGTAGGAGATCAAAAGGAACATTCACCCGTGAAATCTTACAGAATCACTTTCTTTTTTAAATGAATATCGTGTTTTGAAGCTCTTTGAGCAGGTTCACCATTTTTACTCTATGACCTTTTTCGTCTAAATTAGTTATTCAACACATTTCTCATCTCTGCTGATGATTCGCTTTAAAAATGGATTATTTTATTGACCTTTGAGAATCAAATCACAGCCGTTAATGTGACAGAGCAAATTTCTTTGTACAGGAAAATGTTGCATCCATATCTCGAGTTTAGAAATTAAACCAACGCGTTTCTAGTGATCATGAAGAATCGTATTCGACAAACGTAATTTCTTAGCGATCTCAAGCGTTGATAATCAGCAATTTGTCATTACCAATTCTTTTATTTTGTTATTTTTTTAAATTATATATCAGTTTCATCTAGCGATCCAGAACTTGGTGCATCTTCAACTCAAAATTGACGGAAAGTAATATTGAAAACCAGTTTTGGCACGGACGTTCTGTAAATAAACCGCCTTTATACATATCGGACATTTTTTTCTTGCTTGAACTGTGTTTTAGGTTTCCTTTCTTTGCTTTTTTTCTTTTTAGTAAAATGTAAAATATGCAAAAACTGCCGTTTTCGACTCTCTACCAAAGGGCACAAAACAAATCTGTTGAGCAGAATCAAACGTATTCACAAACATGCGTTGATATATCAACTGTCAAAATGTACAATGGCAAAATGATAATTGAAATGAAAAAATGCAATTAATTCCTCTGGTAGGAAAAACGAAATTACTTTCCGAACAATCCAAAACATTACACTAATTACTAAACAGACAAATGGTGCGATATATTCCATTACTTCTTTGTTTTCAAACTTCTTTTTTAGGTCACGGTCAAATGAATCCTAAGTTGCAAAATCACCATAGAGAGAAAATCCAAACCCATGATTTACTTTAATGTTAACATAAAAACTCAGCACTTCACTTAGTTTTGGTACTTTATAATACTTTATTTTTATAGAGAATTTAAGCATATAAGAACATGCATAAAATTTAATTTATATAAAATCACATCTGTTTGAAATAGACATGATTTATGCATACCTATGCAGTACATGCAAATTGCACCAATTTATATATTTTTAATGATATTTGTACTTTTATCTCCTTAATAATTAAAGAAAGTTTTTAATTCTGTTTGTTAAAAAAGTGTAAAATAAGCATCATTATACCTTCAATAATGAACATTTTACATTTACCTCAAAATTTATGTTATGAATTTAAAAGTATATGTAATTCATACCGTAGCAAATGTCATTTCTGCATTTTAACCGACTTCAAAAAGGAGGAGGTTCTCAATTCAAACCTTTTTTTTTTTTTTTTTTTTTTTTTTAAGCTCATAACTTCTGAATGGATGCTCCGATTTTGGTACTTTTGGTTTTGTTGTAAGTGGCTGAGTCTGAAATATGTCCCATTGAAATATCTTTACAAAATAAAGAAAATACCGGGTCCCCGAAAAAGTCATCCCCGACTCTTTTAACTGCTCTGCAGCTATAGTCATAAAAATGGTATGTAAGTATAGTAAAGTGTTCATGTGCTACGCGATTCAACCGCCTACAGCGCTATCTGGTGGAATACGGCGGAGTTAGCGTTTCTATCTCGAAACGGTTCAAGATAGAGGAAATATGTGAATTACAGAGTTGCAAAGCATCATCGATTTACTACAAAATTACAGTTTGTAGACATTAATGCTAAAAATAGAACACTTAAAACGTGCATTTGTTTGTCCACAATTCCCTAATTTGTGCAAATTTAAACAAATTTGAACTATGTAAAATTCAAAATATGATTATTGTAAGCGGTCACATCGATGAACGCATAGCCGTTTTAAAGACTTCTTAAAGGAGGACGTTCTCAATTCAAATCATGTTTATTGTTGTTGTTGTTGTTGAGTATCCTAGCTTACTACTTCGTAAGAGATGCCTTAATTTTAATACTTTTTTTTTTTTTTACATTTGAAATAGGTCTCATTATGAATTCATTAAGATTTAAAAAAAATTACAGGACACTCACAAATTTCTGTTCTCACTCTGACTTAAGGGCTGCAGCTACACTCATAAAAGTAGTATGTAAGTATCGTAAAGTGGCCATGCGCTACGAGATGCGACTGCTTACAGCACCGCCTGGTGGGATGATAACAGAGTTAGCGTTTCTATCTCGAAAAATAGTACAAGGTACGAGAGAAAAAGGAATTTACGTTCCTCTTAAAATGGCAGAAGAATACAAAATTGAGCATAAACGGCCATTTTCAGGATCGTAAATATATCACACAACTTGAAAATAACATTTATGATACTTGTAGGAACATGACTGATTACAAATATTCTAATAGGATAATTTCGTAAGCTATTCGTTATTTATGATTTTATCAACGTAACAAAATCGAAAAATTTCCATATAAATATGCATTTTGAGGATTGTTGCATTGGAAATAGTAACATGAAAACTAAGCTACGAAATTTACCCTAATAAAATAAATTAATAGATTAGAATAAGATAAATATATCGAAGTGAACGGTGGATAGCCTATTAGGCGGGGATTTCATTCTGTCACTGTGTCAAGCATTTTTTTCAAATTCATTCCTCTTAACATGATAAATATGTTAAAAGAATGACCTGTTCTGGAAATTTATGAATATATATATATATATGATAGGGAACTGAGCAGAGTTCACCTACGCCAAGTAGTTTTACTGATAACTCGGCATATGTGTAAATTTGTTTTCCTGTAAACCATGTTTTCATGTAAGAGATACTTTTCCCTAATTCACATGACTGAAAATATTTTCTAGCAAATAACCTTATTTTTCAAAAGCAATAAATAAAAGGAATTATATATATGCTTTTTTTTTTTCTTTAACCTTACTTGAGCATATAAATACAACCTAATATATTTTAAATGAATTTAAATTATTAGGTTGATAAAATTTGCATTTTCTGGTATGAATTTAATGAATCGTACGTAAGAAAAATGCCATCATGTTCAAGCATCCCCCCCCTTTTTTTTGTGTGTGTCTAATGTAAGTATATTATAGTAAACCTGAATTTACTATGCATTAAATCCTGAATTTTCACATATATACAAATATGACTTGAAACAACAGCATTTAAGCATAGTACATATCTACATTAATCACTATACGTCATTAATGGAACAGTAAAGTGATAAATGATTTGTAGTAAATGTTTAGACAGGAAAATTAAGGAAGATGTAAGATGAAACCATAATTAAATTTAAGCAATATTTTATCATTTTAAACTAGGGTCAGATAAAATGATTAATTTAGATGATTTGATTGCATAATATATGTAATGTAAAATAAATCTATATGGTATAATATTTAAAACCACCACATTAATTTCGGGTTAATTTATTATGCTAAAAAAAAATTTAAATAATGTGTTATGGGAAAGAGTTATTACTGAGTAAAATTCAGTTATTATTTGTGTTTTCTGTATTTCTGTATATATTTGTTACTTTATTACACCAATCCACTATCTACCGATGAGTATTTGGATACATTCAAATTTAGACGTTTTTAAAATTATCTAGAAAACTTCTTGAGCAATTATCTTGAAACTTTAGAAGTATAAAGAACACGTTATACCCCACGTATTTCAACAAAACGTTTGTACTGAAGAGTAAAAAGTGACCAGTAAAAAACTAAGAATCAAAATGATTTTGAATCACCTTGTAAAAAGTAATGGTTGATACGCGTTTTTGCTATAGCATTTGATTATGAGGATTCTTTTAATTATCCGAATCAATTCTTATGAGACTATCACATATATGCATTGAGATACAACGGTTTCTTTAAAAAGTTGCAAAAATTATTATTATTATTTTTTTTTTGTTGTATCATGTATTAGACGCAGTCTAAAACCAATTTTAAGAAACTCAGCGTACTAAGACACATTATACTGCAACCAGAATGAAAAAAAATTAAGTATAATTAAACATAATCATTTTTAACCACGCCTTCGCATGCTTTTAAAAAGTTTCATTTGCATAATTTAATAGCCAAATGTATTCAGCTACGTACATGTAAACTAGAAACTAATGTGGTGGAAAAAAAAAATATCTGGTGTGTCACTCCCTCGACTTTCTCTTACCCTGAAATTTAATACTATATATACAGGTTGGAAATTAAGAGGTAAGATAACGAGTACTGTTATGTAAACCTGTGTTAATCAATTCAAATTAGGCTTTGGAAGAGTTTTATATGATAATTAGTTCTGTGTGAGGGAACTACCGCCCCCCTCAACCCCCCGTTTCATTAATGCACCTGCATTTATATAAAATTTAATTCGGTTATTAAAAAAATAATTCTGTTTTTTAAAAATAATTTATTAAATTTAATATTTAAAAATATATTTTTTATGATAATGCAGACGATTTCCATATTAGAGAAGTGTTATAACACGAAAAAAAAAAAAGTTGAATTATTTCTCAATATTATTTTTTTTGGGGGGTGTGTGTGTGTTAAAAATGAAAAAAAAAAAAATCGGTAAATTTATTTTAAATTATCGCAGATCGATGGTTCAACCATTCGTTTTAAAGGTACTGGCGAGCTCATTTGAAAGATACCCATCATGAAAATTTAATCCCCTCGAGAGGGGACTTCTCCCCCAGTGGGGAGGCGAGGCTCCTACATACACATTTTTTTTCCATTTGATTATCTCTATTACAAAAATATATATTCGTTTCATTTGGTCTATAGATTTTAAACTGTACTTACCTGCATTTTGCCCCTTAGACGCAATGTATTTGAATAATTTTGAATGTCCCTGTACACGAACCATTTGCTTTCATCTCAACGAAAAGCTTACTGTAATATCCCTATATGATACACGTTTAGAATACCGAGTTTGGAATTTCTGCTTCTATTTGTTCTTGAGATATGCTGATAACTGACACACAGACTCACAGACAGACAGACAGACAGACACACAGACCATTCGCTAAAAACATGATTTTCGTATTCAGGTGACCTCAGAACATGTAAATATAACATAAACTCACATTCGAAATTTGACCCTAAAACAATACTTTATCGACCCTATGGGTAAGAGAAAGTAAAAAATTATAACATATATAATGAGCATAATTTTAGGGGGCTTTATCAATCTTTGTTTACAGTCAGTGAGCCCTGGTTTACAATTCGACACTAATTGAATCAAAATAAAAATGTGAGTAAAACCCCTCATTCTTTAGCTTTTATTTTGGGAAGAACTGAAATTCTATTCATTCTATCCTCCTAACTTTTTCAATTTACTCGATATTTCTTTGGGGCTTTCACATAAGTAGCTGAATACTTTTAGCTATTACATTATGCAATTGCAAACCTTTAAATGTTTGCGCATGCGTAGCCAAAAAATATTTTGTTAAAACGCTCTTATTTATATTTTTAAAAAGTGTTAATTACTTTTGCTTTCTTTTGAGGAACCGTTTTGTCTCCATTAATATATGTTTTACCTTTATAAAAATTTATACGGGTAATAAAAAGAATCTTGATAATCACAGGCTATAACCAGTACGCTTTTCAAGCATTATGTTTTACAGGCAAAACAAACGTAATAAATACACGATGCTCTACAATTTTGTGATATATTTATGCAGACAGATGATTACTAAAAAAGAGGAAAGAGGATTACTAATTATTCGAATGACATTAAATAGTGTGTTTTGAAGACTGCTAAAATAATTTCAATAATAGCTATTAGGCACATAGGTGATCATAAATAATAAAAAAAAAAAAAAAAAAAAAAAAGAAAGAAAAAACTTCAGTATTTTTAAATTTTAAGAAATGTGGTTCGAAAAATCATGTGTAGGTAGTCAAGTAGCTGGCATAATTATGTAATAATTTCAATGTACTAACAAAATATTTTTTGTGGATGTACCCATATAGAAATTATCTTCTTATATCGCTCCCTGCGATGTCCTGAATATTTCGAATTCTTCCAGGAGGAAAAACGGATATGTTTAGGAAATCTGAGAGAAAATCTAATTTGATAGTTCTATAAATAATTTTACAGAGGTAGTTCTCGGGAACTACGATGGAGCTACGAAATTCGGAAGCCCTACGTAGACCGCTACTGCAGACATTTTGCATTCCTATGGAATATGCTGGGAGGAATATGGGAAATCTTGGACTTGTCGCGAGAGCTCCTATGGAAGAATATTTGGTATATGGTTACTTATAGATATTTATATTTCTAAGAAAATGGGTCACATAATACAACTCCAGTTTTATTATTATTATTATTATTATTATTATTATTTTATTCACAAGAAATGGCATGTTAGGTGTCATTTTACATGTTTTTAGATGTGAAAAATTCAATTAAGTAATTTTAATAAAAAAAAAAAATGACAATCAAAATATTGACTACCCTGGCCCCAGACATTTTTCTTTAATCATTTTATTATATGCCAAAAATTACATAATTTAAATATGTTTTATCACGAAATTTTTTAATGGTAAATAATCTCCTATTAATAGCTTGTGTTTTAAAATCTTAAATTTGTATTTATAAAATTCTTGGATAAAGTTTTTTTTTTTTTTTTTTTTTTTTTTTTTTTAATAACAAATTTAGCATTTAATTTTCTTAATTCATCTTTGTATGAATATTTCTTTCGCTAAAATTTTTGGATTGACACATAAAATTTATTGAATTACAATCATAAAAATAAATAGCCTCGTGTAATCAATATGATAAACTAACACATTGCATTTACAAATATACAGCACATACCACGGTGATTTGCTTTCTAACAATTGATTTGACTTACATGTTGCATTCTCTGAAACAATCAGATTGCACGCAAGTTTGAATACTGAGTATATCGACATATGCAAGTAATAAAGGATACTGGTGTTTGACATTTATAAATGTGAATGCTATTTCGTCAGTTTAAGTAAATATCGAATATGTATAAATCAGTAGAATAGAGTTAACATCTACTGATTTTTTAATTCATTTATGACATGCAAGTTAACTTTTATACACATTTAATGAGGTATATGGAAAAAATATATATGCGTTAAGAAAATAGGATATTATTTTTTATTTTTTTTTTGTTTTTTGGTAAAGAAAAGTAGAATGAGTTTTATATTAATAATTAAATGTGTAAATTTGAACATGTGATAAAATGCCTAAATATAGATTTAAAAAGGTACTGTTAATGTAAGCAAATGAACTTACGTTGAAATACATATACAAAGTATAGAGAGAGGGAGAACTAATATTATTAATTAATTTATTTATTTTTATTTTTAATGTAAATGATTATTTAAAAAAAATAAAATAACTTTATTTTTCAAATTTATTTTAATTAAGTTTTGAATTGGTATGCAAAATACATTGACGAATTCATCTTGACATTCACAAAAAATTGTTTAGTCATTTTATAATGTACCACACTGTGACAGCCCAGTAGTTTTTTGAAAAGTCATATTACGAACCCTACAAGGCTCAATTTTTGTTTAGTGCGCGACAAAAATATATAGGTTGTAATTAGTGATCAGAAGATAGGGAAAACTTATAAAAATAAAAATGAAACTATATTTTACGGAAAAATCAACTTTTCAGCTCAACGTACGTATGTGGAACATACATAAAAATATGATTTACTAATACGTGTACTATTGCAATATTAAAAAAAAAAAAAAAAAAAAAAAAAAAAAAAAAACTGATCTCTGTAAAATATACACTTCGTTATAACACACAGTGTTTTTTCCCCAGCAAAAACTGTTCAATAACTAATCTTTTTTTTTTTTTTTTTTTTTTTTTTTTTTTGAATTCAGACAAACGACTAACGTATCACTTTCATTCAAATTTCACACTGAGTGCACTATAACAAAAATACGAACGACATCTTTAGGTAAAGATTCGTATTACTACATTGCTAAATGCCAGTAGTTTCTATCAAGATGTTAAGAGATGTCGCTACTGACAGCTTTATAGCTATAGGAATGATTAAATTCAGTGTTCCACAAATGGAACTGGGTGCCTTGTAGGGTTAAGGTTAATATAATTATGATCATATTAACCACCCCCCCCCCCCAAAAAAAAAAAAAAAAAAAAAAAAAAAAAAAAAGATTATATTAACCATACTCGTAAAAACCCAGTTACATGCGTAGAGTTGCTGCTACTGAGAAAGTTCTAAAATGTTGATTTCACATACAAAGTAGAACTTCACACTAAAGACAGCTTGGCAGTTGCAAAAAAGTTTTAACATCTCCCAAGAAAGAGTGACCCACATGTTGGATAGAATTAAAATTTTATGATGAAGTTTGAATTGCCATTCATTGTTTTAAATCTAGCCAACACGCTGATGAAATGTCTTTAGAAAACATGAAGTTGCGGGATAAATATACCAAAAATTATATTGTTTTGTAAAGTACCAGTGAAAAATCCTGTCTTATTTTCAACGTCCAATGATATCTCTTAACATAATAGTGAAACATGTCAGGAATAATCAAATGCATTTATAGTTCAAAACAACATTGCTGATGTCTCAAATGCCAAATTAAATATACGGATTTATTTCAAAATGGGAACAAATGCAAATTGTTATTCCAATAACTAACAGATTTTTTTTATTTTATTACATTTTTTGAATAAATAAATAATTTTTTTCTTATTTACTTTCTTCTGTAAAATTAAGGCTTTAATTTTCAATTTCAAAAGGAAATTTGTTTATTTATTTATTTATCTTTTCTCACAAATTTAAAAGACGACATGTACAAATAATGGAATTCAAAATTTAGAATTTGAAAGATATTATTTTTGAATCAAATATCCTTCAAATACAAAACAATGAATATGTCACAGTATAAAAATAAGAAAGATTAAAGCTTCCTCCAAATCATATGCATTTCTTAAGTTCTAATATGAAATTTTCTTTATAAATCTGCAAAATTTTATATAAATAAAAATAACGATTTTGCAATATATTTCAAAATTAAACGACTAAATTTAAGTCTAATTTAGAAAATACCAACAAAAAATACTTCTGAAAAAAATATATATAACAAAATAAATAAATAAAAGTATAAAGAAGTAAAAAGAATGGAGTTCAAAATTTAGAATTTCAAAAATTCTACTTTTGAATCGGAAATCCTTAAAATACAAAGCAATGAAAATATCGCAGTATCAAATTGTGAAGTAGTTACATTGAATCCAACTGATATGCAGTTCTTAAGTTCTAATAAGAAATTTTCATAATAAATCTGCAAAAATCTATATAAATAAAAATAACAATTTTGCATTGTTTTTACAAAAATAAAGACCCAAATTTAAAACAAAACTAAACGTCTTATATTTACAAAACAAAACGAAAAAGTAAATAGAATCTAATGTTTATTAATCTAATTGTTTTATTTTTATTATTATTATTATTGTTATGTGTATTAATAATAAACATTTTAGATTTTACCTTAGAAAAAATAATCTGGTGTGTTACTCACACTACTTTCTCTTACCGTGTAAATACTATAAATACAGGTTGGATATTAAGAGGTAAGATAACGAGTACTATTATGTAAACTTATGTTAAACAATTAAAATTAAGCCTCGGAAGAGTTTTATATGATAATTAGTTCTGTGTGAGGGGGGCTGCTACACCCCTCAACCCCTCCGTTTCATTAATGTACAAAAAACAAGCGATGAATATTTAGCTTAAAACATACATTATTTACCATATCACTATGAGAAATTTATTTCAATTCCCGAACAGCTTTCCTCGAAATGGTAAAATATTATTAGTAAAACACATCCACTAACAACAAATATCTAGTGTATTGGGACCACAACACGACTTTCTTATATATTGTCCTATACAAATTCACTCAGTAAAAATAATTTATTAAAATTATTACTCAAGGCTCCCACATACACAATTTTTTTCCCTGTTGACTATCTCTGTTACACAAAATATATATTCATTTCATTTTGTTTAGTGCAGTCTATAAAGGTTAAACTGTACTTACCTACAATTTCCCCAATAGACATAATGTATTTGAATACTTTTGAGTGTCCCTGTACACGAACCATTGGCCTCATCTCTACGAAAAGCTTAGTGTAGCATCCCTGTATGATACACATTTAGAATACCAAGTTTGGAATTTCTGCTACTATTTGTTCTTCAGGTATGCTGATAACAGACAGACACACAGTTAGACGCACAGACCATTCGCAAAAAAAACATGATTTTCGTATTCAGGAAACTTCAGAACATGTAAATATAACAAAAACTTACGTTCGAAAATTTGACCCTAAAAGAACACTGGACTCGGGTAAGAGAAAGCAATAATTAATAAACAACAACTAATATTGATCTGTGTACAAATTACAAATGTGGTCAAACGAAATACTTTCAGTATAATTTTTTTAAGTTTAAAATGTTAATATTGTAATTATAAAAATTATGGTTTTTTTATTTTATAAACACTATTAGAAAAATGTATTTACATCATTAATTTTAATGTACCATTTACAAAACAAATTATCGTGATAAATCACTTAAATATTTTAATGATTTATTAATATAATTTATGAATATTAGCCATTTTTCAAAATAACAATGCAGATGCCTATGCTTTTATATTTAATGATATTCTGAATAAATTTATTTACTGATCAGAAAATCTGTCTTCACAAAAAGTCGCCTATAGTTGAATAATTAATCTGTTTATTACGGTTGATAACTCGAAAACCAAAGCTATCTGTCTCCATTATTGACAATTGTAGAAGTAGGTCGTCTATGCTAGATTTGGCTGAAAGAAATATTGATACGTAAATCGGGTGTAAATTGATAAATGCTTCTCATTATCTGAGTGTAACTGATTTCCAGAACAAAGTTATTTAAAAGTAAGATTAATATATCTTTAAGTAGTTAGAAACTATGCAAAATTTTTGAAGTACACTTTAGATATTTAAATAAAGCATTTTAAATAATTAAAAAAATTAGAAAAAAAAAATGTCTGTGTTTAGTTTGTTTTTAATACTCCAAATTTAAGTTTTCTTTATTTAAAAAAAAAAAAAATAAATAAATAAATAAAAAAATACTGTTCAATCAGTTTAAAGAAGAAAACAGAAAAATAAATGTTTCAAATCATGTGCAGGTACCATGTTATTTGGAAACGTATTATGTATTAAGCTTTTATGTTTATAAATATTTTTAAAATTGTAATCATTCAAATGTATTTATGTTAAATGATATATATATATATATATATATATATACAGCCATTGTAAGAAAACATAAAAAAGAGCAAAAAGTAACATGGGTTTTAAATTAAAAAAGAAAATATGTAGGGCTCTATGGATAAGAAAGTATTCATACATTTTACAGTAGAACCTCGATTATCCGAACCTCGATTAACCGAAACTCTCCTTTAAACGAAGTCGGTTTCTTTTTTCCTTTTTTTTTTTGCACTTTCTACTATCATCCAAAATTTTATCTTAACAAACATGTATTTTTAAAGTTTTTTTCCACATTCCTTTTGTATGCAGGCCGTCTTTTCCAAACTACGAGTGCAGATAAATATTTTGGAATTTCCTTTTTTAGAATTTCTTCTCGCAAGCTCAACTCTTGGTATGAGTGTACTCTTCTCCACTTTCATACGTCCCTGTTCTAAACAAAAGCACACCCCATTTCGAAATGTGGAAGGTCATTCTGCCGAGTCTCAGAACAAGCGAATGTTAATGCACCCTCTGATTGTAAGCAAGTGCAAAGAACCTAACCTCGTTTGCCGTCTCAAGAACAGAGAAATTTTCATTGCAGCAGAATTTGAAAATTTTTGTCACTCTGTGTCACTTATGATTTCTCTGAACTCATGCTTTGGAAATTTGTCATATTTGAGAGTGTCCTGAAAAAAACGGCGGAGAGTACGAGCCCTGAGATGATTATTGATGAATTCTCCATTATCCGAAAATTTCGGTTATCCGAAGTAGGTTCGGTACCAATCACTTCGGATAATAGAGGTTCTACTGTATTTGGAAAAAGTAACACATATTAATATGTATTTGTTTACACTATGTATAGGTACAATCATTATATATAACTACAATTATACAGTTAATTAGAAAATTATATATTAACAATCTCTGAAATACTTATTTACTGCCTTTTCCATAGCAACTAAATTCTGACTCAATGTGATTCTCCAAACAAGTTGTACATTCACACCTTTTAACATATATATATGTGTGTGTGTGTGTGTGTGCGTGTGTGTGTGTGTGTGTACGTGTGTGCGTGTGTCTGTGTGTGTGTGTGTGCGTGTGTGTGTGTGTATACATGTGTTTGTATTTCTGCGTGTATTGAACGTACATTTATATAAAATATACGTATCTATTATATACAATATGTATATAATACATACAATAATACAGTATTCTAAGTTAAACAAAGAAAAACAGTTTGATTTTCAACTGAATGACATTATTTACAAAATTTAAATGCTTTGTTTTAAATTGTTTTTCCTTCATAGGGTTAGTCTTAGTGAATTTGCTGAAACACAGGTACACTAATAAATTTTTGAAGATATTAAAAATTAAATGAAATCCCCACAGGGCTTGTGTTTAAAAGTAATTGTTACAAAACTTTGCGTAAACACCATAAAATATAAGGTTTCGCAATAGTTGTTTTGACTCAAAAGAAAACACGGCCCTTCGACAGACGTATGAAGTAGGCACTCCTGCTGCAAACAAAGCGAAGATCACAAAACGGAGTTTAGTAAAGAGCAAAATCAAGTAAAGTCGAATGTAATTATAAATATAGGTGTGACCAAAATTATGAAATAAATAAAGAAATTGTGCAAATAAATAAAATTAAAAGATAAAAGAAAGTATGATAATAAAAAATATAAAAAATAAGAAAACGAAACGAAAACCTAAGTTATGTGAGCAATTTCTAAGTTTAAGACAAGAATACAATGGGGGAACTATCATTAACAAGTTTTTTCGAATTTTTAGATATACAAAAAGGTTCATGGATAACCAAATGAGAGAAGAGATAAGAGAAGAAATTATGTTAATTTTGAAAAAAACACAACGACGAAACAATACGTGAAACAATAGAAGATTTGGAAATATATCTTCATAACGGACATCCTGATGGTGCCCATTTATTCTATATGTCAAACGTCTCCTATTTTGACCAATCTAACTTAAATTACACGGTGGAAAAGATATTAAATAAACGCCAGAACGGTTTTCAGTAGGAATGGGATCTATAAGGAAAGATAATTTAATTTTGGTGTGGGGTTTGTAAATGACTTTAAAAGCGAACGGTGAAAGAATTTTAGAAATTTTAAAGACACTGCTGAATATTAAAAAAAAAAAAAAAAGGTAAAACTCCTGGGATGAGACAGTGATCGTTTATTTTGGAATGAATTAATTAATTGAAACATATCTTTTTTTTTTTTTTTTGGTCATATTTTATAATTACCTGTACTGAACTATTTGCTCTTTTATAGAACAGAGATCCGACTTGTGTTTATGTTTATTGAAATCTCAAGACACAAATCGCCAATTCTTACAACCATACTTTTATATTCTTCATTATTACTACTTATTACCACGCCCACAAAGAAATGTTTATTTGTTTAATGACAGGTGTCTGTGATCATTCGTCTGCAAAGAAAAAATCGATTTCTTGGAGAATTAAGGTTTAAATATAGATTTAGTAAAAGGATTAGAGTAAAAGGATTTCAGTAAAAGGATTTCACTTTTATTTGAATTTATATTTGCATAAAATGAAAAATGTACATGAATAATAAACCGCTGCTATATTAAATTTTACTATTAATGTTTCGTCTGTATAAATGTTCGATTTGTAAAATGAAGGTTTAAGTTACATTTTTTTTTTTTCTTTCTCTTAATATAGATATACTATGTATATATCTGATAACGTCTAATATCTTATCCGATCGAACTAAACGTTAGTAAATACCTTATAGGTCACCGTCCCAAAACTAGTATAGAATTTAGCGAGTGCAGGACTTAATCTATATATATAAAAAAGTAAACTGACTGATTCACTGACTGATTCACTGATACACTGACTCAACACGGTTGTGGCGATCCTATGGGAGATAGAGTCACAATTTTTAGTGAGCAGGTTGATTTTAGGACACTGACGCTCACTAAGACGGGATTTTGCGAAATACCCCCCCGTTCCCCCCCGGGGGGGCAGAAGGCAAAAACCACCTTTATAAGCATAACTGGGCTCCAAATTGCTTCACGGTGAAGAAATTGCAGATGGGGAGACTAGACTTGAATACAAAAAAACCATTTTCTGCGATTTCGGAATTTTGGATTTTTAAGGGGGGTAGGGGGTAAAAATGAGATTTTCGGGGGCGCATAAGGCAAAATCACATTTATAAGTATAACTCGGCACCAAATTACTTCACAATGAAGAAATTGCAGATGGGGAGACTAGAATTGAATACAAAAAAATCCTTTTCTGCGATTTTGGAATTTTTGATTTTTAAGGGGGGAAGGGGGTAAAAATGATTTTCGGAGGTGCAGAAGGCAAAAACAACTTTATAAGCATAACTCGGCTCCAAATTGCTTCACGAGGAAGAAATTGCAGATGGGGAGACTAGAATTGAATACAAAAAAATCCTTTTCTGCGATTTTGGAATTTTTGATTTTTAAGGGGGGAAGGGGGTAAAAATGATTTTCGGAGGTGCAGAAGGCAAAAACAACTTTATAAGCATAACTCGGCTCCAAATTGCTTCACGAGGAAGAAATTGCAGATGGAGAGACTAGACTTGAATACAAAAAAATCATTTTCTGCGATTTTGGAATTTTTGATTTTTAAGGGGGGAAGGGGGTAAAAATGATTTTCGGAGGTGCAGAAGGCAAAAACAACTTTATAAGCATAACTCGGCTCCAAATTGCTTCACGACGAAGAAATTGCATATGGAGAGACTAGACTTGAATACAAAAAAATCATTTTCTGCGATTTTGGAATTTTGGATTTTTTAAGGGGGAAAAGGGGTGAAAATGATTTTCGGAGGCGCAGGAGGCAAAAACAACTTTAAAAGCACAACTCGGCTCCAAATTGCTTCACGGTAAAGAAATTGCAGAGGGAGAGACTAGACTTGAATACAAAAAAATCCTTTTCTGCGATTTTGGAATTTTGGATTTTTAAGGGGGGAAGGGGTTATAAATGGTTTTTGTAGGTGCATAAGGCAAAAACAAATTTATAAGTATAACTCGGCTCCAAATAACTTCACAGTGAATAAATTGCAGATGGGGAGACTAGACTTGAATACGAAAAAGTCGTTTCCTGCGATTTTGGAATTTTGGATTTTTAACGGGAGAAGGGGGTATAAATGATTGTCGGAGGCAAATTTAGAAAAATACGGATTTTCGAGTAAAAGTAATAGCTCAAAGATGTAAAAAAAAAAAAAAAAAAAAAAAAAAAAAAAAAAAAAACGCCAAGCGTCTTCTTGAAAATATTTCCAAAAACTCATTTTTTGATTTTTTCCGATTTTTTTTAGGGGGGGAGGGGGGGGGGCAAAAAAATAAAAATAGTGTCAGATCGTTCAAAAGTGGTACATAGAGGTTTTCGATACTTACAAATCGATTGCGGATATTTTCGAATTTGTAAAATTATTAGAAGGGGTGGGAAGGGGTGGGCAGTATGGGAGGGGGCTATGGGCAAAAACAAATAGAAATACAGTTAGGCCGTTCAAAATTGGTACCGATAGGTTTTAAAGGCCTGCAAGTCGAATGGGGATATTTTCGAAAGTGTAAAGTTATTAGGAGGGGCGAGAAGGGGAGAGGGGAGAGGTGGGGGGCAAAAAAATAAAAATAGAGTTAGATCGTTCAAAATTGGTATATAGAGGTTTTCGATACTTACAAATCGATTGCGGATATTTTTGAATTTGTAAAATTATTAGGAGGGGCGGGAAGGGGGGGGGTGGGCAAAAACAAATAGAAATAAAGTTAGGCCGTTCAAAATTGGTACAGATAGGTTTTAGAGGCCAGCAAGTCGAGTGGGGATATTTTCGAAAGTTTAAAGTTATTAGGAGGGCCGGGAAGGGGTGGCGGAGGGGCAAAAAAAAATAGAATAGAGTTAGAGCATTCAAAATTGGTATATAGAGGTTTTCGATACCTACAAATCGATTGCGGATATTTTCGAATTTTTAAAATTATTAGGATAGATGAGAGGGGGAAAATAAGGCGAAGGGGGCGAAGGGGGAAAATAATAGAATAAGAGTTAGAGCATTTTGGGAATTTTTTCTGAAGGCAGTGAGAACCCGGTGCGACATTTTTCCTAATAAGGTTTTTTTTCTGTTTTTTTTCACGTGATAAAAATGAATGCAATTTTGAGAATTCAGTAATTATAGCGATTTATTTAAAAATAGGGACCAGCGAAGCGGGCGTTGCCTGCTAGTTATTTTATAATCACGTAATGGAAAATATTTTATCGTTATGGTCTACTCAAATTATTTAAAATGCGACAGCGTCTAAACGCCTATTTGTTATTGAGGTATAAATACGCAGGTATGATATAAGAGATAACTTTGTGAGGTCGAGACTATAGTAGGTCACCACAGGTTTGGTTTGAAATTATGCTGAATCCAGCAAAGTAATCAGTTGGGATAGTTAAAATGCTTCGGCGCCAGTAACTCGGCGAAATTTTAGGTCGGAATAATTTTGTGTTGACATAGCACTGCAGCGAAGGTAGTAAGTTGCGAAGTGTAGACAATTGTGAAGCGGTTCTAATGTTTGGTTGAAGGGAAGTTGGTGGAAGGAAGTATAAGTAGGAGATTATTTTCGTAAAGTGTGTGGTGTGCAGCAGTGGAGTTTTGTCCGACGTCTGTCCACGCTATAATTTAGGGCTTAGCGCATGGATTAAGTTATATTTCGATAATTCAGATCGAATGTTATTAAAGCTAATTAATTTGATGAGTGTTGATGTGCGGTGTTGTTCGTATTAGTGAATAGAAAGTGAACCAGCCAGGAATCCGCTGATTAATTTGAAGTTCACGTCAGTTGAGGAAAGGAGTGCATCGTCGCTAACCCTCTTCTACATTCCGTGGTGAGATATATGAAATTATTTCTTATATATATTTGTTAAAGTATTTAAGTGCGCTGATTGAGTTACGTTATACCAGGACAACCCTCCCTTTATTCTATTGAATAAATTCTTAGTTTCATTTGATATTTGAGTCTTGTTCTTATACTTAGTTACATAATTTAAAATGGGGTCTGCGGCAATTTAAACCTCACAACTTCAAAATGCTTTATTTAACTAAGCAATAAGTTTATATGTATATTATAAATTACTGCACACGATACGATTTGTATACATTTTGAAGAGTTTATATATCTATATCATACTGCAATAAAAGAAAAATTATCCCCTCATATAATTATTTAGATAATCCAATTAAATAATGACCTTAATGTGTTATTCAAAACCAATATTTCTTCAACTATTTCTTTTTTATGTATTCTACAACGCGAATTCAGTGAAAGGAGTTTCATCAATTATTAACCATTTAAATAATAATGATAATAATAAATAAATAAATAAATAAAGGTATTTGGCAATGAATTAATTCATTTGTTTCAAATTTAAAGTAACTTACATTAAGTGTTTTTCTATTTGTGTCAAATTGTTTTAATAAATGATTTTACAAAATAATATATGTTATAATTTAAAATCCTTTTAAAATATATATCAGTAATTTTAAAGAGGGGAATTAATTTAAACAGCATTAAAATATATTAGAATTTATAATTTCGAGTATAATTTAAAAGTCATTAGTATACTTCGGATTGTTTACAAAATTAAATCAATTAGTTTTTTTTTTTCCCATTTAGACTTTTTTTTTATATTAATTATTAGATTTCTTTATATATATATATTACTTTCAGAACATACATACATAAAAAAATTATTGCAATTATGAGTAAAATCTGAATTTGAGATTTTGGTGTTTCTACACGTTTTAAGGTGCACTGAGTTTTTATTGTTGTTTAACGGTGATGTATGTATGTATGTATGTATGTTTGTATGTGTTTGTGTATGCGAGTGAACACAACAGCGTCTAAACGTTTTGTCCGAATGATCTGATAAATAGTACGCGTGTTATAGGTTACCGTAACAAGAACCTTATTGATTTTAGTGACTGCATCAATTATAATTTTTTAAATGGCTATTAAAGTGGCACAAAGATAGATTGTTTATGATTGTGGAGAATGGACTCAAGTTATTTGAAGCGCGGCAACATCTAATCTTTTTATTAAATTGAGCTAAAAATTGTAGATATAGATTATAACTTACCTCCGCAAGATGTCTATGTCTATGTGTTTTAATAAGGACAGTGCTTATAGTTCTTTTACAGGGACGCAAAGAAAATTTCATAATTAGGCCAATGGACTTAAATTATGACAAGTGCAATAGTGTCTAAATTCTATATTCGATTAAGACATTAATGTATTAAGACATTAATGTATGCTATAGTTAATTATTGCAAAAACTTACAGATTTACATGAGTATAGGACTTGTAGATTTTCTTTTCTCTCTCTCTCTCTCTCTCTTTTTTTTTTATTATTACCGGAATACAAAGTAGGATTGTTATACAAATTTAAAACATATTGAATGGCCTTTGAGCTAAAACTATTTAAAGTTCGCTTTTTTATGTTAAATCGTTTAAAACATAAAATTAAAAATAATAATTAATTAAATAAATAATAATAATAATAATAATAATAATAATAATTTGATATTTTGCGAGATCCATCTTCTTATTTTTTCATTGGGACGCATAAAAGTATTTGGATACATTACGCTCTATTAAGCGACATACAACTTTAGGAAACATCTTTTTTTTATGATTTTTCCGGGTTTTTTTTTTATTTAACGAGTTGTCTTTTTTTAAAATTATTTAAACGACCATCAATTACTTAATGTTCGAAAGTCGATTACAGTCACTACATATTTTCTTTCTTTCTTTCTTTCTTTTCTTTCTTTCTTTCTTTTTTTTTTCCGCTGTTGTAATAGTTTGAAATCGCTCATTTTTTTTCCTGTTTGTAATTGAACATTTGCAAACAAATATTAAGATGCACAGTTATATTTTAGCTTTCTTTGCCGTGTCTCTGATCAAACAGCCAACCAGTGTTGCCTGGTGTATACTAGAATTTTATTTTTTACATGGCTAAATTTATATGAAAGCAATCTATTTTTACAAAAACTAAAGTAAGTGTACTTGAACCAACAGCTTGATACTCTAAAATTTTACTGGTGATAAAAAATAAATTTGTAGTATTCATCCGGCAAACCTGTGTGCAACAAAGGGCAGCAATTAAATATGTAAAGCAATTCTAGAAGGAAGTAATGAAATAAGCACCGGTGATTTTTGAATGAAATTGTGTTATTTATTTAATCAATTAATATTTTATTGTTTTTTTTAATTCAAATTTATTTTTTTCCATTATCTGCTTGTACATAAATATCTGTTTATTTTGTAATAATTATATATATTTACTTTCTATTTGAATTGTTTATAGTTTGACTTTTTTTATTTCATATTACTTTCATTTCATCAACTATTTTAATATAATCTCATATTTACTTTTCAATCTGCTAAAAATAACAAATAAATATGCTTTAAAAATGGATCACAATATAAAACGTTTTAATGTAGGAAAAAACAAAAAAAACTTGAAATTTATAATAATTAAGATGTTTTAAAATATGTAATACTAGGACCCCATGGGGTAGAGCTTCGTTTCAAATCACCTGACTCCCGCTACACTGCCCACAGATACATAGAAAAAACTTGCATGCATTGCTTTATTTAAATATATTTTTATAAATTTTTCATTAAAGATTTTAATGCCCACAAATCTCTGATGGGTTCCCCCCTACCGATTTCCGAATGGCAACCCATGTATACTACGCGAACAACGCCTCATAGTCTCCCGGTCGTTTTCTTTAAGATAAACTGTGAGATGATTTATCTTGTACCTAACACCATCACAGTGACCAGTGACAAAGCTGTAGTATCCAAACTATCTTGGATGAAACGGGCTATTAACATAAAAAACGCCCAATTCAATTAGCAGACAAATATCAGACAGAGCAATAGCGTTAAACACGTTTAGAAAAATGTGTACTCGATCTACAACACGTTCAGCACGTAGATTGTAAAGCGAAGCGACATGTCTATATACATAATCTACAAAAAACAAATGTTATATATATATATATATATATATATATATATATAAATGTTCCATTTATAACAACATATTTTAGCATCATATACATTATCAGCACTTTACTAGTAAGTATAAAAAAATTATAGTTCTAATGGCGCCTATTTTTGTGAAATGCATATATATATATATATATTTTTTAATTTTCCGATATGCTGTTTTTTGTCTATGCTTTCCGCAAGCATAATTCGCCTTTTTTTATTCACAAAGATTTCATGTGCTACTTGGTTTAAAATGGCTCCCCTGAAAGTGAAGTTCTTAACGAAAAATGTCCGGTCTACTTCAGCGTCAAAAAAAAAAATATATATATATATATATATATATATATATATATCAGCTTTCCTACCAAGCATACTATTCGTGCGAAAAACATATTTATTTTTAAAATGTCTAAACCGCGAAGATATTACAACTTATGAAAAATTATTCTTAAAAAACATTCTGGTCTTTTATTATAATTATTATTAGTTTTTCATTTTAAAGTTATAATGACATCATTACGTCATATCGATTTAATTTTTGATATTTTTTTTTTTTTACTGTTTGTGTGAAAATACGTTTTATTTTATTTTGAAAAAAGAATGAACTCGTAAACTTTTTTTGGCAACAATTAAATTTAAAACTTTTATTGAAATGTTAATTTTAAAACTATCATAATCATAGATATAGATTGATCATCGGGGAGAAAAAAAATGTGATTCCTTTTCATTTAGGAAAAGGCGATGATTTTACCAAAATATGGCCGTCTTTCTACGAGTGAATACACACGAATGTTTTAGCAAATAAAATTTATGAATAATTTATTTACTAAAGGTGAATTAAAAACTCCAGATACAGTTTCAAATTCTTTTTTTTTCCTTTTTTCAATACTACTTAATGGCATATTCCAAAGCTTTTTTTTTTGGCATCAAAAATATTTGCACGATAATATGGAGATGATACATCTTTATATATTACTATATCTGTTATTATTTTGGCTCCTCGGAGGACATCTTTGTGTGAAATCTCGTGACTGTTCGAGATACCCTCTTCGCGCTACGCTGTCAACAGACACACACACACACACACACACACACGTTCTCTTATATATATATATATATATATATATTTTCAGTCAGATAAAATAAATAACAAATATTAGATAAAATAAAGACACTCAAATTAAGCAATGTTAGATTTAATCCAAACCTTATCGCATTTAATTTAGCAGCAAACTTACAGAATTCTAACTATAGGCACTAGCATGTAATGAGCTTTCTTGCTTCCTTAACAAAATGGGGTGTTTACCTTACTGTGCAAACCGTCGTAGACAACTCATGTATTAAAAGTGTAAAATACTAAACTTATAGTGGACGATTAGAAAACAGGAGGTCATGAAGCAAACGGAAATAGGAATGCTGTACTGGATAACTGTTTCAATTATAAAACGTCACCATCCTACGGTTAACTTCTTTAAATGTAAGCATGAGAAATACGCATTTATTTTTTTACACAATATATTTCATTTCCACCCTTCAAAACTAATTAAAAAAATAAATAAAGTAGTCAGTGGTGACGTCGATGCTTCGCATGTGTAATTTCATTTGTTCAGTAATACTGATCATGAAGCGGTTTTAACCATACACACATTTTTTTTTTTCACGATTTTTAAGAAATTGACCTTTAATATACGTAACATTAACTAATTTTAATATGTCTTGAGTTTAGTGTTACACTCCCTATCAAGTAGTAATTCCTGTATTCTTGTATAAGTTGTTGCATACACTGTCCAGGTCCTTTCTGCTATAAAAGATTTAGATGGCCGAGAAAGTAAAACAGACTGAGTAATAAATAATAATACATTTTTTATTTTGGAGATTTTCATAAAGCAATTCACATCTTTTCAAAGTGGCAGTACATCTAGTCCGTGAGTTTCGAGAATGCAAAAGTATGAGGGGAGAGAGAGGGTTTAAGAGTACGTATTCACTTAACAACGATCTAGGAGCGAATTTTGAAGTTATCAATCGTGCAATCCAGATCCAACTGCCGAATCACGCCAAGTTTTCCGAAATAGTGCCAAGTTTTACAACCAAACATAATCCATTGTCTATCGAATAAATTAATATAAAAATATTGAATTTAGAAAGTCCGTTAAAGAATTAACGCCAAATTTTATCGCCAGAAAATCGTCTGCCTAATACAGACGGAAAGGCTATGAATTATTGCACTGCCTGTCATCCAAAATTATAAATTATTTCTTTGATGATGTTACAACCGAAATTTATTGCTTAATTTACTTTCTAATAAATAAACTTACGCAATCTAAAATAATTTAATGCAGTCTTTATCTATACAACGGTTACCAGATGAAAATAATATTCTTTATATTTTATTTTATTAAATTATTTAGGAGATATTATAATTCTGAGAGATGTAATTTAAAAAGATGACTAGCAGAAATAAATTATTAATTTTAAAGAATATTTTTTTGTTCTCAGCAGATTTATTTAATATATTAACAGATGAAATATTCTTGAATTAAGATATTAATTTATAGAGACAAATGCGATTAAATATAAAATATAATTTAGAATTTCGTTAGATATTTTATTAGACATTTAATTTATTGAAAATATAGTAATTGATTATTGCATTTACTTAAGGCTGTAATTAAAACTCATATATGTGAAGGAACGACTTCACACTCCCAATATCCGTTTGCATTGTCAATGCTAATGCAATGAATATATTAAACTAAATTGTGCGAAAAAAAATATTTTATGCCTAAAATAATATCACGATATCAAAAAATGTATTAATTATCTCAAAGTTATAACTAAAATTTAAACAACTGATATGGAATAACATGATACCCTTCACTTTAAAATTAAAAATTTTTTTGTCAAATTATTCAATTCCATAAAATACAGTTAATTAACAATGATTGCATTAAATACCAAATGATGGTAATTTAAGCGTAAAACAACGCCCAAAGGTACTACTTCTCATATTGCAGATTAGAATTAAAAAAAAAAAAAATACTAATTAAAAATATTCAAACTGTAGAAATTATAATTAAAGTTAATCATAATTTAAATCAAAAATTGCGTAAATTTCTTTCTTTCACTTCTTTTGTAAGCTGATTATTGAAATGTTACATGAATAAAGTTAGCAAATATATTTTAAAAACTATCGTAATGACTTTGTTAGAAAACTCTTTGTTTCAATGTATTGATTTTTGGATCAAATTGTATTATCACGCTACATAATGTTTAAAATTTGAGAAAAGTTTTTCTAATTTGTAAATATTTATTTTTCTTCTATAATTTGTTTAGGTTAAAATTCTGTGTTAAAAATTCAAAATGATTACGCAATTATTCATATTTTCTAAACAAGAATATAACATTCACCATGAAATTGTATTGTAGTATATTTCCCTGTATAAATTCACAAAGGAAAAATTACTTATTAAATTATTATTTATTATTTTGTTTCGTAATGAATATATAGGATATTCATTCCAGAGAGGTATAACATTAAATGTCAAAATAAAATTTGTTTTGTGCCGTCATTCAAGAAAATGTTTTTCTTAAAAAATAAATAAATAAAATAAAAAAATAAATAAAAAATAAAAATAGATAACTTTGTTTTAAATTATCATAAATCTATTATTTAATCATTCAATTCATTGGTATTAACTCTGGTATTAGCTCTTTTGAATGTTATTCACACAGAAAATTTCAATTCCCTAACTGGGTAGCGCTGCCTCATGGGGGATGATGTTGTAACACATATTTATTTTTCTTTGTTGACAGTTACTATTATGAATATATATGTATATATGCATATATATTTCTTTTTTTCACATATATATATATATATATTTTTTTTTTACAGAAATTATTTATTAAATTATTATTTATTATTTTCTTTCGTAATGAATATATAAGATATTCATTCCAGAGAAGTATAACATTAAATGTCAAAATTAAATTAGTTTTGTGCCGTTATTTAAGGAAATAATTTTCTTAACCCGTTAGTAGTCGCATATCGGTCTTTTCGCCGCCTATCACTTATATATTCCTCTTGTAGATCACCCCAAAAAATGTTTTAAATTATTATAGATGTGTTGTTTAATCATTCAATTTAATGGTATTAATTAGCTCCTTTGAAAGTTATCCATACAGAAAAGTTCAATCCCCTAACTGGGTAGTGCTCCCTCATGGGGGGATGATGATCTAACGTATATTTATGTTTCTTTGTTGACAGTTACTATTATGACTATAAATATATTAGGTCGTTGCAAAAGTTCGTGCACACGCGGATCATTTTATTGCCTCCTGAGACGAGAGCTTCTATGGCCGTGGTATACATTTGTTACCCGAAAAATGGGCAAAGGTTGTAGAAAGTAATGGAGAGTATTTTGATTAAAAATTGTCATTTGATTTGATGTATTTTTATGAAATGAAGCAATAAAAAACTGCACGAATTTATAAAAAGACCTAATATATATATATATATATATATTAGTATTTTGGTTTATTTCTTGCAATTCTTATCTTGTGTTGCTGAATTTACTCGACAAATGGATTAAAAAAACTATCTCATTGTTTTAGGCATTAGTGATATCTACGTCATTTCTCTTCTGTGTAAGTATTTTAACATGATTTTACTAATCGGTGAATTTTACTTAAATGGTATTTGTGACAATAACTTTATAAGTAATCCTTCTAACTATTAATATCATTGTTGGTATTTTCATCTTTCTCTTATTTGCTGAGTATTGTAAAGGAATTAAATTATTTATTATATATATATATATATATATATATATATATGTATGTATGTATGTATATATATTTTTTCAAATTCAAACGTTAAAATAAATACTAGTTACGTACATTTATACGAAATTTTGTCCTAATAGGATTGCAGGGCTACGTGTTAAGCAATTGATTCCTAAATGTGATCAGTACCAATTTCAGACAAGTTTAACTATATCTCAAGTATTGTGAGAATTCGTCCATTGATTCGTGAGATAAGATGCACAAAAATGTTTATACGCACATACACACACATGCAAATACACATACATTCTCTTAAAATGGTCAGACCATACGTAGAGTAATCCAAAACATGTAAATCCTCTGACACAAGAGGTTGAAAACTTTCGCAATCCAGTACTTCTTATATATGCATGGGTAGCAGCGTAGCAGCATTTCTATATTTTGTGTGTGTTTCATTAAATTAAATATATATATATATATGCATTAATGCTATAACAGTATGGTGGAAAATACTATTAGAAAATAGTGGGCACATCCACATATAAACACAGAAAAAAAAAAAAATAATAAATAAAAAATAAAAAAGTAGGAACGCTACTATTAAAGTATGTATCAATGAAAACAAATATATAAACAAATTATAAATCTCATTTTTTTTTTTTTGTGTGTGTGTGTGTGTGTGATATTTCGGTAATAATGAGACACATTCATAAGGTTTTTTTTTTTTTGTGTGTGTGTGTGTGTGACATTTCGGTAATAATGAGACACATTCATAAGTTTTTTTTTTTTTTTGCTGTTGTACTGATTACTAATGTAATTACATCTATGCAATTCCAAAAGTATATCAAGTATTTCTCTGTATCAAGTGAATGCCATTAATTATATTCATCTCTTAGAAGTGTCAAGTAGTATAAGAGCCTTTAATTTAACCATTTAAAGTTTTATATTTAAACTAACTACTAACGTTATTTACGCCTATGTAGGCATGTAGTCCCAGAATATTTAACAAGCATCTCGTAACATGTTTATTAAAAGTAAGTGTTCTTTTTTTTTTGTTTACTTTAACTAATAGCTTTAATGTATAAAAAGATGAAAGATGAAACAATATATAATTTTTTAAGTCCTTATGAAAAATGTGTTTGTTTTATAAATGAAAATAGGCATAAAAATATCTTTGGTTTCAAATAAAGAAAACATTTTTATTTGTCTATCATTGATATTAAAAGACAAATTGTCACTTTAAAAGCAATTTTATAGAGAATTAAGTATTTTATTAATTTTTAAATAATAAATGTAAGATCTTTTCTAAATAGGGGAGAGCGGGGATGAATAGGACATTTTTCATGTTTTTATTGATATCGTAGGCCATACGTAATTCAAAATTTTGCAAAACTGCTCATAAGTACTCTTCATTAATCAGTTACATATAAACATACTAACTTTTATAAAAAGTTATCATTTTTAATTAATAATATATATATATATATATATATATATTACATGCATGTACATTGCCCCATTCATCCGCACCTATAGGGATGAATGGGACAGGACTGGAGTTGACAAAGGAAAGGAAACAAAATAGAAGGTAAATAAATTTCTAAGGTTAAATTGGTTTATGTGATTTTATTACACACTATGAATTTATTGAAATTAACATAAACTGATGTATTGACTCAAATTAACATTAAAAGACAAAGACCTTTGGTTCATGTAGTTTCTAGTGCTCTAGGCTTTGGTAATTTAATTTAATAAGACCTAATCTAAAAATAAATAAATAAATAAAACTCTAGAAAAGAGATAAATCATTATAATAGAGTACAAATTATCCAGATGTTTTGTTTCCGACTGATCGGGAAAACCAACATTCTATTCTGTATTATATTAGTAATCACCAGGATTTATTTAATTAGCTTGATTGAAATTGTGATTTTAATCAAATTATTAATTAATTAATTAATTTTTAAATTATTGATTTAAGTTGCCTTCTATATATCATCTTATAATTTTTTAATCATAATTATTATAAATAAAAGCTATAACCATTTTTTTTTCTAAGTTCACAAAATTAAGAGTCCTGATAATCAATATGGTTAATTTACATAATTAAATACATAAAATTATTTTATAATGAATTAACTAACCTTATATAAATCCTAGTAATAAACAAAAAGCCTGTTCATCCTTAACTTTTACTTATATTTCTTTATATTTAGCCTACTTGCACTAAATTCAAATGCTACTTTTATAATTCAATGTAATAACTACTGAACTATAGGTTATAAAAATATTGAAAATATATTTCAGATTTCTTATAATATAATTATTGTGTACAATTTTAAATTAGTACATAGTGGGGAAGTCCCATTCATCCCAACCATCACATGATCATATAAAACAGGAAATAGGCTTAATGAACAATTGTCAATATTCTTCTTGAATACCATAAACACAATAAAAGAGTATGCCTTTTTACCATATAGTAGTTATATTAACTTTAAGCAAATAATTATTTTCCTAACTACTTACCTAATTGAATCAGCAAAAACTTACTTTGGAAGCAGAAAAAGACACTTTATTTTTTTTTCTGTCCTTCTATGTAAAGCACAATTCTGAAACTACACTTGATGAATGACTTCAGTGCTGCCATATATCAGAAAAATTTTTAAGTTTCCGGTTATTGCAAAACATAAAACTTTTGCTATTTTCCCATTCATCCTGCGTCCAGTTCAATCCCACTCTCCCCTACACAGTTTTAATTGAATATGTCTGTGATATTACGTGCAAAATAAAAGTGCAAAGAAAATAACAAACATTAAAAAAATTATCTTTGAGATATAATTTCGTTATGTTTAATGTATCTGAAGTAGAAACCTAGTTTGAATGTTTGCTCCTCATGCGTCAAAAGTATAAACACATTGGATCAAACAATTGCGAATGACTTTTAAAAAGGAAGCATGGCAAAATCTATCAAGAGGGATGTTAAATTATTTTAAACAATGCGGACACATTTTTTGTGACTTAATCGATATAATTCACATATCAATGTGATAACCGTTTATTGTAAATATGGAACTACATATCAATAGAAAAAAATCCCTTTGTGTGAATCAGTGAGTTTTTTGTTGATCGGAATTTCAAAAGTCTCATGAGACAGAGATATAGATGAGAGAATTAAAGCAATTGGGGCGTAATGTGTATGGTTTCCCCGACTAACTCATTGTCTTGAGTAAGTAGATTTTAAACTATTCTGCTCAGTATGATTAAAGTGGAGTCTGTTTGTCAAATTGAAGACATATAAGTAAAATAATGTCGGCTACAACATATTTTAATAAATATTACAAGACAGCTTGAAAAAAATGAGAACTCAGCATAGCAGGCTTAATGCATGGACCATTCGGATGATCATAAACAAACCCATCCCCCACATATACGTTTAAACATTACCGATAAGAATGCGGGAGTATTCTATGTGACTTTTTGTATTTTCACATATGATTATTGCGTGTGTAATAACATATGTTGCTGTAACCTAATTTAATACGTGCATGGTAATCCACAAATATCAATGCCTGCATCAATTGTACAATGTGCCAGTGTAAGCATACTTGCAGCAGTATTCGACACATTGTCAGTAGGGAGACTGGTACAAATCAGTACACTTCACGTACCAAGAAGACAAAGTTCTATATGTTTTTAGGAAAGATCTTTACGCTACTTTCTTTAAGAAATTTACCTTATGTCATACTACCGTTGCTATCAAAAGAAAAGTCAGACCATCACTCGTACCTATTATTTCACCCTACTGAAAAAAAAAAAAAATCCGATGTTTTAGCCAATAAATGAAGCAGTGTGATCACAAATTCTGCCCGTATTTTTCCAGAGAATTAAACTTTAAGAGGAATTCCCTTATTCGTTCATTTCAGACATCTGATCAGATATGATAGAAATATTCATTTGATAATTTAGCATTTTAACTTATTCTTGTAACCTCGCCCGTAGTATTTCTTCTTATTCCTAGAAATTCGACTAAGTAACTTTCTAAATTTACAAGAATTATAAAATAATTGAATATTTAGGAATGTCCCAAAATGCATGAGCCCGCTAGCGGCCGAGCGGTTCTGCGCTCAAAGCTGGTAGACGAGAAGTGCAGGGTTCATTTCCCGGTCGCGCTTGTCGGACTAAGCCGTTCGGACTTCTCTGTGGTTTCCTCCGGAACTTGCGCAAATACGGGCTAGGAACCCTTAGAAAGACCTCCAAGAAAGGCACGCTCCCTCAGGCCTAGGATCCCAGTGTAGTCAGTCGGCTTTAAATCCAAACACCAAATACACAAAATGCACGACATTTTCTCACTTATTTGACATTACATAACTCTTACTGCTAACTATTTTAATCTTTTATTTTTAATTTTTTATTCTCAAAAATAATAAAGTGCATTGTAAATACATACCAAACTCATTTAACTAAGTTCTGCGATAAATGAATATTTTCTGGCTAAAAAGAAGTATTATTGCATTTAAATAATATTATTTTATTTCAAGTGAATACTACAGTTTCAAAGAATGTTAAAAATAAAGAATGTCATAATACCGTTGTGTGGTTATTTTTTTTTTTCAATATATTCAATTCCATTAAGTAGAACAAATTAATAGCTACTGCATAAAATATCAAATGATGCTAATTTAAGCTTAAAAACAACGCTCTTCTTTACAAATTCTCCTCTTGCAAATAAGAAAAGAGAAAATTTACTAGCTATGAAACTTAAAATTAGAGAAATGATAATTAAAGTTAATCACGATTTAAATCAATAAATGTACAAATTTCTTTCTGTTGCTGCATGTAAGCTCATTATTTAAATGTCAAGTGAATAATGATAGCAAATTTTTTAAATGATATTGTAGTTCTTATTTTGGATTAAACTTGTATAAAATCATAGAATTTAAGATCGAATTGATTGGTCATGCTACATAAAATTCGACATTTAAGAAAACATTTTTTTTATTTCCTAAATACGGTTTATAATTATCCTGCATATAGCGTTGTTACATGATTAAGTTAAGGGGGCTGATACATCTGCGACATGCGTGAAGTGGAAAATTTAGGTTGTTGCTTTTAATAGCCATATATTTTTTAATTATGCATGTATCAATAAAAAAAAATTATGAAAATATTAACAAAAAATTAAAGAAATTTTTGATGCAAATTATTTACTCTTACGTATTACATTTTTTTTTTTTTTTTTTTTTATAATAGCACTGTAAAGATATGTATTTTACTCTTAAGTATTTTTTCCCTTTAGTACATTTTTCTAAAACAAATAATGAAAATCTTACCTTGAAATCATGCATGATGATAGAAAATACTTTTGTTTATGTGCTGAACCTATTTTATGTTTTTTTGTTCAATTTTAAAATTATATATATATATATATATATATATATAAGTCAATTTTTACTTATTAGAAATATGCATTTTTGAACACATATTTTCGCTCTTAAAAATATATAAATACATATATATATATATATATCACAAAGTACATAAATAAAAAAATAGGTTCACTATATGCAGAGACACGTATTTTATTTCCCTCTAAAATTTCAAGGAACTACTTTCAAGAGATTTTTCACAAAGTGTACCAAAGTAAAAAAAATCCTTAATAGTAAAATACGTATGTTTACAGTGCTATTATAAAAAAAAAAAAAAAAAAAAAAACTGTAATACGTTAGAGTAAATAATTTGCACCAAATATTTCTATAATTTCTTGTTAATATTTTCGAAAAAAAATTTATTGATACATGCATAATTAAAAAATATATGGCTATTAAAATCAACAACCTAAATTTCCCACTTCACGGTTGTGGCAGACTTCTCAGTCCCCTTAAGAACTGATGAGAAAAGTGAGAGTAGAATTTATATATTATAAAGTTATAGATTATGTATGCTTATAAAGTTATAATAAGTAACATTAAAGAGAGAGAGAGAGAGAGAGAGAGAGAGAATGAAAGGAAGCGATTTATGATAAATGATGTAATTTTTAATAAAGAAAAATACAGTTCGTTTATTATTAACACGCTTTTATTAGCTTCACCTGTATGTATGTATGTTTGTTTGTATGTTTGTAAACACTCTGGGAGCAAACAAAAAATCTACATTGTAAAAAAAAAAAAAAAAAAAAAAAAAAAAAAAACACTTTTCGTACGTGAACGCCGTGGCTGCGAGGTAAAGAGCCGCGCTACGAACCTAAAGTTTTGCGTTCGAGCCCAGTCAAGGGAGATTTTTTAAAAATAGTTTTTGTTTAATTCTAAACTATTTTAATGAAAGATTTAAATGTATGTAAATATTATGGTGTGTCACTCGCACGTTTTTCTCTTACCCTGCATTTTAATACTAAAATAGTTATTTTGTGCTTTTTAGTTCACATTTCTATGAAAGCGTGTTCTTTAATTTTTTAAAACTATAATATTATATATATATATTATAATTCAAAGGTAGATATTTTCCGATACATTTTTTCACTCGAGAAGTTTCGAGTGTATGAGAGCTTCAAGTGAAAAGTATCCCCTCGAAATATTAAATATATATATATATATATACATATAGTTTTGAATCTTCCATAGAATAAGGAGTTTTATAGTCAATAATGAACTGTGTTTATAGAGTGATTTTTCTCGGAAAAAAGAAATAATTTTATTGAAGCAAATATTTCTATTTCCGTAACTTAAATATATTAGCAAATATTGTAAAAGTAAATTCAGAAAAAACAAAAAAAATATTCAATGTTAATATTACGGAAACTAATATTTGTTTTTATTGGAAAACGTTGATATTTATTTTAAACTATATTTTCATAATTTATTAATAGGAGTATTATAATCTTTATTATTGTTTCCATAATCGCCCGTTTTCTTTTTTCCTTTCTTTTCAAGACATTTAAATAACAGAAATAATAATAATAATAAAGAACAAAAACAAAAAACTGCCTAATTTGTAATTTTGCATTTTTCAAAGAATTCTTTTTTTTTTTTTTCTTTTTAATTTAAAAATCTAAATACATTTAAAATTCATTAAAACTTTAATATTTTGGGAGTGAAACTGATCTTCTCGTAGCAGACAAAAAGACTTCGCCTTTTACTTTTCCAACGAAAGAAATCTATTAAAAAGGTAGTAAAAGTATTAATTTGTTAAGAAATCAATAATAATTTATTCATAATTGTATTTTTTTTTTTACTTTCTCTTACCCGTATATATGGTAGAGAAAGTATAGTTTTTGGGTCAAATTTACGAAAGTAAGTTTTGGTATATTTACACGTCTGGAGGTCCCCAGAATCTAAAAAGCTTGTTTTTAGCGGTTGGTCTGTGTGCGTGTATGACTGTTATCAGAATATCACAAGACCAAATAATAAAAGAAAGTCCAAACTTGGTATTCTAAATTTCTGTCATACACTGATGCTACGCTAAACTTTTCGTTCAGATTTAGTAAATTGTTCGTGTACAGGGACACCAAATACCAAGGGACAAAGAATTCAAATGCATTACGTCTATGGGGGAAATTGCAGATAAGTAGAGTTTAAAAATTTATAGACTGTACTCAACAAAATTAAACGATTATATATATATATATATATATATATATATAGGCGTAAAAGCATGTTTCCTGCTTAGAATATGGTGTAAAAATCCTTCACTGTTCGTTTCACTGTACATTCACATAAGAACTAGATTATAGTGCGGCAATACTTGAAAATTAATGGAACTGTATGTCAGGGTACTCCGTGTGTTATTAATTTAGTATTATTTTTATTTGCGCCATGTGGTGTACACATAATCTTCAGAATATATATAGGGCTTCCAATAATTCAGCCATAAGATTATTTTATCATTGTTAGTGGAAGTGCTTTATAAATATTGTACCATGTCCAGAAATGCTGTTTACACAAATTGCTGTAGAAATTTATGTTAGTTCCTCATAGTCATATGGGAAATAATGTAGTTTTTACGCTAAATATCCATTGCTTGTTTTTTGTATATTTACACGTTTAGAGGTTTCTTGAATTTGGATGTCAAGTTTTTAACGTCTGATCTTTCTCATTGTCTCTTAGAGTAAATTAAAAACAAATAATTTCATGCGATAAATAATTTAAGACACAATAAGTCGATTGCGGATATTTTCGAAAGTGTAGAATTTCTATGAGGCGCCGGGGCAAAAATGAAGAAATTCAAACAGAATGTTGAAAATTTGTATTATTATGTTTAAAAGCACGGTAAAGAGATTGCGGATATTTTTGAAAGTGTAAAATAATTAGGAGGGGTAGGAACTGCAATTAGCTGCAAATTTACAGCTCATTGCAGTTATTAATTTTCGAGATATAAATAAATCTTCCTTTTGAAGAGGATTGAGGGCTATACATTAATTTAGTGACCTAATATTATAATTTATTAAATGAAAGACGGAATGCTGTGTTACGTTTCCCTTTCTATATTTCTTGTATCCTTAAATTCATTTTTAGGAAAGAAATGATCAGTGTCCTAATTATCTAGGATTAACTGCAATGAATAATGATTTATATTACTTTAGGAGAATCGAAATGATATTGCCATCACTATTTTACTATGTTAAGATTGTTATATCCAAAATATAAAACTCTCATTCTAAATCGCAGTAAGAATAAAAATAAGGAAGAAATCATTTCTCCTCCCCTTCATTATAAGTAAATAACAGTATTTATTCCTTCTAGAAATAATCTCTTTTATATCCTAGAAATTATTTCATGTAATCAAAGCATCATGTTTGCCCGTTGAGAATGATTTTTAAGAAAGCAATTGGTATGTATACTAAATTATGAATGTTATTTGACCGTACATAATTCTTATATATATTTCAAACAAGATAGAATATTAAGTATGAACTAAAATAATAACATTATGTTATTGCACTATTGCAAAGAAACAATTATTTATGAAGATTTTACTTCCTTACAAGATTTATTAATATTATTATTATTTTTTATTCAACAACTGAATATTAAAATGAGAACGATAATTCATGTTGTTCGTAGAGATTTTTAACAATTTCAAACTGTACGTACCAGTTTTATCGTTTATCTTTCAATTTACTTTGACTATGCAAACACAACGGCTCATAATCACTCATAATCATAGTTGAAAAGTGTTAAAAAATATTTTTTTTCACTAGTGGTCTTTGAACTATCGTCTGTCATTTTGGTCAATACTCAGGCTCTCTCTCTTTAGGGTCTCTATTTTGCATGACATTCTGTACACTTCATTTGTGTATTCTGAAAATCATATTTACACAGTTGGAAAAATAATCTAGTGTCCGATTATCGGTTTCTCGCATAATGAACTTTTAAATTGTGTACGACTTTATGATGCAACCAGTATATATAAATCTGTGTATGTACTAAAAAACATCTAATCAGGTATTTTTTATATTAAATTATGGTTTGTTCAATATACTCTTTATTACTATTTCCTATATGTTATCACGTATTATTTTAAATAATAAATACCATTTCTGTTTTGTTAAAATATTACACATTTAGCAAAATTAAACTATATTTTAATCTTTTAGTTCATTTCGCAATTAAAATTTCCCTCCAGATACAAATAATCCGAAGTGACACCAACCCCGCCTTCTCTCCGAATTAAACGGAGATAAAAAACAAAATTCACGGGGCTACACCTTTATTAATCACGTGGTGTTATCTTACATAGGAAACGTTATCTTTATTATGCTTTATCTCCCTCCATATAAACATTCGTTCATCCCTAATCTTGTGTATTTTTAGTGTACAGTCGCAAAAAAAAAAAAAAAAATCGTGGTAATTTCTTTATTAATTGACGCAGAAAAATCTAATAGACATCATTCAACCGGAAATTAAGTGTATATTTTGAAATTAATACCCGATTTTGACTTAGGGGTCAACTACATATTGAAATAAGTGTTAATTTTGATTTTTTTTTAAAGAAGCACCCAGTTTTTACTTCATAATTAAATTTCTGAGAGTCTTGCAGTGCGGAAAAGTATACAGTTTGTATACTTTAATTTGGTATTCATAGAGTTATAACCGAAAATGTGTTAGGGGTTTAGCTGTAAATCTAGAGAAACAAAATTAAAATTTTACTGTTTCACACCGGAAATTATTTTAGAAAAAAAGTATTATGAAAATAAAAAAAATAAAACATTATAATTATTACAGCATCTTGTCTATCCCAGATTTCGGTTTTTTAAATACGTATCTATATATTAATAAGCAAGCATAAAATTTGTTGTCCCTTTTTAACATATTAATTATGGGAGTAGAGGGTTGAAAATGGTATCATTCGAAAGGTATGGTTAGCCGGAAAGTGCGAATACAAGTATTATTTTCTTACGATGTCAAGAAGGTATTTAAAAATACATTTATTTTTTATGCATTTTCCCCCATTTTTCCCTTTTATACACGTATTCCTTTACATCAAAAAATACCTAAAAGTAGAAAGTTGTTAAATCTGGCAATTTCATAAAGCTCAAATAAAACCATAGACGCAGTAATTTGTATAATGTAGCATCACTATACGCAAGCGAAGTGATGACGTCACTGTCTGTCCATGGAGCCATGAAAAGGATTTTCTATGTTAATTGTCCATTGGATTTTTTGTAAAAAATTATTAAAAAATAACGGAAATTATCTGCCGATTTTAATTCCGATATTTGGATATAGTTATATATAAGTTACTGTCTACATGTGTTTGATTGAGTTATTTTTTCTGTAAAATTGATAAAATTTTAATTTAAAATCACAAAACTCCAGAAAAAAAATGGCAAACTTCCAGTTGCGAATGTAAACATAAAAATTTCATTTCAAAGGGAGATATTTAAACAATAAATATTCAACTAATATACTAAATAAAAGGAAAATGGATTTGTTACTAACTGCTGCATGTATAAGTAGACGATACGGAAAAAATTCCGATTTCCGTTTTTGGCAGAATTTACATGTTTTGAGCTTTCTTTACGTTTCAATTAACTGAAATTGGCTACTTATTTTTTAAAAAAGTGTCTATCCGCGATTGTAATGAAATGTTCGCCCTCTCGTGGGCTAAGGTGAAATTATCACACCACTGCATATCCTCATATTATGCAATCGACTTTCCATGATGAAATGGCGGAGAAAGAATAATAATTACACGTGGCTGTTATATTTACTAACAACTGCAGTGTTCAGAGAGCGCCATCTATCGATCGTTACAAACGCGGATTGCTAGCTTTTGTGGGTAGAAGAAGCAAGTAGAAGAGACATAAAAACTTTTGATTTCCGGTTTTCGATGAATTTACACGTTTTGAGATTTCCTTGCATTTTAATTAAGTGAAATTGACTGCTTATTTTTATTTTTAAAAAGTGGATTTATTATTCTTTCCTCTGCATATATAAGTAGAAAATATAAGATTCAGAAAAGTTTTAGATTTTCGGTTTTCGATAAAGTTACACGTTTCGAAATTCCCCGAACTCAATTCGACCATTTTTGAAAAATATCATTTTTTTTTAGTGCTAGAGGCCTATTTCAGTCGAAACAGTTGTCGAATTTTTATAATACACTCTTAATAGTGCTAAGGGCCTATTTCAGTCGGTTTATTGAATGGGGATTTATTGAATGAAGTCCCCCCAAGGCACAACTTTGACATGAGTCCCCCCCCAGGCACAACTTTGACATGAGTCTCCCCCAAGGTACCCCAATTTCAGTCGGTACAGCGTTGTCGAATTTTTATAATACACTCTTAATAGTGCTAAGGGCCTATTTCAGTCGGTTTATTGAATGGGGATTTATTGAATGAAGTCCCCCCAAGACACAACTTTGACATGAGTCCCCCCCAGGCCCAACTTTGACATGAGTTCCCCCCCAAGGTACAACTTTGACATGAGTCCCCCCAAGGCCCAACTTTGACATGAGTCCCTCCCCAGGCCAAACTTTGACATGAGTCCCCCCAAGGCCCAACTTTGACATGAGTCCCCCCCAAGGTACAACTTTGACATGAGTCCCCCCCAAGGCACAACTTTGACATGAGTCCCCCCCAAGGTACCCCTATTTCAGTCGGTACAGCGTTGTCGAATTTTTATAATACACTCTTAATAGTGCTAAAGGCCTATTTCAGTCGGTTTATTGAATGGGGATTTATTGAATGAAGTTCCCCCAAGGCCCAACTTTGACATGAGTCCCCCCCAAGGTACAACTTTGACATGAGTCCCCCCAAGGCCCAACTTTGACATGAGTCCCCCCAAAGTACAACTTTGACATGAGTCCCCCCCAAGGCACACCTTTGACATGAGTCCCCCCCAAGGCACACCTCCCCCTCATTGGGAAAAAGAGAAAAAACGTTGTTTTGCGGCTATAAGACAGTTTAGACTTCCAACGTTATTTGTTACAATATCTGCAGCTGAAACACATTGGTTTGATTTAATGAAAACTTTATCATGGAATTTAGATCGTCACGAATTAACTAAAGAAGAATTTGTCGATATTAACAAGTTTAGCAGTAGGCCTCTGGCACTAAATTAAAATCTGTCAATGTCAGATTTTCATGTTTTAAATAATGAAATAATGTCGTGTCTGTATAATTTTTCTTTTTTTTGTTCAAACACTGTACTGATAGTGAATATCGGCAAACAATTGCCGCAGCTGTGTTGCAATTGCATTCCGTTTAGGACAAGGCAATAACTTTGCTTTACCTCACTTTGCAAAAAAAATGGTCGAGTTTCGACCACTGGGCGATACTAGTATATATATATGTAGAAAACTATTGACATGAATTTATATATATATATATAAGTTTACAGATTAGAAAAACCAAAAGGAGAATATATATTCCTATATTCCTATTTATATATTCCTATATATATATATATATATATATATATATATATATATATATTATTTCAGTTCGTATATTATGTCACACCTACCAACTAAAGTGAAGGGAAATTTAAGTTTTATTGGTGATCAGTAGAGCCACGATTACACTTTTGGATTGAAAATTATCGCACATTTTTCAAAGAAAGCTGTCTGACCAATATAAAATGTATGTTCTCATGAAGTATTTAAACATACTAGCATCGCCCAGTGGTCGAAACTCGACCATTTTTTTTGCAAAGTGAGGTAAAGCAAAGTTATTGCCTTGTCCTAAACGGAATGCAATTGCAACACAGCTGCGGCAATAGTTTGCCGATATTCACTCTAACTGAATCCGCAGAGTTTTACTTAATATAACTATTTCTCTCTGTAGATGTTAGCCTTTCCTGAAATGAGAGAAAATCGCAACGTGAAAACGCCCCTTGTTGTGTGATACAGCCCAGAAGCTAATAGGTACCATGTCAAACCAAGTATCAAATTCTGTTAAATTAATTCGATTGGTTCATAAAGTACAGTGTTTGAACAAAAAAAAGAAAAATTATTCAGACACGACATTATTTCATTATTTAAAACATGAAAATCTGACATTGACAGATTTTAATTTAGTGCCAGAGGCCTACTGCTAAACTTGTTAATATCGACAAATTCTTCTTTAGTTAATTCGTGACGATCTAAATTCCATGATAAAGTTTTCATTAAATCAAACCAATGTGTTTCAGCTGCAGATATTGTAACAAATAACGTTGGAAGTCTAAACTGTCTTATAGCCGCAAAACAACGTTTTTTCTCTTTTTCCCAATGAGGGGGAGGTGTGCCTTGGGGGGGACTCATGTCAAAGGTGTGCCTTGGGGGGGGACTCATGTCAAAGTTGTACTTTGGGGGGACTCATGTCAAAGTTGGGCCTTGGGGGGACTCATGTCAAAGTTGTACCTTGGGGGGGACTCATGTCAAAGTTGGGCCTTGGGGGAACTTCATTCAATAAATCCCCATTCAATAAACCGACTGAAATAGGCCTTTAGCACTATTAAGAGTGTATTATAAAAATTCGACAACGCTGTACCGACTGAAATAGGGGTACCTTGGGGGGGACTCATGTCAAAGTTGTGCCTTGGGGGGGACTCATGTCAAAGTTGTACCTTGGGGGGGACTCATGTCAAAGTTGGGCCTTGGGGGGACTCATGTCAAAGTTTGGCCTGGGGAGGGACTCATGTCAATGTTGGGCCTTGGGGGGACTCATGTCAAAGTTGTACCTTGGGGGGGAACTCATGTCAAAGTTGGGCCTGGGGGGGACTCATGTCAAAGTTGTGTCTTGGGGGGACTTCTTTCAATAAATCCCCATTCAATAAACCGACTGAAATAGGCCCTTAGCACTATTAAGAGTGTATTATAAAAATTCGACAACGTTGTACCGACTGAAATTGGGGTACCTTGGGGGAGACTCATGTCAAAGTTGTGCCTGGGGGGGGACTCATGTCAAAGTTGTGCCTTGGGGGGACTTCATTCAGTAAATCCCCATTCAATAAACCGACTGAAATAGGCCCTTAGCACTATTAAGAGTGTATTATAAAAATTCGACAACTGTACCGACTGAAATAGGCCTCTAGCACTAAAAAAAATGATATTTTTCAAAAATGGTCGAATTGAGTTCGGGGAATTTCGAAACGTGTAACTTTATCGAAAACCGAAAATCTAAAACTTTTCTGAATCTTATATTTTCTACTTATATATGCAGAGGAAAGAATAATAAATCCACTTTTTAAAAAATAAAAATAAGCAGTCAATTTCACTTAATTAAAATGCAAGGAAATCTCAAAACGTGTAAATTCATCGAAAACCGGAAATCAAAAGTTTTTATGTCTCTTCTACTTGCTTCTTCTACCCACAAAAGCTAGCAATCCGCGTTTGTAACGATCGATAGATGGCGCTCTCTGAACACTGCAGTTGTTAGTAAATATAACAGCCACGTGTAATTATTATTCTTTCTCCGCCATTTCATCATGGAAAGTCGATTGCATAATATGAGGATATGCAGTGGTGTGATAATTTCACCTTAGCCCACGAGAGGGCGAGCATTTCATTACAATCGCGGATAGACACTTTTTTAAAAAATAAGTAGCCAATTTCAGTTAATTGAAACGTAAAGAAAGCTCAAAACATGTAAATTCTGCCAAAAACGGAAATCGGAATTTTTTCCGTATCGTCTACTTATACATGCAGCAGTTAGTAACAAATCCATTTTCCTTTTATTTAGTATATTAGTTGAATATTTATTGTTTAAATATCTCCCTTTGAAATGAAATTTTTATGTTTACATTCGCAACTGGAAGTTTGCCATTTTTTTTTCTGGAGTTTTGTGATTTTAAATTAAAATTTTATCAATTTTACAGAAAAAATAACTCAATCAAACACATGTAGACAGTAACTTATATATAACCATACCCAAATATCGGAATTAAAATCGGCAGATAATTTCCGTTATTTTTTAATAATTTTTTACAAAAAATCCAATGGACAATTAACATAGAAAATCCTTTTCATGGCTCCATGGACAGACAGTGACGTCATCACTTCGCTTGCGTATAGTGATGCTACATTATACAAATTACTGTGTCTATGGTTTTATTTGAGCTTTATGAAATTGCCAGATTTAACAACTTTCTACTTTTAGGTATTTTTTGATGTAAAGGAATACGTGTATAAAAGGGAAAAATGGGGGAAAATGCATAAAAAATAAATGTATTTTTAAATACCTTCTTGACATCGTAAGAAAATAATACTTGTATTCGCACTTTCCGGCTAACCATACCTTTCGAATGATACCATTTTCAACCCTCTACTCCCATAATTAATATGTTAAAAAGGGACAACAAATTTTATGCTTGCTTATTAATATATAGATACGTATTTAAAAAACCGAAATCTGGGATAGACAAGATGCTGTAATAATTATAATGTTTTATTTTTTTTATTTTCATAATACTTTTTTTCTAAAATCATTTCCGGTGTGAAACAGTAAAATTTTAATTTTGTTTCTCTAGATTTACAGCTAAACCCCTAACACATTTTCGGTTATAACTCTATGAATACCAAATTAAAGTATACAAACTGTATACTTTTCCGCACTGCAAGACTCTCAGAAATTTAATTATGAAGTAAAAACTGGGTGCTTCTTTAAAAAAAAATCAAAATTAACACTTATTTCAATATGTAGTTGACCCCTAAGTCAAAATCGGGTATTAATTTCAAAATATACACTTAATTTCCGGTTGAATGATGTCTATTAGATTTTTCTGCGTCAATTAATAAAGAAATTACCACGATTTTTTTTTTTTTTTTTTTTTTGCGACTGTACACTAAAAATACACAAGATTAGGGATGAACGAATGTTTATATGGAGGGAGATAAAGCATAATAAAGATAACGTTTCCTATGTAAGATAACACCACGTGATTAATAAAGGTGTAGCCCCGTGAATTTTGTTTTTTATCTCCGTTTAATTCGGAGAGAAGGCGGGGTTGGTGTCACTTCGGATTATTTGTATCTGGAGGGAAATTTTAATTGTGAAATGAACTAAAAGATTAAAATATAGTTTAATTTTGCTAAATGTGTAATATTTTAACAAAACAGAAATGGTATTTATTATTTAAAATAATACGTGATAACATATAGGAAATAGTAATAAAGAGTATATTGAACAAACCATAATTTAATATAAAAAATACCTGATTAGATGTTTTTTAGTACATACACAGATTTATATATACTGGTTGCATCATAAAGTCGTACACAATTTAAAAGTTCATTATGCGAGAAACCGATAATCGGACACTAGATTATTTTTCCAACTGTGTAAATATGATTTTCAGAATACACAAATGAAGTGTACAGAATGTCATGCAAAATAGAGACCCTAAAGAGAGAGAGCCTGAGTATTGACCAAAATGACAGACGATAGTTCAAAGACCACTAGTGAAAAAAAATATTTTTTAACACTTTTCAACTATGATTATGAGTGATTATGAGCCGTTGTGTTTGCATAGTCAAAGTAAATTGAAAGATAAACGATAAAACTGGTACGTACAGTTTGAAATTGTTAAAAATCTCTACGAACAACATGAATTATCGTTCTCATTTTAATATTCAGTTGTTGAATAAAAAATAATAATAATATTAATAAATCTTGTAAGGAAGTAAAATCTTCATAAATAATTGTTTCTTTGCAATAGTGCAATAACATAATGTTATTATTTTAGTTCATACTTAATATTCTATCTTGTTTGAAATATATATAAGAATTATGTACGGTCAAATAACATTCATAATTTAGTATACATACCAATTGCTTTCTTAAAAATCATTCTCAACGGGCAAACATGATGCTTTGATTACATGAAATAATTTCTAGGATATAAAAGAGATTATTTCTAGAAGGAATAAATACTGTTATTTACTTATAATGAAGGGGAGGAGAAATGATTTCTTCCTTATTTTTATTCTTACTGCGATTTAGAATGAGAGTTTTATATTTTGGATATAACAATCTTAACATAGTAAAATAGTGATGGCAATATCATTTCGATTCTCCTAAAGTAATATAAATCATTATTCATTGCAGTTAATCCTATATAATTAGGACACTGATCATTTCTTTCCTAAAAATGAATTTAAGGATACAAGAAATATAGAAAGGGAAACGTAACACAGCATTCCGTCTTTCATTTAATAAATTATAATATTAGGTCACTAAATTAACTAAATAATTTTTGTTATGTTTAATGTATGAATTTTATTTTATTACCTTTCTATGATACTAATTCAATAGATAAGTGCTAGAAGTATACGAGCATGGATTCAATTTTGATAAAACAGCGCGTGAACAATGTAACATATGTACTATTTTTTTTTTACTTTACTTGTCATATCTATATACAGGGTGACAAGGAATAACTTGGACACACATGATACATTATATCTTTAATGCAAATGAAAATATTACGACCAAACTTCAATAAATATGAATACATTATTTTGCTTATTATATTTACAAATTTTCATAGTGGTTACCTTTAGGCTTAATACAGAGCTTTAAACATGTCACAAAATTTTCGGCTATGGACCGCAACTCACTTACTGATATTTTATCCCATTCCTTGCATAAGAATTCCTTTAGGGATGCCAAAGTTTTATGAGGTTTAGCACGCACCCTTGTATCCAAGATGGAACAAATAGAATAATCCATTGGGTTCAAATCTATGGAACACGGTGGCCATTCTTGAGCTCCAATGAAGTCAGGAAAATTTGTCTTGCACCAACCATGAGTAACTTTAGCTCTGCTTGCAGGTTGGAAGGTCCATCTATTGTTTCCAAAGAACTTTTGCGACCAAGGTAAGACAACATCTTCGAAAATGAGTTTGTGATAGTGGTAGTTACAGATATTTGGTTTGAAACTTCGTCCAAATTATTTCTTGTCACCCTGTAAATGAAGCAAAGAGTTTGCCGGTGGACCACTCCTATTTTTGATTGGTCAAGATTTAACTAATTTGGTGATGAATATCGGCCTTTTTTATTTTTTTTAGTAAAAACTGATTCTTTTAAAAAGATATTGCATATATGTTACACTTAAAAAAAAAAATCGTAAAACTGTTCATTTTTGTGAGGACACTACACACATCAAGTTATTAGATTTAGACATACTCTAATAGCACAGTGACCGTTTGTGACGTCACCGTGACCATTTGTGACGTCACATTGACTTCACATCGACTGGCTGTGCTATTAGGGTTCATTACAAAGTTTCACAACGCGATATCATTCAATTGCTTTCGGTGAAGATCGGCCGTCTTTTATTATAAAAACTGATGATTTTTTTAAAGATACTGTATAAATGGTATATATTTTTTTTAAAAGAACTCTAAAACTTTTTATTTTTTTATTGGGACACTATATACATCAAGTTATTAAGTTTAAAGATATTACGTTTCGAAATTCCACAACGCGATATTATTCGATTGAATCTATCTTAAAATAAGAGTTTAATATTAAACAAAAAACACTCTATATTAAAGAAAATTGAATGACTTTTTAAAAATTATCAGTTTTGAAGTTCTAAGAGCTGCAATATATTAAATTACAAAGTACATATTTCCCATACATAAAACATTAAATTTGTAAACAATAGTTGATTCATTCTTGATAATCATAAACATAAGAGCATAGAGCATTGTTGGAAAACGGAAGAAATATTTAATTTATTTTAATCTGAAATAGGTTATTTTGACTTTTTTACCTTAGAAGGAATTTTTAATTATATTGGAAAGCTCAAACTATGATATAAAAAAAAAATAGTGATTCAATTCTTTTGAAAATTCATTTAAATTTAGTGACCAGCAAAGCTCGCGTAGTCTTCTAGTTACAAACATAGCAAAGATATAAGATAGTATAGGTTAAAAAAATTAAATTTATTACATTTTTCGGCATGGTCTAAATCGATTTTTATTCCATGTTTCGCATGGGTACATTTAGAAGTTTCGCGAAATCCCATCAAAATGCATATTACGCACACTTAACAAACATCCACGCAGAAAAATTTGCCTTTCTGAGTTAATTTGGAATAGAGATAAGGTTAAAAACGTGTTTTTGGTCCGACCGCCTGTGGAAAGGGGTGTAATTTTTCAAAATCGCATTATAATGGGTGTTGGGTTCACATAACGAACACATTTAATTGTTGGGCACACATTTAATTTTTATCGATACTGCTTTTACTTTCGGGGAAAACTTTCACTGAAATGTTTCAAGTATAACATGTTCTGCACACTCCTGAAGTTTCAAGATCATTCCTTCAGTACTTAGAGATATATGACAAAATATCTCTAATCAAGAATGGCTGACATGGCGCTCAACGTTTGAAAGCAGTATCTGTTTGTATAACCCTATTCCTTGTACTACTAGAAAGGCAGCTCAAATACCCGAGCATCACTGGGTGTCCACCTGCTAAGTGAACTACCGAGTTCGATTTACACCCTGATAGCCCGTGAAACTGTAGAAAATGCTTGAAATTTTGAATTCGTAAAGGAATTATTATTAAATGTTTCAAATTTAGTGCCGAGAGGTTTACATAGTTATTTTTTGCTCATCACAGGCAAAAGGAAGGCATCTGGCGTTACTACTAATTTGAGTTAAGAGCATATTTCGAAAACTAGTTCAAGGGATTGGATGATACCGCATTCGATGATCTATCAGGATTTGATCATTCCTGATCCACATGAAGAGGTGTGTTCCTCCTTACTGCAAGGAACATCTGTTAGATGAATGAAAACAGCTGATTACGCCAGACACTTTAGATGAAAAGCTTGACATTTATGGCAACATTAGGCCTACATACATAAAAAGGAATACTGTCATCCGGAGAGGTAAGATGGAATCACCTTCACAGGAAAATTATTAGAAGCTAACTAAGTCTCCTTACGTACAGAGAAAATTTGAGCATTCCTCGAGTAAAGAATCCAAGATTTCTTGCTTTAGCTGCGGTTGGCTTGGTTTTATAAAGAAAAAATGCCCTAACTGTTCTCCTACAGTAAAAAAAATAAAATATAGAAGCTCTAAATATCTTGCTTTATAATTGTAACACTTCGAAAGAATCTGCTCCAAATATCCCTATTACTATTTGCAATAAATAAGTTTATGTCTGTGCAGCTACTGGTGCAAATACTTGTATCGCCGGTTAGCGTATGTTTCAGTTGTTCAAAAAAAATAAGGTGCCCCTAAAACCCCATACACATAACGTTATATTGGCTGATGGAGTAACCCACTCTGTTGAAATATTATCGACTGTTCTGCACGTAACCGTTAAGGGTACAATTTTAGGCACTGACTTCATAGTACTGACAGAAGCTAAAGGCAACAGAACATAAATGTGTATGAGCTCTTTCCAGCAAGCTAATATAGTTTTAGCCTTGTCTTGGTGTTTTGGTGAACAACCTAAGAAGAAGTACTTCCTTGTAGAGGATGGTGAAGTAACTAGTCACCTCCCAATATCAAAGCTCAAGTAAATTGATACGATTTACCTGAAGATGAGGGTAAATCTTGGAAGCTGACCAGAAAAATCAACTGAATAATTTACTTTGAAAGTATGAGAAGTGCTCCAATCCAGGGGGAAAAGTTACACCAATGCGGAACATGACATCGATACTGGGAATCACACTCCGGTTAACTCTCCACCCTACAGGAGGATGCCTGCAAAAAAGGAAGTTCTTAAAAAGGATTAAGTTTAAAGATATTACGTTTCGAAATTCCACAACGCGATATTATTCGATTGCTTCTATCTTAAAATAAGAGTTTAATATTAAACAAAAAACACTCTATATTAAAGAAAATTGAATAACTTTTTAAAAATTATCAGTTTTGAAGTTCTAAGAGCTGCAATATATTAAATTACAACGTACATATTTCCCATACATAAAACATTAAATTTGTAAACAATAGTTGATTCATTCTTGATAATCATAAACATAAGAGCATAGAGCATTGTTGCAAAACGGAAGAAATATTTAATTTATTTTAATTTGAAATAGGTTATTTTGACTTTTTGACCTTAGAAGGAATTTTTAATTATGTTGGAAAGCTCAAACTATGATATAAAAATAAATAGTGATTCAATTCTTTTGAAAATTCCTTTAAATTTAGTGACCAACAAAGCTCGTGTAGTCTTCTAGTTACAAACATAGCAAAGATATAAGAGAGTATAGGTTAAAAAAATTAAATTTATTACATTTTTCGGCATGGACTAAATCGATTTTTATTCCATCTTTCGCATGGGTACATTTAGAAGTTTCGCGAAATCCCATCAAAATGCATATTACGCACACTTAACAAACATCCACGCAGAAAAATTCGCCTTTCTGAGTTAATTTGGAATAGAGATAAGGTTAAAAAGGTGTTTTTGGTCCGCCCGCCTGTCGAAAGGGGTGTAATTTTTCAAAATCGCATTATAATGGGTGTTGGGTACACATAACGAACACATTTAATTGTTGGGCACACATTTAATTTTTATCGAAACTGCTTTTACTTTCGGGAAAAACTTTCACTGAAATGTTTCAAGTATAACATGTTCTGCACACTCCTGAAGTTTCAAGATCATTCCTTCAGTACTTAGAGATATATGACAAAATAATCTAGAATGGCTGACATGGCGCTCAACGTTTGAAAGCAGTATCCCTATTCAAATATCCCTATTACTATTTGCAATAAATAAGTTTATGTCTGTGCAGCTACTGGTGCAAATACAACTGGACAAACTTTTGGCTCAAGGAGTCAAACAAGAATGTGAATCAGCCTCCCCCTCCCCCATGGACTTTGTGCCTAATCTTAGTGGTAGCATGAGATTATGAATAGAGTATAGGAAGCTCAATGCTATTACTGTACGAGATACGTACTCATTGTCATTAATGGATGAATTATTACATGAAGCTAAGCATAGCCCTCACATGTCAACTTTAGACCGTAGATCTGGTTACCATAAAAATGGTGTGTTTCCGCCAGACAAAGATAAAACTGCTTTTGTATGTCAATATGGAACGTTTCGTTATTTGAAGATGTCATTCGGCCTCAGGAATGCCACGGCCACATTTCAAAGACTGATTGATAATTATAGAAGAGGATTAAAGAACATCCTAGCTTTGTAATATTTGGACTACATAATAATTTTCTCAGATACATTTGAGAGTCACGTTGCAGATCTTAGATCACTATTTGGAAGACTCCTAGAATTTAAGATGAATGTGAAATGGGAGAAATGTCATTTTGCCTGTGAGAAAGTAAAATACTTAGGACACTGGGTAACTCCGAAAAGAGTAGAATTTGATCCTGCTAAAGTGGAAGCTACAATCAGTATACCTCCAACGAAAAATATTAAGCTAGTGCAGTCATTTGTACAAACTTGCTATTGGTATTGGCGTTTCATCTTAAACTTTTCAGGCATTTCTCAGCCACTTAGTGATATTACAAAAAAATTCTGGAGTTCTTGAGACACAGAGGAAACTTCTTTTGAAACTCTCAAGAAATGTCTTGTAACACATCCTATATTGAAACAAGCTGATTACACGAAACATTTTATCTTAAGAACTGATGTATGCCTTGAGTGCAGTGCTTTTGCAATGAGAAGACAGGAAAGCCGAAGACCCCATTGAATACGCCAGTCAACTTCTTACAACGAGTAACCAAAATTAATCAACCGCAGAAAGAAAAGCGCTAGCTGTCGTATTGACCCTTGAGAAATTTCGTGGATTTGTAGATGTTCAAGAAATCATAGTAGCTACTGACCATCAGTCTTTGAAGTGGTTGTTGAATCTTAAGTCACCGTCTGGAAGATTAGCCCAATGGTCTTTGAAAATTCAGTCGTAAAATCTAAAGATTGATTACATTTGTGGGGAATCAAGTGTAAGAGCAGATATGTCATCTCGCCCAATCTCTCATACCGAAGTAAATACGAGGATTGCTATTTATATTTCTGGCCTTGGCAACAGTAAGTGTTGCTAGGCGACCGCACACGATTTTAATCGAAAGTTTGATATTTTTAAACGTAAATTCAGCAGACGATTTACCATTATAGCTTTATTTGTGTTGTAGACAGTAAATTGAAAAGTTCTTCTCTTTCAAAAAATGGAATTGAATCGTGAAAATTTTCGTGCGATTATTTTTCATAACTTTCGACGTGGATTGTCAAGACAAGACCCAAATAGCAAATAATTATTGGCCGAGTTTCGGCCGAATGTCCAAGTCTGACCATTTTTCGTTCAAACGACCTCCCTTCCTGACGTCGGCCGGAAACTCTTTATGTCCGCCCGGCAAACCATCTATCGATCATCCGATCTGGAGCATTTTTTAATCAACCCTGAACCTCTTCCCGCCCTTATTTCGACCGTTTGGTTGCCAGTTGATTATTTATCGACGTTATATGGTATTGTGTTGATTACCTACGGATATCGTTTGTATGTGTTTTTATCAAATTTTCGTGTACTTTCAAGGGGCTTCATACCTTTTAAAATATCATGGTATGTTTGAAATTTGAGTCTGTTTTTATTAATCCCAAGTTCTTTCAATTTTTATTAAAATTACACAAAAATATATTCAGCGTTTCAGACTTATTTCAGCTTTTAAAAAATACAAATTTAAGATTTTTAATTAACTACAAAAATCTGTAAAATTATTAACAAAACAAATTTTATGTATCCGTGACATAAATTAGAGTTTATGTAGTAGAGTTTATGTATTAATAAATTAAAATATTTAAAATATTTAAGTAATTGAAATAATTTTAATGATTTTTTAATTAAAATTTTCTTTTTTCCCCATTTTTTAAATTTTTATTTTGTTTATAAATTTTTAATTTGTCTGCTAAATAAAATTGAAATTGTATGATGAAAAAGAAGAAATTATATGATGTTTAAAGCTTGTTTTAGCGTTTGAAAAAAAAAAAGCAATATTCTTAATTATAATTACATTAAAAAAAAAAAAAAATCGAAGTTATTTTTGTAAGATATTTTGGTTTAGAATAAAATTATAAAAATTATTTGGTTTAGAATAAAATTATAAAATCCTATATAATAGAAATTATCCCAAAACTTTATTTTCTAAAATAAATTTGCATATAAAAATCATCTGGTATAAAGTAAAATTATCAAGCAAATAAAAAATAAAAAATTTAAGACATTTTGGCTACGTCAATAATTAAAAGAAGTTAAATTATTTAATTATCTTATAGATGATAATTTTTTATTATTTTCCTTAAAAAAAAAAAAAAAAAAATCTAATTTACCATTGAAGATTCTTATATAATCAATTTATTTTACAAAATGTAGTTTTGGGATCTCCATAATGCAGATTATGCTATTATGTAAAATAAACGCATTAAAATTATAAATTATCTTAGGAATATTGTAATAATATTGAAAATTTGTCTTCTTTTCAAATTTTGCTACTTTTTTTTTTCTGAAATTATGTGTATTGTTTTTATTTTTTCTAAAGGCTAAAACAATTTTTAAATTATACGTTTTTGCATAAAGAAAAATAATTTGTTTTTACTGCAAATAAAAACATGGAAAAATTTATGAAATTTTCAACTAAGCAATCATAGAAAATAACGAAGTAATTTTAATTATCCTAAATATTTAAATTCATTCTTAATATGTAAAACCTATAATAAGTTATCTTATAATTAATTATACATTTTATTTATTTATTTATTTATTTAAAGTATTAAATGTATAATTTTTCAAAAGCTGAAATAAAACTTAAATATTATACAATTTTTTGTGTATTTTTAATAAGCAGAAAAAGAAATCGGGATCAATAAAAACAGTCTCACACTTCATACATACTATGATATTTTAAAAGGAATGAAATCCTTTGAATTAGAAACAAAAATTTTTATACCTTAATTGTTTTCATATCCTATAGTTAGTTCTCTTTTCGATTATCTATTAAACCTTTAAAAGAAATTGTAATTTTCTAAAGTATATGAACAAAATACCACTGCTTAGCTTTATCGTTTGTAATAGATTTTCAGATACACAATGTCAAGTGTGAGGCGAATGTGAAAAAGTAATGACCTTGGCGTACAAAACAGTACGCCAAACTCATTTACTAAGACTAACCATTTGCTCTTTGATATTCTAGCAGGAGGGGTTTCTGTTAGGGGTCATCCTTTCAATTTCATTAGTATCAGTGATAGTGATTCTGTGGAAAATATGGAAAGTAGTAAAGTCTGTGTATACATATATATATCTATAATTCGAATAATTTAATACCTTTGTATATATATACATACACATAAACCACAATTTTATTTATTTATTTATTTTTTTTTTTTTTTATCATAATGGAAATTATATATATATATTACTCCGTTTTTAAAATGAAATTATTACGGATTTCTTTCTATGTGACAGTAATTTCAAATAAAAATTACTTGTGGAGGACTATGTTTTCATAAACTATTCAATTTTATTGATTATAAATTACTCCTCGAAGAAAAATAATATATTTCTTGTATGGTTTGGTTTGATGAGTACATGATATTTATTGCTTGCCTCTAGGGCCGCTTATATCTCGAATAATCCACACCACAAGGGTTTACAAGTTTTTATTACAAGAACAGATACAAGAACATGGACAATACAGACATCCATGCCTTCTCCGGGATTCGAATCCGGGCCCAACTGTGTAGAAGTCAGGGACGCTAACCACTCCACCGTCTGGGCGGCTTCTTGTATATGTTTGAAATGTTTGAAATCAAGTTATTTACTTACACACACGTTAAATAAATAAAAGAAATGTCTCTCGTTTCACAATCTTTATTATTATTAATAATAATATTATTAATATTACTATTAAGGCTCATTGGACAAAAAGCTACAACTTTAAAGGAATTCTAAGCCACTACGAACATTCATGCTTGAACGGGGATTTAAACCTGACGTGTTAAACATTTGGCTACCAAATGAGCTATACGGTATACGGTATAAAAGGAAATGAATGCAGTATGGTTTATATATATGTATTATAATAAAGTTGTAGAATGCAAGAAAATAGATGATATTTTAATCCGCAAGAGCCGCTAGTTTTGTGGATTAGCTGATATATATATATATATATATATATATATATATATATATATATATATATATATATATATATATAAAGGGTTTTCAATATATATGTCTTAATAAACAAGGAAAAAATGTGTAGAGTATTCAATATTATTGTAATTTAAAATTTTAAATATATATATTAATCTGGGGCATAAAATGAAATTTGCTTGTTATGATATAATGTGATAATATAACACTTTTTCATTCCAGTAGAAAGTGCTAAATTATATTTTATGGAATAAGTTAAATTTTGATTGTAATAGAATATGTCGTGGTCAGTATTCGCTTTCATTTCGAAGTTTACAGCGTATTTGGAGATTAGATATTATGTATAGATAGCTATTTTATGTATCTGTTAGAATATCTGTTTTAGATATAAGACATCAATTCATCATATTAATTTTTTAAATCCAATGTGTGTCTCTAAAATACTATGGAAGGGCGATTTTCTACGTTAGAGAAAAGGGTAAAGAAGAATGTTTGATGAGGATGTGCGCTAGTTACTTACTTGCATTTAAGAAACTAATGTTACCTTTCTTTTTTTCTTTTATTTTATTTAATATAGTTCAGGCATTTTGTTGAAATTTCTAAGAAGAATAAAATTACCATATATTTTATTTATATTTTGAGTTAAAATTTTGGTATTTTATATACAGACTGACTATGAACTATGAGATGATCGTGCCCTTGGGTGGAATGCCTAAGTGGGAATTTTTCTAAGTTTTCCTAGCTCGCATTCACGCGAGTTTCGAAGGAAATTTCCGAACGTGTTGGCCAAGGAGCGCGACTTTGAATCGAATACGGGACATTCCATCTAACAGTTCGGGAAGCATAATATCTCACTCACGTGTAGAAATAAATTAATGAAATAATATGAAACTGATATGAAAATGGTTATATCAATTTTATTTTAGGACTATGATAACATAAAAATAGGCATTTTAAGCCAGTTTTTGAGATTTCATATTCAAATAAGTTACCGAAAAGTATGTGATAAACGGATGGATGAATGGATGGATGATTGGGTTTTACGTCGCACTAGTGCTCCGCAGATGGGCAGTTGGCGACGGTCTGGGACACACCCCTAGAGGTGGTCCGGAGACATGCCATCACAATTTTGATCCTCCACGGAAGGGAATATGTGATAAACATAGCATCTTTTGCAAAAAGAAAATTTTAAATGTTATTTCATTTTCTTTCTCTTTTATTTTAACATCAAAGTCTGAAAATTCTTAAACTTTCCCCCAAAAATAAAATTTTGAGCGTATTTAAATGTTTTGCGTTTAAAACAATTTCATTCCTAAATTCTAAGAAGTTTACATTTAATGAGCATATGTGATTTGTGGCATTATGAGATGTTTTTAAGATACTAAGAAATTGAATAGCTTTTTTCATTTTTTAAATCCAAGTATTATCACTGAAATAATGTGAAAATATACATTTTAAGCTAGTTCTCGAGATTTATATCATGTAGCTCATTTTACATTATTCTTTATAATATTTGTTAAATATGTCCCTATATAAAGTAGAATGATAGATTTTTATTCATATATAATTTTTTATTTTAATCTAGATAGGATATTTACGATAGATTTTTTTTTTTTTTTTTTTACATATATATATATATATATATATATAACATATGGCTTGTAAGTTGCAAAAAAGTTCGATTTTTTGCATTACTTTAAATATTTTTTATTGTATAATTATTTCATTTAATTTATTTTATTAATTTTTGTCCATTTTTGATGAAAATGCAAACTAGAAAGTTTAACATATAATATTTTAATTAAAATTAATTAATATTATTTTTTAATTTAGCTTAGTATTAGTATTACTTTTTAAATTAAAATTCTTATAATCTGAGTCATTTAAAATAAAATAATTATTAAGATTTGGACAGCAGTCATTTATGAAAAACATGGATTGATCATTTTTAAAGAAAGTTGTAAAAACGTATTGCCTAAAAGTTATCTCATACCTCAGACATGCTATTTGATAAATTTGACGATTGCGAGTCCATAACATTGTAAATGTTAAAAAAACATACAATAGCGCTCATGAATAATTAGTAACAATAATAATAATTATTATTATTTATCGTTATTGCTGCTTCTGTCTATTATTACAAATGAAAGAAGTATATGCTTAATTATATTAATTGCCACAATTTTATTAGTATCAACGTTCCTTTGTTAATGAATTTATTAGTAATTTTAAAATTTGCGTGGGGAAAAATATGTTTTTAAAAAAGGTTTTTATTTTTTATACTACTTCTGAGAGATTTCCTCATAATATACTATGATGTTAAATAATTTCATATATCTATATGGTAACTGTTTATTTCTAAATACAAATGATTATTCAATATATAGATAGAAAAAAAGCAATTAAAAATTCCCGTTCAGTTAGATAAAAACGCGCAGATTTAACTATTTTTTCCCCCTTAAAAAGCAGGTGTTGTCAGCAGGGTTCCACTGGATTGTTTGTACAAAGAATTTTTCGGAATTCGAGATATTTGCTAATGATCACTGTAAACGTTTACGAATACAGTCGGCAGCAAAATTATTTGACCGCTAGCAATAATTCCTATATAAAAAAGTATACTAAATACTGTTTTTTTTTTTTTTTTTTTTTTTTTTTCTTTTTTAATAAATCCTTGTCGAATCATGTTCTTTGACTGACTAAGAAAATGGCTCGTCAAGGATATATTTAACAAAATAGTATAAAGTATACATTTTAATATAGGAATTATTGCTAGCGCTGAAATAATTTTGCTGCCGACTGTATGTTGTGATTATTCGATGTATCATAGTATTAAATTGCGAACTTTTATATTTTTGCTTTGAAAGTAGCATAAAAAGTATGACAGAAATAATAATTTGATTTCGAAACTTTTTATTACCGATTCATACTTGCTTATAGCAATGTCTGTAAACTGTGAAATACTTAATAATTTTTTATGTTGAGAAAAATTGCTAGATTTTTTTGCATTTATTTAAACAATTTGCTTTTTTTCTTTTTTTTTTTTAAGTAAATTAAAAAGCGTCTGTTATATACCACGGAATGTAATAACGCAATGAGAAACAATTAGTAATTCTGATTTCTTATTATAGAATACAACAGATATAAAATTATTTCAGCCAAATTATGTGAATTGCTTATTATAGATTTGTAAAGAATGCACATTTTTATTCCTTGTAATGCGACTTTTCTGAAAAAATATGTGATTATTATGCGATAACATTTAACATTTTTTTTTTTCTTCAGAAATGTTATTTTTAATCAAATTGAAAACAGACAAAACGCATTAGTGATAAATTAGTGACTTTGTAACTGCTGATTAGATGCAAACTGTTGCAGTTATATACAGTTATAGTTTTTATTTTTTTATTTTTTACCTCACAACTTTTAATTCCAAAACGTTGCTTACAGTGACGTAACAGAGCTCGCGCCGTTTGTAATAAGTATCCTATTTTAAAGTGCAACCCCTCTTTTTTTTTTCCCTTAATAAATGTATGTGAAACACTATGCGTAATGTGCATTACACTTTGAGTGTGGAAACAATATTCAAATTCTATTTAAAGCGCGTGCATATACACACACATTTATAAGTATAATTTCTCCAATGACAGATTTGATAATCTGTCATAGGAGATTCGATTCACTCTTGTGAAAATGAAAGATTTTGCGCCTCTAAATCTAAGTATGTAAGTACAATGCTACATTTTATTGAAGTTAAAATCAAAATATTTCATAAATATTGGATTTTAAAATAAATATTAAGTCATCCTTGACATATCGTTAATCGCGAAACAGCATTGCGCGCTATTATAATGAGTCGGATCTTCGTCTGGTTATAGGTCTTAGTTCGAATGTTTGCCTGATCGATTTTGTTCTTGTGAAAATCTATTGAACTTTTCTATCTAACGGTCGAATAGTTCACCAACATTTGAGAATTAAAACTGTTATAGGATGAATTAAATTTTTCGGAGTTTTCAATTTTTTTTCGCAGAAAGTCTACTCTGCCCTAAACTTATGCATGAAATGCTCTCCGTGAGAATTTTTCTAAAAAGTCATAGAACTTATTTACGTAAGTTACTGCGAAAACCTCGGAAAACTCAGAAGAGCTAATCTGACTAGCGTGACATGGAATCGAACCCGGCACATCCCGTCTACCAGCTTCAAGAGAAGAACATTTCAAGCGCTGGTGGGGCTGAGAAGTTTAGAGATCCATACATATCAAAGTAACATTTTATTGCGTGTAATAATAATTTAAAAAAAAAGTATGCAATGAACAAACAGTCGCAGCTTGGTTTTATATCTTAAGGTGTTTATTTGCAAAGCTCTTTTCCTTTATGTTTTATATCGTATTTATATCGTTATATATACATCGCAGTACACTGTAAAAAAAAAAAAAAAATTAATAATAATAATAATAATAATAATGATAAGATTACGGGGAAAGCCCGGCGACAGAGATTCCAGACAAAGTCCGTAAAAAAAACATTGGTTTTACGGGCAAAATGTTTTTTTTTTTTACAGGCATGTAACGTAATTTAATGTTATTATATATTTAGTTTACGATCTAAGCGTTTCTTTTTACGGGCTATGTCTGGAATCTCTGCTGTCGGGCTTTCCCCGTAATCTTATGGGATTTTTTATTTATTTATTTATTTATTTATTTATTTATTTTTTACAGTGTAGAAAAAAAAAAAAATGCACACAAAAATTTGTTGAAAATAGAAACGTTGTGCAGTGGAATAAGATTTTCAGCATTTCTATACCAAACATAAAGCATATAATTATAATGCGCATTCGTTCCATGTACGAAAATATGAATTACTTAACATTTTAATTTAAATAGAGTGCTTAAAAGCAATGTTTGTAAAATCCATTTTTTTTTCCATCTCAAAACGTCATTATATCAATAAAATGTCGGAAATGCAGTAATATATACAATAACTGATGAAGATAAATTTGGATAGGCATGTTGAAAGTAGTCGTTACCAAGAATTACACGGATTTTAATGAAAGTAAGTTTTTCAAATCGTTTAATGGAATATGACATACAACTGATAAGTGATTTAAAAATTTGGTATAGCATTGCAACTACAAGAAATTGCATGCTCGCTGTTTATAATTTTTATACAAGGAAGAACAAAAAAAAAAAAAAAAAAAAAAAAAAAAAAAAAAAAATCCGAATTATTTTATGATTCCGTGTTACAATTATTGTTCCATATTGCAATTTATTGTACAAATACACGAATTTAATGAAGTTACACAGTCGCCCTACTGTAACTTTCGTTTTTGTTCACTGTTAAAAATGGTTTCTTTAAAATGAGCTGAAGTGTCCCAAAATAGCTGCGAAACAATATATGCTTTAATTTGAAAACCCATGTACTCATTTTTGAGTTTATTGACATGTGAAATATGGTGATATTTGGATTCTGATTGGTCAACTCCATTTTTGAGCATTTCAGTATACTCAAAAATGAGTACATAGTTTCTCAAAATTAAGTACATATTGTTTCGGAGCTATTTTAAGACAATTTAGCCCATTTTTTAAGAAATTATTTTTAACAGTGTTTATTTACGAAAATAGTCAGATTGAAATTTGTTTATTAAACGACTGTTAACTAATAAATGTAAGAAATATTGAATAGAATTACCTTAGATTTTTTAAAGTAATATATATATATATATTTTAATTTTCTATTTTAGCAGTTAAGATGGTTATCTTTAAGGGGGGGGGGGGAATTGTTTCATATTTAGAAACTTAAGGGCCCTCTTCACTCACCGCCGCCGGAAGCCCAAGCCAATGTTTTTCTATGGGGAAATTTTCTTTACAAATAACTTATTAACTAATACATATTTTTAAATTCTGTTTTCACATTCTGAAAGTTCCCAGCTGTTAAATTGACGCACCTTTTTTAAAAATGTATTTTTTAAATTTTTAATATTTTATTTCGAAATTGCAAAATGAAAAAAATTCACATATTGAAAATTCGTATTTTGCAGCTTCAAAATAAAATATATATATAAAAAAAAATAATAATTTTTTAGAAAAGGTGCGTCAATTTAACTGCTGTGAACTTTCAGAATGTGAAAACAGAGTTTAAAAATATGTATTAGTTAATAAGTTATTTGTAAAGAAAATTTCCCCATAAAAACATTGGCTCGGGCTTCCGGCGACGGTGAGTGAAGAGGGCCGTTAATAGACGGCGAATGTTGATGTTTTATTGGTTTTAACAGAAAGATAATATTAATTCATTTTATAAATTATTCTCTTGAATTTGGATTTATATGCTCTGAAACATAAAGGAAAAAGAATAGCATTTAAATTATTGAGTATTAGGATTTTTTAAACTAATAAATTAAAAATATATTTACTATTTTATTTTATTTTATTTTATTTATTTTTAATGTCTTATGTGAGTAGATTTTTAATTTAAATTTTTTCTCTACAATTTTTATAGTTTCAAAATATATTCTAAACATATTTGGGTACACTTTGTGAATTCAATGAAACATTACTTAAAAAAAGAAAACGAAAAAAAAAAAGTTTCTGCTTTGATTTTTAAATTTAATGCTACTTTGATGCGAATGCGAAATATGGTTTTTCAAAATAAAAATCGTGTATTTGAAATATCTATATCAAAATGAAAAGTAAAATAGACTCACAAATTAATTTAAATGTCTAAGAAAAATCTTTATTATTATTATTATTAATATTATTATTTTTATTTACTGAAATTAAGACGCGAGGTGAAATTTTAAGAAATTCTAAAAAATATCGGCTTTGAAAAAAATCCATTTAAAAGATAATTCTTTAGTTACCTATAAAACTCACTATTTTAAATTATAAATTTTCTGTCTTATTTAATTTAACATATTGTAAAATATGAATACATCGTCTTTCAATCGATTTTTCCTAATTTCGAAGTTTATCGTTCCATTAAGACTATTTTTAAATCCACATTGCTTAGTTTATAGAAAATCTTGCATTTTTGTCTTTGTTTATGCAGCGCATTTACTAAGACTTATGCAGTGCATTTACTTTATTTTAAACCACATACGTGAAAATAAAATAATATGTTGTACGAATACTTTATGATTAGTATTTTTATTTCAATGTGTCTTACTCATTAAATTAGATATGTATACATACATTACAATATTTCAGCATATATTATTAATGGATGTTTAGCAAATATTATAAAAGAAAAAAGTAATAAATATTTGTAAATGAGAATTTCAATCGATTTATTATTTTCAAATCAATCATTTAATATTATCTTAATTTTTAAATATTTTATGTGATTAAAAAGAAAAAAAAAAAAAAAAAAAAAAAAAAGCTTAAAAAAAAATCTTAAACAAAAAAGTTGCTTTATTTTCTGGTAATACTTTAAAATTTTCCAAACGTGTAAATTTAACGCATAAATCAAACTTATATTACATTTGATATTGCGCTTAGTTATACCTCTAAATATTTTTTATAACAGTAATAAAACATTATAAATTGAAAAAGGATAGAAATAAGTAAATAATTTCACTCTAAATAAGTCACGTGAAAGTATTAATTCCTTTTAAAGTCACAAACTATTCTTAACTTGCTTTAGACTGCAGTTAACCCCCAATACCGTTTAAAAGGGGCAAATGCAAACAGTAATTATCTCTTTTCCGTTATCTTCGTAGCTTCGACTTTCCCCATAATCTTCAATTCATCGCCTTTATTTTTTTGCCAAGACATGGAAATTATCACCGAAATGAGAGTGCAGTAAATGAAGGTGACATTCTGACCGGAAGTATGACCACACAGCAGAAATTCCTGAAGCATGCGGGGGGTCTACGGCGGAAAAATAAATGGTTGGATTTTCGTTCACTCTGGATTAAGGCCTAATGTCATGCTTGGAGCATTTTTTGACTAATTGATATGGTACATTATTTCGATATTCTGTCGATGTTTGATTTTAAGGTTAGCATAAAAGATCGCAATGAATGCTCGAAATGATATTTTGAGAATATCCTCAAATGATTACCGACCATTTTCCAACAATTCTGATAAGCGGCCGACGTGATATCGAGATGTTTTGCTGTCTGGGGAGTGCTTCGATGAACTTAATTCTTTATACAGCGATAAAGCGCCATCCTACAGCACTGTAAAAAATTGGTATAACGAATTTAATCGTGATCGATGTTCGATCCAGGACGAATCCCGTGCAGGTCGTCCAAAATCCGTTGTTGTGCCAGAAAAGATCGATGCTGTGCGTGAACTGATAAAGCAAGATCGTCATGTGACATACCATGAGATTGAGGCGTCTTTGGACATTAGTATGACTAGCATCAATAAAATATTGCATGAACATTTGAGCACAAAAAAAAATTGTTCGCGTTGGATCCCGCATAATCTGACAAACGCTCAAAAAAAGGCTCGTGTCGATTGGTGCAAGGAAATGTTGGAAAAATACGTTCAAGGTACATCAAAGGCTGTGTATAACATCTACACAGGTGACGAATCATGGATCTATGCATATGAGCCGGTAACAAAACAGCAATCAACTGTATGGGTCTTCCAAGGCGAGGCAAAACCATCAAAAGTTGTTCGAGGAAGAAGCACATCGAAACAAATGATTGCCTGTTTCTTCGGCATTAACGGCCATGTGGCAACAGTGGCGTTAGAGCAACGCAGGACGGTCAATTCTGAATGGTACACGACCATTTGTTTGCCAGAAGTCATCGGAGAAATTCGAAAAAAGCAGAAGAACAGGCGAATCATTCTTCATCATGACAATGCGAGCTCTCACACATCGACTCAAACAAATGCATTTCTGACTGAGCGAAAGATCGAACTGATGGGTCATCCGCCGTACAGCCCTGATTTGGCACCCAATGACTTCTTCTTATTCCCACACATCAAAAATAAATTACGTGGACAACGATTTTCGACCCCCGAAGAAGCGGTTGATGCATTGAAAACGCATGTTTTGGAGTTACCTCAATTGGACTGGAAAAAGTGCTTTGAAAATTGGTTCAAACGCATGCAAAAGTGTATTGATCATCATGGAGAATATTTTGAAAAACAATAAAACCAATTTCGATCCTACGTATTTGTTTTTTCATTATTAGGCCAGAAATATAAATAGCAACCCTCGTAATAGAGAATTCTGTAATTCTGTAAGTGTAGACATGCCTTAGTAGCATCCGTGAAGCTCAGCTGAAGGATGAAAATAATTAATTGTTTCGAAAGTAGTTAAAGGGATGAAGATTTTTTAAACTGGACAGATGGATGTTATCTGATGAACCGAGGATTATTGTACAGATATGCTCAAAACTCAGATGTTGAAGAAGCCCAACTTGGGATACCAGTCCAGGAACGAGACGATATTAGGAAACTGCATCATGATTCTCCAAACGCCGGCCATTATGGTGAAAAAAGAACCTATGAACGTATCTCACAGCCTTACTATTGGACAGGCATGAAATCATACATTGAAAACTATGTAAAGAAATGTCCTGAGTGTTGCCGATTTAAAGCAACAAATCAGAAGCCTGTTGGACTCTTGCGGATTCGGCATATGCTCAGCTCTTCGAAACTCTGAGTATAGATTTGTTTTGTCTTCTTCCAGAAAGTAAAGAAGGACATAAATAGATCTTTATTGTAGAAGATTGTGCCACTAAGTGGGTGGAATTGTTCCCTTTAGTTTCAGTCACCCCATGAGAGTGTGCATGAAAATTAATTGAAGAAATATTTCTGAGATATGGAATTCCAAGAAAATTGATTAGCGTCAACGGTCCACAGTTTATCAGTGCTGTACTTCAGCAAGTCTGTTGTGATGTTGACGTACACCAAATAGTTACTCCAGTTTACTATCTACGAGCGAATCCAGTCGAGAGGAAAACTAGAGATCTTAAACCTCGACTCCTAAGTGATGCTCATGATTCTTTGCCAGAAAAATTACCAAGTATTCGTTTTGCCTGAAATCCATCCTAGTCAGATGACATACTGCAGCATTTCTGACATTTGGACGTGAATTACGAACAATTAATGATGTCGTATTTGACATAAAGGTGAAGTTGGACAATGAAAACTTCGTTCCAGAGATCACGGCGTATCTAAAACGTTTGGCTACGATCTCAAAAACTGTAGAGGAACGTGTGTAAATGAAACAAGATCAGAGTGATCAGTCATCTATTATGACTAGAACCGTAGGAAACTATATTTTACTCCTGATCAAAAGGTTTGGGTTATGTTATATCCTATCAGCAACGCCCATAAAAAGAAAACATCGAAATTAATGCCAAAACGTGATGGACCTTATGCAATTGTAATTCAAAGATCTCCAGTATTATATGAAGTGACCACATTGGACAATCGTGATACACCAATTGGGACCTACCATGTTTAATCCCTAAATCCCTCCACAGTAGTTGAGATCTCTACAGTTGCTCATCTAAGAAAAATAGGAACACCTAAGAAAAGTACTGCTGCTTAAAGTAGAGGACGTATCACCGAAACAGAGGGGGAGGATGTAATACCCAAAACTACATCCCCTAGCTCAGATCACCGTGTGAGGATGTTTTGCTTAAGAATGGCAATGACGAAAAGCTTACGTAGAAACGTTCGTCATCAAAACACACATGACCTCGCACACAGAAATTTAGTAATAAACTTTGCCAGTAATAAACTTTGCAAATTTTATGTTTATTTTACGTGCTCTACCAAGCTAAGCCAGCAGTCAGACACATAATATTATTTTGTTTGAAATGAATACTACAGTTACAGAGAATGTTAAAAATAAAGGTTTTCGTCATATCATCGTGTAGTTATTTTTATTTATTTTTTCAATATATTCAATTCCATTAAATAGAACTAATTAACAGGGATTACATTAAATATCGAATGATGCTAATTTAAATTTAAAAACAACGCTCTTCTTTACGAATTCTCATCTTCCAAATTAAAAAAAGAGGAAATTTACTAGCTAGAAAACTTCAAATTAGAGGAATGATAATTAAAGTTAATCACGATTTAAATCAATAACTGTATAAGTTTTTTGTTTGTTGCTGCATGTAAGCTCATTATATAAATGTCAAGAGAACAAAGATAGCAAAGGTTTTTTAAATGCTATTGTAGTGATTTTGTTAGGGAAAACTTTGTTTATATTCAAGGAATTTGAAATCGGGTTGTTTTATAATGCTACATGTAATTCAACATTTCAGAACACTTTTATTATTTGATAAATAAGGTTCATTATTATATTACACATCGCGTTCTTGCATGATTAAGTTATGAACTGGTGAGAAAAGTGAGACAAGATTTCATATAGTGTAACATTAAAGAATGTAGAATTCTATTCAGTAATATAAAAAAAAAACATAAAAAAAAAAAAAAAAAAGAACGAGAATGAAAGGAAGCGATTCAGGAATTAAGGTGTAATAATAATAAATAAATAATAATAATAATAATAATAAAAAAAAAAAAAAAAAAAAAAAAAAAACAGTTTGTTTATTTTTTATGTATTACATAATTCAATGGCAGATTTGTGACCCAATATATTATATTCACTCGAGAAGTTACAAGTGTGTGAGAATTTAGGGTGAAAAATATTTGCTGAAAAAAGTTTTAAAGAAAATATTTTAATTTAGAATACTTGATACAAAAAGAACGTATTTTTATAGTCAATAATAAACTATGTTTATAGAGCAATTTTTCTCGTGAAAAAAAAAAAAAAAATCTATTAAAGTAAATATTTCTATTCCTAAAACTATTACGAAATATTGTAAAAGTAAATTCAGAAAAAAATAATATTTAATGTTGGCATCTTGAAAAATATCACTGCAACTAACTTTTATTTTCATTGGAAAACTTCGATATTTATTTTAAAGTAGAGTTTAAAAATTTATTAATAGAAGTACTCTATCTTCTGATAAGTATTTGGACAAATTTTAATTTAGACGTTTTGTTAAATATTTACAAACATTCTTTAGGAATCATCTTGAACCTTTCAGAAAGTAAAGTACATGATAAAACTCAATCATTTTAGCAAACGTTTTATCTTGAAGAGAAAACGAGGACCAGTAAAAAATTAACTAAGAGTCAAAACATTTTGGATCTCCCTGTAAAAAATAATACTTGAAATGAAATTTGACTATAGCATGTCATTTTGTTGTTCCTTATTATTACCTGTAGAAATGTTTATGAGTTTATCCCATTTGATCATTGAAATATAGGATTTTGTTTAAAACATTGAAAAAAAAAAAAAAGTTACTTTTTAGCTCTAAGACGCAAGTTATTAAAGTCAGTGCAAAGCCATTTTCAAAAAACTTGGCATACTACATTAAACACATCACACTACATTCAGAATGAAAAAAATGTTAAATATCCTAAGAAATAAGAACACTTTTACTCAATAATTTTTGACTACGCATACACAAGCTTTAAAAAAAAATTAATTTGCATAATTTAATAGCCTAAAATATTAAGCTACTTATATGAAATTTCCAAGCAATTATCGTGTAAATTCAAAACGTTATGAAAGACAGAATGGACAGAATTTCAGTTCCTCTCAAAATAAAAGCTGAACTATAAAGGGTTTTACTCACATTTTTATTTTGATTCAATCAATGTCCAATGGTAACACAGTATTCGTTGGTTGTAAATAAATTTTGACAAAACCCCCTATTACCTTTCATTTTTTAAAAAGTATCTGGAATTCTGTTCATTCATAACTCATAACATTTTGAATTTACCCTATATTTGTTTGTTATTTTCATATAAGTAGCTCAATATTTTAGTCTATTAACCCTTTCAGTAGAAGTGTTCCCGCTGATGGAACACCTAATTTTAATTCTCAAGTGCAAAAAACTCATCCCGGAAATTTTTTAGCAAAAATTTACATTTATAACATAGCAGAAAAGGCCCTTTTTTAAGCATGAAAATTTAAAATTTCTTCTACTTTAATTATGTTTGTAAATTCCAGTGGCAGTGTGATTTAAATGATCCGAATTACCTTGCGCCGCAAAGGGTTAAAATACTCCAGAATAAATTGAAATATTGGGATCTATGCAACTTTTACGAGTTTTTGTTGTCGATAATGTTTACTTATAAAGTGATTTATTTATTAAACTAAATATTATTTGAATTTAATTAGGTTTACTTACAGATGTTTCAAACCGAAAATTTCTCGAAAAAGAACAATGCTAATTTTTTTATTTTTTTTTAAATATTTATGAACAGCTATGTGTCTAAAAGCCATTTTTAAAATTAGTTTAGTAATTTTTAAAATAAATTAAGTAGTGAACGTTAAAGGGTTAAATTATGTAAATGAAATTTTTAAAAGCTTGCACATGCGTAATAAAAAATTATTTTGTAAAAATATTCATATTTCTTAAGATGTCTAACATTTTTGCATTCTGATTGCAGCATGCTGGTCTAATACAGTACGCTAAGTTTTCTAAAAATGTCTTTGCACTGGACTTAATACCCTACGTGCTATCATTTAAATAAAGGTATTTTATTTTCTATTTTTTTTTAAATAAACCGTTTTATCTCAATGAATATATGTGGTAGACTCATAAAAATCTGTGCAGAAAATTAGAATAATTCTTATAATCAAATGCTACAACCAAAACGTATTTCAAGCCTTACTTTTTACAAGGTGATCCAAAAGTTTTGATTTTTTTTTTTTTTTTTTTTTTTTTTTTTAAATTTTGTACTGGTCGTCTTTCCATGACAAAACGTTTGTTGACATATATGAGGTATAACATAGGTTCTTTGTACGCAGAAAGTTTCAAGATATCTTCAAAATAAATTTTCCTAGATATTTGACAAAACGTGAAAATTCAAATGTGACCAAATAATATTATTTGCATAATTCCCTATTTCCTTTTTCCTTTTTTCAAGACACTTAAAATATAAAATAAATAAATAAATAAATAAAAATACAAATAAAACTGCTTTAGGTTTTCGTTTTCCAAAGAAATTTATTAAAAACTAAAAACTAATTATATTTGTAATTAATTAAAACTTTATTATTTTGAGAATGAAACTCATCTCCTCGTACAAGACAAAAACATAAGTGAGTGTTTACCATTTACTTTTCTTAGATAATAACACATGTTAATGTTCTATTTTGTATCTTGTTGAGAAATCAACAATAATTTATTGCATTCTTTTTAATAAGCACAATTTATAAGACTAAAAAAAGGAAAAAAAAAAGGAAAATCTAACTTTTCAATTTTAGTAACTTGAAGCAATATTCACTTAAGAATCATAATTTATTTTAAATGGAAGTACGTTTGAAATTAATATGTTTATTTTAACCATTTAATGTATTTAAATTAATATATTTTTGAACATCCTTTATGGAAAATATTTTGGTTAAAATTGAACGAACAGTATTTAGCTTTTCCATGAATATATATATTTTACGATAAAAAAAGGATTTCTAACTTTTTTCTTTCTATCCCCTGATTACAATACGTTTGATAACAAAATATAGAATTTTAATTTTAATGTGCGACCTAAACTAATATTTTTTACACACATTCTATGCGTTTGTTTAACATAGTCAAAGTTCAATTTTGCTTTAAACATTTTAAAATATTTAGATATTTTGAAATGAATACATGATTTCCAGTGATATTATCAGACTGTGTACTTAAAAACTTTATATATAAAAATTAAATAAATGTAAATTTAAATAAATAATTTCAAGTGTAATAGTGAATTTCTGTGAAAATGAATATTATTTTATTATTTTCAAAATATTTATATAAAATATCTTAAGGTATCATAAATACAACATAATGATTTTCAATTTTTTTCAAACCTATTTTAATGCAATGATTAATTTAAGTCTCTTTTTAAAAAGGGAAAAATAAGTAAATATTAAAATCTAATTAAGTAATAACCTTAATTGAATGTAAATCTTATCATAATAACTCATTATAATACATATTAAAGAAATTGTATATATAGAGAATGGATAATACGTTTAAGGACATATAATAGAGAAGATGGAGAATGATTACTTCCTCATTTTCCTTTTCTTTTCTTCTTGAATAAAAAGTCTCTATGATATCCGCATAGTCGCATAACGCTGACAATATTTTTCTAGAAATCTCAAAGGGGTTTATTTCAGAAACTCCTATAATTACTACACAGCTCATTTCTCCCACAAATATGGATTTAACACAATAAACACACTTCATACTTAATAGGAGAACATAAAGGATATTATGTATCGTAATAAATAATGTATGTATCGCATGAAAGGTTATTTTTCTGTACTTTATTTTTTGGGAATGGAATTACAGGAATTTTCTTTGATTTCTTATAAGATAGTATGTACAAAAATAAGTATGGAAGAAAATATTAAAAGAAAATATAAATGTTTTTCTTACTAAGTGTATCATATCAGTTCGGCATATTCTGAAATCGAACAGATATAATTTTTAGCATTTGAATATTTTGCAGTATAGACTTAGAATTGCAAAATTAATGGTTTAAATATTATTTATTTATTTAGATTAAATAATACGTAGATAGTAATTAAAGGGATATTTATAAAGGAATTATAATTTCAAATTATATGTATGTTACTTAGATATGCATATAGTATATGAAAATAGTTTAAATGAAATAATTAGCAATAGAATTTTATGTCAGCGCATCCACATAAATATCCATTAGTATATACTTAGAATAAAAATACAAATAAATGATTTATATTTGAAAATATTTATTTAATTTGGTTTAATAATGCGCTATTAACTAAAGGTATATATATTTCTATAGAAAATAAAAGTTGAAATTACATTTATTTTACTTAATATGCATAAAGTATGTGGAAATAGTATAAATGAAGTAATTTCCAGTAGAATTGTAAGTCAACCTTTCCTCGTGAATATTTTAAAAATATATTCATGTCAATTATCAATCTATTTAAATGTACTAACTTAAATAAATAACCCATTTAAATATATATATATATATAAATATATCACATGGAGGTATGTGCAATATATACTGAAATGTATAACAATATTTAAATGGATAACCTTATGAATAAATATTTCCCATGAGTTTTGTCCTGTATGTCATTAATTTCTGTATGTATATTTTAATCGAATATTAATAAAAATATTTATAATTCATTTTTTTTTTGTATATTTATTCTAATTAAAATCTTTTCAAAACTAATTATTTCACTAGATAAATTGCATAAACAACCTAAATTGTGCAATATTCATACTCTGACCGTACACTGTAAATAATGTGTCCTGTTTGCTGCCAGAAATTCTCTGTAATTTGTGAAAATACGTTCTGACAACGTAATTTTTTCGTAAATCACGCGTATTTTCAAAAATTACAGAAAATTTCTGGCAGCAAATAGAACATATTTTTTCAGTGTAATACCAACACGCAAATCTTACCTAATGGCGAATTTTTGTAGTACTATCTTTATTGTAAAGCATAAGACCATTTCTTTCACTTACTACACTATACAAACTGCCATGCTATATCACAGAAAATTCCTTTTAGTAATGTTGCAAATATATATATATATGTATTCTGTGAAAAAAAAAAAAAAAAAAAAAAAAAAAAACGGAAAATGACAGATTTTTTTTTTTCCTGTTAGAGAACACTACAGAAAATATTGGAATACAACACATGTTTCCCTAAGATACACCGTAAAACAAATTGAATTACAGTCGAACCTCATTAACGTGAATCTCAAGTGGGATAAAAAATGTGTTCATGTTATCAGTAGTTCATGCTATCAGAAACTCATCTTCATATTACTAAACTAATCTTGATATTGGCGTGGATTGTAAAAACAGTTCATGTTAAAAGCAATTCACGTTAACAGTGTTCACGTTAAAGAGGTTCGACTGTTATAAAATTCTCCACTTCCAACAGAAAGGGACCACCTCATACTAGGCGACAATATTACCTCAGAGGTTAGAAATAAAATTAGAGATGTTACTTGGCATGTCATAGGCAGGACTGCTATTTGCTTAATTCTTTTAATATATTTTTTAAGAGTAATAATAACTAAAATCCTAATAACTTGTTATTTTAATGTAAAAAAAATATTAATATATTTTTATTTAAATTATATTTGGTTAAAATAAACAAAAATAAATTATTGCATTTATTCATTGTCTCCATGTTTAAATCACATGGATAATTTTGGTTTGAATTTATAACTATTAATCTATAAACTGCATTATTCTGTACACTTCCCCATTTTCTCCATACATACTATTTTGTAAATAATGTATTGTTTTTAAATTTCTTCCTTTTTTCATTTTTTTTAATGTACTTCCTTGTTCATATTTTTTTCATGGTTGTGAGGAATTCGTGATCACCACTATCTCAATTCCTCAATCTTAAAGATTAACTTAATTACTTAATTAAACAGTAATAAGAGCTCGAGCAAAGTTAAACAATAAATAAGAGTTTAATTAACTTCAATATCAAGGAAGGTGTTGGGATAACTCGATTTTAACTCTCAATATACCCCAAGAAATAACTTTAACAAAACATAAAATAAAAGGTAGCTTATCTCACCAATACTGACCTTGTCGATGACTGCTCTCTGTTACCATTAACTAATCTCATACCAGAATGGTCGGCTGGATTCCCAAGGCGCGACAGATTCTTCTCTTACTTTATGCTACCACACTACACCTCTGTACCATCACTTAACGTACGCATAAAAGTATCACCACCAACATTAATCTTTTCTCCACCTCCTCTCACACTAATCCGCTAACATTCTCTACCACCACCAATTCACTATCTTATCTACCAAAACAATATCCATCTTATACTTCATTCTACAACTTCTTCTCTCTTCATTTCAATCAAAACCTTACAAATCATCTTCCATTCATCTAACTCTCAGAACCTAATTATTTCATCGCAGCACCATGTCGACATAAAACTCATCCGACCAAGACTTTCGCCGAGTCACTGGCGACGAAGTGATTTGACAGTCCCAAGTTTGGTGGTGGTCCGTAGTCTCGACCTCACATGGTTATTAATTATTTTTTCCTTTATTCAGAGAAAGTTTAGAGTTATGCATTCTATTCACGAAAAGCCATAATCTGCATGCTCAATTTCTGGAATGTGGAATTTAGCATGTTTTCATTCTTTTGTTTTTAACTTATTTTGATATCTTGACCTTTTTCAGTTTGCTCAGCGATAACAAAAATAATATTTTTTTTTTTTTAGACAGAAGAGGTTTTCAGAGCATAACAAGAAGACAGTGAGAACGTATAAATTGAATACTTAATGCATAGTCACTTCCCTAACAGCACATTGTCTCTAAATGAAATCCTCAGGATGTATTGTGGAGTAAAAGACATGCTATGGATATCTTCAGGATGTATTATGGACAAGTGTGTTGTTAAGGCTAACAATGATATACACTAAAAACACACAAGGGATGCACGAATATTTAAATGGGGGAAAATAAACCATATTACAGAAACAGTTTCCTATGTAAGATAACGCCACATGATTAATAAAGGTGTAGCATTGTGAATTTAGATATTTAATTGGTTTTTATCTCCATTCAGTTCCCGATACAAAGCGAGGTTGATGTCACTTCAGATTATTTGTGTCTGGAGTGAAATTTGAAAAGTGAAAAAAAACTAAAAGAATAAAATACAGTTTAATTTTGTTAAACGTTTAATATTTTAACAAAACAGAAATAGTATTTCCTATTTAAAGTAATACTTGAGAACATATAGGAGATATTAAAGAATATATTGAGCAAACCATATATCAGTATAAAAATGACCTGATTAGATGTTTTTATATTACACACACACGCATTTTTATATATATATATATATATATATATATATATATATATATATATATATATATAAACACACACACGCAAACAGATATATATATATATCTTAATTGTACGTATCATATCCTCATAAATTTGTACACAATTCAACAGTTTATTATGCAGATATACGACAAGAGGACTCTGGATTTTCCCCCCAACTATGCAAAAATGATTTCAAGTGCACAAAAGAGGCGCTCATCTGTAGAGTCTCTACAAAGTAGAGACCCTAAACAGAGATAGACCGGGTATTGACGAAAAATGATAGACGGCAGTTCAAAGACCACTAGCTATAGCACGAAAATGTCTTTACCATAGCCTTCTTAACTAGATGCCTGTCACGTAGCTGGGAAACTAGGACACAGTTCAAAAGGTAGACAGCGGCACCTGGTACAGATTGCCCGACATTTTTATTCAACAGCCACCAAAAATTTCTAAAAGTGGGATATGATATACATAAAAGTCGAATAGAATTGAATAAACGTCGATTATATATATCATGTATCACTTCTTTAAATTATTGGTGACAGTTGAATAAAGAGTCCCATAATCTGTACTAGGTGCAGGCCCTGACTTACGGCAGGGCATACGGGGCAAATGCCCTGGGCCACCCTTCTGGAAGGGGCCCCCCTACAGGCGAATACAGAAATTCTGCAACCTAAAGACCTCTTATGCCACTGCAAGGGGGCCCCCCAGAATAGGCTTGCCCCAGGGCTGCAGGTAGTCTAAGTCGGGCCCTGACCAGGTGGCGCTGTCTACCGCCTCAACTGTTGCCTAGCTTCCGAGCTACGCAACAGGCATCTAGTTAAGGAGGCTATGTCTTTACACACTTTCCAACAACATTTAAGAGTGATTATGAATCGCTGTGTTTGCATAGGTAAAGTGTATTGAACGATAAACGATAAAACGGTTACATACCGTTAGAAATTGTTAATTATCTATACGAACAACATGAATATTCATTCTCAATTTAATATTAAGTTGTTACAGGAATATATATATATATATATATATATATATATACAGGGTGAGTTTGACATAATCTGCCAAAGGAAAGGAGGTGATAGAACAGCCCGTGGGGAGCACGAAACACCATAGTAGCCCTGTCTTATCTCTAACCGTTTCCGAGTTAGGGTAGATAGAAGAAAAATCTGTTTTTTTTTTCATCCCGTCTGAAAAAAACCCAAATTTGTGAGCTTTCTGGCAGAATTACACGCAAAATAAGCAGATATTTGGAAAGAGCAGAAAAATTCCTATCGGGTGACACTATTTACATCAGGACACCTTAATTTCATGGCGAGCTACAGACACTAAAACATTGGCGAAGTTTAAAATCGAGTTGTCACCAAATTCTTTAACCGGCAATTCTGCAAACACCGTTCAAGTTACAATCGGTCAAATTTGCCAAAAACTTCTCCATTCCACAAGCTTTAGAATGAGCCCACAATAAACCATATCGGTGTTCTAGTTCAGGAGAAAATTAGCCTTTTGTTTGAAATACATCACCGAAAACGGCGTTCGTCGAACTTCCGTAAACGAAACGATGGTGAGTAAACGGAACGTATGCAAATTCGTAACTATCTGCATATGGACCCTTACAGCCGTCTTCACCATTAACTTCAACTCCCGGTTCAATGCAAAAACTTGAAAAGCGTCTAAAGGCAGGGTGCAGCCTCCTAAAAAAACTGACCGGCTTATTCTGCCATCTAGCTATGAAGATTTCATATAAACTTTGATTGGTTATTTTCTGAGGAAAAATTGGAAAGTAACTATGCCGCTAGATGGCATAAGCAACGCATCAAATTTTACTGAAAAGTTGTACCCTGACTTTGTGTGCTTTTCAAACTTTCGTGTTCAACCGGGAGTTGAAGTTATTGGTGAATACAGCCGTTAGTGATATGCAGATGTATTTCAAACTTCCTGCGTGTGCATCCCACTTCCAGGTACAAAAGGCCAGTCAATCTGTAACATCTCATTAGCTCGTCAGCTTCTTTTACGTTTTATGCTGCTTATTGCTTTAGCATTTTCTGGACTTTGCCTGAGCTCGGCCGATTCTTTTCACGCTGCTCTCACGTCTACATGCTCTCCCTTAGTTCATACTAAGTATATTTTCCTACATTGGTACGAATTAACCAAATTGGGTCTTATTCCGTAGAACTTTTTTCTTCTATTTTTGTAAATTAATATTAAAATTTTATCCCTTTTTGTTAACCCTTCTTAATTTTATTTTCAATAGAAGTCATCACAGGGATCAAATTGTCATACTTTCTAACCTGTAAACAGATATGCCTAGTTTTACAAATGAAGAGTACGCGGATATGCATTTTGTGTACGAACTTTGCGATGGTAATTCTCGGAGAGCCAAAGAAAAGTACCGTCTACGTTATCCTCATCGTCGTGCGCCCAACCGTGCTGTATTTGCTGCAATTCATCGAAGGCTTTGGGAGAGTGGGTCGTTCGGTAGGGTGTAAGAAATGGGCCATGGTCGCTGCACCGCCACCGCTGAGGAGTCCGTACTTGACCGAGTGGAGGAAAAGCCAAATATGAGTTAACGCATACTTGCGAGAGAGGGTGGAATATCCCAAAGTAAAATGATGAATGTTTTGCGCAAAAACCAGTATCATCCATACCACTTCACACCGGTACAAGAATTACACCGCTCAGATTTCCAAAAGCGGATAACATTCTGCCGCTGCTTTTTAGAGCGAGATATTTAGGAACACCATTTCCTTAGAACGATACTGTGGACAGATGAGTCAATTTTCACTCGGGATGGCATATTAAATTTTCATAACTGGCATCATTACGCTCAACAAAATCAATTTGTAACACGAATATTATCGTTCCAGATGCGATTCTGCTTAAATGTTTGGCTTAAAGTGTTTGGAGATTGCTTGATAGGTCCAAATTTGTTCCAAGGTCATCTGACAAGCAATACATATTTGGAGTTTCTGGAACACCATCTTCCAGGATTACTTGGTGTCATTCCTGTACCCCAACGAGCGGAAATCATTTTCCAACACGATGGGACGTCTGTACATTATTTCAATGCCGTTCGGGACTTCTTGACTCAGCAGTATCCGCGATGGATTGGTCACAATGGACCAATACCTTGGCCACTTAGATCACCAGATCTCACTCCATTGGACTTCTATGTTTGGGGTTTCCTTAAGCAAGAAGGTGAAAGCACAGAAGTTGCCAGTTTGCAAGATTTAAATAGCCGGCTCGATGATGCAATAATAAAACTGAGGGATGAGCTTTCGCTAAGAGCTACTGTAGTTTCCGTTCATATGCGGACAAGGGCACGTATCAAGTGTGGGGGTGACCAATTTCAGCAGCGGAACTAAATTTCACACATCCTTTCGAATGCATATGTTCTTTAATAATGTGAGATACGTCATTTTTTTTTTTCATATTCCTTTGTGAAAGACGTGAGAAACGTCATACTTCTTTTGTTTCCATTCCATTGTGTTTGTAAACTTAATACAACTGCTACATTTCTTGTTTGTCTTTAAAACTTTCTTTTTTGCATCTGACAAAACAGCGGGCTGAAGGCGGACATGAAATCACGAACGGCCATGGCACCCCGTGAGTCTCCTTCTCGATGAACGTCGAGTTCACTGATGAATGTATTTCAAACAAAAGGCTAAATTTCTCCTGAACTAGAACACCGATATGGTTTATTATGGGCTCATTCGAAAGATTGTGGAATGGAGACGTTTTTGGTAAATTTGACCGATTGTAGCTTGAACGGTGTTTGCAGAATTGCTGGTTATAGAATTTGGTGACAACTCGATTTTAAACTTCTCCAATGTTTTAGCGCTTGTAGCTCGCCGCCAAATTAAGGTATCCTGATGTGAATGGTGTCACCCGATAGTATTTCTTCTCCTCTTTCCAAATATGTGCTTATTTTGCGTGTAAGTCTTTCAGAAAGCTCACAAATTTGGGTTTTTTCAGACATAATGGAAAAAAACAGATTTTTCTACCATAACTCGAAAACGGTTAGAGATAAGATAGGGTTTGTATGGTGTTTTATGTTCTCCATGGGCTGTTCTATCACCTCCTTTCGTTTGGCAGATTATGTCAAACTCACCCTGTACATATATATATATATATATATATATATATATATATACCTTAGTAAGGGAGTAAAATCTCAATAAATATTTTTTTCTGTGCAACAATATGTTGACATAATGTTATTGTTTTAGTTCAGAATTAATATTCTATCTTGTTTAAAATATATATAAGAATTATGTAATGTCAAATAACATTCATAATTTAACATATGTAACAATTTCTTTCTTAAAATCATTCTTAACGGGCAAACATGATGCTTTAATTACAAGAAATAAATTCTATAACATAAAAGAGATTATTTCTAGAAGGAGTACATTTTGTTATTGACTTATAATGAAGGGGATGAAAAATGATTTCTTATTTATTTTTATTCTTACTGTGATTTTGTATGAAAGGATCATATTTATGATATAACAATATTAACATAGTAAAATAGTGCTGACAATTTTGTTCCACTTTTCCTACGGGAATATAGATCATTTATTCATTGCAGTTAATCCTAGATAATTATGATACTGATCATTTCTTTCATAAAAACGAATTTAATGATACGAGACATTATATAGAAATGGAAACGAAGCAATGTATTCCGTCTTTAGTTTAATAAAACATAATGTTTTTTCTTATATCAATGAGACTATTTTTATTAGGATTAGTGGATATATTTTATTTTTCTGCGTTTTTAAATTACAAATTCTAATATATAAATGATAGATGTTTACTTTAGTAGATTGAATTTTTGTAAAACAGCGTATTTAGAATATAATATGTTGTATTTTTTAAAGATGTATGATGATTTATGATGCATCTATAATAATATATGAAAGATCTATGCTTATAAAAATCTATGATTCATATTTTACGTTGAAAATGTATATTTTAAAAGACAAAATATTAATAATTTATATACGTTAAAAATATATATTGAAATTTTTTTTTACTATATTTTACTATAAGCTTAATATAGTTAAAATTTAATTATATTATATAATATTTATCATAGATTATGTGTACAATCATTGAATACATTACAAAATGGAAGAAAATAAATTAATAGTTATGCAAAGAACAATGAATTAAAATTATATTAAAATATCAACTCTTACAAATAACAACATAGTGCAATTACTTAAGACACTGTCTTTTTTTTTTTTGGAAGAAAACATATTAAATTTATTTATTTTTAATTTTTAATATATTAATTATCTCAACATAATAAATCATACACGTCTTTGTTAAATATATTGAAAATCAGACAGTATTTAAGTATGCCATTAACATCACAAAACAGTTAATATAGTATAATGTTGTTTTACATTCATTTAATTGTAAACTATTATATAAAATATCACTAGCACCTTAAAAATAATACAGATTAGTCTACACTGCATTAAATTGAAAATGATGATATATATCATTAATAACGTTTTACACATTATTTAGCATCTAGTGTGCAGTTGAAATTCCGTACCTGAAATTGTATGTTTATTACTGTTACATAGATAGTAATTAAGCATTTGTTTACGAAAACATTGATTAAAATCAAAAATAAGATAATAAAATGAACAATTCTCTCTTTGACAAAATTTAATTTAGTACGACAGGTGTTATATATGTATAGAAACCTTTATAAACTATTCAGAAGACGTCATCATTAAGAAGATGTAGCTAATTATTCAGAAGCCCTTACCAAAACATATCCAAAAGAAATAGCCAACAAATATTTAGAAACCATTATCCATGCATATCCGAGAGGCTTTGATAACAAATACTCAGAAACCATAATCTATACATATCCTCAAGTTATCGCGAACAAATATTCAAAAGTTATTATCAATATATATTCAGAAAGATATTGCCAACACATAGGAAGAAGCAATCATGAATAAGTACTCCGAGGATATCGCCAACAAATATTCCGAAGACATCATCAATATATATCAGAAGATATATATCATCGAAAGATATTCATCATTATCGGAAGATATTGCCAAAAATATACAAAAGTCATTAACAATATATATGCAAAAGATATCGCCGACAATATCTAGAAACAATCATCAATATATATTTGGAAGATATATCCAACAAATATTCAAAATGCATTCAATTTATGAATATTGATGGTCTCGGATACGATTATCGGTAATTCGTTTCTACATGCGATCAAGGTAGAATCTCTAGCTTACGAATAGGTATTTAAAAATGAAAAAAGTTTTTACGTATTTGACAAAATTTTTTAGTAGTTTGGAATATAAGGTTGATTTTTTATACCAATGATGTGAAAAATGACACACCAGAGAATTGAACCCGGGCCCTCCGATTAACATGCGGATGCTTTTCCACTGAGCCACCCTGGCTGATAACCAGCACGACTTTCCTCACATAATAACCGATAGTAATGTCATATTTTAATATGTGCATTCTATGAAACTTTATTCTAATCTTTCAATTCTACGGGCATCTCTCTTTGACTTACCCTAGGGGAAACTGACATACCTTGGACATACTTGTACCCCAGACCTATGCCATATCTATCTCTATTTATTTAGATACATGAACAATATCCCATACAGTTAAAATAGTTACTGTTAGGGGTCTCTAACCTATGTTTGTTTGGAAGGTCAACTTTTTGAAGCGTTCTTAAAAAAGTATATTCATTTTGCAAAAGTAAATTTTTCTCAAATATTTGTATGTTATTTTATACCCCACATACATTATATATTCTGAAATGACAAATGCTTGGTATAACCCCATACACTTATAATCAAGTTAAGCGGAACCTGAACATCATGATTAGGAATTTTACTTTTAGTAACAGAGTGGTGTACCTTGAACCCAATAAAATTAATGTACCTTGGACTTGTCTCATTGTGTGGTGGATCGGAAATACCGCTCCAAAAGTTAACATCTGGAATTAACCTTTTAAATTACAATCTTGATTATAAATGTGTGTGAGGATTTTTACCAATAAACACAATATGACTTAATGTAGACTTTTTAAGTAATAATTTAATATTTTCCACATTTAAGACTCAAATTAGTCTTAATGAAATTGCGATTGTGACAGATTAATGATATTGAAAAAAAAAATGTTTATTTGAATTCATATGTGTGTAATTGATTAATGAACAGATTTTATTACTTAACCCCTTAACGCGCGCTGTCCTCGCTGCGAGGACGCAAAATTTAAGATCAAGCTGCAAAAATTCCTCCCGGAAATGTTTTAACGAAAATTTATGTTTATAACATATCAGAAAAAGCCGGTTTTTTAAACCTTAAAATTTAAAATTCCTTTTAGTTTAATTTAGTTCATGAATTCCGGTGGCAGTATAATTTAAATTAGCCGATTTTTCCTGCGCCGCAAAGGGTTAAAATTAACATTTTCTGTACCTTTTAATAAATGGTCCAAGGTACACTAACAGTGGTGTACCTTGGACCTAATTGCACTTAATTTTATTTTAAAATATGTAGTTGATATAATTTTAATAAATTTTTGGAATAAATATATATTGTGTATAACATCATACAATATTCAATAAAGGTATTTGTATTTAGTTATTGCGCATAATTACAAAATTAAAATTGGAAAAGTCAAAATAGGTCCAAGGTAATCCACCTTCCCCTATATGTATTACGTGTGAAATATTGAATTAAAAGTATAAGAATTCTAGTATGATTTTGTTTTTAAAACTTTCCAACAAGGTTGAAAAGTGTTTATGACTTCGGTTTGTCTGTCTGTCTGTCTGTCCGTCTGTCTGTGTGCGCTCTAACTCCCGAAAATATTTATGGAATTTCTTGAAACTGATATATGTTATTCAAGTTCACTATCGGATGTTCCCTATTGAAAATGGAGTTTATACCTCTACTGGTTTGTGTACAGGGACCCCCGAAAATATTTCAAAGCATTGTGTTTTATGAGAGGCATTTCTATAAACCATATTTTCATACCCTTACTGTACAAAAATCTTAATGAAATTGAAATATGTTATACAAGTTTACTATCGGATGTTCCCTGTTGAAAACGTAGTTTATACCTCTACTGGTTTGTGTACAGGGACCACCTAAAATATTTCAAAGCATTGTGTTCTATGAGAGGCATTTCTTTAAACCATATTTCCATACCCTTACTGTACACAAATCTTAATGAAATTGAAATATGTTATTCAAGTTCACTATCGGATGTTTCCTGTATAAAATGAAGTAAATACCACCACTGATTTGTGTACATGGACGCACAAAAGTATTTCAAAGCATTGTGTTCTATGAGAGGCATTTCTATAAACCACATTTTTATACTCTTACTGTACAAGAATCTTAATGAAATTGAAATATGTTATACAAGTTCAAAAACGGATGTTCCCTGTTTAAAATGGCGTTTATACCTCCGCTGGTTTGTGTACAGGGACCCCCGAAAATATTTCTATGCATTGTGTTCTAGGCGAGGCATTTGTATTAACCATATTTTCATACTTTTACTGTACGCAAATCTTAATGAAATTAAAACATGTTATTCAAGTTCACTATCGGCTGTTTCCTGTATAAAATGGAGTAAATACCACCACTAATTTGTGTACAGGGACCCTCGAAAGTATTTCAAAGCATTGTGTTCTATGCGATGCATTTGTATTAATCATATTTTCATACCCTAACTGTACACAAATCTTAATGAAATTAAAATATATTATTCAAGTTCAATTTCGGCTGTTTCCTGTATAAAATGGAGTAAATACCACCAGAGATTTGTGTACAGGGACACACAAAAGTATTTCAAAGCACTGCGTTTTATGAGAGATATTTCTATAAACTAAATTTTAATAACTTTACTTTGCACGAAGATTTGTGAAATTGAAATGTGTTATTTATAAGCACAAACGAAAATGCTTTGCATAGAATACAGCATGATAAGCATTAGATTTACAGGGTTTTCACAAAAATATTCAGTTATATAAAGAGCTATTAATAAATATTTGCTAAAAGTGTACTTTCGTTTACATTAAGCGTTTTTAACACTTTCTAACTTTTCTAACAATTCAACAAGGTTGAAAAGTGTTAATGACTTCGGTTTGTCTGTCTGTCTGTCCGTCTGTCTTGGTGTCCGCGCTCTAATTCCCGTAAATATTTGTGGAATTTCTTGAAACTTATATATGTCATTCAAGTTCACTATCGGATGTTTCCCTTTGAAAATGGAGTTTATACCTCTACCGGTTTGTATACAGGGACATCCGAAAGTATTTCAAAGCATTGTGTTCTATGAGAGGTATTTCTATAAATAATATTTTCATATCTTTACTGTACACATATCATAATGAAATTGAAATATGTTATTCCAGTTCACTATCGGATGTTCCCTGTTGAAAATGGAGTTTATACTTTTACTAATTTGTGTACAGGGGCACCCGAAAATATTTTAAAGCATTGTGTTCTATGAGAGGTATTTCTATAAATCATATTTTCATGCCTTTACTGTACACATATCTTAATAGAATTGAAATATAATATTCAAGTTCACTATTGGATGTTTCCTGTATAAAATGGATTAAATACCAATACTGTTTTATATACAAGGACACTCAAAAGTATTCTAAAGCATTGAGTTCTATGATAGATATTTCTATAAATCAAATTTTAATAACTTTACTTTCCACGAAATTTTAGGAAATTGAAATATGTTATTTATATGCACAAAAGAATGCTTTACATAGAATATAGCATGATTAGCATTAGATTTACAGGGTGACACAAAAATACTCAGTTATATTAAGCGCTATTAATAAAAAATTGCTAGAATTGTACTTTCGTTTACATTAAGCGTTTCTGAAACATTCTATCATTTTTTTAGTGTGGATATAATTTTAATTTGTGTATCTGTCTGACTGTTCTGCTGTCCGTCTGTCTGTCTCTCTGTCTGTTTTTCTGAGCTCTAATTCCCATAAATATGTATGGAATTTCTTTAAACCGATATATTTTATTCAAGTTCACTATAGGATGTTCCCTATCTAAAATGGAGTGAATACCTCTTCTGCTTTGTGTACAGGGACAACCAAAAGTATTCGAAAGGATTATGTTCTATGAGAGTAGTTTCTATAAGCCATATTTTAATACCTTTAATGTATAGATACTTCAATGAAATTTTAATATGTTATTCAGTTCCCTATCGGATGTTTCCTATGTAAAATAGTGAAAATTTCTAACTGGTTTGTGTACAGGGGTACTTGAAATTATTCCAAAGCATTGTGTTGTATGAGAGTTATTTTTATAAACCAAATTTTAATAATTTTATTTTTCACAAAGCTTAATGCAATTGAAATATATTATTCGTATGCACAAAAGGGTGCCTTCTATGTAATATAGAATCGTTAGCAATAGATTTACAGGGTCACAGAAAAATAATCAGTGACATTAAGAGCTATTAATTAAAATTTGCTGGAATTGCACTTTTGCTTACATGAGCATTTTAACACTTTCTTATAATTTTAGTGGGAATAAGATTTCAATTTCTTCATCTGTCTGTCCGATTGTCTACCTCTATATTTGTTTCTCTCCGGCTCCTACCATCCGTGAATATTTTAAGAATTTTTAAAAAATGATACACTCAAGTTCCCTATGGAATGTTTCCTATTTGAAATGTCATTAATTGGTCCTGTGCAACTAGTTTGTTTACAGAGACAACAAGAACGACAATAAAAAAATGCAATATATTACGTTTTAGGACAGAATTTTTAAAAGTTATATTTAAAAAACTTTCTACTGTAAAAATCATAAAAACATTGACATGTATTATTAGTATTCTAAAATATTGTTTGGTATAGAATATGATATGATTAACTTTCAGATTTACAGAGCTACAGTGAAATAATCAGAGAGATTAAAACTTGTAATTATAATCTAACGGCTGCATTTTCTTTTGCGTTAAGCTTTTTTAACACTTTCCAAAATACATAAGAGTAATTTTAAAAACAATTAGTCTATCTGTATGTTTTTCAGTCCTTCTGTCTGTTGTGTGATAACCTAGGCAAAAATTATTCGATACAACTATACAACTATACAACTATTCGATACTATTAAAAATTATTCGATACAACAATTGCGTACAGTTGGAAAGTGTTAGTAATCAATGCGTACTGCATGATTTTTCTTTCTTGTTATTATTTAACATTTAATTTTTTCGGGTACACGATTATTGTTTACATTTCACTTTGAAAAATGAAACAATATTTTAAATACATTTGTAAATAAATAAATAAATAAATAAATAAATTTATGAAATGTATGATGAGCAAATTAATTTATTAAAAAGTAAAAAAGTAAAAAAATCTAAACAAAGCTATTATTATCTAAACAAAGATATTATTTATTTATTTAATATTTAAAATTGATTTCTAAATCTAACTACTTTAGCTTCTACATTTAAGCAAGTAATTAAAAACTATTTAAAAAAAACTACTTAGTGCTGTCTTAAAAAAAAAAAAAAAAAAAAAAAAAAACTAGCTTTGAATTTAATTAAACATTATTTTAATATATATATATATTTCACATTAAAAAAAAAAAAAAAAAAAAAAGGTAAATTTAATTTAACATGGTGGGGAAGCGGAAAGATTAACAGCTCGCAAATTTTAAAAATCAATTGCAAAATTATAACAAATCTTTGTAAAATCTCTAAATTTTATTTAATTTGATAGATTATTGGACTGCAAACTAATAATCATAATTTATAGATAATTTTAAATTATTGTAAAAACTGTTTGAAATTTCGATATCTGAAGGATTTTATTTTATTTTTATATTTTCAATTTATACAATTCAGTCCAAAGCCCGCGAGATTTACTATTTAACTTGTTCTGGTCCTAGGAAGTCTACGGGATCACAATTTTATTTTTTCAAATCAAAGTGGCCTAAAAAATTCACGTTTTAATTAATTTAAAAAAAATTATCAAAAACAATTAAATCAAACATAGTTAAGAACCATTCCGAAGAAAGCAGTTTCAAAAATTAATAAATGAAAAGAAACACACTAAAATCCGCCCTTTTACGTGTAAATTACAGTGACACAGTCACAACCCAAACGTACACATACGCATTAATAATATTTCAAATATATAACACAGAATTTAATATCTCTATTATTGAAAAATATAGTTTTCAGTATATTTTCAGAAGCATTCTTTTAAATTTTATAATTGTCCCTTTTACTTAAGAGGAACGATGCGACGGACAGACAAACACATGCAGAGAAACACGCTTCAAACTTGTAACAGTCCTTTTATTCGTCAGTAGTTACTATGAAAATACTTTTTTGAAAACCAGTCGCTTTCAGTTTCTTTTAAAAATCGTTCATTTTAAATAACGCAATTTGTTTCAAAAACTAAATCTAATTATGTATTTCTTTTTTTTTTATTAATGCGTATATCATAATTAAATGCACTAAATAAAAAAAATACAAAGACACGCAATTAATAACAATGGACAAAGTAATTTTCATCTAATAAAAATATCTTCTACATTTATTCAATTGTATCTTTCCTGCAACAAACTGATTGACATGGAAATTACATATTAACCTTCATTGCATCAAATTACAAGCGATGATAGTTTTTGCATTGCAACTTAATTAACATGCAAATTAGCAAGAGACATTTTAGCCAATTAAGAAAATTTAAATTAGGGAAATGATAATTTAAGGTGATGATGTTTTAAAATAAAATTTGCGAATGTAATTTAATTGATTTTTTTTTTTTCTTTTTTTGTGTTAATTATTTTAAATACATGTAAATTCACTTTCTTAATGAGGAAGAATGTCTTGCTTGTTACAAGACAGAAGCATCACATAATATATATATATATATATATATATATATATATATATATATAAATATAAAATACAAATTAACGATTACCTTAAACGACTAAACGAATTCTCTTTAAAATATTATAGACATAAATATATACTATAAAATTACTGATATATTTGTATACTATGAAATTACTGATTTTTAATTTAATCAATTTAGAATTGGATTAACTCGATTTAAGAATGTAATTATAGGAAAATATTTGATTTGTTAATTTAAGTTAACAATTAATTAGATGAAGAAAGATGTAAGCTACGGGCACTTGTATATACACCTGCCCTTTGGTACTTTGATGTTTGATTAGATGTTTTTATTTGAAATGTTACCATATAGAAAACATTTATAATTCTGTTAGCATTTACATTTTTATCTATTTAGAATACTTCTTGTACATACATACACATGGGTAATATTTCATATGAAATGTAGTATGTTAATCGTCCGATGTAAATAATTAATAGTACCCAAGCCCATGTTATGATTTTATCGTAAGTAAATTTATTACTTTCTCATAGCCATATAGCTTTCTCTTAGCCATTCTCTTAGCCATGGTAGAGAAAGTATTGTTTTGAGTCAAATTTTCGAAATTGCGTTTTTGTTATATTCACACTATTTTGAGGCCCTCTGAATCCGAAATCATGATTTTAGCGATTGCTCTGTGTGTGTGTGACTGTTATCCGTGTGTGCAGGGAAACCCAACAGAATTGAAATACATTACGACTGCGGGGAAAAAGCAGGTAGGTTAAGTTTATATATCTAGAGATTGCACTAAACCAAATAAAACAAATATATATTTTGTATACGGGTAGCAATATGTTTCATGTAGAATATGGTATGAAAATGAATCACTGTTCGTTTACAGGGCTACACAAAGAGTTAGATTATAGCGGGACAATACTTGAAAATTGATGGAAGTGTATTTCAGGTTACGGCGCGTATTATTAATATGGGATTATATTTATTTGTACCATGTGGTGTGTACATGAACTTCAAAAGATACACAGGACAGCCAATATTTAAGCCATAACATTATTTTTTTTGTTTGTGGAAGTGCTTTTTTATGATATTTTACCATGTCCATGAAAGCTGCTCAGAATTTGAAATTAATTCCTCATAGCCGTATGGTAAATAATGCATTCTTTTAAGCTAAATATTCGTTGCTTTGTTTTTTGTATGTTTACACGTTTTGAAGTTTCGTCAATACCAAATTTCAGATTTTTATGCTTGATATTTGTCTGTGTCTCTTAGAATAAATTAAAAACAAATAATTTCAGGCGATTCAAATGTTGTATTTTGAAGTTAATACATTTGTTACTAGGTATGTTGCGTGTGAAAATTGTCTGAATAATTTTAAACGAACTTTTGAATTTAATAACAGATTTGAATTCAATTTAAATGTAGGTACAATAACGGACTGGGAGTTTGAGGGAGGCGATAGTCCCCTTCACATAGAATTATTTGTCAAATGAATCTATTCTGAAGCCTAATTAAACAGTTTTATCATATGCTTATATAACAGTACTCATTATCTTACCCCTTAACCTCCAATCTGTGCCTATAGTATTAAATTACAGGGTAAGAGAAAGTCATGTGAGTGAGGCATCAGATTATATCATTTTATATTATGAATAAATTTTTATAATGAGTAAATTTATGCTATGCTCTGAAACATTCTATTTGAATTGAAAACACATATGTATATATATATATATATATATATATATATATATATATATATATATATATATATATATTAACAAAAACTGTTTTTTGTCTATAAATATCTCAGAAAAGAAAAAAAAGAAAAAAAACAATATTTTTACGTTTTACACATCTCGGACCGCAAAAATTACGTCGGTAAATTTTCTCTTTCTCTCTCTGCGAGTGTGTGTGTGTGTGGGGGGGGGGGGGGGGTTCCCCTTTGTGTCTGTATGTCTATAGTGCTATATGTCTGTAGTGTTTCAAGGTGTAAATTAACAACACGGGGTATAGATTTAGGCCCATAACAAATCTAAAATTATAGCTATCGAACATTTCAAAATTAGATTTGATTATTATATAAATGTAAAAAAAAAAAAATTACTAGATTTACAGATGTGGGCATAAAACTGTGTACCCGCCATAAGGTTTTCGCCAGTAAAACGCTTTGAATGGAAAAAAAAAATACGTTATCTTAACGTTTTAGACATCAAAGAACCCAAAAATGATTCAATTTTTAAAATTTATTATTTAAAATTTATATTTACTTTTAAAAATTAGATTGTTTTGTATATAAAACATATTTTATCGCAAGTACTGATGAATACATTTTACTACAACTCAATTTTCAAGTATCTATTTTTGTAAAATGCCTATAATTGCTACATTCAGTTCTTTTAATTAAAAATTAGCAATTGCATGTATTATATGGAAAAAAAGCAAAATATTTTTTAACACTTTCCATTAATGTTGGAAAGTGTTAATGTCTGTCTGCCTCTCTGAGCGATGTATTAATCCTCGACGATAGTTTTAATATCCCAACCGTCCTTCCTGCTCCTCCATGTCTAGTCAACTTTGACCTTTTATTCCTTCCGGTGTTAGCCGTTTTTTTTTCTCCCACCTCTTGACATTGTGTGATTCTTTTATGGAATTTTGACACTTTTTCCCGTGTTTCTATGGATTTTTAGCTTTTTTTCCCATGTATCTTACATTCTTAAGTGCAGTAAATACATCCGTAAATATTTATGGAATTTCTTGAAACTGTTATATGTTATTCATGTTCGCTATTGGACGTTCAATATTGAAAATTGAGTACATACCTCTCATGGTTTGTGTACAGGGAGACACGAAATTTTCCAAAGAATGGCGTTCTATAAGAGGTATTTCGGTAAACCATATTTTCATGCCTTTAGATTACATAAATCTTAATGAAATTGAAAAATGATTTTCAAATTCACTAGCGGATGTTTCCTACAGAAAATGAAGTAAATACCACCAATGGTTTGTGTACAGGGGCACACGAAAGTATTCTAAAGCATTGCGTTCTATGAGAAGTAATTCTATAAACCAAATTTTAATAACTTTACTTTGCAAAAATCTTAACAAAATTGAAATATGTTATTTATATGCACAAAAAATACTTTCTACAGAATGTAGTTTGATTAACCAAAAATATTCATTTACATTAAAGGATATTATTGAAAGTTTGTTGAAATTGAATTTTCATTTACATTAAGCATTTTTAACACTTTCTAACAATTTTTAACAATTTCCAACAAGGTTGAAAAGTGTCAATTAATTTGGTTTTTCAGTCTGTCTGTCTTTCCGCGCTCTAACTCCTATAAATATTCATGTAATTTCACTGATATATGTTATTCAAAATCACTTTCGAATGCTTCATATTGAAAGTGGAGCAACTACCACCACTTGTTTATGTACAGGGACACCCGAAGATTTTCCAAAGCATTGCGTTTTATGAGAAGTATTTCTGTAAACAGAATTTTAATGACTTTACTTTGCACAAAACTTAATGAAATTTAAACATGTTATTTATATGAAAAAAAAAAGTGCTTTCTGAATAATGTAGTTTGATTAGCATTAGATTTACATGGTCACACAGAAATAATCATTTACATTAAGGGTTTTTACTAGAAATTTGCTGGATTTGCATTTTCGATTACATTAAGCATTTTTAACATTTTTTAACAATTTTTAAGTGTCAGTATGATAGGTATCTGTCTGTCCGACTGCCCATCTGTCTGTCTGCGTACCTGCCCTCAGTTTATCAAAATATTTCCAGAATAAGAAAAAAAAATCAGTATGGAAAGATCCCTGTTTAAAATGGCATTAATAGGCCGTGTAAAATTGGTGTGTGTACAGAATTACTCAAAAAACGCCAATGCGATACGTTTTAGGACAAACACGTTTGTAAAACCCATTTTAAAAACCTTATTCAGCAAAAATTACAAAGAAAATGAAAATTATTTTTAACGCTTTTTTTAAAAATAGAATATGATATGGTTAACTTTTAGGTTTACAGGTCTATTATTTCTACGGATAAAAGTTAACATGTTATTATATATTAAATTCCATATTCTAAACAAACAAAATTACACTTTTCTAATTAAAAAACAAGAAAGAAAAATCATACAGTACGAATTGATTAGTAACACTTTCCAACTGTACGTAAATGTTGTATCGAATAACTTTTAATATTCTTTGCCTACGTTATCACACAACAGACAGAAGGACTAAAAAATATACAGATAGACTAATGGATTTTAAAATTACTCTTGGGCATTTTGGAAAGTGTTAAAAAGGTTTAACGCAAAAGAAAATGCTGCCATTAGATTATAATTACAGCTTTTGATGTCTCTGAATATTTTAGTGTAGCACTGTAAATCATAGTTAATCATATCATATTCTATACAAAACATTATTTTAGAATATTAACAACACATTTCAATATTTTTTATGATTTTTACAGTAGGAAGACTTTTAAATATAACTTCCAAAAAATTCTGTCCTAAACCGTAATGCATTGGCTTTTTTTTTGTCCCTGTAAACAAACTAGTTATACAGGACCTATTAATGTCATTTTAAATTGGTAACATTCTATAGGGAAATATTTGTAAAAATAACACTCATAGAACACAATGCTTTCGAATGCTTTTGGGTGTCCCTGTACACAGAGCAGAAGAGATTTTCACTCCATTTTCAATATATAGCATCCGATAGTGAACTTCAATAAAATATATCAGTTTCGAGAAATTCCATAAATATTTACAGGAGTTAGAGCGCGGACAGACAGGCAGACAGACAGATGGACAGATACAAAAACTGAAATCATATTCACACTTAAAAATGTTAGAAAGTGTTAAAAACACTTAATGTAAACGAAAGTACAATTCTAGCAATTTTTTATTAATAGCTCTTAATATAAATGAATATTTTTGTGTCACCCTGTAAATCTAATGCTAATCATGCTATATTCTATGCAAAGCATTTTTTTGTGCATATAAATAACATATTTCAATTTACTAAACATAAATCAGCAGTGCCTGTACATAAATCATGTCCCTGTACATAAATCGGCAGTGGTATTTCCTCCATTTTATACAGGAAACATCCAATAGTGAACTTGAATAACATATTTCAATTTAATTGAGATATGTCTACAGAAAAGGTATGGAAAAATGGTTTATAGAATTACCTCTCATAGAACACAATGCTTTGAAATACTTTCGGGTGTCCCTGTACATAAACCAGTACCACCTCCATTTCCAATAGGGAACGTCCGATAGTGAACGTGAATAGCCTATATCAGATTCAAGAAATTCCATAAATATTTACGGGAGTTAGAGCGTAGACAGACAGACAGATGGACAGACAGACAGACAGAAAGACATACAGACAGACAAACCTAAGTCATAAACACTTTTCAACCTTGTTGGAAAGTGTTAAAAATGATAAGTAAATGATTTAAAGGCGAGCGTCTTCCTAATCAATACACTAGCACACACGTTGTATGCTGCTCGTATAATGAAATATATTCTGGTATACGTAAAACAAATCGAAGTTTTATATCTTTGCAATAAAACTATCCATAATAAATAAAGCTTAATGCATATTATTAACTTAAATTTTATGTATAGAGGCTTTTTTTGTGAAATGCCTAATATAATAAATATGAAGAAATAGTAGAGTATGGATTTTAAACGATTTTTTTTTTTAATTGGTATTTCCAAGAAAACAAACTATGTACATGAAAACCAGAAATTTTTTTCTTTTACATTTTGAAGTGTAGGCAAACACTGCAAATAAATAAATAAAATAAATAAAAATAAAACGGGAATATATATATATATATATATATATATATATATATATATATATAACAATTATGCACAAACTGTTTAATATTGTTTAGTTAGAAATTCGCTTTTTTAGCTACAAGTTACATACTTCGTTTATCTTAATATTTTTTGATTTATTACTTGTGAGAACGTTTTAATTTTTAACCGAATAACTTTTCCATCTAGGTATTTTAAATAAGATAACTACTTATATTATATAAAATAATATTAAAATAATTTCTTAAAAAAATTTTAAAACAGGAAATGATACTGCTTAAAGTAGATTCCATATGGAAAAAAAATGGAAGTGATACAAATGTCTGAATTTCTAAGTGTTTGAAATTTGAAATCTCTGCATTTTTATGTGCCTAAATTGTAAAATGTCTGAACTTTTATGTGCCTAAACTGTAATATGTCTTAATTTCAGACATATCAACATTATTCAGATACTTATCTGAACTCACTTATAAAAAGACACTTATGTGTCTTAATTTAAGACAGCACATGCGTCTGAAATTTTGTATGCGACAGTGTTTCAGACATTTATGTGTCTAAATCGGTATTTCAGACACATTTCTGTCAGAATTTAGGACGCTTCTATTTACAGTGTATTATTGATCCATGGTACACACAAAATTCGTCTTAGATAAAATAACTTCATGTGATGTAAAATTAATAACTCGGTGGTTAACTACGCGAGAGAGTCCTGCTTTTTTCAGAAGATTAAAAGTGTTTCAACATACCTCAGAACCAATCCTACGTATGAATCCTAAACCGTAGCCTCTTACTGATTGCTTAGTTTTAATGCGCTATAAAATAGATTCAACATTAAACAACACAGCAGCATTAATTCATCATCATATTTTATTTTTAATTATTTATTTATTTACTTTTTTTAAGTTAACGGTGATTATTATATGAGAGACAGTAAAGTTCGAAAGTGAGTTATGATGTTTAACACGTTCACGCCGGCGCATTCTTCTCAAAAGTATCTGAGCACTAGCCAATAATTCCGATATCAAAAAAAGTATACTTGAAACTGTTTTGTTCAATAAATCCTTGTCGAATCGTGTTCTTAGACTGACTAAGATCATGATTCGACAAGGATTTATTTAACAAAGCAATATTAAGTGCACTTTTTTTGGACAAGGATTATTGCTAGTGCTCGGATACTTTTGCTGTGAACAACCGGTGTACCACGCCGGCGTGAACGTGTTAAGGAAGAGCGCGTTAATATTCATGATGAGTTACTTGGGCAACCTACTGTGATTTCTAATTTTCTACATAGTGTGAGCAACAAAAATTAAGAAAATTAATTATTTATAAATTTAAAATTATTAAATAAATGTTTACAGGTTTCAAGATAAGTTTTATAAATATTTTTTTTAAAGAATTTAAACTATCATAAAATGTGATGTCGGTTTGAATTAAGATTGTCTTCTTTTAAGTACAAAATAAAGAGTTTCAACAGTGCTTCGTCCTTTTACACTTGATACAATCAATAGAAAATGAATTTATGGACCACATCTTTGCTAGGAATTGGGCTTAAGAGTGTCACATGACAACGGATTAAAAGAATTAGTCAATGGAATAACGAAAGAGCGTAAAAGGTCAACAAATAATTCCAACGCGAAGGATCACAGCAACTATCTTATAAGGCATAAGCATAATTATATATATAGTCATTTATAGACTTTATTCCGAAAGTTACAATAGTCAAATTTAAGTACTGTAGAATGAGATCTCGAGAAAATCTGGCGTAGCTTGAAAAACAAGTGGCATGACCGACTGTATTTCCATTGCGACATTTTTCAATGACAATTCAAGGAAACTAATCAGGGATTTTACAATGGGAAAAATAAATACTTTATCTTTCACTCCAGACGCTTGCACGCAGCGATTTTCATTTTTTTCTTTTTTAAAAGAGGTTCTTGGAGTATACTTTTTAACAACAACTAATACCTAAAAACCGTATTCATGCAGGTTTTTTTAAAGGAGATCAAGGTGATTGGTATGACGCATAGTTGAAAAAAAAATTTTAGAAAAGTAGGTAAAAGTATGAAGTATATATATACTTCATACATATACTTTTTATTTATATATACACTGGTGGACTATTGTAAGGACGGATGACAATAACTAAGCTATTGTCATCCGTCCGAAGCCATTGTCCACCAGTGTATATAGATAGATATATATTCATTTACATATATATATGAAGTATATGTGTATATTATATATATATATATATGTGTGTGTGTGTGTGTGTGTGTTTAAGATTTTTTATTAAGAGGACATCACTAATGTATACATATACATATATATATATATATATATATATATATATATATATATATATATATATATATATATGTATATATATATATATATATATTAGTGATGTACTCTTAATGAAAACTCTTTTAAAAGTTATTCTTACATTTACGACCTACCATACCCATAAAAAGAGGAAAACAAAATAATTAAATTAATAAAATAGAATTTAAATAGATGCTGTTTTTTTTTTTTTTTCCTTAAAATTTTCTTTACGACAAAATATGCATTTTTGAAATGCATGTATAAATAAATTTATATATTCTTTCACTAAAAATGACATCATCACTTTTCTTATTTACCGAATCAAATTATATTCATTTAAATACATGAACCAGAAGAAAATTTCCTCTTCCTTCATTTTGAAAATTAGAAATGGAGAGCGCAATTTACTTAAAAGCAAATAAAAAGTGATACGTTAATAAAATGGAGAAACTACTCGTATGTGACTAAGTAACCATGAAATTCAAAATTTAAATTCTTTTGATTCCCGCATTGTGCATTTTTAGCAAAAGCAAATAATTGGATGATTTTTTATGTATTTATTTAGATTATTTTAGCATATTTTTGTGGAATTGTAGAACACAATTTTTCATATTTATTGATTATAAATTCATTCGAGATATTTTCAAAGTATGTTAATGCGTAATTACTTGTTTCAGTGGAATTTAAAAAGCAATGGAATTCAAAAAGGTGATTTTTAATTGAAGTCTGCAGACATGACATGTGTTATGGTTTTCCTAATGAAATATGTATATATATATATATATATATATATATATATACATATATATCTATGATATATCAAGTTTGATTTACATTTTTTTTTATTCATCAGGAATAAATAAAAGAAATAAACCTTCACAATGCTGCCAATAGTGATGCTTTTTAAAATAGTCTATAATACATAGGAAATATTAAAGTATTTCATATTTAAAAAATTAAAGTATTTCCTATTTACACTAAACTGTAGAAAATCTGGAAAGTAACTGTAAAAAATGTAATATTTATCTAAAATCTTTGATAATATTTTAACAGAATTTAGTTAAAATTAAATTACGTATTTTCTTATTTTGTATTTTTAAACGTTTATATTATATTTATATATAATGTGTGTGTGTATGTATGATGTTGAGGCTTCTAAATCACTATAGAATTTAGTATTCAAGAGATACTTTGTTAAAGCGAACAAAATATAATTTTAAATCAGGGTAAATTTTAACACACGAGAGATACACTGTTATTGCTAGTTACATTCATTTAATTAAATGATCAATGCCTTTTTTGGTGATTAAAATTGAAATAAATAACTATGCAAATGATTACTTATTAATCCTACTCACGTAAGTCACCAAAGTATAACATTTTCGTTTGAAATTTAAGAAAAGCAGCCATCAGAAACCATCAAGTTAAAAAAAAAAAAAAAATGGAGCAACATTTTTTTGAAATTGGAATTGTAAAATGCTCAAAATTAGAAGGACTTCTTTTTTCATGGAACCTATAATTCTCTAGAAAATACTGAAAAATCGCAAGATTTTGGAAATTGCATAGCTGTATTAAGCCAATAATTGCAGCGTATAACCCTTTTTGCTACAATACCCGACATTGAAAAAAAAAAAAAAAAAAAAAAAAAAAAAAGAGAAAAAAAGAAAGAAAGAAAGAAAGAAAGAAATAACTTTAACAATTCATAGATTTAATAAATCAGATAGACAAGAAAGAAAAAAAAATATCCACATGTTTTACAAACTCTAAATCCACAAAAAACAAATTGCCAATATCATTTTATCTAATAAAGTAGAAAATATAAGTGTGAAAATTATCCGATTTGAAGAAGTGAAAAGACATTCGAGTGACTCATTATCAAAATGTTTAAAATTAATTTTTCAGGTGAAGGATATGTAAAACTTGCCTTGAAATGGGTTAAACATAATTTATGAATTTCACATTTTTATTATTTTTTATTTATTTTCTATTTGTTTAATTGCTTTAAGTTGTGAGAGCTTGCGCCATCTCTCGGAAAAAATGATAAGCATTTGAAGTCGAAACAAGTGAATTATTTTTAAAAAGTATTAAACATACTTTTTTTTTTTTTTTTTTTTTTTTCATTTAAAATTAAGCTCAGTTTCAATTGAAAAAAAATCGTTAAAATAGAAATTATCAAATTTAATTTTTAGAAAATGTATAACTGCGTATTTAATAATCTTAATATATATGATTATATAGCATGTGCATATTGATACTTTTTTGAGTCTAAAAAAAATTTTGTTATTTTGTCTTGTTCTAAAAATAAATGCTTGGATTTTTATATACCTTCCTAGGAATATGTATAGAATGGTAGCAGTACAAAATATTCATAAATTAAAAGATTTCTTAAACGATACTTACCTAAACTAATGGGATATATACTTCTAATTCTCTTTAAAAGTGAATAATTATTGAATAAGTGGCCTACCGAAATAAGAGTATTTGCGCTTTTGGTACTTAGGTGGCATGGTGAATTGATTTTATTAAGTACTATACTAGAATATATTATGCAGATTACTGGTATTGATAAGACAATGAAGATGAGTTTATTCAATGTCTTAAAATGTACCAGGAGATAACTTTGACAAGTCACTGGACTAATTTATATGTGATACCTGTAGCCGGTGGTAGTAAAAAAACTGCAACATTTACAACAATAATTTAAATGATTATAGATATCAACAGATTTGGTAACAAAACAAGAAAACATTCAAATTGAAAAGATAGTATATTAATATTAATTTAAACGCGTTATCTAGCAGCTTAATGATATTTTATAATCTTATCTGGTCATTTATTTTTATTCTTTAATATTTTTTATTTAATATACTATATATATATATATTTAATCTTTTATAAATTTCTTTTATTTTTCAAATTATTTTAATAAATAGTGTGGAATATTTTCTCATAATACATTTTTTTTTTTTTTTTTTTTGCAAACATTTTAGAATAATGTCATTCAAGTGAAATTATAATTGTTAACAATTTAATTGATGTTAATATTAATAAAAATTTCTCCTACCCATGTCCGAAACGAATTAAATTGATAAATGTATATGTAATTTACACTTATATTATTAACATAGCATTTGTATTCTTAACATATTCTTAATAATAAAAATCAAAGTTTCACAAAACTAAACACTCGAAACTGACGTCATTGCTAGAAAATGTATTGATTTATATATATATACATATATATATATATTTTTCCTTGATTTAGAGAAATGAAGAAAACAACCCAAGAAGGGTGATATAGAGAAAAAATATTATATGTGCTACAATACATTGAGAAAATTAAAAATTTACAATTATTGTGAAATAACTAAAATAAGTCTAAAAGATAATTTAAAAGAACACATGTAGTGCTATGTAAGGAAGACCGTCACTTGGCGATTTATCGGGTTTCTTTTTCATCCCCCATCAAAACCCATCAAATTAAGTTTTAAATTAAAATGGATGGAAAAACATAGACAAATAATTAAAATTATTAAAATAAATAATAATAGTAATTGGAAATATTGGCCATTTGATCCACTAGTTTCAAAATATTTTACTACATTTTTAAAAAGATTAATATGATTTTTTACACAAATATCTGATGAAAATGTCGAATTAATTATCGCAATATTTAAAAAAAATATCTTGAGGAGAAATTTAATTTAGGACCTATATCATGATGTGCAGAAAGTTTACAAACTGAGCTACTCCTTCGAAATGCATATCTGATGTTGCTATTCCTAAAATACAATTTGAAATTTCATGAGAAATTTTTGTATTATAAATGATCTATATTAAATTTAAAATAATAATAGTAATAACATACATATAGGAGTACTGTAAATGTAACAGATTTTTGTTTATCCGAATAAAGCAATTTCCATGCAATTATAATTTTTTTTTTTTTTTTTTTTTTTTTTTTTTTTTAGAAACAGGACTATTAGTCTCAATCTACGGATTTTTACGACACCTGTTTTACAATAGTTGGAGATTTATCGAAATTGAAAATTAAAAAAAAAAAAAAAAAAAATTGAATAATTTGAAAGCGACGTTATATTTAGGAAAAAAAAAAAAAAAAAAAAAAAAACTAACAGTACTCCGTATTAAACTGAATTCTGCTTTTGCCAGAATTTCATGTTTTTTTTTTTTTTTTTTGTTTCTTTATTCTCTTAGAAAGGAAAAGAAAAGAAAAGAAAATTAGTAAAAAAGTTTTTTTTTTTTTTTTCCAATTTCTTTTTTTCATTATTATTCGGGTGAAAATACTTTTTATTATATGTCGAAAAATAAATTAACTCGTAAATTGTTTTGGCAACAATTATAAATTAAAATAAATAATTTGAAAGTTTAGAAGTTAGAATTTCTAGTTTTATTTATTTATTTATTCATTTTATTTTATTTTATTTTATTTTGTTTTATTTGTATAAGTATTTAAAAAATGTGAGTATGTATTAAAGAAATATATGAGAAACTGATCTCGTATGATTTTTTTAGAGTGGATGATGACATACTATTGACTTAAATTTGAATAAGTGATTAGTAGAAGGTAATGGAAATCCTGTGGTTGTTGCACACCAAAAAATTTGTCTTATCGTTCCGGAATATTGAATGCATGTTTTATTGGCAGAAATTTGAACGGAGGGGAAGAACACGATGTAGTTTTTTTGATAAATTTTAATATAGACTGTGTTTAAAAAAAAAAAAAAAAAAAAAAAAAAGATGATGTTTCATCTAAAAAGTACCATTTATGAAAGTTCACTTACAAATTAATTCAAAACATCCTATAACAAGAGCCAATGAAACACTATACACAATATCCTAAAATAATGTTATTCAAACGGGGTGCGTGCATTTATCACATACATTTATACAGGAAAATTTCTGGGTGTATGTAGAGGAGATGTCTCCATTTAAATTGAATTAGAGGAAGGTGCACTAAAATAGTCCTAGCGAGCAAAACGATCCACTTGTGTTTACTTCCAGACAGATAGCGTTATCTACAGAGTAACACATGAATTAGTTGTACCAAGTCAAGAAGAAGCACTAACGGTGGTAATCAAGCGATCTCAGTGTTTCGAATCTGTATAGAATTCTTTGAAAAATTGAGTTTTATAACATCAGTATTGAGTTTTATAACATCAGTCCTAATGTAAGCAATGATTTTTTTTATATATTTAGATATACAGTCTTTTATGTATAGAAATGTGACCTGGTTTACTTATTTTATTTTATTATATTTTGTAATGATTACTTTTATATAATTTATTTCGTTGATAAAAAATAATTTACACTTATTTCTAAATGAAGGATCATTTCGCCCTTCGGTCAGGGTAAAAGGATTTTTTTGACACTTTTTCGAAAATCTGTTTTCTTTTTTTTTTCTTTTTTTTAAATTACACAATTTGGGTTTTAAATATTATTAAAAGGCAAAATATAGTGTGAAACATACTAGGAAATGTTCAAAGTTTCATTTAAACAGTTTTTTTTTTCTTTAAGGTGACCATTTTAGTCCACGTTCCCTATATTTTGGAAACGATTTTCTTATTAATTTTTTTTATTAATAATGATTTTAAAACATGATGACATTTCGTGTTTCTCATTCGTCCTATACGTTCTGATTTGTTTCAAATCCTTTCATCATAGTAACACACACACACATATAAATGTATATATATATAATATATATATATATATATATATATATATATATATATATATATATATATAATATATATATATATATATATATATATATATATATATATATATATATATATATATAATATATATATATATATATATATATATAATATATATATATATATATATATATATATATATATATATATATATATATATATATATATATATATATATATATATATATATATATATATATATATACTATATATAAATGTAAAGATGTATTGTGAATTCTTTGATATTCTTAGATATCAAAAATCGAATATTTTATGATTAAAACGTCTTTCTCACTGTACGTATTGCATTTAACTTTGGATGCTCGATTAAATATTCACTTATTACGTGTTCTTAGTGATATTCAATAAACTCATTAACACATTCGTATATATTATTTATTTATTTATTTATTTATTATTTTTATTTTTTTCCAGAAATCATTTAATTAAGAAGGTTTACAGAAATTTAAGGGAAAAAAGAAAAATATATATGTTAATTTAAAACATTTAATTTATTTAAAACATGAGCTTAAAAGAAAGATAGAAAAATATTGGTAAACGAAAAAGTATATTGAATAAATAATCATTACTGTCATAAATCTTCTTTAATAACTGGAATCATGCGTCTAACCATTGCTTCAAAACATTAAATCCTGTTCTCCATTATTTACAAACGCGTTCATTATCAATAAAAGCGATTATAATAAACATTTCTAAGATATATATATATATATATATATATATATATATATTTATCTTTTAAAAATAAAGAATCTTAAAAATGAGCCGATATAACAATCATGGCATCAGTTATATCAATCCATTTTATGTATACCAGTATAACATATAGAATTAATAATATGAGACTTTAAAAATGAAGTGAAAGATTTATAAATATTAACCATACTGTTACGAAAGTTTATTATAACTATGAATTCTATATTGCTATTGTATTTGTTGTTGTCTACAAATAGGTAATTAATCCTTATTTTAAATATGATGACGTAAGACTATATAATAATGAAGATAACCAGCATTTAAAAACAAAATATTTACTTATTAGGGTTACTGAGTGGTAGTCAACCAACTCTTTAATACGTTCACAGTTATTATTATTATTAAAATATTTTTTTATTTTTACACAAATTATATCACTAAAAGGAACAGCAGAAATTTAGGGGAAAACACAATATTAATTTAAACCAGATATTTTACCTAAAAAAATAAACTTAAAATAGAAAAATATTGGTAAATGAATAAGTGTATTGAATGAATGGTCGTTACTGTCACAAATCTTATTTAATAACTGGAATCGTGCATCTAACCATTTTTTTTTTTTTTTTTACATTAAATCCAATTCCCCATTATTTATAACCCCGTTCTCATAATATATTATCAATAAAAGCTTCTATAATAAAAATTTCTAAGATATTTTCTTTTATCTTTTAAAAATACGAAGACATAAAACTTTACCTGCAAAACAATCATGCCATTAATTTAATTCCATTTTGTGCATGCTTAATTTTCATATAGAACAGCACGAGACTTTAAGAATGAAGAACAGGATTTACAAATATTATCAATACAATTACAAAACATCCTGATATTTATAATCTCTATATTGTAAGTTTCTTTGTTGTCAGTAAATAAACAATTAATCCCTATATTTAACATGATGAATTTAGACTAGATATTAATGAAGAGAACAATCATTTTAAAATTAAATATTTATTTAGCAGGTTTACTGAGTGATATTCAACCAACATATTAAAACTTTCGTAAATATTTTTATTTTATTTTTATTTTTTATTTTTTTACACAAATGATTTCAATAAAAAAGACTACAGAAACAAAGAAAAAATGAAATTCATTTCAATCCAGATAATTTAATTAAAATAATAAACTGAAATTAAAAGAGAAAATATTGATAGACGAACAAGGCACTGCATGAATAGTCGTTACTGTCATAAATAATCTTTAATAACTGAAATCATGCGTCTAACCATTACTACAAAACATTAAATTCTGTTTTCATTATTTAGAACCGCGATCACATAATGTATTATCAATAAAAGCGATTATAATAAAAATTTCTAAAATGGTTTCATTTCTTTTAAAAAATACGAAAACTTAAAACTTAATCTATAAAACAATCATGTCATCAATTATAATTATATTTGTGTATTCCTACATTTCGTATAGAATTAATAACATGAGACTTTCAGAACGAAGAACAGTATTAATAGTATTTTAAAGTATTATTATAACTGTAGGTTCTATATTGTAAGTTTTTTTGTTATCTACAAATAGATAAATAATTCCTATATTAAACATAACGAATTTAGACTATATAACAATGAGAAATCAATCATTTAACAATAAAATGTTTTTCCAATTTCCTACATTTTTTTGGTACTGGGAAATTAAAAGTCTTAATATTTTTAAACTTCTTTTTTTTTTTTTTAAATAAGATTTTACATGTTTTGAGGTGTTAATGAATCCAAAATACCAAAATTCAATGTTTTGGATCATATGATAGTTAGGCATTTTCTACCTTTTAGCAAGTTAATCAGAAAAATCAGCTTGTTAGGCTTTGTAAATATATCTAAAGAACAAATTATTGTACCCTTGTTTAATTGTTTTCTAATATTATTAAAGATGCATTTGTTCTGAAATAGCATTTCGAACCATTCAAATTAGCGAAATCAACAGTTTTAAGAACTTAATGCAAATTTCTGTTATTCTGTATTGTTAAAAAAAATTAATAGTTCAATTTCTGAGGTAGTCACCTGCAAATTAAAATACACTAAGAAAGGAAGACATATTAGTACATAGATAAAAGTGTAGTTTAGCTTGGTTTGTCTCTTTTAAGGCTCTTTTGTTCCATTAAGGCTCATTTGTTTAAGAATTATGATTTGGAGTAGATTCCAAACAACTATGGATAATCCTGCCTGACAGATATTTAAGCCTGGCTTCTCCGATTTGAAGTCTACAGCGCTGACCAGATGACCTTTATAAAGATCTGTGAGTTACCTCATGTGAAAGTATCAAAAACATTCTTTTTTTAATAATAAACTAGTTTTCTAATATCTAATATAGAGAATATCATGTATAATTTTAAGAATTTCCAACAAATGTGAATGTGTTTATGACATCGGTTCATCTACTTTTCGCATTCTAATTTCCATAAATAATTCTATAACACGTTTAAAGGAATATGTGTGATTCAATTTTCTGAAGCATGTTACTGTTAAAAACAGTAAGATTAGCACTATTGTTTTTTCGTACTCAAAAAATAATTATAATACTTGGCGGTCTATTAAGCGTACTTCATTAAACTCTGCATAATACATAGAAAAATTAGCATACATTATTAGATACATATGTTTGGTATTATTGACATTTAATTTGGTAGTATTGAATAAATCATGTTTAGTATTATTGACAGTTTTACAGGGCTACCACAAGATATTTAGATAGATTATGTGATATGAATGGAGGGAGTTTTTAATTATTTTATTTATTTATTATTTTTTTCTTAATTCTGTGCACTATATCGGGCATTTTCTATTTCTTAGACAATATACAGCACAACACAAAAAAGTGATAAGTAACCAAATAATAATAATAATAATATGACAAAATGATATCTGATTAACTAAACACTTATTTCGTATAATTCGTTATATTAAACAATGTATATTAGATATATAAATAGTACTTATTAATATGTAATATTTAAAGTTGTAGCAACATGCAAAAATAAATAAATAAATAAATAAAATAATAATAATAATAATAATAATAATAATTAAAGGTGAGATTTAATGAATTTTTAAAGAACGTTTAATTTTTTTTTTTTTTGTATTTGTTGAAATGTGTTTAAAAATATCATTTACTCGTCATTCAAAATGTCCCAATCAGGTGCCTAAAGCTTTTGCTCTCAAAACTGGAACATGAGAGTTGTTAGGTTCTATCACAGGTCGTGATCATCACCCTTGCTCTCAGAATTTTTCGTGGTTTATCGTGGTTAGTTGCATATCGGTGGAAATAAGCATTAAAAAGGCCGCTTAGAAGGACCGTGTGGAAGACACGGCACCCATGTTTAGGATCCAGGCAATTTTTTTTATCACACACAACCACAATAACCAACCAGCCATAATGTATATTATAACTCAGAGTCAGCTTAGTCATTATATTTATTATACAATATTAAATAAGCTTTATATGTACAATTCTAGCCAAAAGAAGTAATAGTATTGATAGAAATTGAAATGATAGCAATGATACATGGCGAACATAAATTAAGATTATTTTAAGTGTTATGTAATTATGATTTCTTCACTTTTGAAACAACCTTTTGCGAGAATTTCTGGAATTTGCAATATTCCAATAACTCATCATTTTTTTCACTTAGAATCATGCGGTTTCTTTTGTTTTCTTTCTTAGACCTATGACAATATTTTTTCTAAATATCACTTATAAAAAAAAAAGGGACCGTATAAAAATTAAGTTAATTAGAAATGTTATGATACAATAAAATGATTTTAAACACAATTTGCTATTATTTAAGCACTGATTTAATTTCTTTCTTTCTTTTCTTTTTTCTTTCTTTTCTTTTTATCTTACTTTATTGATGCATATCGCGCATATGTTGTATTAAAATTAAATTAGTTTAAATTGAAATAAATAAATAATAATTAAAAAAAATTAAAAATCAAACCAAATATTAAATTACTATTTCTCTGCATAGTTTTACTTTTTCACTTGAAAATTGTGTAATTTCTTCTCCTTATACCTTACGGATTTAAAGATTTGGTAATTCTTTTTTTTTTTTTTTTTTTGAATCATTGTGGCTTTGGGTTTGATTATATTAATAGTTTAGTGAAAATGTTTTATTAAATTTAAATATTTAAAATATTTTAATAAATATATAATATCTGATTATTTATCTATTAATTAATTAATTAATTAATCAATTATTATTATTATTATTATACTTTTTCTTTTCATGCTCATTTAGGAATATATATATTTTTATAATTTCACAATTTTAACTATTACTTTTTTGTTTCCATATAACTTTGTTTCATGTTCAGAAATTAAGAAAAATTGTTTTTTTAAAGATTGATTTTTCAAGATATACATAATGAATTTTAGAATATGGAATATTTTTTAAATCCTTTAAGAACTTTCTAGATTTACAAATATACCAAATATATTACTGAATATTTATTGAAGACAATAATTCCATAAAATTTAATTAACGTATATTTAATATAATTAAATTAAATTAATATTTGTCGAAATTTCATGAATACGAATATTTTATCCAATAAAAACAAAATTAAAATTAAAAAATAAATCTTTTAGCTTTACTTATAAATGTATCAATATAAATCTTCAGAGTTACTGTAAGTTACGAATATAATATATTATATCAAATATTGAAATTTGTAAATAGTAGAAGATTAAATATTGCTCAAAAAGAATATAGTAGAAATTAATGATTTAAAGCTATATATATATTAAATTCTCTCATTACATATTTTATTTAGTCTTATCAATGCTTATTTTAATGATATTTTCTATATAAAAGATATTACCCAAGCAGCACCGAAACGTTCTCTGAACGTTCAAAAATTGTTCTGCAAACACGTTCTAAGAACGTTCACTTTGAACGTGTTATAGACGTCTATCTGTCCATCTTGAAGACGTACAATAGTACGGTTCAGAGAACGTTCAATGAACGTGTAACTATCACCATCGGTGTTATAGAAGCGTTCTGAGAACGTTCTACACTGTAAAAAAATAACTATTACCAGCTGCAAGAAACTCTCTGTGATTGGAGAAAATAATTATTTTCTCCAATCATAGAGAGTTTCTTGCAGCTGGCAATAGTTATTTTTTTACAGTGTATGTATACGGTCTCAGAACGTTCTAAACGTTTTTAGAACGTTTTCAAAACGTTATACACATTTTCAGAACGTTCCAGAAAACGTACTGTAAACGTTCTAAAATAGTGTAGTTAAAAAAAAAAAAAAAAATGTGACGTCATTATAAAAAAATCCCCTCAGTACGAGCGTTTAGAAGTAAAAATTACATAGCTGATGACGAATAATGATACAACACATGAACAGGGATATGAATTACTTTTTTTTTTCAATTCAAATAATGTTTGAGAAATTTTAACATACTTACTATTCTTTTAATTTCAACGTATATGCATCAAAAATTCTATATTCTATGACAGCTTTCCCCAAAAAGTGTCATAACGTCTCTTTATACCTTAAAAAATTTCTTAAATTTTTGCATTTTTTAAAAATTTCTTTTTTTTCCCTAATCTGTAGATAATGAAGTTATAGTATTAATTACAAAACTTTGAATAAACACCATAAAATGCGAGAACTCGCACCAACTGTTTCGGGTCAAAAGAAGACACAACCCTTCATCAGGCGAACATTGTAGGCACGAGAGCTGCAAACAAGCACGTTGAGTGTGTGGAATGCGTTGCCGCTTTGTTTGTAGCAGCCGTGCTTTGTTTGTAGCAGTTGCGAGTTCTTGCATTTTATGGTGTTTATTCAAAGTTTCTTAATTAATACTATAACGCCATTATCTTCAGATTAGGGGAAAAAAGAAATTTTTTAAAAATGCAAAAATTTAAGGAATTTTTTAAAGGGATATAGGCACGTTATGACACTTTTTGGGAATTACAGTCATAAAATATGGAATTTTTCATGCATATACGTTGAAATTAAAGGAATAGTAAGTATGTTAAAATTTCTCAAACAATATTTGAATTTAAAAAAAAGTAATTTATATCCCTGTTGCTGTGTTGTATCATTATTCTTCATCTGCTATATACAACTAAACTCATGATTTATTTTGCTTGTTTTAATCCTTGTGATTCCGAATGCGTCATCCTATGATTAATGTTTGTTTTTCATGGTTGTTTTCTGTTTGATTCTCTGATTTCTTGAAGTAAATAATTTATTCCAATTTATTCTTCATTTCTAACTTCAATTAATTTCTTGTACGATAGGGTGCCCGCTAGCAATTTGCTATTATAGCTGCTAACGAACGAAATCGTACATTGGTGTTCAACGACGAAAAGGGTCACCCTTGACGAGTTTTTTTTTTTTTTTTTTTTTTTTTTTTTTTCTACCATTCTAAGCTTTTCCTACAAAAAATGTTTAAAATGCTGTCTTAATTTTTTATTTCCTCGTTGCTTGTTTGTATCTTTTGATTTGAGTTTCATGTGGTTTTTACGCACCGGCAAAATTATTAAAATTGCAACTAACAATATAGGAATAAATTTAAGATTAGACTGAAGTTAAATAAAATAAAAATCAATAAATAAAATATAAATGTTTCAATAAATCACAATCAGTCTCCCCAGGTTATTTAAATTTGTTGTAATTTTCTTCTCATTGACCTATGTGGTTTCAGGGATCTTATATCTGTTGCTTGGCTTTAACTAAGATTAAAAATTCATTTATACATACATATATATATATACATATATATACATACATACATATATATATATATATATATATATATATATATATATATATATATATATATATATATATATATATATATATATATATATATATATATATATTTTTTTTTTTTTTTTTTTTTTTTTTTAAATACAGGGTGCAAAGCATTGTGACGAGAATACCTTTATCTCCGCAACTATTGGTCGCAAATATATAGTTTCAGTTACAAAATGTTTTAAAGAATATGAGCATTTGTGGTATAACAATGTATGTGACAAATATAATGTATGTGAACTATAAGTAATGTATGTGAACAAATATCTATTTTTTCAAAATTGAAAAAACTAAATTTTTACATAGTCCCAGATCCCTATAATCATATTTAGAAAACTGACACTCATCCTAACAAACAGTTTCATTTCTATTCTCCCAAAATGGAACATGATATTTAAAGTTTGGATTTTCTAACATATTTCGGCCTTCAATAAGGGATCGGTTTAAAAATCCTAATTGGACTTTGTTTGCATTTTCCCTGGGTTTATTAAAGAATTTTTCATTGACTTTTTAATAAAGCCCGAGAAAATGCGAAATAATCCTAAATTTTGAAACTAACTATCTCAGACAATTTTGGGTGCACAAAAGTGAAACTTTTTGTGTTATATTTTTTAGGTTAGAACTCAACTTACACTATTAGTGTCATGAAAATTGTATAAAAATTATCAGTTTTTGTGATTTTTAGTAAATTGATTTTTTAAATTTAAACATGTCATATAATGAATTCTTACATTTTTTTTAAACTACATTTTCTTATTGGAGGACGTTTGAGACCAATTGTTGCGCAAATAAAGGTCTGCTCTCGACTTTGCACCCTGTATATTCTAAACATTTCTGGGTACTACTTTGTAAGTCCATGGATAGTTTATAAATATATTTGAATACTGAAGTTTATAGAAAGTTTTAATATTTCAACATAAAAAATAATTTCAAAAATGAATGTACCAATACACCGCTAAAATAATATATAATTGAGTTTAGAATATATTGTTAATTTATAATAATAAGAAATTGAAACAAAAAATTAAAAATTAGTTAGAAGGAGGAAATTTTTAAAATGTCCAAATACTTAAATACATATATATATATATTTAATCATAATATTTTTCTAAAATATTTAACATACTTCATATTTTTAAATTTCAGTGCATGTGTGCATACATATTTTCAGTTTACAGCAGCAGTTTACAAAAATGATGTTTGCAGGTATTTAAATTTATTCCACATGGCAATGTAATTGGTATTTTTTAAATGTTTAAATTTCTTTAAATTGAGTCAACGCAATTTTTACCTCATTTGATGTAATTATGCTATCATGGCATAAAAAATAATTGATAAATGTAAATATTATTAGTATTAATAAATAATATAGTAAATCGTCCTTTTTTTTAAGCAGAATATCTTTTTTTATAAAGATGTGGAATAAAATTGAATTGAATCTTTGTTTTATTATGCAGTTAAACAATTTCATATGTTTTATTTAATAAATAACAGTAAAGAGATATTTAAAATTGTAAGTCGGTGAAACTTAGGATATTATTTTAAAAATATGCAATTTGCATAACCTAGATTGTATATATATTATCATATAAACATTAAATAAGTACTTCAGAATTTAAAAAGAAAAGAAAAAAAAAGAATTACATACCTTCCTCATTTTCTTCATAAGAATTTCTCCAAGAAAACACCCTTCCAACTAGCATTTTAAAATACATAATGACCAGTCTGGAAGGGCATTCACTTAAAATTAGCTCTCATCTTTTAAATTCTTTATGTTACTTCATTCAGAAGCATAATAACCAAAAATAGTCATTTTAACAATTTCCATCTCAGAAGACTGAATTAATAAAATGAATCCATAATTTCTAAGCGGTTTTCTGTAACAGGAACAGTTTTTTCTGCGATACAATGCTACTTACAAGTATCAAATGTTTGGCTTAAGAACTTACGCAGATATGAAAATGATTGTTTAATTGATATTAAAATAAGACTTTAATAAATAGAAAATAGAGAATATTACAGGTTAAAAATATTACATTTTTACCTTTTCTAAAGCTTATCCAAGTCATTATAACGCGAAAACTGAACAAAACAGATTACATTACACGTTTTAAAATTACCGCTTCACATAACGACACGACATTCCCAAGACCTTTGAATTTGCACGGTCAGCGAGAATTAAATAAATGCAATCCACAGATGTCAGTTTCATCTGCTCTTCCCTTCTTATACATCCGGAATAATCATGTTTCAAAGTTCAACGTTTGAATTTATTAAGCATTTATAGCTGTAGAAAACATATGGTCAATATTTTAAGGAAAAATGGAGCTGAGTTAAACAATTATTTAAATTTTTATAAAGTATTTGAAAAACTTATGAGATCACTTTATTTTTCCATTTTAAAATCTCGAATTAAACGGAAAAGCATATTTTGTTTTAGTGTATATTTTAGTATTGAATAAAATATTCAGTGAAAATAAATAAAATAAAATAAGAACAATCAAACAGAGTAACGATTTAACAACATTATCAATATTGATAATTTATCAGTAACATTTAAACTTAAATAGAATCATAAATAAAATATAATAAAAGTTTAAAATTATGCTTAAAGAAAAGAAGAAAAAAACTTATTCTGTAACTTCCCGATGAGTATTAGAGACCGCGAGGTTCTACTCTCGAACCTTACAGACGGGAAGTGTTGGCTTCGATTCCTGGTCACGCTCGTCGACTTAGGTTTTCGGAGTTTTCCCGTGATTTTCTTTGAAACTCGCGTAAAGCACTATATTACTTATTCAATAACATCCGTGATTAGCTTTTTGTATCTAAACTTTGGGTCTGGGGAATGCATAGATTTTCATGACAGAAGACAATCATTTTTATGCTGTATAGAAGATCTTAGAAAATGTATTTTTCTAAGGGTTTATTATTATTATTATTACAAATGAAAAAAAAAAAAAAAAAAAAAAAAAAAAAAAAAAAACGGTAAATTTGTTTTAAATCATCAGAAAACGATGTTTCAATTATTCGTTTTAAAGGTGGTATCGAATTCTTTTGAAAGATAATTATAGTGAAAATTTTTATCCACCCTTCCCCCATCCCCCATTTGGATTTTAGATAACTCAACAAGGCTGCCTGCGAGTGTGAATAACATGAACGTGCGTTTTTGTTTTATTAAAAAAGAGAGGAGTTTTTCTCTACGCTTATTTGTAAATGTCTTATCTTTTAAATATGTATTAAATCGGAGTTATTACTGAAATAGATTTTTTGTCAGTTACAAGCATTTCTAATGTAGTAAATGGAAATGTTTTATTGCCTTGAATATTAATTAGTTGAATTTTTTTATTTATATAAGTTAGAATGGATAACGGAGCATTGAATAGAAAACTTTATAAAGGATAAGGATATAATACATTTTTTTTTCTTTACCCAATATTGTATTTAAATTAGAGCTTGTTTATTGCATGCATAGATATTATTATTATTATTATTATTATTATTATTATTATTTTGTATTTCCTTAATTAAAATTTGTTTGTATATATAGTCTTGTAACTGATTAATTGCATTTCCACTTTTTTAATTTTTTAATTTAATTCAATTTAATTTATTTATTTATTTTTGTGTAAGAATTTGTCTCTAAAAAAGGAAAATCCTTGAAAGTATTTTCTTAATATATTTCATTCCCTCACAGAAATTTTCTGCAAATACATAAATAATAAATCCAGAAAGAAAAGAAAATATTTGCTAACTTTTCTTTTTCTTTTTTTTTTTTCCTTTCTGAAAGATTTAATATCAATATTTTTCGAATAGTAATTTTTGAATTATTTAACTGTAGAATGTAGATCAAATAAATTGGAATTTGATAATAATATTATAACTTATCTAAGGTGAAAATAAAATATTTGACATAACTATGATTAACAAAATAATGCGTTTACATTTGTCTTTCTCGGAAGTATTGAAATAACTTGTATCAATCGAAGTTTTAAAGTTTTTTGAACCACTTAATTTTGAGACTTAATTTTGATGCACACTTAATTTTGATTTAATACATTTATGATACAGTTTCATATTAAAGTATGATGTATGATTTACTTATTTGTATGTAGGTTTGATGTTCTCGTTTTATATTATTTTGTTCTAAAGCTTTAGATAACTATATATATATATATATATATATACGCATATATTAACTTATATAAAATCAGATGGTATTAAAATATTGTTATTTAAAAAAGTATTTTTGAAATTAATTACAAGATTAAATACCTATCGGCTTCCTTCATTTTTCTTTTATTTATTTATTACTTAGTTGCTTGTATGAATTTACAATTTACAATAAAATATTATGTTCATTGTTTGACAAATTATAATATTTAAAATACATATTCTTATTAATTATAAATGCTGTGTAATTTTAAATTTTTAATTGTGGTAAAAAATTATCTCCCGTCAAAAGCCGTGTCAAAATTTAATTTCAATTTGTAACTGAATTTTTACAATACGTCTAATTCAGATTCTAAAAATCAGTTATTATTATTATTATTATTATTATTATTTTTTGACATTCACTCACTCTTCTTTCTCTTAGATTTGGAAGATTCTTCTTAGGTTTTATTATATACCTACAAATAATTTTTTTAAGTAAATGTAGAATAAATGCTCTAACATGTACTCTAACTCACTTAATTGAACGAAAATAGAATTTAAATCGAAAATTTTAGTTGCAGAGAAAATAAATATTTATAAAAATTTCCTTTAAACTTTATTAATTTCCAATGTTTTTTTTTTTTTTTTTTTACACCGGGATTTACATCATTCATAAACTTACTTTAAATAAGACTTTTAGTTACAAAGAAAATATATAATTGCAGTTTTCATTAAACTTAATTATTTTGTAATAACTTTAAATATTACGACTTGTTATTCTTAATAGATGTGCATGTAATATCATACATGACTAATAAGAATTTTAGGAAAATATATTTATTGAAATTTTTATTAATCTTAATTAATTTACAATAAATTTAAATATTAAGACATGTTATTCTTCATACTTTTTTTGAATAAGAATTTTAGTTGCGAAGAAAATCTATACATGTATTTATTACCATTTTCATTAAACCTAATTAATTTTCAGTAATTTTAAACATTATGATTTCTTATCCTTCATAAATATGCTCTCTATTAAAACTATACATGACATTTTATAATAATTTAAAAACTAAGCACTTCTACTAATTAAAAAAATAATTTTAATGGGTCTAGAATTAAAATCTTTCATCTATTGGATTTGTATTTCCTCGACGTAACATCCTGTCGAATTTTTTAACTCCAATTCCACGAGCCTTTTACAATGGATTACGATAAGGCCAGAATTCTAATGAGCTGGTTCTCAACCAACATGTTAAATTCTCACAAAATCCAAAATTACATACATGATACGCGTACACACTGGAACAAAACCTCCTCACACAAGCGGGTGAGTTTTACCATCTGTTGATACATAGAAGTGTTAGGAAAAATCTTAGTATTTCTCGAAATTACTGAACTGTCTTATGTATAGTCACACAGATACTCACACATATATATACATATGTATATTATTTTTTACTTTTTATGTTAGAAATCGTCGTTAAATTTCCCTGTACTATATGAAACCCAAACATGGGTTACAAATTGCGAGAGACGAAAAAATTCAAAACTAATTGAGTTAAGGAATATCATTTCTTAAATTTTACGTATAGATCTTTTATTTTCATAAAAGATTCCAATAAACATCTTCTTCCATTAATATTTAAATAAACAATTCACTAATTAAATTAAGTTTATATATATATATATATATATATATATATATATATATATATATATATATATATATATATATTTGTGTATATGTTTCAATGTTGTAGTCAGTATTACCTTTAACATTTGCTGCTAGAATTTTATTTTTAACTGTAATAATTTTTTTATTGTTCACATACATTGGTGGTTATTTGTAACGGTTTCTAAGAATTTTCAATATTTATTTCAATTTTAAATTGTTCAATTTAAACTGCTTTAAATACTATTTATCATACTTTAAAAAATAAATATACACGCATATGTACATATATCATAAAGCATTTGGATTTATTCTGCATAAATATGTATTATAAGTCAAGATGTTCTATTCTAATAATTCTGCTGTAGTATATGATGAATATTTACTATTTTAAATTTATATTTGTGGGAGAATTGAGGTCTCATGCAATTATAGGAGTCTGAGTAAAAGATAATGACCTATGTTCGTATGGAATTTCCAGAAAAAAAAAAAAAAAAAAAAAACAGACATAAGTTACCTTGTTAGCTGTATAATGGCATATACATTTCTTATCGAGCAAAAATACTACTGATATACAATCCTTATTCTTCTGTGTGTTGTAAAAACGTTATTAACAATTTTTGTGTTTATTTGCTTCTAAATAGTTAAAATATATTTCTCTTCAAAATATTATATCCACATACGGATCGTTCATTGTAAAAGTGAATTATCTCCTTGTTAATGAATTTTAAAATAACGAGCTTTTTGAAAATTTGTCTGCAGGAAAATAAACACATTCAGTCAGTGTTACCAATTTTTTGGTGTTTAATACAAATCAGAGTTTTAAAAATTTATAAATTATAAAAATATTAATTTGAAGTAACATAGAACTTTTAATTTTATAATTAATATTTAGAAGATTTAGCTCATATGTTATGACATTTGTGGAAATTTAATGCAGTTTTTAAGTGTTTTTTTTTTTTTTTTTTCTCACTTTTTTAATGAAAGCTACGACTAAATGTGACACAATAAATAAATATTAAAAAAAAAATGAGTTACACCACTTTTACAAAGAACGACCCATATATCAGAAAATATATTTGAGAAAACATAAAAAAGTATAAATAAAACAATTAAATATATATATATATATATATATTAATTTATAATAAACATATAACAGTAAGCAACGATTTAAAAATTGATGTAATTTCCTTCTAATTAATAAAATTTCAGAAATATGTGCGCCAAGTAAAAGAGCAAACATATATATATATATATATATATATATTGTGTGTGTTATTAGTATTAACAAAGATTTGCAGAAAGTTGCAGACTTTTAAAAAAGAACACTTTAATTGTTATAAAGTATCTATACAGATTTCATTCTTATAGAAAAATATAGCAGAATGTTTTGTAGTACCAGTGATATACTAGTTGTTTTTAAATATCGAGTTTCAAGATTGGAAATAAAGCCACAATCTTATAAGAAAGGAAATTCTAAACTATTTTTGGATTTTTGCTACCAACAATGATAAAATCGCTTTATGGAGGGAAAATACTGCTGATTTCTTTTAGCATTTTTCGAATTCCTGTCATGCCATGAGAATATTAAAACAAGGATGACGTAAATAGAAATATATGTTTAACGAGAATGAATCTTTAAAACACAGAATAAAAACATTGTATCATTCACAATGTAAAAATATTGTATCATTTTATCATTGATATATGATTTTAATTTTAATTTTACCCAAGTAGCACAGGAACGTTCTGTGAACGTCTAATAACGGTTTCAATAGTTCAAACACCGTGTTTCGTGTCAAAAGAACGTTCTAAAACACGTTCAGAAATAGTATTATTTAGAACGTTCTGAAAATGTTTGATTTGTACCATCTATAAAACGTACAATTCTAGTTCTATATAGAACGTTCAAGTGTGACACCGTCATAACACGTTCTGTAACAGTGTAATTATAACGAATATGAAAAATGACTTTTTAGTACTATTGGTTGGGAAACTAGGTTAATCTTTAAAATTTTTGACTTCAGCTTTTGATTTTTTTACACGTTTTGTGGCGTGAGGAATCCGGAAGTCAAAAGGTTGGTATGGTATCTGTTAATATGTATCGGCAGCTATTAGTGTGATAGCCCGTTAGTTCATGTACACGATATCTCAAGAACAAATGATTGCAGAGAGATCGGACCAGTTTTAAAATATCGCTTATGATATTGATAAGAATCTTATTGAGAGATTTGCAACATTCTAATTTAAAAACTTCGTAAGTTATTCGAAATTTATAATTTTTAGCATGATAGAGAATAGAGCATTTTTTACATTTTCAGTTTAACGTTTTGTTAGCACGTCAGTAAAGAATGCTTCCCAATAATCAGTAGCGGTGAGGTGAAAAAAAATTACAAAATTTTAAACTCATGGAAAAATTTTGTGGATTTTGTATTTCAGGAATCAATGTATGGAATTCGACCAAACTTGTTACAATATTAGATCTTGCCCTAAATTGGAGTTTATTTGAATTTCATTTGGGATATATCGCCCGATAGATTACGGTGCTATGCAATGAAACCCTCCATTTATGGGACGGCTATATCTCAGCTTCTATAGTGTACAAATGTATTAAACATGATATATTGGCATATATCATCATAACCTCTGCTAATACAATTTGGATGCATACATTGTCCAACAGGTGGCGTTGCTAATCTGCAATTTAATCATTTTAACGGAAAGGCAATATTTTAACTCTTGTGATTTAACAATAAATTTTGTGATACACTGAAGTTATAAGTGAAATCGATTTTATGTAAAGCTTTACTGGTCCATTTTGGATGCACATCGGCCAACAGGTGGCGTGGCTATGTTGCAATTTAATCTCATAACGGAAACGAAAAATCTCAACTTCTGTGATTTATAAATATTGTAAATTTGGTAAGTGAAATTAATATTACGTAAAACTCTACAGATTGCCTTTGGGTGCATATCGGACGACAGGTGGCACTGCAACGTTCCAATATTTTCCATTCACAGAAAGGCTATCTATCAGCTTCTGTAATATATATACTCACCAAACCTTCTGCGTGACATACATTTGATATATATTATTGATTCAATTTGGCTGTATAACGAGTAATAGTCAAACAGTTTTTTTTTTTTATTATTATCATTCATAGGACATTGTATTTTCCCCTAGGAATAAGTACTCCCTTATATGGATGATCTTGTAATTCCCGCGAGTAACGAACGTGAGGCCGTAGAACGACTGAAAACTGTTCTTCAAACAGCTAGCGAGTACGGACTCGACATAAATTTTAACAAATGCCAATTTTTACATACCAAAATAGATTTCCTCGGTCACATAATAGAAAATGGTAAACTTTTGCCATCCCCCTCCAAAACTAAAGCTGTTTTAAATTACCCAGACCTTAAAAATGTTAAAGACGTACGTAGATTTCTTGGCCTTACAGGATATTTTAGGAAATTTATTCCTCATTTTTCTACCATTGCAAAACCCTTAAGTGATCTTCTGCGTAAGGACACCCCTTTTCAATTTCAAAATGAACAAAGAGCCGCATTTCAAAAATTAAAATATTTACTTTCCCAAGAACCAGTCCTCAATATTTTTAATCAAAATTCCCCTATTGAGGTACACACAGACGCGTCTATAGATGGCTTGGGGGCAGTCCTGTTGCAGAAAAACATGCATGATAATCAATTCCATCCAGTCTTTTATTTTTCGAAGAAAACAAGTGATAACGAAAGAAAATATACTAGTTTTGAACTTGAAGTTCTGGCTGTGGTAGAAGCCCTTAAAAAGTTTAGAATCTATCTGCTCGGAACAAATTTCAAAATTATCACAGACTGCGATGCGTTCGTCAAGGCACTTAATAAAAAAGAAATAAACTCCCGCATTGCACGATGGGCTCTGTATCTTCAAGAATTTCAATACACAATTGAGCATCGAACAGGTTCCCGCATGGCGCATGTGGACGCTCTAAGTCGAGCTCCACAATGTTTCATCATCCAAGATAGCCTTCATCTAAAACTCTTGAAAGCTCAGCAATCTGATGAAGAAGTTCAAGCATTAAAAACGCTTTTGCAGTCCACACCCCATGATAATTACATTATAAAAAATAATCTTCTATATAAAACAGTGAACGGTGTTGATTTACTCGTCGTCCCTAACGACTTACAGCATAGCATAATTAAAGAAGCACACGAGCGTGGACATTTTGCAGCACTCCGTACCCAAGAGCTAATAAACAAAGATTTTTATATACCTCACCTCAAAGACAAAATCGAAAGTTGCATTAAAAACTGTATAAAGTGCATACTCTATAATAGAAAACGAGGTAAACAAGATGGTTTCCTCCACCCAATTGATAAAGACGATGCACCCCTGCACACATACCATGTTGATCACCTTGGTCCCCTAGCTACTACATCAAAAAAATACAAGCATATATTGGTCGTTGTTGATGCGTTCTCCAAGTTTACCTGGCTGTATCCCACAAAATCTACAGACGCCGCAGAAGTTATTAGCCGACTAGAAAGCCAACGATCCATCTTCGGTAACCCCGCCAGAATCATTACAGATCGAGGTCCAGCATTCACTTCCACTGCATTTCAAGACTATTGCCACGACCAAAATATTACTCACATACCAATTACAGCAGGTTTACCAAGATCGAATGGTCAAGTTGAAAATAAAAATTCTACTATCATCGCTGTACTATCCAAACTATCATCCGACAACCCCGAAAAGTGGTTTTCCCATGTGCCTGCTCTCCAACAAATCCTCAACTCGACATTTCAAAGAAGCATAAAGACGACACCATTTGAATTACTATTCGGTACCAAGATGAAAAATAAAGATGACATCAAGATCCTGGAGCTTCTCAACGACGAATCTACAAACACATTCCAGAGGCAACGTGAGGAGCAGCGTATCGACGCCAAAAAACAGATTCGAATAGTGCAAGAAGAAAATCGCAGGCAGTATAACCTTCGAAGACGACCAGCTGCTAAATTCCAAATCAACGATTTAGTCGCAGTTAAACGCACCCAGTTCGGGCCTGGCCTAAAACTAAAACAGAAATTTTTAGGTCCATATAAAATAACAAAACTTAAACCAAACGACACATATGACGTCGTCAAGTGTGACTTCGTAGAAGGCCCATTCAAGACCAGCACATGCGCTGAATTCCTGAAACCTTGGACCGACACTTGTGAAACACTTACTTAACATTCTTCAGGACTTTTTATTTTTTTTTTAAGAACTCTTCCTTGGACATTTTTGTGTGCAACATTAAACTTTTTTTTTTAATTATATGTTGAACTTGAACTCACCAACATAAGAGAAACTCTATTTTTAATGAACAATTTTTTTTTTTTCCATGAACATTTTTCAATGCCTGATTTTTTTTTGGTGAAAATTATCTACCTATTTTTTTTCTACTTGTCTGTATGTATATTAACATCTTATCTTATTTTATTTTAGTATTTTGACCATATGATTCAGGTTTTGAGTGTAATATTTACAATACTTTCCATTTGGTAATGTATACAATTTTTTTTTTAATAATGCAGCTATATTATTACTGTATCTATAATTCTATTATGTAGTGTTGTATATTGTATATATATTTTTTTTTATTTCTTTTGTTTTTGTATAATTTAATTTTTTTTTTTCTTGTTGTTTAATAACCTTCAGGCGAGGCCGCCTGCTTGGTCATGATGGCCGATATGGGAATTTATATTTCCCGGCTATTACCTTTACTTCCATTGTGTGACGTCACTGCTATGTAGTTATGACGATATTACTACGTCACTGTTTGTATCATCCTTTCAATGTATGCGCACGCACCGAGAAGCGCACCTGTTTATATTCAGATGATGTTTAATCGTTGTCGAGGGAAAGACGCTCCCGCTTGGATGTAAACCAATGTATAATTATGGAGTTGACGTGGAGTGGTTCTGTAAAACACAGACGGTGTTTGCCGCTCGTAAAATGCAGCAATTTAAGTGTTTATGTAATGTCCCCTTTTTGTTTTAAATAAATGTTGTTATGTTACGATGGTCTGTAGCCGTTACCCTATAATAATAATAAAGAAAAGAAAATGTCCATTTGTTTATATGTCGTTTGTAGGGCACAAATATTACGCCATTTTGACATTTAGTGTTATTATTCTATGATATAAAAAATACCATTACAAAAAATAAATTTTATAAATAACAATTTTAGTGCTTGAAATATTTATAGGAAATTATAGATAAAAATTTTTCTATGGGTACATTCTTAAATTATAGAACATTATTTATTATTGTAGTAAATTTGCATTATTTAAACGTACCGACTATATACTTCAACTGAAATGTAACTTGATTCAACGCATGAGAATAATAATAATAATGAAATGTAGTTATTATATTATAGTTTAAAATTAACATTCTATAAGTGAGAAAACTTGCTTGATACAGATAAAATAATCATTTACTTAAAAAAACTTTTGTTATAATCTGAATAAAAGTTTGAAGAATTTTGTTTTATTTTGATCAACACTCTGATGACAAGTTTTTTGAATATGAAAGATACTATGGAGATGGAGAAAATATTATTTTTGATTTATATTCTAAGAGACGAAGAATGATTACTTCCTTATTTTTCGCTTTTGTTCTTTGAAAAGAAAAGGTCATAGAGGATAATAATATTAACACAGTAACATAATCGTGAAACAACTTCCTTTTTTTCCAACAGAAAAAATAAAAATGTAAACAAAAATGAATGCAATGACTTCCATAATTATGATATACCACATTTCTGCCTCAAATATGGATTTAATACAATAGTTCATGATTATATATATATATATTCTACCTATATATGAAAAATCTAATAATAGTTACTATATCTCTTAGAATATAATTTATTTATTTATTTATTGTTTATTTTTTATTTATTTATTTATTTTTTTTATGGCAAGAATTTGGATTTGTTAATTACTCTAAAACGAATGTATATTACTTAAATAACTACAGCTAAATTTCATTTGTGTAGATTTTTACGTATGCAATAATAATTTAAGATTTTCAAAGTGACATTTTTTTTTTTTTTTTTTAATACCATTAGTACCTGATATTTGAACTTTCCATGTATAATACTATGAATAAACTTGTCACTTTGGGTTATGAAGTATAATTTAAAAACACAATTAAAACAAACATTTATTAAACAGACAATAAGGAAATTATTTTATTATTTTATTGAAAAATTTAAGAGTTTAAAAATACTTCTTAAAAAGAAAGAAAAAATAAATGAAAAAAATGAAAATAAATGAATAAATAAATAAACAAAAACGAAAAATCATGCGGTACGCATTGATTATTAACACTTTCTAAATTGTTGTATCGTAAAAATTTCAAATATCTTTGCTTTACGTAATCCCACAACGGACAGACAGTAATTCTGAAAAGCATACAGATAGACTAATTGAATTCCTAATCATTCTTAAACATTGCTATAATGTGTTAAAAATGCTTAACACGAAAGTAAGCGTAGTATTTATATTTTAATTGTAGTCCTAAATGCATACGTATACTTCAGTATAGCCCTGTAAATCTAAAATTTAACAAAATCATATTCTGTAAAATATAATATTTTAGCATATTAATAATAAAAGTCAATTTCTTTAGGATTTTTACAATAAAAAATTCTTAAAATGGAATTTATAAAAATGTATGACCTCTGTCTTAAAACGTAATACGATGCCATTTTTGGGGGTGTACCTGTACACAAACCATTTGGACAAGACCTAGTAATGACATTTTAAACAGAGAACACTCCATAGTGAATATGGATAACATATATACTGTTTTAAAAATTCTGAAAATATTTGCAAATGCTGGGGGCGGGCAGATGGACAGATAGGCAGATAGACAGTTGGACTGATAGATATACAAATTGAAATAATATTCACCAGAGCTGCCAACCTAATCCGGCAAATTGTTAGTACCGCCCCTTTTTCTACACCACTTAATTTTTAGAGCAATTCTCTTCAAATGTATCTACGATGAATTAAGAAGAAAAATACTCTAAAAATTAAGTGGTGTAGAAAAAGGGGCGGTACTAACAATTTGCCGGATTACGTTGGCAGCTCTGATATTCACACTTAAAAAATGTTGAAAAGTGTTAAATCGATTAATGTAAGTGGAAAAGCAATTCTAGCAAATTTCCAAGAAAAGACCCCAGTGCAACTGAATATTTTTATGTGGCCCTGCAAATCCTATACTAATTATACTGCATTCTGTAGAAAACATTTTTTGTACATATGAATAACATATTTCAATTTTATTTGGATTTGTTCAAAGAAAAATTATTAAAATTTAGTTTTTAGAAATACTTATCATACAACGAATGCTTTGAAATACTTTAAGGTGTTCCTGTATACAAACCAGTGGTGGTATTTACTCCATTTTCTATGGAAAACATTTGATAATAAGCTTGAATAACGTATTTTAATTTCATTGAAATTTGTATAAAATAAAGGAATTAAAATATGGTTCATAAGAAACAAAGCTTTGGAAGGATTTTCGGTGTCCCTGTACTTAGGCCATTAGAGGTATGCACTCAATTTTCACTAAGGAACATCCGATAGTGAATTTGAATAATATATATCAGTTTCAAGAAATTCCATAAATATTTACGGAAGTTAGAGGCAGACAGACAGACAAACCGAAACCATTAACACTTTTCAACCTTATTAGATAGTGTTAAAATCATTTAAATGGTGATAAAACAATTAATATAGACGAATATGCATTTTCAGCAAATTTTCAATAATATACATTAATGTATTTGAATATTTTTGTGTTGTCCTGTAAATCTAACGCTAATCATACTGTATTCTATGGAACGCATTCTTTTGTGCGTATAAATAATACATTTTTATTTTATTAAGATACGTGGAAAGCAAAGTACTTAAAATTTGGTTTATAGAAATACCTCTCATAGAACGCAATGCTTTGGAATAATTTCTGATGTCCCTGTATGCTAACCAGTGATGGTATTTACTCCATTCTGAATGGGAAACATCCGATAGTGGACTTGAATAGCATATTTTAATTTCATTAAGATTTGTGTAAAGTAACGGTACTAAAATATGGTTTGTAGAAATAACTTTCATAGTACACAATGGCTAGGCATACTTTCAAGTGTCCCTGTACACAAACCAGTAGAGGTATACACATCATTTTCAATAGGGGACTGATTCTAAACTTAAATAACATATATCAGTTTCAAGAAATTACATGAATATTTATAGAAGTCAAAGAGCTGGCAGACAGATGGGCAGACAGATTAACTGAAGTCATTAAAACTTTTAAACCTTGTTGGAAAGTGTTAAAAATCAGTTTTTCATGATTTAAAAAATTACTTCTAATCTTAATCATGTTATTTAGCTTTTATAAAAATACATTTTTTAAATTAGAAATTATGAAACACAAATATAAAGCTGATTTGCTCCCCCCTTTTCCTACTCTGAATTTAGTTAAATGTTAATTTTCTATGAAATATATAATTTTGAGTTTGAAAAACGAAGAAACCATGAGGTTTTTAAGAAACTCAGTTTAAAAACCGAATTGCATAGCTGGCATTGATTTTGAATTATACATGATGTTTTCTGTAAAATCTCTAATTTTCAAACGAAATTGGATAGTTTCGGAGTGAGAACTAAAAATCGCAATATACTGCTACTTTTATTTATTTTTTAATCAAAACCAATTAAAAATTCATGATTAAAAACAAAAACAAATTTTAACTCCATCATTACAAAAAACGACGTTTTATAACATGGGTTGGAATTTGGATATCGGCAGCGTGAATTTTTTAAAATATGAATACAAAGTGGTGTGGAAAAAAAAAATGTTAATTTGTTTTCATAATTCATACCAAATACCTCGTTTTGATTCGTACTGAGTGGTGTTTATTTTGTGCACACATTTTCACTTTTTAAAGGCAATTTAAAATTATTGTAAATCTAAATCTTTTAGAAATCCGCATTTTTTTTTTCTTTTTTCTTTTTTCTTTTTTTTAACTTACAATATGACATTGAAAGTTCTAAAATTGGAATATCTCCATTTTTTACATCAATGTAAAGTGGTGTCAAAAGTTACATGTATATTAAAAAAAAAAAAAAAAAGAAAAGAAAAGAAAAGAAAAAAAAAATCCACCAAATAGATTTTTATGAAACACTAGCTTACCCGTCCGGCTTCGCACGGATGAACAAATTTTAGTTAAAGATGGATTGACATGTAAAAAATCAAGAAAGATAGCAGTTTATATGTTATAGTCAGGCAATATTATTAACTGAAAAGTCAAAATATAATTTTGAAATTATTATTATTTTTTAATTAGTTGTTAAATGTTGGCAATTTTTACTTAATGTTATTTATTTATTTATTTCATAAAAATAAACATTTCTTTACTCATGAATAAAAAATATTGATAAATAAACCTATGACATGAAAATGTTTTTGATAAAATTGATGTCATAATAGCTTTAATTATTATTTATTTGTTCATCTCGCAAATATATTTAATTTTTTCCATAATTCATGGTTATTTTAATAATGTATATTAAGGGAGAAATCAGTAATATGAAACCATATTCGTACAATATATACCATTACAGAATCTGGTGTGAAACAACCACACGACTTCCATTACCCACTATATACAATTTTTTGGAGATGTTATATGCATTTTTTGAGATTTTCTAGTGAGAGAAACTTGATACACGTATAAAAGACACATACAACAGAGTTTATATAGCCAGTTCAAAAGTAAGGGAAAGAAACAAAAATAATAATAGATAGTTATTTTTTTAAACACGAATTTCCGAGATCTAAATCTGAATACCTAATCAGGATGACTGTTAACATTCCTGTAGTAAGCACGCAATACTTGGGAAAGGTTATCTAAGTTCGATTAATGAAACAATTTTCAAGAAAACGTTAAAACAGTTTTTGAGATACCAACTTTTACCAAAACTTAGCACACTCAATTATTGACCTAAAAACAATAATTACATACAAAAGGATATTTAATAGGATGTTAACATGGCGAGTTTGAAAAAAACCCGTACAGGCATTTTTAAGGAGCGCACTTGCGACATCTGAAATTGAGCTGTTCATAGAGGATGCCTATCAATTTTCCTGAACTAACCAACTGTATCATTCAAAAAGGCATCTAATAGGTTTTTCATAGAGCAACATTGAAGAAAATCGTTAGATCTGTCTTTGTGATACGGACTTACGGTCCCATTTCCGGTTTTCGATGACCCAATTCCGGTTTTTCAATTTTTACGAAAATTTGGAAAATTTATCTGTACTCCAGACCTGAATTAATTGCGAAGTTTCGTAGTTCTATCTTTATTAGCTTCGGAGATATGAGAGCCAGAAGATTCCACACATTCGTACACACATACACACACTGACCCATTGCCAAAAACTACTTTTTTGGACTCAGGAGGCCTTAAAACGTGTAAATCAGGTGAAACTCTATATCGAATTTTCGGACCGAATATAATACTTCCACTACCTACGGTAGTGGGATAATTGAAGTAAAAACATAGATCTCGTATTTAATACGAAAATATACAGATTTTCGTATTGCGCTTTCGATCGCCAAATACAAAAATCGCCAAGGACGACAGATATCAAATATAAGCTTTGTTTTCAATTAAAATATTGGAAATTTGAAGTAAAAATTTATTTTACCAAAATTTATTATAGCCTCTAGCACTTAGAGACAGTGTTACTTTTGATTAGTTGGGGGAAAAAAATCGGCTTTTTAGTTATAGCGATCGTTCTCTACATATACATATAGACTTTTCCTCTTTATATATTAGTATAGAGCATAGATAGATTAAATATGTTTCTAATGAACATAATGTAACTCAAATAATTAAATGCTATTTTCATTTCAGAAATGGCTGTATGCGCTATGTATATTGGAGCTACTTGTCATAACTGTTAGTTGCTAAAAATAGTCGCCAAATAATTTTAAACTTCTCAATTATTCTTTAAAAAATGCATAATGAAATGCAGATGATATTTTTTTTATTTACTTTTTATATTATTATTCGCGTGAAACTATATTTTATTAAAAGTCGAAAAATAAATTAACTCGTAAATTTTTTTGGCAACAATTTTAAATTAAAATAAATAATTTAATAAAAGTTTAGAAGGTTTAGAAGTTGGAATTTCTAATTTTTTTTTTATTTGTTTATTTATTTTTAAATTCTAATTTCGTTTACACACATCAGTTTAAATATTAATGCTTAGATCATTATATTATATTATATCATATCAAATTATATTATTAGAAAAATAAATACATTTAAATCTATAATGACGTCAGATTTAAGCTTTATATGAATTTCAATTTAATTCACGTGCAAATATATTTCTTTTCTTTTCCTGTCAAGATATTTTAAAAACAAAACGAACATGTAAATGTTTCTTTTATGTTGACAGCAGCTAATTTTTTTAATATTTCATTATTTCCATTTCTAGTATGGCTTTTATGGGGATTTTAATTAAAATGCTCAGATTTTAAACTAAAATTTATTTTATCAAAATTAAATATAGCCTATAACAATCAGGGATAGTGTAGCTTTTGGTCAGTAAAAGAAGTTTTAAAATCGGTTCAGTAGTTTCAGAGATTACCCTCCACAAACATACAATTTTTTGCGCTTTATATAATGATATAGATAGATATAGATTAATAATAGCTATTTTAAATAAGTTAGTCTTCTTAAAAAATGAAAATTTTGAAATTGATACATTCATTTGGAAGCTTAAGTTCCACAGATAGACACACGCACCCATGCACATACTGTTAAACAAAAGATTCGAACATAAATTATGCGTGTTTTTGGTCGTGAATTAGGAAGATATTTAGGAGAAGGAACATAAATAGGTATTTAAAAAAAAAAAAAAACTATTAATAACATACTTATTTAATAATTTGTTTAAGAAAATAAACTAATTAATCTTTTTCTTTTTTACTGAGAAAATATTTGCTATCTCAGACCGTATTTCTTCTTTCAGTGCAATAAATATGAAGTACTAAGATATGTCTCTAATAAAAATCGACTAAATAGTTTACAGCTAATAAAAATAAGTTTTATATTTTGTGAATTACGATTCGAGTGCTACAAACATACTAAATAATACAGATACCGACGGAATAATATGGTATAATACAAACTAAATAATAACATACCAATAATACAGATTAGCCTGAATTACGTCGAATTACGACCATGATAATTTTTGCATTACAGCTTAATTAACTTGCAAATTAGTAGAGATTTCTTTTTTCCCAATTAAGAAAATTCAATTTGGGGAAAAGATGATTAAAGGTAATGACGAATTAAAACAAAATTTGTGACTATGTTTTATTTGTTATTTTTTTAAGTACCTTTCTTGTGCTAATTATTTAAAATACATGTAAATTCACTTTCTTAATGAAGAAGAATATATTGTCCATTGTCAGAAAAGTAAAAAAGACAAGAAAAGAAAACCAAAAAAGTAAAATAAAATTAAATAAAATAATAAAAAATCAAAATCAAAATCAAAATAAATAAAAAAAAATAAGTTAATAATTGTTGCATTAAAAGAATATATAGGATAAAGAAAATATTTTGAATAGACATATACTATCGATATGTTTACAAATCTAGTGAATTCAGATTAAAATTTTTGAAATTTAATTAACTAGATTTTAAAGCATTATCATTAGTGAGAGAACATTAGAGTTACGAATGTTAATTAAGAATTGATTGGACTAGAGAAAAAATTAAGCGTAATTGTTAATTTATATTTTCTTTATGTCCTTTCATACGTTCTTTAGATGTTTTTCTTTAAAACTAGCAGGCTTTGCCCGCTTTGCTGGTCATTGTATTGAAATGAATTCTCAAAATTCCATATCATTAATAACGAACAAATAAATAAATAAATAATAAAATTAAAAATGGAATCCGTCAAAATATAAGTGAAAGTAACTGTACGTCGAATCTAGTGCCCCAATGCCTTCAGCAGTGCCTTCCTATTTTTTACTCCCCCACCCTCGCGGGTAATGTTGAAAGTTTTTCAAAACTTCCTCCAGTCAAAGTGCGTATTGCGTACACTTAATCAACAACCACGCATGAAAATTCACCATTTTAAGGGAATTTGGAGTATATTTAAGCTTAAAAATGTGTTTTTTGAACCTTCTTCGTCCCAAGTGGAAGAAAGGAATGGGTAATTCAGCAAAATCCTTTTACAGTACAAGTTGCATACACAAACCAAACCAGACGTTAAAAAAAAAAAAATCGAAATTCTGAGATTATTTTAAGCAGAGTTGAGAGCCCCTGATCCGAAAAGAGAAACGGGAGGGAATTTTGGAATATCACTTTATACTATGAGTAAGATATATATAACTGAGACACACATCACTTTCATAAAACGATTTAGTGCAGAGTTACACATGGATATATGTTTTCTGTCTCCACTCCTCAAGAACGGTAGGGTGGACTATCACAAAATGCCTTTGTAGTGTGTGTTGAGTACGCATAAGTAGCTCATGCTGGTCACTATATTTAAAGACAACTCTTTTCTATATCGCTTTATAGACAAGAAATAAAAATAAAATACATTGAAATTGATCAAAAGCTCGCTTCGAATGTGTGTCTCTACTGCGTGCGACAATACCATACCAGTGGGCTTCCACATTTTTGTTTATCATGTAACAATTTCGAAACAGACAGTTCCGAAAATATTGAAGTAGCCCTTTTATATTTGAATTTTAGTTACATATGAACAACACCATACTTACTGTACATAATATTGCCTTTCACGTTATTTCCTATACTTATTCGATTTTTCCGGTCGACCATAAAATTTCCCGTCAAATACAATATTACAATATGCTATGAGACAACAAACATTTTGTAGTTATATGTATTTCTTAGTTGGCTAATAGTGGTTGGTATATATAAAATAAATAAATAAATGTGTAACATGATCGTGATACAGACTTATTATAGCTCCGCTTGGCGACTTTTAAAGAAAATTAAAAATTTAAATTTTAAAATTTTAAAAAATTCGCCATTAATAATAATAATAATAATAGTAATAATAATAATAAATAAATAAATATATAATTTGTGATATTATTGTTTCTGTTTCTTTCATTTTTTTTTCTCAATATTTCATAATTTATTTGTTTATATTTCTTTATGAGCTGTTTGGCTTAAAGTGGCTGTCGTGAAAGTAGGCGAAACACACATTTGGCGTTCATATTTGAGGAAAAAATAACCTATATACTTCAGAATAATAATAATAATAATAATAATAATAATAAAAACTTTAAGAATAAGTAAAGCTTTTTAATATAATTCTGAATTAGCTTCCATGCCAAACATACTATACGTCCCACAAAACAAATAAATAAAAATACAAATAAAAAGAAATCTAGAATTGAGGCATGTTAACAAATGTTAAGAAAGAAAATTTGAGGAATCTTGCTGTATTTTTATTATATTATTTTATTTTATAATGAAGTCATTTTATCATATGCCTAAGCAAAGTTAATATTTAATATATTTTATTTATTTATTTTTATTATTCTCGTGAAAATATATTTTATTATATATCAAAAAACAATTAACGCGTAAACGTTTTTGGCAACAATTAAAATTTTAAATAGCTAATTTTATAGCTTTATAGAAGCTATCTATATTATATAGAAAAAATAACATAGATAACGTTTTGCTCCCTCCCCCTGCCTTTGGGGACTGAATTTCTAAATTTCCAAAAATCGGTTTTTATGATTTTTTATTAACTATATTATGTTTAGAGATTTTATGAATTTGATTTGTACTGATTTATAACACTGACGGAAAGACGATATTCCAATGAAAATATAATACACGTATAAAAGCACGTGCAGTGAATTCATCATTTTTATTTTATTTTATTTTATTTTATTTTATTTTATTTTTTCAGCTAAAAAAGTGTTATATATATATATATATATATATATTTTTTTTTTTTTTTTTTTCCTTTTCCTTTTTCTTTTCTTTTCTTTTCTTTTCTTTTCTTTTCTTTTTTTTTTTTTTTTTTTTTTGTGTGTGTATAATATGTTTACAATTTATAAGATCTCACATCAAAAATTAAGAAAAAAAAGCAGTACGTTGTAGCCATCATAAAACTTCTTTTTATATTTTCCTATAAGAATTCACATAGTATATTTTATCCATTTCTTTTTCCATTATGAATGCAGGCATTTCTCATATGATAGAGGCATTACACGAAATGCCCAACGGATGTTAATTTCTACTATGCAGATGACTTCCTCTCCGTTCTCGAGGAAATTTGCAGAATATTAGCGCCCTCTATCGGGCGATATGCACACAAATTAAATCAGCATTATGTATCAAAATATCATTCTTACATATCAAGTTTTATTCAGTCATACGAAATAAAACATGAGATATAGCCCTCTCTTAAACAGCGGAAACCGTAGTATAGCAGTAAAATCTATTGCCCATTTGACACAAAAAGTAGACGGGCAGTAATTTATGTTAAGGTGAATCTACATATTAATTTATATGCAATTTTTTGCACTTGTTCATGAGATAAAGTGTTCCTGAAAATTGCGGAAATTGCTGTAAAGCGGCACCACTTTTTGTATTTTTTAGCATCAAAATTTGATAGTCTCTAATTTATATAAAAGTACTACAATATCAAAAATTATATATCATTCTGAGCAGTAGTTCATGCGATAAATTTCGAACAAATTTTTGTCACATACACATACAGATACTTTCTAAAAACGTTCAAATAGTGCTCTGGAATTCTTAAAACGTGTAAATCCATCAAAATCCAGGTCTAAAATTTTTAACAATCTAATGCTTTGATCTATTTAATATAGAATAATAAAATATATATATATATATATATTATAGCGAGTATATCATAGATCTGATTTTTAAACCACACGCTCTACTGTGTGTAAGTTTTTAAAAATAAAAAGAATATTTATAGTCAAAAATTTGAAATCCACTATATAACTGTCTATTATGTTAAATATCAGGTTTTGATGCGGAGTATTATGTCTTAAATTTTCTTCCCATTCAAACCATTTCTCCATTTATCCCATCTTAGCGTTAATATTCTCACGGTATGCTGGGAATTCACGGAATGTTGAAAGGGAGAAAAACGGCATTGAAAGGAATGAAGCATTTTTCATCCCTGCTAGGTGCAAACATCCAATAATAGATTTTTTTCTTCCTTTAAACACTGCAGTTTTCCTTTATCTAATTACAATAGTTATGCAAAATATAATACCTCTGATTGTCATTAGTTAAAGATAGTTACCAGAAGTTTATTATAATTATTATTATTATCATTATATTATGTTATACTATATTATATTATATTATATTATATTATATTATATTATATTATATTATATTATTTATTTATTTATTTTACGAACATTCTTATTGTTTAAGGAAAAAAAAAAAAAAAACTGGAGTAGTCAATAAGATTATTTTTTTAGACAGTAAGATTATTTTTTAAGTAGAAATACCATTTCAGGCTACACGCTGAGAAGGTTAAATATATTATACATATTTATTAGATATGTGACATAATTATATCAAAAATTAAATAAAATTAAATTATTATAATAATAATCTATTTCTTAATAGTAAGCGAATATTAAAACTATGCCAATGAGAGTGTCATTTATATGAAGCGAATAGAATGATAACAACCATTCAAAATTTCTCAGCTTCCCCCCCCCCCAAATATATATATATATATATATATATTATTTTTAAATAAAGATATTGTATTTTTTTTTTAAACAAAATTAAAAAGTGTTCATGACTAAGGTTTTTTCTGTGTATTTGCCCTTGTACCTATCGTTTGTACGCCATTTAGTCTCCTCTCGAATTACCTTAAATAATTAAATATTGCTTTGAACTGATATATGATATTAAGTTCCCCATGTGCTTGTTTGGAAAAATATAAATGATACAGTTTGTTTGTAATGTATATACATTACGTTTCATGAGAATTTTTATATGAAACATATTTTGACACCATTTTTTTTTTCTTGAAAAATGAAACTTTTCAGTATCACGAAAATTCTCTCTGTTATTACTACAAAGCATATAATCTGTAAATTCCATTTATTTTTGAACTATGGAACTTTTCAATATACTATACTATACTATACTATACTATAACTTTGCTATAAAGCATAAAATCAGTGAATTACCATTTGGTTGGAGTTAAATTACAGAGGTCTACACGGAAATATTTATATACTTTCCAGGTTATTGGTGGAATTTGTTAACCCTTTCACGCCCAAGGGAAATATTTTTCCCTTCTACAAAAATCGTTATCGATTGTTCAATTATTATTGAATCGATATTTTTTTTACTGAAGGTCAAAATAAAACGTATGTCCAAGGCAGCAAATGTGTTTCTGAACGAATAAAAAAAAAACGTATAGAAAATAGGACACATAATAAATGTGTTATGTGCAATGTCCACTTGTGCTTCACAAGTAAATGAAATTGTTTCGTAGAATACCATAACTAGCTATTTATTTTACTTTTCTGATAATTTTTATATTACAAAGCAATAAATTTGTTTTACAAAGCAATAAATAAAATACCGATAAAATAAATATAACTCTTCGTTTATTTACTTTTATGGTACATAGGTAAAATATTTCCCATGAAATTATAGGAAACCTATACACCCTGCAATGTTTTTCTGGTGATATTCTCTTACTTTACACCCACAATAGCTAAAATATTGTGTTGTATTGGCATATTTAGTCTTGGAAATCTTATGGTCCTGAAAGGGTTAAAAGCACATTTTCACTTGGGTTATGCATTTTTAACAGCATTATTATTATTAATATTATTACAGCAAAAAAAAAAAAATAATAATAATAAGTTATAATTGCAGTTATTTTACTTGTATGATTAAGATTGTTTGTCCGGGTATTGGTGTTATAATTTCAAAATGTATATATTTAAAATACGTTAAAAATTACATAATTTTTTCTAGGTTTACTGTGGAAGTAATAAATGAAAATTCTTTATCTACATGGAATCACCAAATATTTCTAATGCAATATTAAATTGATTTATGAGAGTTAATATTTAGAAATTTACTTTAGTATGATTAAATTTCTCACAATCCAACGAAATTAGCACACATTATGAAGATATGCATAATCATGTCCATAAAACAGAAGGTAAAATTAGCGCAGTTCATTAGTTTATAAATATGCGCCAATTTGTTTAAATACTATATAGGGCATATATGGAAATTTCACAAACTAAACTTTTAATATTCCGAGGAGATTTTTATGCGCTTCGGGATAAGTTACGTGAATTTTAAATACTAGCAAACCCGTGCAAAATATTCGCACTTTATTTCCTTTCTTATTTACGTTTAATATTTGAAACTCATAATTGTTATACCAGTTTCACCACGATATTAAAATTTTAATTTACCAAAAGCCAAATTATTATTAAAATGAAATTAATATTGTACAACAGTGAAACCAAAATCATTCAAAGAAAGGCTTCCAAATAAAATCCATGGTTCATGACCCAATTTCCATACTTCCACAGACAATACAGTTTTAATATAGGACTCCCACGACTCCTTTTAAATTTTTCACGTCATTCTGGCGATGCCTTTTCATTAATTTTGACATATATATATATATATATATAATAAAATAGAATAAAATAATTCCTATTTTGATTATATTTTTTATAACTGTGTTTTTTAGTCAATTTATGACACGAAAGTTCATATTCTGTACATATTTTAGTTCATATTCTGTAAATGTTGCTAGGTTTAAAATGACGCTTCATTTTTTCTTATTAGTTCATTGAGCTACGTCCGCGTGCTTAAATATTGTCCATGTATAAATATTATTTTTTTTAACCTCGCGTATCGTATCGTTTCGTAAAAAAAATAATTGAAACTGGTCCACGTTAGATAAATATTATATAGATTATTATGAACTATACAAATACAGTACATTTAAAACATTCTTTTTAGAAATGAAGCTCTTAAGTAGTAATAAGTTTAATTACTTATTACTCTTAATAAGTTTTCTTAATTCATAGTTTAAAACAAAATATTATTTTATCCTTGTTAATATTGACAATACAGAGTGGAACACAAAAGGAATCTATTATTAAGTTTTTCTTTAAAAGCGAAGCTATAAAGGTATTTTTATTCTCTTCTTCTTCTTAATTATTATTAAATAATACCCTTTTATATCTATAATTAAGAAACATTTTTTTTTCTTAAGATTACCTGGCTCGATAAATTATATTTAATGTTAAGCTTTGTAATGGAAAATTAAAGTCAGAAGAGGTTTGTAATGCATGCGAATCAAATTATTTTTCTTTCAAGTTTATGTCTTGAATCCATTTCTCACTACATTGAAATCGTGCGTGAAAATTACAGATTAAAAAAAAAAAAAAAATTATACTATAAATTCACTGCATGTTCAAAGAAAAACAAACTTTGTTTAATTCATCTTCTTTAAGTTTCAAAATAGGCTTGGTTTATGGTCAATCATTTTAACAGGCATTATTTTAGAAAGTCGACCTACTGTGTAATTTCTCACGTAACATATTTATTTGTAGTAATTTTCAGTTTAAGTGATTTCAATTTCAGTTTAAGTGATTTCAAATTATTACATAAAAAGCAGATGGAAATTAACACGTATAAAAGAATCATGTTTTCTTCCTGCGTGTGGTTTCTTTTTAGAAAGTACTTTTCAATTCATAGCATGGAATGGATTATGTAGAAAGTGGTCAGCGCGATGTTTTGAAGGCATGATTATCCATCTGGGTTTTTATTTTTATTTTTATTTATTTTATTTATTTTATTTTTTTTTAACTTTTATAGTTATATTTATTATCTGTTTTTGTTTTTAGCCATTTCTATAACAGTTTTCAGCCGGTGACTAAATGTTTTTCCAAATTATTTAGTCATCAAAATTAAATCTTGTTAGAACAATTTTGTACTTCTTTTTTGCGAATTAATTTTAAAAATGTGAATAGATGTGTCTATTTATTATTTGACTTGCGAACATTAAAAACTCCGTTGAATTTTTAAATGTAACTTACCTATTACAATCATTTACAAAAATCTGTGTTACAAAACTTCATGAAATTCTACATTATTGTTACAACATATGATATTAGGAAAGAAATAACGAACGTTTAAATTAGCAGTGGACATTCAACATGTCAAAATTGGATAAAAATTTGATTTTTTAATTTTTATTAAAATACTGCGTTATAAACGTTTATAAAAGTCTTCCATGTTCCCATCAAAAAGTATAGCTCTGCAGGTCACCGAAGCGGCAGAGCCATCCCTCCGTGGAGGATGAAAATTGTGATGGCGTGTCTCCGTCGCCAATTGCCCATCTGCGCAGAATTAGTGCGACGTAAAACCCAACCACAACCACATAAGCGTTTATATTTGTAATCAAATATTGAGTCTGTTGTAAAATAAAAATTTAAGCAACATTTTCTGAAAACTAATATTAGACAACTTACGTCAAATTTAAAAATTTCCTTGCTTTTTTTTTTTTTTTTTTTTGTTGAATGCTTATAAAACTTCATTTAATGTATTTTCTATATATTTAACATCGCACAAAGCTCACTACTTTTTTCCCTTTTTGTTTTTTTTTAAGCTGTAAAAGTTAAATATGATTGGGAAAGAAAAAAAAAATGTATCAACTAATTTTCATTAAAATCATTTAAAGCTACTTGTAAAATACTTTTGGAAGTCTAAGTTAAAAATGAATTTTGAAAGAACATTTTGAAATTTAATATTTAATTCAAAATTTCAATCAATACCTTAATTAATCGAAACGTGATTGTCAATTTTAATAGGATATTTCGCCTCACACTTAATTACTTTTCCATAAATGACGAGACATTTCCGATTTCAGACGTTTTTTGAAACATCTTGTAAAGCACTGAAAGCATTATATCATGAAATTTCAGTAGTGTAGAAAATATGTTATATTTTATATATTTCAATATTATATACATTAAGTTTTGCCCTGAAAGCGAAAAGGGGGAGCCAGTAAAAAATTGAATGAAAATGAAATTATTTGGGATCACGCTGTAATAAATAATGTTTTAAACGTGATCTGGTTGCAGCATGTAATTATAAGGTTCCTTCGTGTTTGCACGAATTGTTATGACACTACCACATATATTCGTGAAAATATAACGGTTTCTTTAAAAAGTTGAAAAAAAAAAAAAAACATTGTTTTAACTACAATGCACAAGATATTAAACTCAGTGTAAAGCCATTTTCAGGAAGCTTGGCATATTATATTAGACACTTCAAACAGGATGCAAAAATCTTAAATATCTAAATAAATATAAGCAATTTCATAAAATAATCTTTAGCTGTGTATGCACAAGGTTTAACGATATTCCATTTTCATAATATAATAGCGAATAGTAGGAAGTTTTTATGTGAAAACAAACAAATACCTTGTAAATTCAAAAAGTTGTACACGATAGAATGAACTCAGTTTCAGTTCTTCACAAAAATAAGAATAGTATAGGGTTTTTATATGAAAAACCCCCCAAAAACAACTTGTAAATTCGGAAAGTTGTACATGATAGAATGAACTCAATTTCATTTCGTCACAAAAAAATGTTTTTTTTTTTTCAATATTTGTTTATAATCAAGGAACATTATATTACCCTTGTCTGAATCAAAATAAAAATGTTTAGGTAAAACTCCCTACACGATTTCTTCTTATATATATTTTAGAGAAGATTCCAAAAACATTTCATTCTATTGCGTATAACTTTTTGAATTTACACGATGATTGTTTGGTGTTTTCATATAAAAAGCTCAAACTTTTGAATATTAAATTACGCAAATGAATAACAAGTGATTATTTTTTTCCATGAACAGTGATTTTCCGGTCTGCTAATAAACACACATTTTCAAAGAACTTCGAACTCCTGGGAAATCAGGTCCATGAAGTAATTTGTAGAAAGTTGAAGCCCGTTTACATACATAGAGATATGTCAGTAGTCACAATTTCAGAAAATGCGTTTGCACATTAACCTATGTATATATATATACATTCAGTCTAAAACATTAGCAATAATGAAAAAAAAATACAACATCAATTAGGTCACTACCACCACATTTTTTAAAAATAAATAGGCCTTAGCAGTAATTCAAGGAAATACAGCATCAGTTAGGTCCCTGACACTTTTTTTAATAGTATATAGGCTGCAAATATATTTTAATCTATAAGGACAATGTACTATGAATCTCTTTTGCGCAATCCCATTATTACAGTACACATTTGTAAATGGGTACTTTTCATGAGAGGGCGGAGTCCTCCGTACATTCGAAAAAATGTGAGGTATGTGCTCACCGTAAATTTCAGAAATGAGAAAATTGCTTTTTATTTATAAAGGAATTTCTGCCAATATCTCACGAACACGATTATTGTGATTTTTGGCTTTGAATTTACTGAAATTATATTGTGAAAATACAATGTTTATTACTTTCACAACAGTAACACAACTACAATCGTAAATGCTGTAGAAAAATGCTATTTCTCGTTCTGAACTTGCGTCAGAATAGTTTTCTTTATTTTTCTTAATGTTTGATTTTAAGGGTGATTACAACCCAAATTTCATTGTTTCTTATCTCTTAGTTTATAACCTTATTAGAATTAGATTTTTTTTTAATACTAATTGATTTTCATAACGCACTTCATCACCCGTCAAATCATTTCTATGGTCTCATTGTAATTATAAAAATGTTGCCAAACTTACGTCTTGGCGTAAATGGATTATTTTGAAGCAAACATTTTTGAAAGAAATCTTAATACGTTTAAATAATATATATGAAATTTACATGTTAATAAAACATATTTTCTTTTTTAAAGATGCCAATATGAAATCGCACGGTCTTATTTAAATAAAAAAGTAATGCTTTATGTGAAATAAAAAATAAAATCTTGATGCTTTGGAAAATTTTGAAGTGAAAATGCTTTCCTATCTTAAGAATAGAAGTAATAATAAGTGCATTTATAAATACACATTTTGACATGATTTTAGTAAAACGGGGTAAGTGAAATTACATTGTGATTGGTAGGTAAACGAAGTTCACGTAAAGAAGCATTCAGTTCTATTTCATCCAAGTACAGTTTCATAAACAGAGTTTGTAATTTTTGAATTATAAAGAAAATTATTTTCCTGCACCATTTTTAAAGAAACAAAAATGTTTTCGATTAACGTAAATGGTCACTGATATATAAATTATGTAGAAATATAAGGGCTGGTTATCCACTCTGCTTGTTTCAGCTGTCTTAACTACTTAAATGTCTACTGAATGAAATGGAAACAAGCCATGTAAAAACTAATTTCTTTTATTTTTAAACTTCAAATGAAGGAGAATGCATGAACTTTTACACAATGGCTTAACTTAGTTTAATTTAAAAAAATAATAATTTACTTCTCATCAACGCTTGCTGTGTAAGATGGTAATTTTACATAAAAAGCATCGATTTAATAGTTTTACTTTTAACAACTAAACATCTAAAGCTTTATCTATCATATTTTAACTCCCGAATTTAAAACGAAATTTAATAACATTGTCTAAAGACTCCATTCGTAAAAAAAAAAAAAAAAAAAACTTCAAGTCTTATTTTAAACTAATGAAATAGAAAACGATTCACTTCATTTTCCCTAAAATATCCATCCTAAATACCTACAGAGGCTGTTCGCACATTTTTTAGACGATTTTGATGGAGTGTACTGAAGCAATTTCACTCATATTTCGTGTTTTATTTGTTCAGTTTGGTAGCCCTTGTTCTTAACTAACATTCTACATCATAATTTCTATGATAATAATGCTTTTTATAATATCGGAAGAGGTATATTTTTCTACTCCTCTTGAACGGCTTTCCAGAGTCCACAAAGCGTTGTAGGTCGGTGTTTGGATAATGTTGATTTTAAGAGTCGAAAAACACAAAAATCCAACAGTGATACATCAGAAGATTTAGCAGGAATGTCAGTGAAGTGTATGGTTTTAATTCCCGTTTTTTGTTCAATTTTTTCTAGAAAAGCAATTGCGGATTGCGATGTGAGGCTGCTTGTTTTGTGTTGATGCAGTTCAACGGATTGATAGCATTGTGGATAAAGATCTGGATTTTCATTTTTTAAAATTATAATGAAAATATGTTCTTGAGAGTATTTAGAGTTGATTTTGATATTTTTGTCACATTTTTTTGCTTTTATCTTGCGCTTGTATGAAAAAACCTGTGGCAATCATAAATCCTTTAGAAAAACTCTCTTTTGATGCTTTGAGCCATGTAGCAATTTTTTTTTCCTCCACTTTTGTGATAATAAATTGATCTTTTTTTATTGCAACTACTTAAAAAGACCCAAGACTCATCTGTTGTTGCAACATTTTTCCATTTTTCTCCTGATAAATGCTTTTCATAAAGATTTCACAAAAAACTATCTTTGGAAAGAGTAGAAACCTATCCTTTCATCCACTGCCCTTTTAAAAGCGCATTTTTGCATCTAAACAAAAATTATAAATATCAGAAGATAAATAAAACTTCCAAAAATATAAATGTTGTGAAAATAAAATTCTCCATGCAAACGATTTTTTCTTAATGCGAAATAAAATCGTCTAAAAAAATGTGCAAAAAGCCTGTATATGTAAGTGAACACGAAAAAGTTCGCTACTTCCTTTAAATTCTTTCTGTATCTCCGCTGAAACCAAACGTCAAGTTAAATTTGAAAAACTGACAACTTTCTATTACACTGACCCAACTCTTCCAAACATTACACGTTCAACGAGACCATCGCCATCTAATGCTAGATCTAATTAGTGACTTCAATTCTCTTGAAAATCTTGAGGAGCCGAAATTATATTGGCCTGGGACCACAGAGAATTAGCATTAGGATTAATCCTAATGCTGCCAACTATTATTGAAACCTCCAGTCTTCCTGCTCAAGAGTTGTTTTTGTTTCTACAAGAATTTTTTTCCCATGTAGCTCTAATGTGACCTGTTGTGAAATTAACCTTTTTTTAAAAAAAAAAAATTACGTAACTACGCTACAGATAATCTTGGAATGCTGCAATATGTGTTTATTAGTGCTTTTGTACAAGTTTTGCTATGTAACCCTGGTGTGACACCAACGGATCTCAAGTGACTCATGTTGTGTACAAGACTTATTTTTTAACTTTAACCGTATAAAACTACTTCGATATACATATTATGCTCTCTACTCTTATGTTAAATAACATCAACTGAAGATGCTACTTAATAGTAGCTAAAAGCTTTGTGTGCATTTTTAGCAAAAAATTTTTATATACGTGTTTAAAAGTGGTTTATATATTTTTTAGCGTGTTAACATGCGAATTCATTGCAAATTTTAAATTTTTAGTAGTTCTTAATTTTAATTTTATACATACATATATATTTCAGTCAAATATTGTCCTATCAACTAGGGGAAAGTTACAAAACTTTTAGTTTCTACCCAAAACGTTTCAGGTTTTAAAGAGTTATGTTGGAGTACCGTATATTTATTGATGTCCGTATTCTGTATATTGTTTCATAATCTTTATATCTTGCTTCTTTAACCCCTTCCGCTCCAGGCTAGCTGTAGTGTAAATGTCTGAAATACCAGATTTTAATTTTGAAATAGCATCGTATACTTTCTTTGGACGTATGCACGTACGTCCATGGTATTAATGGCCATTAATACTAGGACGTACGCACGTACGTCCCTGGAGTGGAAGGGGTTAATGAAAGCAACATGAGTTCCCTTTATATCGGCGAAACATGTTCTAGATCATTTAATTAATTATTTAATAGTTCTTACAGTGAATTGTGTATTTATTCGGTAGAACATTAGAAGGATTAGTAGAGAATCTCTAAAAATAAAAGCATTAGTAATAAAAATATGATAACTAAACAATAAAAATAATTTTACTATAAGTAAATTAATAAATTATTTAATTAATTAAGGGGTATTTTAGAGGTGACAATATGGTAACTTTCAATATAACCAGCTTATTTGTGGTATAAATGATTTATAAATCTGAAATAATATTTTTACTACTATCAAATATTGTACTAATTTTTTTATCTTTAATATACCAGATTATATTTAGTAAGAATATATTTAAAAAATGCAATAAATACAAATGATATCGTATATAAATACATAAGTAGAAATCGATAAATCAATCAAATAATAATAGCAATAAATGCCTAAAAGAAATATATATAAAATCCTAATATTTATTCAATATTTTAAAAATAAGGTTTTAGTTTGAACATTTAAAGTTTTTTTTTTTTTTTTTTTTTTTTTTTTTTTTTTTTTTCTTTTTTGTAATATACCGGGTGATCCAAAAGTCAGGACGAACTTTAAAAATGAACAATTCGAAAACGAATCAAGATACAAAAATACGGTTTGCACCAAACGGATGAAAAATAAACCGGGTTTTGTGTTGCAACGAAAAAAAAAATGTGTTGGTGACCAACAGTTGTCGCTATAGTGTTTTATTTCACCAAAATATGATTTGAAAATGAAAAAAAATTGACAACTTACAAGTCATCTTAATTACATTTAATTAGTACTACTATAGTAACTGTTCGATGTGCTGTCCATCATTCAGAAGTACAGCTGTGAGTCGATTCACCACATCATTCACAGCATTTAGAAGCATTTCTTGCGTTATGGCAGACACATTTTGGCGGATGGCATCTTTCAGTGCTGCTAGTGATGCCGGTTGGTCGCGGTACACTTTTGACAACCAAGAATCCCCACAGCCAAAAATCACAGGGTGTCAGATCAGAAGATCTTGGAGGCCATGCGTGATTAAACTATTTCAACTATGGACAGCATTTCCATGCATATAAGCTTCAACTACCATTACCTGCTGCAGTTGCACCTTTTTATATCGCTTGTTGCTTTGCATAATCCTACATCAGAAATCCGACCGAGCCATCTGTTGGTCGCCAACAGAACTATTTTTTTTTTTTTCGTTACCACACAAAACTCGGCTTCTTTTCCATCCGTTTCGTGCAAACTGTATCTTTGCATCCTGATTCGTTTTCGAATTTTTCATTTTTAAAGTTCGTCCTGACTTTTGGATCACCCGGTATATTTAATTTTAAATTAAATTGTTTACATTAAAATTAACCAAGAAAACAGATTGCCTGTTAAGAGAATGGTTGATCTTTATTTGAATAACATAAACTCAAATTTGATAATGATTTAAAAAAAAAAAATCTATAACACTTTTATTTAAACATTGGAAGTTTTAATCCAATTCGCCAACACTCTTTACCGTAAAACTCGACTGTACACTTTAAATAAGTAATTCTTGCCAAAATGAATGACGAACAAATAAATACTTTGGGAAAAGGAAATGTCACCCAAATGTCTCATTGCACAATATCTTACAAAAGAGTTTAGAACCTCGTGTATCCCCTTTTACAAATAAACTTCGGTAAGTAAATTTCGTTGAATTTAAATAAACTTTATACAGTTTCATAAAAGAGTTTCTAGCTATTGATAGCACATACCTGATACAAACTCAAAACTGTATTTCAATATAACATATGTCACTTTTCTATTCATAATGCATGACTTGATGTAATAAGTTTTATTAGAGTTTGTTTATTTAAGAAATATTTTAATATAAGGTACATCACTGTATATTACAACCCATCTCGTGTTATTTATTAATTCTGCTTAAAATCTAAAAATGATACTTCAAAAAGTATATAATTAGGCAATTAATCACAGAGAATAATATAAATTTTCCAGAACGTTTTATTCATTGCATAATATCTATGAATTTTAGTAGATATAATTTTATTCATCCATTTCTTGATTAAAACCAAATCTGAAAAAAAAAAAAAAAAAAAAAAGTAATCTATTTTTTTTTTTGTTTCGAGAGGCACATTGGTAATATTACAATATTTGAAAAAAAAAAAAAATAGTAATACGTTTAAAATAACGTTTGAAAATGAGTATATACGCACCAATCAAGAATAAAGTTTTTCTTCCTTATTGTTGTGTTTTTTTTTTCTTAATTATATATTATATATATATATATATATATATTACACTATAGAATACAATATTAAGTAGATCATGCTTAATACATTACTTGTGCTTAAAATGACGATGGTATCGGTATTCTAAAAAAAAAAAAAATCATCTACAGTATTTGTATAAGATTTAATTCTAATTAATTTAATTTGTATTAATTTTGTAATTCTAATTAATTTAATTTTAATTTGTATAAGATTTAATTCTTTTATTTTAATTTCAATTTTTGTTTTGGCATCATCCTTTTCTCCAGTTTGTGTTAACTGTTTTACATGTGGTTACAATGCTTCTTTCTCGTTTTCTCTTTGGTTTCCATGGGGGTTTTGTTTAATCTTTGTTTTAATTTAATATTTCCCTTAATTTCTCATTCTATAAGGTTCTGCTGCTTCGATCGGGGCGTGAAATGATATAAATTGCTATGATTAGCAATATTATTTTACGAAATCGATGCAGCTCTCACAGCTTTATGGTGTACCCCCACCTGATGTGTATACTTCTAATTATGAGCATTTATATCCAATTAATTCTGTGGTTGATAGTTTGTTTTCTCTGTCATTGGTTTGATGGTCCTTTTTTATTATCATTCATGTCGGCGTAAATATTTTAAGTTTTTATTGTAACTCATTGGTTCTTAATCTATTTCGCAACTTTTTGTGTCAGTCTTTCCTCTATGTTAAATTCAGTTCTATAGTTTTGTGTGTTGTTATTGTTTTTTAGTTCTATTAATTGTTAAATTTTAAGATTAAATTTTATTACGTTATCTATCTATCTATCTATCTATCTATCTATCTATATATATATATATATATATATATATTGGGCTTTAATTCATTGTTTTGGACTCCATAAAAATCAGGTTTGAGAAATATTTTATTTTTACCACATCTTGACAGTAAAATAGGTTTGAGTGTTTGAAAGGTGTCCTGCGTCCAAATAACAGTCAACGTATTAGCGACACACAACATCGCTAATCGGTGGGAAAAGTAAACAGACAATTTCAGCATGAAAAACCACTGAAACTGAATTTTCGGAAAGAGAAAACTATTTTGTCATTGGATTTTATGCCAGAAGGCATATCAACCAATCTTGGTTATTGTTGTGTGATCCTGGAGGAACTCCAGCATACTATACTAACCAGACGCCCTGACTTACTGTTTTGATGTGTTATGATGCTTCGTGACAGTACAAAGTCATGTGATTCTAAACAAACACAAGGTCTAATCAGGCCTTTTAGATAAGAAAAATTTATCACTCACCATACTGTCGAGAACTTTCATCCAGTAATTACCACATATTTTGGTACTTGATCGGTATGACAATTAAGTCAACAAAAAATGGTAATTATAAAGAAAGTATGTATAATATAGAAAAGAAATGATATTTACAACTTTCTTTTCCCCTTATTGCTAAAAGCATCTTATTTAAAAAGATCTCAAGAAATTATTTATCTTATAATATTTAAAAGTGTCCAAACAAAAAGAATTATAATAACAAAATAAGAATTTAAAAGGTCGCCATTTTTTTTTTTTTTTTTTTTTTTTTTTGAGAATGTATGCTTCTTCAAGTTATATATAAATAAAGTTATCTATAATTTCTTCAACATTAACAATATCTATTTTATTACTCACTGAATTCATTTATATTTATTTAAATATATGAACCGGACGATAATTTCCATTTACTGCATTTTCAAAATTAGAAATACAGATCGTAACTTATTTAAAAGCACATAAAACTTCTGCGTTAATATAATAAAGAGATTACTCGAATGTGACTAAGTAACCATGAAATTCAAAATTTAAATTCTTTTGATTCCCGCATTGTGCATTTTTTTGGCAATTTCTAATAATTGGATGGTTTCTATTTATTTATTTTCATTTTTTAACATATTTTTTTGTACATTTCAGAAGAGGTTCATTTCATAATTTACTGATTTAAATTTATTCAATGTATTCTCGTATTATGTTAATGCGTAATTACTTTTTTCTGAGCAACTGAATTTTATTTTTATCTATTTTTTAATTTGTATGAAAAAGAGGTGTAATGGTTTTAGTTACGAAATATATTCATATGATCTGTGATTTATATATTTTTTAGAAGCTCATCGATAAAATGAATAAATAAACATGCGTACTGTTGTTAATGGTGTTTCTTTATAGATCCCTTTCTAGTATTTAAAAAAAAAATAAAAGTAAAAAAAAAAACTTTTAAATGCATTACATTTTATTGGCATTATACAGTAAAAGGACTTGTAACGGTGATTTTTATCCAAAATATCTGTAAAAATAAAACAGTTAATTTTAAATAAATAAAATTTCAATATCCAGATATTATTGCGTATTTTTATTTTTTAAATGTTTTAATCTGTTAAAAAAGAAAAATGTGATTTATTTATTAGTTAGTTTGCTTTATGTTAAATGACGATTGAGGAAACGAAAGTCGGTGACATTGAACGGTTTAATCAATTTTCTAAAATAGTTTAATAGAAATTCTCCTTTTAAAATTTCTTTAGCATGCATTTGTTGATTTCGACAGAGAATCAGTTAATCGCTCTCATTACGTAGATTAATTTCAGGTATCTAATGTCTATGTCTTGTAAAACGTCTTCTCTAAGCTTCTTAAAACTCGCTTTATAACCTCGCTTTTAGATGAATTTTCGACGTTTATACATGTTAGTTACCGTAAGAATGAATTATACAGACATATACAGTCGAACCTCGTTAATGTGAACTCTCTTAACGTGAATTCATTTCAGCATGAATTATTTTCAAAATCACCGTCAGAATGAATATTAGTTTAGTTACATGAAGACTGGTTACTGTTAGCATGAACTACTGATAACATGAACAAAATGTTATGTCCCCATGAGATTTACGTTTACGAGGTTCGGCTGCATATATATATATATATATATATATTCTTTAAAAATTAAATTATATAAGTTATTAATTACAATTTCTTTAATAAATTTAATGAACTTTAATATTACATTTTACCAAGAACTTATATCACAACTCTACCACTTGCGTCTGAGTGAGCAATACAGAAATTCATAGAATCATTTTAATTTATTCATAATCAAATAGTCAAAAAATTCAGGAATATGGTAACTTGTAATATATTCTGAAACTGTTAGGATTCATATATTTAATAGCAATCTTCCAACCTGATGAAGATGAAAATATTGCTTCTGTTGAATCTCTTGGCTTAAATGGACTTTTAGTATAAGAGAATATCAATTTAAAAATTTAAATTTTTAAGACAATTTTGAGCTGCTTTTGCACCTATTATATATATATATATATATATATATATATATATATATATATCATTTACATAAAATTTGCATTTAAAATTTATACATAAATATGAATATGCGTATTTAATTGATAAATAATATATATGTGCGTATTGTACGGGTCAGGATTATATGTATGTATTGTATGGCTATCGATTTCAATGTAGATTTCACTCATATTTTTTCAAATAGGTGTTTACAGAAGAGTGTGAAATGGACTTTATCCGCTTTACGTAATAAACCGTTGACACGTGACTATTACACGGAAAAATGCGTCATTATAATGTTTACATTTATGCTTGATGGAGAAATATTTGCACTGTGTGGGAAATATTTGCATCTAGAGGGAAATTTAAAGGGAAAATGAGAATCAGAAGTCACATTTTGGGTATGATTTAGCATCGAACTCAATAAAACGGATATTGTCAATTACTTTAAAAAGTTTATATGGGATAATTGGCAAAAAATATAAATAGTAAATAAATAAAAACATAAAATTACGTTCTATAAAAAAACTTTTATTTATTTATTTAATTATTTTCTATTTAAATCTTCCATAACATGCATATATCTGATGTTTGACATTCATCAGATTTGTTCCAATTTGTATCAAATTCTTCAATCATATTTAAAATGAAAGAGAAGTTTATTGGTGGCTTCATTCATATTTTCAGGTAACAAATTCTTTGACGATTATTTTATCAAAAACTTTTTTAAGACTTCGAGTATTAGATTTATTTGTAATTATTCGATTAATTATTTATTGTAAAAAGGTGCTGAGTGAGATCCATCTAACTCACTGACATCTTCATAATTATTTATTTATTTATCTATTTATTTATTTTGTGCTTTTTATACAAATAATTTTGATAAAAATATTTACATAAATTTAAATAAATAATAAATAAGATAAATAAATATATAAACGATACAAACTTAACCAAATAACATTTCCTAAAAAACTTCTTTAATGAAAAATCGAAAATATTAGTAAATGAGAAAAAGTATTGAAGGAAAAATCGTTATTATCATAACTTTTGGTTAATAACAGGAATCATGCTCCGAGACTCGGCTAAAAATCATTAAACCACGATTCTCATTAAGAATATCCGAGTTCACCTAATGTAATATCGATAATTGCGATTAGAAATATATTTTTAAAGTGTTTTCCTTTATCTTGCAGAAACACAAGAACTTAAAACCAAACGATAAATAAGTCATACAAAGAATTAGTCATATATTTTATTTATAATTGAATTACATGTCAAATTTACAACTTGAAGCTTTAAAAATAAAGAACATAATTTTCAAATATTACCAATGCTATTACAAAATGTTATCATAATTCCAAACTAAAATAGAAGTTTTATTTATTTATTTGTGTGTGTGAGTGTACATTTACTAAAAATAATTATATAAAATAAAGAAAATACTTTTCTGTACTTTTAGTTACGCATCATACTATAGCCATGGCAAACTTAGGTACTTGTGAAAATTTTCATCCTCCATTTTAGTCGTTCTGACGTGTCAAAAATCACAAAACTGATGTAGTGTTTGTCTGTAGGTTAATCTCTCACTTTGTCAGTGCGTTAGCCAATTGGTGTGTTACTAGCATACGACCCCGCGTCGACCCACGTCCGTCTCCTGTGTCTATCGTGCAGGAAAGGAGGGGGGATGTGTAAACTAGCTTAAACTTACGTATACGCAGATCAACATATACGTTTTGATGTGATGGACTCTGCATATCTTTCTTTTCTGAATAACATAAATCAACTGTTTATCTACCTTCGATTTATATTCTGACATGCACAAATATAAAAATAATATAAATGGATGTATAACGTATCTATTAATCAAAGATATGTGTAGTCATTATCTTAATTACAAATGTTTGCAAAGTCGTCGGACTAATTTTAATATATTACCTGTAATGTTACCAAGAGTGGTATTTATTTTCAACATTCCAATTTTAAAACTCCATAATTTATTTGACATTTAATATTTTTTAATATGGGAGAATAGGTCAAAATTTGGCATAATAGTTCATCACATGAATTATCATCATCCTAAGTATGTGGGATTCGTTAAAATAATAATAATTATAATATGCCGAAATGGCCATCATTAATCTTAAACATTCTACTTAGTAAACTTCATAAATTGTTAGACATTTATGAAATTTTTAACATGGTAGAAAAAGGTTGAAAAATAGCACGAACTTGAATTATGATGATTATTTTCATCGGACAGATTTCCAATTAATATTTAAAATATCATTTAAAACACTACCACAATACTGCTGATTTTAGTCATATATAATTCTTTTCGTTCGACATATCTAGAATCTAAATTCTTTTGAAATTCATCTACCGAAATTTTATCCCTACTTTTTATTATAACTGGAAGCTGTTTTGTAAAATTAATGGTTCATTTGATGTTAATTAAAAAAAAAAAAAAAATTTAGTCATATTTAAATTCGGGCTTATTGACTGTGTTGTTTCTATCTTGATTGAAGTGTTCTAGAGGATTGTTGATTTTGCTTCAGCAGTGAAAAATCGAAGAATTTTACAAAAATAAAATATTTATCATGGAAATTTTTCATTGAAATCCGGTAGCAAAAATTAACAATGGAATTTCGCAACTTCATTGGTTTGTTTAAACCAGTTTGAAGTTCCAAACGTTGAACGATCCTAGCAAAAAAAAAAAAAAAAAAAAAAAAAAAGGTAAATGGAAAGTTTCTTAATGGAAAGTTTCTTAATTAAAATTTAAAATAAAAGTTTATATTGCGCAAATACGAAATTCGTCACACGACTACACACAAAGAAAAAAAAAAATGAATGTATAATTTTATTTTTCCGAACTTTCATACATTTTGAACCACAGCAGATGAGGTTCCTTCTATTTAATAATAATAATAAAAAGTTTAGTTTTAACAGTCCAAAAATATAGAAATCTTTTTCATTAGACAATAAAATTTTTACTCTATAATTTTTAAAAATGCAACTAGGTGTTTCGACTATTCTAATTATGCTAATTTGATTTCAGAATTGCTTATATAATTTAAACTTTTCCTGTTTTCTGTCTTGTTTCTTTTAATTAGAAATTGGACTGCAAAAGACAATTTCTATATTGTCGGTAGAAAAATAGCACTTTTAAATTATACATTCCATACATTAACCTCATTTCAACAAAACTGAAAATTTATTTATTTATTTATTTATTTTTTCGGGAGGAGGGGTGGGGGGCGGGAGGGAAGAACGTTTAAATATCCTTACAATTTAATTGCTTAATAAAACATTAGAGCTATAAATCCAAAACACTTATCCGAGATTTTGAGGTGTTTAGAAAATGTGCCAGGTCTTCTACTAGTGCCTTGCCAGTTTATAATGCAAATATTTCAGAAAAAAATACGTTTGCACTTTTTGGGCAATTTAAGTACATTGCAGGTTGTAAATATTCCAGTATGTAACTATATACACCTTTTTTTTTTATAGGTTTATTTGTTTATCTGATATATATTACACAAACACAACATATTTCATATTTTGTTAATTGCTAAGTGGTATTAAAAATATAATTTTGATATATCAAAATCTACTTTTTTTTTGTTTTTGTTTTTTGTTCTGACGCGTGTGACTTTATGGATTATTATTATTTTTTTTTTCATTTATTGTTAGAAAATCCGAGTAATTTTCTTTTACTTATGCAAAAACAGAAGAAAAACAAACGGAGAATGTATGTTAGTAATTGCTGTTAGGTGTTGGAGTTAATAGGTGTTTGTGATTTTAGTTATATAAAATATAATGAAAATGAAAAAAAAGTCATATTGGTAATACTTATGTAGACGGTAAAAATCAGCAGTCTAAATATAAAATAAAACACAATATTTTTTTTTTCAGTTTTAGCGTAAAATTTAAAATTATCATTAAAAATGTATAAATTAATTTTTCATAGAATATGATGTATTGTCAGAAATTTTTTCTCTTATCGTATTTTAACTAATGTACAAAATTTTAAAAAAAAGAATAAATATACTTGCAAATAAAGATAGCGTATAATTATAGACCAAGTTTGAAATAGCAGTATTGCTAGCATATTAAACATAATCTAATATAAATATTTTAATAGAATTTTGTACACTAAATATTACTTTTTTTTTGTATATTACACAGAAGTATGGGTGTTGAAAGATGTCTGTACAATAATCTATTAACACGATGAGAGGCAACATTCTGTACGGCTTGTTATAGTCAGAGCAATATGATGCAGGAGCATTTAGAGATACTTATTTTTTCTATTATTACTACATTAAGAAGGCTTTCCTTGTTAATAACGAAGAAAAAAGTTTGATCAGCAATAACACAACGTAAAGCATTCCCTATTATTTTAGGTAAATTCAGCTTAAATATGTATTTGTTGTTAAGGCTATATAATGGATATACTCGAAACGAAATTATACTAGTTCACCTTTTGTGCAATGAAAAGTATCGTTACTAATCGTATAATGAAAGCTTTTACTGACAATTAAGCTCGTGGAATTTGAAAATTGTCTCCCTAACATCGCCTGATCAAATTATTTTCCAAACACAAAGAATGATTACTAGAATTAATATTGATGCCTACTCTCACCATTTTATTCAAATCAATCGCCTCTCAGAATGTTTCGCTACATTGCAAACCCCACTTTTAAATCAGATTAAAGACGTCAGCAATCAGATGAAAGTTTTAATATATACTCTTTTGAAAAAAAAAAAAAAAAAAAAAGAAGATTGATTGACAGCTCGCAATCGATACAATAGGCATGCATACATCTCCATTTCATTCTTTTTCTACTTTGACATCTCAAGCGTTAGGACACACAAAAAGCAATTCAATTAAAAAGTGTTAGATAATTATCACATTACTACACCAAAATATTTTTACTTCCATTACCCTACTATCGTATGTAATGAAAGTATTGTAATCGGTCTGAAAATTCGATATCGAGATTTCACCTCATCTACACGCTTTAAGGCCCCTCAATCCAAAAAAGTGTTTTTTGGCAATTTTTCAGTGTGTGTGTGTGTATGTGGAGAATCTTCTAGCTATTATATCTCGGAAACTAATAAAGGTAGAACTACGAAACTTTAGAATTGAAACGAGTCTGGTGCACAGATGAATTTTCCAAATTTTGGTGAAAATTGAAAAACCGGAAGTGGGACATTGGAAACCGGAATTGGAACCGTAAATCCGTATCTCAAAAACGGCCCTAAAGATTTTCTTCAAATTTGCTATGTAAAACTCTATTAGATGTCCTATCGAATGATATAGTTGGTTAGTTCAGGAAAATTGATAGGCGTACTGTATAAATAGCTCAATTTCAGGTCTCGCAAGGGCGTTTCTTTAAAAACGGCTGTACAGATTTTTTTTTTCAAACTTGCCTTATTAACTCACTTTTAATTATGCTTTTGTATGTAATTATTGTTTTTCTGTCAATAATTGAGTTTTGGTAGAAGTTGGTATCTCAAAAACGGGTCTAAGGATTTTCTTGAAAATTGTTATATAAATCCATTTTTTTCTTATGTATCACGTAGTTATAATGGTAAATTAACAGCCACCCTGTTTAGGTAGGTCAAAAGTTTGAGTATATCTCGAAAATTGTGTTTAAAAAAATAACTCTACATTTTTTTTTTTTTTTTTTTTTTTTTTTTTTACCTCGCTATATGTAAGCTTCGATTTATACGTCTGTATATGTGTATAAAGTTTATCTTACCAGAAAAATTTTAGGTTTCTACTTCTTTAGGTCACTTTTATATCTTCTGATCACATTATCTCCAAAGAATGCATATAATACGCATAATATTGGTAATGGAAGTCGTGTGGTTGTTTCACACCAGATTTTTTTTTTTTTTTTCATTGAATGGAAAGACTTCAGCATATTTTTTCAACATTTTACAATTAAAATACAGCAGTTTCAAACTGATTTATAAAATATGCTCCGAAAATTGCATATAATACGTATAATAGTGGTAATGGAATTCGTGTGGTTGTTTTTCACCAGATTTTTTTTTTTTTTCATTGATTGGAAAGATTTCAGCATATTATTTTTTCAACATTATACAATTGAAATATAGCAGTTTCAAACTGATTTATAAAATATGTAATTTTGTAGATGCAAAATAGATCTGCATTAATTTTTCATTTTTATTTATTTCTTATTTATACACAATTTGTTGCCAAATTCAATACATGTGTTTTATAAACAGTAGCTTTTTATTTTTATTTTATTTATTTATATATATATATATTACAATTTTCTTACCATTTGAATTAGAAAATGTTTTTGAATCACTGGAGTATATTTCAGGGTTTATAATTGCATCGCTTAGCTAGTTTCTTTTTATTTTCTTTCTTACTTTCTTTATTTTTTATAAAGATAGCTGTCCTCTAATATAGAATATGTATGTTGTAATGTGATCAATGTAAATTTACCACCAACATAAACAATAATTTATGTACAGTCGGTAACAAAGATCTCCGAACACTAGCAAAAATTCCTATATAAAAAAGGTACACTTAATACAGTTTTGTTAAATAAATCCTTGTCGAATCCTGTTCTTAGTCAGTTTTAAAACAGGATTCGACAAGGATTTATTTAACAAAACTGTATTAAGTGTACTTTCTTTACATAGGAATTTTTGCTAGTGTTCGGAGACTTTTGTTACCGACTGTATGTATAAATGGATAAATGATAGATGAATGTACTGTTATTGATAGGAATGTACTGTTATTGTTAGAGGTAGTACTGTTATTGTTAAAGAGTATGTGTTAAATATAATCAATCTAAACTTACGATTAAATACTTAATGATGCAGTATTTGAGCTACAAAAGGCACAGAAAGGAATAATGAATTACATTATATAATTAATTCAGCAACCGTTGCTTCCTTTATTTCCTATATAAAAGCGAATTCCCAATTAATTTATTTATAGTAACTTTTTAGAGATGTTCCCAATCTTATCCTAGAAATACTTTCTCTTTTTTTATTTCATAATATTCGCTTCTTGAAACCTCTATTCGTTTTTTTTTTTTTTTTTTCATCCATTTACCAATTTGTTGTTCCACTCGAGGGCCGATGCACTTTCTTTGGGAAAATATTGGATAAAAATTCCTTCAATATTCACTTCCTATGTAACATAATCTTTTTCTTCTCAAGTTCTGTTCCCACATATATAAAACAGAAGGATCATTAGATATGATAAAACTAAGAAATAAAGCAATGTCCGAGAGCGGAATTTGTAAAATCAATAAAACTATATTTTATTTAAAGAAGAAGGCAATTAAAACTAAGGATAAATAATAATAATAATAATAATAATAATAAAAAACATAGACCTGCAAAATTTGAGCCATAAAAAAGGGTAATGTAAATGCTGATTTTATATTATTTGGTGCGGTGATTTCAAATATGGCACCAACTATTTTCAATCACGTAAGATTTTTTCCCAAAATGGACATAAATATATTAGGCTAGGCCCAAAAGTAGGAAATCGATAATTATATAGTACAAAACGCATTTCATGTAACAATTCAGGAAACGGTATTTTTAGGGTATTTCGACCACGCTGAATATGAATCTGCCTGTTACCAAAGCAAAATATGGTCCGGAAGTCTGTTATCCAAGATGGCGTCTGAAACTCTGTTGTCCTATTTCTCCCGTGTCCGTTGTCTTAAAATAATGATTTAAACGACTACTTATAGGTTTTCTCGTATGCTAAATAAACTGCAAAATGTGCATGGGTACTAAGATAATGCTTAATATGGCCGCAGAAACTTAGTTGTGTTTATGTGTGCTTCGTGTGCCTTGTTTTCTTTAGAATATAAAATCCGTCAGATATAAGGTATTTAGTAGTTAAAAGTGTACTGTGTAAAGTACTGTGTGTGTTGCAATAAAGAATGTTTAACCACTGAAATGGTCATTTTATTATCTCCCTTGCTTACGGCCGGGCAACAAAGTTTAGGCGGCCATTAGGCGGTATCTTGGAACCCATGCTGTCCAAACATGGGTTCCAAAAATGGGTCAATTTGACCTTTGCATCCAAGTTTGTTTGGCATCCAAGAATACCCCTAAGTAGACGTTTAAACCATTACTTTAAGCTAACGAACAAGGGAGACATAGGGCAAGAATTGTAGCCGCCATCTTGTATACTGGATACCGGTCTTGGATACCGGTCCAAATTTTGTTTTGGCAACAGGCAGATTCGTATTCAACGGAGTCTAATTACCCTAAAAACACTGTCTTCTCAATTTTTACATGAAATTCTTCTTGCACTATACAGTGATAGATTTTCTACTTTTAGGCGTCGTATTTAAGCCCATTTTCTGAACAAAACATAGGACATTGAAAAAAAATTTGATAGATTTTTGGAATCAGCGCCAAGTAATATCTGTATAAGTTATTTAAACACATAAGTTTTTTAAACACATTTTTGGTTGCAGGGCTGTATAACAATTCCTTATTTCGTATTTAACTTTGTTTTACTAATTTTGCATTACTTCAAATTTAATTTGATGATGTGAATATATATACATATAAATATATATTGCAAAAATGTTGCAAAATTCCAGACGCACAATAATGAAATTAAACGATACTTGTACATTAAATTTTGGATATTCATTCTCGTTAAGCATATTTTTCTATTTACGTCATCATTGTTTTAATACTCCCGTGATATGGTAGGAATTCCAAAAATGCCAAAAGAAGAATGGTGGAAAAGGGATGAAGTATTTTTTATCCATAAAGTGATTTTAACTTTACTGGAAAAAAACTTCCAAATATAGTTTATAATTTCTTTTCACATAGGATTCTGGTTTCATTTCTCGATAATAATAATAATAATAATAATAATAATGGTTGTTGGTATAGTAGTGTATCAAAAAGAAAAAAAAAGTTTTAAAAATACTACACATTATACCATAGCCTCCTAAACTAGATGCCTGTCGCGTTGCTCGTAAACTTGGCAACAGTTAATGCGGCAGACAGCGCCACCTGGTACAGATTGTGTTTTATACAATTGTCACCAATAAGTTTAAGAAGTGATATATGGTATACATAATCGACGTTTCTTCGATTCTATTCGCCTTTTATTTATATCAACTCCCACATTTAAAGATTATTGGGGGCTGTTGAATAAAAAAGTCGCGCAATCTGTACCAGGTGGCGCTGCCTACCGCTTGAACTGTTGCCAAATTTACTAGCAACGCTACAGGCATCTAGTTTAGGGGGCTATGATTAGAGATATATTTTTCACTTTGCTTTTATTAGAAATATTCGACTGATCTGTTATTTTTCTTTAAAAGTGAAACAAATAAATAAACATAATACTTTTTCGTCTATGACTATTTCATTTTCTAATTAAGTGGGAGAATGAAGCTACAACAGCTATATTTATTTACTCTTTTTTTTCCTTAAGAAATTTTGCATATATAAGAAATAAAAAATGTGTTAAAAAGAAATGATGGTTTTATTATTTAATTGTGAAAATATATTAAAATATACATTTAAAAAATATACTTTCCAAATAGTGTACAAATATTCGACATAGTTACAACAGGTTGATAATTTTAATATGCCGTTTATTTTCCAAATCAATGTCATATCCTTATGTGTCAAATTCTTTTGTACTGCACTTACAATATGTAGACTTGTACGATTGCAGTCCTACTATTTACAATTTATTTAGAATTATTACAATTTTATTTTATTTTAATGTATAAGAACACTGACCCTTTCAAAAAATTAAATTATTTCATACATAATATAGCTTTAAACTACTAAATGTATGAGGAAAAGTTCATTTAAAATAAAATGTAAAAGTTTTTAATCTTTTTAACGAGGAAAAACTATACAAATTTGAGTAACTTATATTGAGTGTCTTATACCGTGCACACATTCTCTTAAAAATGTATTAAACTGAAATACATTTTTCAGGAATTTTAAAATTTATGTAAAATAACAATTCTTACAAAATGTATATATACCAGTTTTTTTTTTTTTTTTTTTTTTTTTTTTGAAATATGTAGAACTACAATATTTAAAAATAAATAAGTAAATGCATGTTGACTATTCAGAAGCAAATAAATCTAAAGAATGTAAATAGAGTTATTTACGACATACATAAAAATAATGACAGTTTGACTGTATTATTTTCATACTTTTATTTAACAAAGAATTTATGTTCTTATACTTCTAACAAAGTAACTTACATCTAACAGTACTTTTTTCTGTAATTCCCATACGAACATAGATCATTATCTATTGCTTCGACATCTATAATTGCAGCAGAACTCATTTCTCACACAAATATGACTTTAACATAATAAACACTCGTCATATGTAGCAAGAGAGTATAAAGAATATAGTAACATATAATAAATATAGCGCGAAATATATCCAAATGCATTATGTTTATTTTTTATTATTTTTAATTACTTTTATTAATTTATTATTATTATTTATTATTATTGTTCTTATTATTACTATTATTATTTTGCATTGTAACACATAATGCATGTGATTTTCTTTTAATAATAATTATAATAATAATAATTAATATTAGATTGCTCTATTTGTTGGAATTTAAAGTTTTAAAGTTATAAATAAATAAAAAATGATAAAATTCGTTCCAAACACCATCAATGTAAATGATTGACATTGCAATATATATATATATATATATATATATATATATATATATATATATATATATATATATATATATATATATATATATATTATGATAACTGGTAACAATAATAAAAAATCTGGTGTGAAACAACCACACGACTTCCATCACCCACTATTCCACGTATTATATGCATTTTTTGGGGAGATAATGTGTTCAGAAGGTACAAAATGATCTACGAAATTAGACACCTAAACATTTTCCGATAAGAGAAACTTGATGCACGTGTAAAGATATATAAAACAGAGTTTACGTAGTGAGTTTAAAAAAAAAAAAAAAAATGTAGAATTAATTTTTGAAACACCGATTTTCGACATCTAACACTGACCTACCCAATCAGGATGACTGTTAATTTTCCTGAAATAACCAATTAGTATATGAGAAAGGATTTTTAAAATCGATTTATGTATCAATTTTCAAGAAAATCCTTAGAGCCTTTTTTGAGATACCAACTTTTACGAAAACTTGACTTACACAATTATTGACTGAAAAACAATAATTACATACAAAAGGATGTTTAAAAGGAAGTTAATATTGGGAGTTTAAAACAAAAAGTACAGCCGTTTTTAAAGAAACGCACTTGAGAGACCTGAAATTGAGCTATTTATACAGGACGTCTATCAATTTTCTTGACCGAACCAACTACACCATTCGAAAGGACATCTAATAGAATGTTATATAGCAACTTTGAAGAAAATCATTAGGTCCGTTTTCGAGATACGGACTTATAGTCCCAATTCCGGCTTTACAATTTTCACCAAAATTTGGAAAATTCACCTGTACACCAGACCTGTCTCAATTCTACAGTTTTGTAAATCTAATTAAACTGGATTAAAACCAGTTTAATTTCGTTTTGTTACCTTTAGTACTAATAGCTATAATGATAAAGCATGTAAAATCTTGTTTAAATATCTAAATTCAATTTTAAAAGTGTTAAATTCTAATGGCAATTGTAACATTATTAACAATAACCGGGAAGATTTTGAATATTTTAAGTTTTAACAAGAAAGCATTACTTCAGTAAAAACCTACGATTTTGAAAATTCGTTTGGAAGCATTCCGCACAATGTAGTAATACAAGTTTTTGAAGCCATTTATGAGGAATTCGGCAGTTACTTAAATTGTGAAAAAAAATCTACTGGATTAATCTTATTAGGTTCTGTATTTTCGAAAATGTTTCGATTATTTTTTACAAAAGAGGGGCATTCCAATGGGAATTTTAATGAAAATTACTTTTTTCAGATATATTCATGATTTCATTGTTTTTAACTTTAATGATTTCGAAAATAATATATCCTAAAGAATTAGTTTTAAATCGTACAGATACTGACAAATTTTCATTCCTGTATCTTAAAATAAAGAGAAATAAAGATAAATGGCTTATTGGTTTATAGGATAAAAGGAAATATTTTGATTTTAAAGTAAACAATCTCACAAATTGGTTTTCAGTAAAAAAAAGTTTTGAAAAATATCATGTTCACACAGCTAAAAAGAATTCGCAATATTTGCAATAATGATGATGATTTAAAATATTCTCTTGAAGATTTAAGATAAACTTTGCAAGTTTACTGTTATCCGTCTCAATTTTTAATCGAGTGTTTCCAGTTTTTTTCCTCTTTCGGTTCGTCCTAGTTCCTCAATCAAAGGAGACATTTAAGTACCGATGAGTTTTCCCGTCGGCCGAACAGGGTTAGTTTGTCAGGTAGGGGGTTTCATTTTATTGTATTTCATTTATATACTTTCTTATTTACATTTCGTAATTTGTTGTATTCTTGTATATTTTATATATAATAAATTGATGTAATTGTACTACTTTTGTAATTTTGGCAATTTTATGATTGTTTTGGGAATTTTTAAATTATATGTATGTCAGATTTCTTCTCAGTTAATGGTGGTTTTCTGTGTGGTGAGAAGTTGGGGGCTAAGGATAGTTATCAGCTAATTGGTATTGTCCTTTCAGATACCTCTCTTTCACCCTGTTATCACCTCTGAGTGACCTCCTTGATGAATACCTCAGTGTTTTGGGGGGTTTTATTTCATTTTATTTATTGATAATTTATTTCTATATTTAAGTTTTGGATTTCCTTTTGCAGCAATTTTGCGCATTGGTTTGCAATTCTCCTTTTTACTTTCCGAACACTATAGTGAGGAAAGTATTGTAATCATGTCAAAAATCCAAATTCGAGATTTTGATGTTTCTATACGTTTCGAGGTCCAACGAGTCCGTTTTCACTATTTTTACGATGATGTATGTATGTGTGTGTGTATGTATGTGTGTATGTATGTGTGTATGTATGTGTGTATGTATGTGTGTATGTCTGTGAGTGAACACGCTAGCGTCTAAACGCTTTGTTCGAATAAGCTGAAAGTTGGTACGTATATTGTAAGTCACCATAGTAAGAACCCTATAGATTTTGGTGAATCTAGCACTTATAGTTTTTTTACAGGGACACAAAGAAAAATTCTTTATCATTATGGCCAAGGGACCAAAATCTTAAAAGTGCGATAGCATCTAAACGCCTTATTCAATTGAGCAAAAACTTTATACACATATTATAGGTCACAGATACTCAATCTGTATACATTTTGGAGAATCTAGCACTTATAGTTTTTTTACAGGGACACAAAGAAAAATTCTTTGCCAAATTTTTAAAATTGTGATAGCGTCTAAACGCCTCATTAATCTCAACGAAGAATTTGTACACATGTTATAGGTCACATTTGAACCAACTGTATAGATTTTGGTGAATCTAGCACTTACAGTTTTTTACAGGGACACAAAGGAAAATTCTTTATCTTAATGGTCTATGAGACCAGCGATAGCATCTAAACGCCTTATTCAATTGAGCTGAAAATTTGTATGAATATTATAAATCACTGTTGCACTAACTATAAGCATTTTGGTGAATCTAGCATTTATAGATTTTTACAGGGACACAACGAAAAATTCTTTATCCTTATGATCTAAGGGCTCAAAGTTCAGTAGCGTTAAATAAAACCTCGTGTGATATATGGAGAAAAATACTCAAACACTCTGTTAAGGTTTTCTCTTTTTTGTTTGTTTAGCAACTCCTCTTTCTTTATTTTATCTACAAAACTGTTAGTTACTCAATGATCGGAAAGTCGAGTGGAGTCACTCCAGATTTTTTGTTTTTCTTATCTTTAAACCCATAAATTCGTTACAATAGCTACCTATATATATATATATATATATATATATATATATATATATATATATATAAGTATATATAAGAAGATCTAAAAAATTATACGGTCGATTAAATAGCCAGTTTAGCTATAATTTATCCAAATGTTTCGGATGGGAAAGCAACAAAAATACAATACAAATGTTTTGTTAATTATAATACACTATAATTTGAATTTAATTTAATCCAGTCGAACTAATTTCCATGTTAGATATTAATCTTATTTTCTGATGGAAAAAGTAATAAGGTCATCGATTTTGTTGGAGGGATATGCAAATTTTCTGCAGTCTGAGACAGCACGAAATATAAAATGCAACGTAACAACGTATTTAGGATTACTTTAATCTTTCTCTGTACTACGGAGAACGATGCCGGAGCAGAAAGAATTGTGCGAAAATGGAATGAAATTGAGTGGAATACAATTGAGTGGAATGAGTTTTGAGCTATTTCAGTTTTATTGGAAGGTCTAATACGGTAATCAATATTTTTTTTTTTTTTTTAACATTCTTTGAAAACTTTCAAAGTATGGTAAATTTTAAAGTATGGTAAGCACCTAGGAAGGCAAAGTGCACTTTCAAGGAGCTAAAAATTGATCATTTCTCGATGGGCATGCTACCAAAAAAAAAAAAAAAAAAAAAACTTCTTTAATATTTAGTACTTAAAGCCTACCATGTACCACCTGTACAGTCTGCAATGTTTCAAGTTCCAACGTGAGGGCACAGTTCGCAAAATTACAAACTCGACCACCATTGGCAAATAAACATAAAGTAGCTTGCATAAAATTTCCTAAAACAAATGTTTCCCCTGGAGATAATTTGAAAGATATAGTTTCTTCGGATGAGAGAAAAACTAATTTTGATGAGTCAAACAGATTTAAAAGTACTGGCTTGATATTTAAAAAATAAAAACTTACTTTGTGACGGATAGCGACACCCCGTGATGAAGTGACGCTTTCGTCATTCATATTTGAACGTGCTGTACCTGTAAGAGAATAAACACGGAATTTTAATGTTCAACTAAACAAATATTTAATTAAATATCTTCAAAATGGAGAGAATGGGATAACTTATTAATCGTATGATAAAATATAATTGATATATAACTTCATAACAACTATAATAAATAACTTTGTATTACCCATATACTTCTAACAGCATAGCAACATTTTCTATACTTCAGCATCTTTTCTATACTTCTTTATAATCTGAGCGGAATTTGACTCTATCACCGCTCCTCACCAAAACTGTTCAAGACTTCTCAAAAAAAAAAAAAAAAAAAAAAAAAAAAGTACCGTTTTAACTTAATTTACATGTCCTATGTCATTTGACTACCGGCAACTTTATTCTATTTCTTTCTACGTGCTATATTACGCAATATCAGAAACTTTTACTTTAAGCTAGTAAAATACGTTCATATGTAGAGTAGTGACTCTTAACCGAAATAAGATTCCTCGCTACTCCGACTTGCGAACTTCTTACGAAGTCTTCCCTTAACCTTACAACTTTTGCAACTGGCAATATGTCTGTGGATTAGTAATGTTATGGAAAGAATTTAATGTTAATAGCACGTTACCAGTTGTGGTAATTTATACCAAAATGAATGCAGAAAATTATCAAGGTATACTGAGTGATACTTCGCTCCCCAATGACTCCCTAGTTATACCTAGGAGATTGGATATTTCAGCAGGATAAGGCCAGCATCCAAGCTGCTCATTCAACAAAAGCTTGGTTTGAAGCAAATGAGGTCCGTGTGGTTGATTGACCATTCTGCAGTCCGGATTTAAACCCAATGAAAGAATATTTGAGGAATATTTGTGCAATCTGTTTACAAGGATATGCGACATTATCGAGGAAAAGGTAAACTCATGAATGCGATAAGAAGTGTTTGGAAAAAAAAAAAAAAAAAAAACTTATCTCGACTTGCTGCAACGATCAATGATCGACTGATAAAAATCAATATAAAAAGCGGTGAATTTGTTGGATATTAACTTTTTATTTTCCAACTCCTCGACCTTATATTATTTATAAAATGAAGTGCATCAGATTTTTAAATTGTCATTTAATTCTTTTATTGCATTTTACATACGTTCATAACCTATGTTCATATTTTTTAATTTCATTTCTAAGAAAGAGTGATATTAAATTTCCGTGTTTAATAAGTTTTATAATTTTTTGTTAATATATTTTTCGAACTTAACCTTTTTTCCATGACCTTATATATATACTTATACATTACCCATATTTAATGTTAGATTTAGATTAAATAAACTTTATTAAATAAAAAAAAAAATCTGAAGTGACTGCATTCGGCTTTCCAAACTTTTGGTAATTAACAGAGTTTAAAAATGGTGATCTCAGATCATGAACCTCAACATCCTAATTGCATCATCCATTACACACAAGAGATATAATACATTTATATATATATATATATACATGTATAGGGGCGATCAGTGTAATATGCACTCCCTAAGAAAAATGCTCATAAAACTTTAATTATTAAAATAAAAAAAAAATATTTGTTGGCTGCTCATTGTAATTGTATAGTTATATGGTTCAAACTTGATAAAGCACTCTAGGGACTAACAGTATGCAGGAAATAATTATTTTATTTACGTGTCGGTGGTCAATATTGCACGAGAGTAAAAAGTATGATACAGAATCAAATACGGACGCACAAAGCTGTGCTTTTAGTAAATTTATTTCAAATACAGAATTCATCTCATTAATAGTGTAATGGATCCGCTATGTTTGCGTAAACTTCCATCATATAATCCTCCGTACTCTCCCGGTAGAATGCGTAGAAAGCAGGTTCGGAAACTTGGTTCGCAGCTGTTCACTAGCCGGAGGTTCCTGGGGATGTCTCTACTGAGACCCTTAGAGCAGCCTGGTGTTTTCAATTTGTTTTCTTCTTCTGTGCTTCTCGCTCTGAGCTTTCATTGTCATTCTTTCCTCCTTCCGATGCTGTTGTATATGCAACTTAACTTACTTCTGTTTCTGTTTTTCTGAAACGCATTCTTAAAACGGTATGTAAGAAAAATGGCCCCTGTAGTGTTTCCCTTTCTCATTCTTAAGCTTATTTGCATGCAATGAGAAAGAGGACTGCCACTGAGATGATTTTATGAATAACGGGAACCGGGATGTTCCCCTGGACTGCATTTTCTGAAGATGGCTCTTCGGAAACAGACGTGTTCAGTTAGACTGTAGCGTTAAGTATTGGGTTTATGTGAGCTGATTTGTCTGGTAAGTTAATGTTAGTCTCGTCTTCTGATGTGACTCGTGCTGAGACTTTATGAGGAACTTCGGATGGAGAGAAGTCTAAATGCTGAAACACGTTGCGATTGAAAGGCCAAATCCCACCGACACGAAACCATTGGTAGAAGTTTCAAGAGATGTAGTCCGTGTATAAACTTTCCCCAACAGTTGGCACACTTGGAATTGTGAAACGGGCGCGTTGTGTAATGTGGACCAGTGATCCATATCACACAACAGAGCATGGTTCATATTACACGCATAAACGGAGCAATGCTGGTTAGAATCACATGCCGCTATGCATATTGGCAAGCATACAACAAATGTCTCAAACGTTCAGAAAAAAAGTATATTTGATACTATTAACGTGAAAATTAATTTACAATTGCCTAACAGCATAAAGTAATACATTCATTTTAACATACTTGTTACATCAGTGATCCTATAAACCGGAAACACATAATCGTCCAAATGCAGGCACGCATGTACAAGTCACTTCCTGCTTCGAATAACAATAATATACACTAAAGGAACGCGAATGGTTCCGCCATCTAGTTGTGAACAGATACATTTCCTCATGGTCCGTCTTACACGGTGGTCCATATTACAAGGTTCTCCCCTATATATATATATATATATCTATATATATATATATATATATATATACGCTTTCAATCATCTCGATAATGTATGTGTATTTCATTTATTGGAATTAAATGTAATCGCTTTAAAATACGTTTAAAAGAAATTATATCCATACGCTGTAATGATAATGAATATTCTGGCGTGTTTCTGTACGTGAAACATAACCTATATAATCCTAAAGCAATTTACAGCTATTTCTGTATAGTGGTATAGTGCCTAAACGTGTGTACGAACTTGCAAAACAATCGTAAGTTTGCGTTCGCTATAATTGTACATACGAAATCTGTCCATAGGCCGTAATGACAAGAAAAAAAAAATTGGTACATTCCTGTAGAGGAACTACAAACAGAATGCAAATCCAGAATTATACAGTTATTTCCGACTGCCTCTTGAACATGTGTAGAAATTTTGAGGTAAAGCGCATGATTTTGTGCGGCCGTTGTCGCAGTACACACAAGCAGATAGATATACAGGTACACAGAACCCAAAAATTTCTAAATCTTCGGATGCATTCTTCCGCTGACATTTCAGCAATAAATTAAAGTCTGAAATCAATTACCTCAATCGAGTAAGGGGTTTAACGCTGTAGAATTTCAAATAATTTAAACCTGTAGTTCATAATGATAAAGGATATTTATTTCGCAGTGTGCCTGTCGAAATCTAAATGTGCTAGATTCATCAAAATCTATGCAGTTTATAGACATGTATATAAATTTTCACATCAATTAGATAACGCATTTAGACGCAATCGTAATTATTGTCCCACTAAAAGATTTACCAAAATCAGTAGGGCTCATATGTGCAATATAGAATTAATATATCCGGCAGCTCATTAAATTCGAAATCTATGTACAAGAAGAAGAATTTATAGACAGTTTACACCGCTTGCTGTAATTTAGATGAGTCGAAATGGAGAGAAAACTAAGACTAGTTTTTAGGTTTTCAAGTGTTTCCAGCGGTTATTGTTGCAAATTAAATTGTATCCCTTTTGATTTAGATTACAGAGTGAATTACAAATGCTATCGAAATGTGGAATAAATTTTCTGTGCTAAGCATACCCTCCAAAACCTGAAAATGGCTTTTGAGTTTGAAGGATGGGACATGTTCAAGATAAAATTTACTTTTCATTATCCACATACATTCAAGTAAACGTTATGCGAAATAAAAGACATAAAATTTTATTCCCCGTAAAATGACATTTTGATGAATTTAGCATGTGGTCTGCATCCCAGAAAAGGAAAAAAAAAAGTTTAAATATACAAGATCTTTAAATGAGGATGAATTTATAATAATATTGCCAAAATAGACGTAAATGAACTTTATGAACACCGGTTTATGTAGTTGCTCCATAGCTTTCTGAAATGCTACAACTGCCACTCTGCACCCAGACAGAATTATTTTAAAGCCGAAAGTTTCTCTCTGTGTAATAAATGTTTTCTTTTAGATATGCTCGGGTTTCATAGCAATCTGGATTTAGCTAGAATTTAAATCTATGTCAACATAAATGCTGTAAATTTTATGCTGTCCAATAAATCATGAATATTTTCAACTGGATATTGAGGATAGTTTGTAATGGGGTTAACTATTTGGTAAACTAAGCTGACACTTGATTAGATCTTTAAGAAACTTTAGAAAATTTGATCTCTAATGTTCACAGAGCGCACTTTCCTATAAATTAATTTTTAATCATGCGATTTAACCGGTTTAGTCTAAACGGTAATTTAAACATGTCTTATCTTTGTACTTCGCAACTTCCCGGACTTCAACACTTCCACAGATTTCCACCTTGGGCATATAATTATTTGCTAAAATATTGTCATCTGAATAAACTGTCAACATAAATCCAAAGTATGACATCTCAGAACAATTTTGAGTATTTGGTCGCAATATTTACAAATTAACTGCACTTATATGCAAAGTAACAGCAGCTTTACAAGTTAAAGTGTGCAGTGCAATAATAAAGAGCTTAGATATGGAAGATGAAGTCCAAAAACAGCAATCTATTTAATATGTATCCATCCTAAAGTACGATCGAGTGTCAGTGAATAGATATTTTAAGTACATGTATGCTAAGCCTTTAAAATTTAAATGATTGACGAAAATATTTAATAAAAGTATTTATGTATTAATTATATATGGTGACATTTTATAAAATGCGGTGACTAAATATTCTAGGATCCTATACCTACATAAGGGATGTCTTCCGTGAGGGTCTTTCTAAGGTGTCCAAAACCTTATTTATTGACTTTTGGAGAAAACGACTGAAAACTTCCAGCCGTTAGGTCGATTATCGTGATCTGGGAACACAGCTCTGAATTGCTCGTCCAATAGTGGGGCGATCTCTAAAGTAAAGCTTGTGTATGTTGGAAAGCGCCACCTTTTTGTGGATTAAATTACACTTGTCTATCGTGTAAAACTAGTGTGGCGTAAAACCCACTTACTAACTCATTAGACTTTGATATGAGTAGTATAAATTTAATAGAAGATTGATATATGGATAAAACTGGCTCCAAATTTAAAGAAGATTATATGCATACAATATATTTAATTCTAAACAAGTTCAAGAAAAATAAAAACCATAAATGTGAGTTTTAGATAGATATGCTACACGGTTTGAAGGCGTATAATGTAACCTATCAAGAAAGAATCATTAACGAAACAAATGGAAAATAAACCCCAAATAATGTGCCTCCACCCCAATACATTCAATTCTGTTTAATAATATCAGATGTGTCCTATATTCAGTAATATTCCAGTATGGTAAGATTGTCATTACTGCTCGCCATCTTTGTCATCATCTAACTGACTAGTGTAATATGTAATTCATATGCTATGAAAAATATGTGCGTCATGAGATTAAAAGTACTGATTCATCTAGAGCTCACTGAGCCTGTAAATTAACATGCCGTTCAAAGAATAGAGATCGCTCCTCCTTCATCTCTGAGACATTGATTAATCATCTTTGTTGTTGCCTTTCGTGAACTTTCTTCATTTCTTACAACATGAAGCTCCACTTTGATAATATGCTTTTTAATTATTATCTAAATCCATAAAATGCAAATAAATATAGTAGTATAAAATCGAAATATAAAGAAAAATATGTTTTTCGTAAAGCTATTATAAACGTGTTAACGGAATAAAACAATTTTGAGTTACTTATAACGGTTTAAATTATTTCTAAACTTCATAAATGAATTATCGAGATAGAATGTATAGGTTCCCAGAGATTTTAATGACTAACAGTGTAGAAAAAACCATGTTAAAATACTCATATATTATTTTATTGAAAATATGGGTTTTTACTAAAAATACTATTTGATTGCTGTATCTTATTAGAGTATTTTATATTTATATAAAAACGTAAAAGTTGGTTTCTCTCTTAATTGGATATACGAATCCACACTCACTGAGGGGAAAAAATGTCCACATGTTCCTCAGCAAAGTAAAGAAAATATTGAGCTATTAAGGTTATATACTGGTTTTGAAAGCTAAAATACAATTTTTCCCTTATGTTTTAATATAACTGATTTAAAAAGAAAAAGTTTAATAAAAAATTTGAGAATGTAAAAGTGCATCATCGAAATACCATTTTATAAAAGCTGCATCAAACGTTTTAAAAAATCAAGCTAATGGGCCTGGTGATATATATATATATATATATATATATATAAGAAATTAATAATTGTTTTTAATCATAAATTACAAACACAAAATAAATAAATTAATTAATAGACTAATGAAAAAAAAACATTTAACAAATTTACATGTAAACCAAAAATATAGAACAGAAACAGAATTCAAAGATAATCTAAAAGCAAAGAAAAGGGTAATTGTGTAGTCAAAAATGCTTCGTATGGTTTCATACATACGAACGGTGTTACAGCATCCGTTTGCGAGAGCTCAACTCTTCCTTTAGAAGACAATTTAACTACAAAGCACATCTAAATCTAATATCAAGATTAATTTAATGAAATGAAACAAACAAAAATTGATCAAATTTTCACAAAACCTCAGCAAATATTCCTTAATTATATCACCTCAAATATATCCAGGTGAATCCCACAGTTACTACAAACCATCTCAATTTATTTCAAAATAAAAATATATTAAGTTAATTACTACAGCCATTACAGAACTTCTCATTGTTTAACTATACAAACAAGATTCCATCGAAAATAAAGAATACCTCGTTACCATCTATATTATAAGAAGAAATCTTATATGTATATATATATATATATATATATATATATATATATAATCTTAAATTTATCAATATTGTGTAACTGGAAGCAATATACATTCCCGTATGTGTATATATATATATATATATATAGGTAATTATTGTAACGAATTTATGAGTTTAAAGGTAAGAAAAACCAAAAAAAAAAAAAGAATTACAAACCAATGCGCAGAATTGCTGCAAAAGGAAATGCAAAACTTAAATATAGGAATAGATTATCAATGAATAAAATAAATTGTCAATGAATAAAATGAAATAAAACCCCAAAAAACACTGAGGTCTTCATCGGGGATGCCCCTCAGTGTAGGGGTGAAAGAGAAGTTTCTGAAAGGACTGTAGCACTTAGCTAATAACTGTCCTTAGCCCCCAACTTCTCACCAAACAGAAAACCACCATTAACTAAAAAGAAATCTGACTTACACATAATTTAAAAATTCCAAAAATCAATTATAAATTTACAAAAATTACAAAAGTAGTACAATTATAACAAATTAACAGATATGAAATATACAAGTATATAAGAAATTAGAAAATACAATAAAATTAAACCCCCTACCTGATAAACAAAACATCTTCGGCCGACGGGGCTACTCGTCGGTACTTAAATATCGTCCTTAATTTAAGAACTAGAACAAACCGAAAGGGGAAAAAACTCGAAACACTCATTTAAAAACTGAGACGGGTAACAGTTAATTTGCAAAGTTTTTCGTAAATCTTCAAAAGCATATTTTAAATCATCATCATTATTGCAAATAGTGCGAATTCTTTTTAACTGTGCGAACATGATATTTCTCAAAACTTTTCTACTGATATTTGAAAAACAATTGGGGAGACTGTTTACTTCAAAATCAAAATCTTTTCTTTTATCTTATAAACCAATAAGCAATTTATCTTTATTTTGCTTTATGTTAAGATCCAGGAATGAAATTTTATCTGTATCTGCACGGTTTAAAACTAATTCTTTAGGATATATTTGTTTAGCAATATTTTCGAAATCATTACAATGATTACATCTCTGATGAAGACCTCAATATTTTTTGGGGGTTTATTTCATTTTATTCATTGATAATTTATTTTATTCATTGCTAATCTATTCCTATATATATACATACAGGAACGTATATTGGTTCCAGTTACATAATATTGATAAATTTAAGTTGCTGAAGTTCTTTAGAAAAAAAAATTGGAGAATTATATAATGTGTTTATATAATAAATTTAAATTAATTGGAAAATATTTCATATTAAAATAATCATGTGCCGAACTAAAATATTCAAAAATACATTTAATCTAACTAATGAATATCTTCTGCATACTAATCTATTTCAAAATTTATTTATCATTTTAAATCAGTTTAACTTAAGCAGAAAACCTGCTGAAATAATTTGGGAAACAATTAGTTTTCTTCTCAGCAAAGTGGCTTTTGAATCGTCAAAGGATTTTATTTATTACATTTCCAAGGAAGTAACTGAATAGATATAAATTCCAAAGGGAAGAAAAAATATATATATAACTGTATTTTGAAAACAAAAGAATGTTTAAGAATTGCTGTATAAAACAAAGAATGATACTTCTTCTATATTCAAAGCAGTCATTGTTCTTATAAATGTTCAACTCCATTCATTTCGTAAACACCCAGTCGGATTAATAGTTCATTTCAACTTGGTAGTAGTGGCAATTATACAAAAGTAACACAAAGAGTGTTCTCTTTACAAAAAAAAATGTAGAACAGTTTTGTTTCTAAGACATTTGTGCAGGCGTATTTAGAAAAGTCAAACACTAATCTTTTAGTATTTATCTAAACAACAATACCTTTATTCATTGTTTAAGTGATCAAATAAAACAATGACGATTTTTTAGTTATTTTTTCTTTATTATCCGATATTTAATTCTTCTAAATACTATATGTATATACATATATTTCTCTCTCTCTTTTTTTATCAATATAAATAAAAATGTATGGGTTTTATCTGATTACTGTGGAAAACTATCATATAGTTACTTATTTATATCAGAAAATGTGTATTCATTATGTATATTTTAGGTATCTGTGTTTCAGCTAGTAACCACGCGTGCACTAACAAAGTAACAAACAAAAATACAGTAAATCATGTTTCATTATAATTTAGTAGATGTCCATTTTGATTGTTGCAGTGAAAACTATGTAGTTATACCGCTTGCTTTAAAAATGCATAGATGTATTTCTCTCTCTCTCTCTCTCTCTTTTTCTCTTTTTAGCTATCAATATAAATAAACATCTATGATTTTTTATCTGATTACTGTGCGAAACTAACATATATTTACTTATTTATATCAGAAAATATGTGTTCATTATGTATATTTTAGGTATCTGTGTTTCAGCTAGTAACCACGCGTGCACTAACAAAGCAACACACAAAAATACAGTAAATCGTGTTTCATTATAATTTAGTAGATGCCCATTTTGATTGTTGCTGTGAAAACTATGTAGTTATACCGGTTGCTTTAAAAATGTATACATGTATATATCTCTCTCTCTTTAACTATCAATATACATAAAAATCTAAGCTTTTAACAGATTGCTGTGCAAAACTATCATATATTTACCTATTTATATCAGAAAATGTGTGCTCATTATGTAAATTTGAGGTCTCTGTATTTCAACTTGTAACCATGCATGCACTAACAAAGCAACAAACAGAAATGCAGTAAACCATGTTTCATTATAATTTAGTAGATGTTCATTTTGTTTCTTGCAGGGAAAACGATGTGGCAGTACCGGTTGTTAAAAAAATGTATACAAACTTTAAGTGTACGAGAAAATTTTATTTCCCGTTCCACAAGTCTAAATATATGATAAATGTAAAGTTACAATCCAACGTTCTATGACTTTTGTGTAGGCATATAAGTCAAACATATTTTTTTTCAAATATTTCAAGGACAAAAAAATTTTTTATTGTTCAAGAAATTGAATTAAACAATGAAGGGTTTTATTATTTTTTCTTTATTGTTCAATACTTAATACTTTCAAACAATATATATATATTTCTTTCTCGCACTCTATTTGTCTACTTATATAAATACCTAGTATCCCTTTATATGATTATTGTGCAAAATTATTATATACGTACTTATTTATATGAAGCAATGTTTGTGTATTATGCATATTTTATGTCTTTGTGTTTCAGTATATGTTCTTGCGTACCAACAGAATAACAAGCAAAAAATACCCTAAACCTTGTTTTATTACATTCTTTGTAGATGTTTATTTTCAGTTGCAGCGAACAAAAAACAAATTGTTTACATTATTTATTTATTTATTTATTTTATTTATTTATTATTATTATTATTATTATTATTTTGCATAAAAAGAAATATTCTATTATACACGAATTATGATAAAAAAAAAAATATTATTCATTTATTTGTTTATTTATTTATCATTCGCAAACTAACGTTAATGCAAATCTAGTTTATTTAAAATTAAACGTATTCCTAATTAATTTAATCAGACACGAATATTTAAATGTTATTAGCATTTCATTAACAGCTGTATATTGGGAGATTTCGCCATGTTGTTGAAATACTGAAAATAGTCGTTAATTGAAATATTAAAATATAAGCTGAAAATATTCGCTAATTTTAAAAGTTTGAATGACTCGATTTTTTTTAATTCAATAAAATATTGTAGTCATCGGAGTAGAATAAGCCTGGTAATGTAAAACTATAGTAGAGGTTGGTGAGATAATCGATCATGGTCCTCTATAAATATATTATACTTAAGCAATTTACAAATTTATTAAATTTGCGTTCTAAAAGCACTTATATTGCAAAAATATCACGAAATAATACAGATGTATCTTAATGCAATTTTATGTAGGATTACTGAACATGTTCGCAATTATCTATGTAAAAGTAGTTAATCCTGCTGCTGCGTTCGGGTCCATTTTGACCCAAAATCAATATACACGAAGTTTCTTACTTTATATCGAATACTTTCTTAAAATGCGATAGAAACTATTACATAAATATCTTTCTAAAAAAAAAAAAAAAAAAAAACTTGAAGTATGTTGAGCTATTGAAATTAAAAATTTGGGTTTCCATTTTGACTTTATCTGGCCAATTCAAAAATTGATGTCCTTTTGTTCATTTTGAAAGGAACAGGGTTAAAGTCAGATTATAACAACAAGGCAAATAACAACGTCTAGAACGCAAAAAAGTTAAATTTATTCCCTTTCCTATATATATTAGTCCCAACAAACACAGACCTATCGGTAGACAGTTGGCCCATTACCGGCTTGCCGTTTTAAGTGGTGACGTACAGTTGCCGCTTGCCGAATCGGGTACGTAACTTTTGTGGGCTTTTTGGCGGCAGTCGCCCGATTGTCTGGTCCACAATGGATCCATTGCCGGAAAAAAAGACAAGGCAGCCGGTTCGACACCGCACCGACACCTAACCGTTTCCTAACCAAACATATACCGGTAATGGACTGGCCGATGCCAGTTATTTCTATTTTCGGAGAAAAAAGTTTTTGTCCGACTGATCAGTGCTGCCATCTAGTGAAGGAATAGTGAATTTTTATGTTTACAATTTCCGTTTTACTTAGCCGAGTAAAGGACAGAACCCGCAACTTCCAACCAGTGGTTTCTCTTTGTAATAATTTACATGCGTTTAACCCTTCGACCATCGACGCTTGTAAATTTGCTTCTTGATAAAGGATAGTTTCGCTATTTATTATTTTAGATAGAAATTGTATACTTTTATAAGATGTTACAATTAAATTAAAACTTTAAAAGTCAGTATAATCAAAAGGAATATAATTAAATTAGTTTTAAGTTGTGGTTTAGATCAAAGAAATTCTTTAATATAATTAGAATATCAAATAGTTACATAAAAAATATATATTCGAAATATATTACATATTGTTTAAGGAAATTGTTTTGAGTCCAGTGAAATAATTGAATTTTTATCTGTTAGTAAAATTTTATTTTGAGTTTAATACTTTAGTAGATTTTAATAATTTGTTATGTATTCTCCCTTGTAGAAACAATTGGCAGCGAAATTAAAAATATATTTAAGTTATAATAACTTAAATTTTATCGTTAATTCTGAGATAGAGATTACATAATTTTTTAATTGTTTCAAATTAAAATTGTCAAATAAAAGAAAAAATAAATAAATAAATGAAATAAAAATGCATGGTTTCTTAAGGAGAAAAAAATATTTAATTAAAAAACGCATGGAAACTGCAATTTTCTAAAATGATAAATGCAAATAAAAAAATTCTCTATTAGATTCTTAATTTATATAAATGTAGTTAATTTTTATTGTTATCTTAGGGTCTTTTTTTTTTTTTTTTTTTTTTTTTTTTTTTTTTTTTTGAGATTGTTTACGTTTACATCTTTTGAGGTTCCCGAAAAACAGTTACAAATATTAGCTTGAAGTTCAAATTCGCTATTTTAAATCAATATTAAATGAGGATACTAATCTAAACTTTCCATTGAAATTAATCAATGATTCGATAATTAAAATACATTACAAAAATAGGCAATCTTTCTGAAAGATACAGTTTAACATTTTTAAACTGCAGTAAACAAAATGAAATGAGCATATATAATTACGTATGTGCTTTTTAGGCATAGAAAGCATGTTTTGTTGCTATATTTGGCGAGATATCGTGATCAATCTCTAAAAAAATTAGAGCTGCCATCTAGTGAAGACGTTTTGAACTTTCGAAGTTATAGGTTTTAAATATCCAGTTAAATTGATTTTAATTTTTGAGTTTTGCTTCAGATCAAATAATTTACAGAGTATGATTTGAGTCTGGTATTGTTAAATGAAAATATCACAATTTAAATAATTTCTACGGATTAAACGTTTTCATTAAAGAATACATATTATATACTTATAATATACTATTTAATATTTAAATTATGTTAAAAATATACATAGAATTTTTATTTATTTATTTATTTATTATTATTATTACTTTATTTTTAAAGAAAAGGATGAAAAAATATACATTATTTCTTTGGCGTTTCAAATAAATGAATTACTTAATACTATTTATTTATTTTAATTTAATTAATCAATTTGTTTTATATTTAATAGTATTATTGTTGTTAATAATAATATTATTATTATGACAAATATAAGCGTCTGTTATATTAAACATTTTCAACATTTCTGACAAAAGTAAAACTTAAAAATAATAAAAAATAAACTTTATTATTATTATTATTATCATTATTATTATTATTATTATTAGTTACATTAAATTTAAAAATTCGAACTCGAAGCAAACTGTCCCAAATTCGGACCGACGCCGGCAAATATTTTTGGGGCATTGCTGGATATCATATATCGGCCCAGTATCGTATGCCGATAGAAATAGTTTGCCGATTTTTAATCGTAAGCGGTCCGGTAACAGCAACCGACATTTTTTCCTGCTGTCGGTTGCCGGCATTCTACGGATTAGTCGCCTACAGCAGTGCGTCTTTGTCGACAGTAAACCGACATTGCCCAACTCGATGCCGAAATCCTTGTGTTTGTTGGAGTACTTCTCTCTCATGTCTTTGTGCGCTGAAGGCGATACGCTAAATGCTACCAAAACAGCTGTCTGCTTTCTGTTCATATACTTTTGGCGTTCTCGACGTTGTTATTTGCCTTTTTTTTTTATAATCCCACGCCAAGTCTTCCGTTATTATAAAATGCAGGTTATATTTTGTATAGGTGTTAAAACTTATCAAGTATCATTTTGACGGTATATTTTAATGTGATTTTTTAATCAAACAGAGTCGATCTTAAACTTTATGAATGTACCAAGAAGATCGACCAATATTGTCCCGATAATTTAGATGGCGGAGACATGACATATAAAACCCTGTATAAGCATTGAAAATATGTTCGTTGTTGTAGTTTGGAATTTTGTAAAAAAAAAAAAAAAAAAAAAAAAAAAAAAAAAATCGTTCTAGACGATTGTCATTAAAACTATAGGTCTGAAAGAAATGAGACGAACTTTAGTACATATTGCTCTGGTGTTCGCTTAGTTATTTTTCATTATTCTTACGCCCATAATTCATGTTTTTCTAAAAAATGTAAAAAGTAAAATAAAATAAAAAACACGTTCATATTTTCATCTAATTATGTCACTTTAAAATTCTTTCAAAGAACAGTAGTTCATTTCTTTAAAGATTCTGAAACAACAACTTTACAACTTCTTCACAAATAAGTCTGCTGGATTATATATATATATATATAGGAATATTTTGGAAGCGAGAACTACAGCAAACAGACATAGAACAAAGTTATGATTATGATATTCAGTGAAATTTTATTATGTATTTGTGCTACTTAAATAGATTTGATATGCATACTTTGGTATGTATCATTGTAAATTATGTACTATATATATATATATATATATATATATATATATATTGTAAGCTTGTAAAATAAATATAATTCCTTCATTTCCTTTTTTCTGTAAATTTGAAACTTAAAAACAAACGTCTTTTCTTACAATGACAAAGACAATCACTATATATATATTTATCAATTTAAAAGTTGTTGAATAATTACATGTATCACAACAAGACCACTAAATATTATAAAATAAAGCATATTAAAAAATAGACTCAATTTGTGATGTGAGAGTTATGACAAATTTCCATTTAATTTAAACTAAAAATATATTCAAATATATACTTTTATATTTTAGAAAATAGATAATATCTCCCTTCTATTGTTTTGAGTAAAATATGATATTTTAGTAATGTATCTGGCACGTTTTCAGCAACAATACACGTCGTTATTACAAATTGTTATTAAGGTATTTTAGACATATTTCATAGTTAAACCGCTTTTAAAAATGCCTGTAATTAAAAATGTTAATTTTCGATTTTAAATAATGATAATTTAATTTATGTAAAATAATTTACTATAGACCATAATAACAAAGTAAAGGAACTATGCTGGTTTAAATAAACGTAACATATAAAAATGATGAATTAGAATATATTTTAAGAACATATGCTTCTCTTTGTCATAAATATAAATAAAATATTACTTTTTTAAATCCTACATTTAAATATTAGTGGATAAAATTATTAGTAAACTATCACTTTTGAATCAAGGATAATATTTTTTTTTTAATTTTCAAAAAGAATCAATTTTAAATGTGACATTTATTTTATCATAAAAAAAAAAAAAAAAAAAAAAAAAAACTGAGAAGTAAGGAAACATGAAAAAGATCAGACAGACATTAGCAAAAGAGAAAAGATCAATCGATCGGAAAGTCATTATTTGCACTTAAACACGTACTAATTTGACGCTGAAAGTCATACCATTTCATATGAGTAAGTAATAATCTACGTAATAATAGATAGTTCACAACTTAATAGCAATAACTACAATTATAAAAATCGCTTTGGGTAAAAATAATTAAGGTTTTAACACTTAAAGCAATAAGAATTAGTTTATATTTTTTGTAAAATCTATAAAACAAGTAATCTCTTCAATTCAGAAGAATTTTTTTATTATCCTACACAACATTAATAAAATATATTTTTTATTTAAACTATCTAACTTTACAGTATTTATTTTGCTTCAACATTTAACCAATATAACTTTTTATCCGAGAAAATTATTTAACACTATAAAATATATGTTGCATTCAAAAGTAAATACTATTAGATTTCTCTACATTTTATTGTTATTATTATTATTATTTATAATTATAAAAAAGACATTACATCCAGTATCTACACCAATGTTGTATTAGTGTTTGCAATACATCGACTTATCATGTAGGACGTTATATAATTTTTTACAATTTTTTTTTTTTTTTTTTTTTTTTTGTGCATATTATATCTTAAAATTATTATTTTTAGTCTATGATGGGGAAAAAAACCATTTAAGCGTTTCAATGTGCTATAGTAAGATATGCTTTAAATTGTTGAGTAATCGGGGTTCTTGTATTGCCCGTGAACTAATGATAGGACCTGTAGATACTTAACATTTATAAACAGAATATTCCAGAATATTATATGTCCGTCAACCCCGCATTAGCTTCAGAAACACCAGAAAACATAGCTTCAATATCAGCTTACAACATAAAACTCATGGCGTTAACTGTATCATAGCATAATACACATCAGCTAAACTATAACAGACGATCGGCAGTGCAATGATTACAGTCTCATATACTTCTAGAATTTTTTGGGTATATCGAGAAAATTCGATTTAGAGCATCGATAATCTATGTATCGGTAATAAGGATTTTCTCTCAAAAATTACTCATAAAGTCGCCAAGGGATGATGAATTCACCAACACGACGCCAAATTTATCAACAAAGCCATTTTTACCTTGTGAAGCTTTTTAACTAGTTGTTAAACGAAAATAGTTATTTTAATGCGGAATAAAGACTGAAACGAGGAAAATTAACAGTTTATAGTCTGAGTAAGCCTCTTTAGATAAAATTACATACTAGAACATCTATTATTTACAAATTTGGGGCAATATGAATTACTTTGTCTTTTTAAAATAACAGACTATTTTATTTATTGCCTTTAGATTTAACGTACCAATAATAACAAAATAGTACATAATTTTCAGCCATGTAAACTGCAAGTTTAATCAAATAAGTTTTTTTTTTTTTTTTTTTCTTTATTAGGTGTCACAAATTAATTAACAGTACATTGTAGACTTTATAATAAAACTTTCATTAGTATATCACAATGCCTTAAAATGTTTTTTTTTTTTTTTTTCCCTTAACATTTTTCTTAAAGACGCATGTTTGATTTGAATTAATTGTTAAAACATGATGTAAAAAACATTCATTCATGATAAAGTATATATTTTACTAGCTATGAAATGATAATATTTTTTATATATTATAAATAATAATTAATACAAAGAATGGTGCGACAACAACAAGCGGTCGCTTCCTACTGTATTGCATCATGGGAATAATTCTAGAGTAATTCATGGTATTTCCACGAGATAACAGTAGCAATCAGAACCGAAACTTCAGTATTCTATATTTCCCGACTATTCCATAATACCCTCCTTTCTTGTATACACACACGAAATTTTCATATAATGCCCCCTTTTTTATATACACAATCTTTAAAGATATTTTTATAAAAAAAATGTCGTATTAACTATTTGATAAATAAGTCTAAATTGAAAGATTCTATTACTTAATGAACCCTATTTGTTTGTTCACAAAGGAAATACAGCCTCCAGTTACGCTTTCTCCAACGAGCGTAGTCACAAGACAAAAATACTCTTTCTCTTCATTAGTCAAACACAAAGAAGAGATATTTACATCGTGAAATGCATTGTAATTGAAACCTAAAGCTGAAATCTTTTCTTTTAATTCATGCAGCTTTTAATACACACATACACAAAAAAAAAATAATAATAATAAATAAATGTAGCATAAAGTTAAATAAAATAAAATACATAAATGAATAAATAAAATACGTTTCATTGAGTAATATTTAATTAATTTAAAAAAAAAAAATACTTTTTTCATGTTTTGTAAAAGTATGTATATATATATATACATTTAAATGTTAGACAGAGATAAAATTTTATAATTTTCCAAAATTTCATAACTGGTAATTTTTTTACAAGTATTTAATTATTTATAGAAGGTTTTTAAGCAATTCACATTTTAATAAATTCGTCCTTAAATATATATTTAAGATTTAGAATTTTTTATTTTCGTATAAAATTATAATCTTATTTTTAGTATTACTTTTTAATAAAATATATTTAGTATATATTCAATATTGTGTATATTAGTATATATTTTTATGAAATCTTAATCTTATTTTTATAGGTTTTCGAATTCTACCATAGTACTCTTTTTGCTATTGAACTTATTTAAATTCTAATGCAAACCTATACAAACGGAAAACATTTCTGCGCATTCTTAATTCCTGAAAATAAAATATGAGGTCAAGATACTATTAAAAAAAAAAAAAAAAAAATAGTTATGCCTCATTTTAATATGCAGAGGACATCCCACCCTACATTTCCCGTTATAATCGAAAAATATACTTAATTTTTATTACATACATTAAACATTTTCTTTTTCATTTCGACTGTACACTGTATGTTATATGATTAAAGAACTTTTCTTTCATTATATTTATACGTCGGTATATTTATAACACTTTAAAATTGAATTATAATATTACAAGAATCTTTTGAGCTTAGTTATAGGTAAAATATTGAATAAATATTGAAAAGAAACATTTCTCTATATATTAAAACAAGAAAGAAAAATCATGCAAAACGCATTGATTAGTAACACTTTCCAACTGAACAGATAATTGTATCGAATAACTTTTAATATTCTTTGCCTACTTTATCACACAACAGACAGAACAACTGAAAAACATGCATATAGACTAATTGATTTTAAAATTACTCTTAGGCATTTTGGAATGTGTTAAAAAGGCTTAACGCAAAAGAAAACGCAGCCGTCAGATTATAATTACAGCTTTTAATCTCTCTGAATATTTTAGTGTAGCCCTGTAAATCTGAAAGTTAATCATATCATGTTCTATACACAACATCATTTTAGAATATTAATAATGCGTGTCAATGTTTCTATGATTTTTATAGCAGAAAGATTTTTAATTATAACTTTTAAAAAATTCTGTCCTAAAACGTAATACATTGGCTTTTATTTTTTATTATTGTTGTTTTTTTTTATTATTATTATTGTTGTCCCTGTAAACAAACTAGTTGAACAAGACCTATTAATGACATTTTAAATAGGGAATATTCCATAGGGAACTTGGGTGTATCATTTTTTAAAAATTCTCAAAATATTCACGGATGATAGGAGCCGGACACAAACAGATAGAAAGGTAGACAATCGGACAGACAGATGCACAAATTGAAATCATATTCGCACTAAAAGTATAAGAAAGTTTTAAAACGCTCATGTAAACAAAAGTGCAATTCCAGCAAATTTATCTTTTTAGCTCTTAATGTAACTGATTATTTTTGTGTGGCCCTGTAAATCTAATGCTAACCATACTATATTACATAGAAGGCACTTTTTTGTGCATACGAATAATATATTTCAATTGCATTAAGCTTTGTGGAGAATAAAATTATTAAAATTTGGTTTATAAAAATAACTCTCATACAACACAATGCTTTGGAATACTTTCAAGTGCCCCTGTACACAAACCAGTTAGAAATGTACTCTACTTTACATAGGAAACATCCGACAGGGAATTGAATAAAATGTTAAAATTTCATTTGAGTTTCTATACATTAACGGTATTAAAATATGGTTTGTAGGAACTCCTCCCATAGAACACAATGCTTTCGAATACTTTTGGGTGTCCCTGTACACAAACCAGAATAGGTATTCACTCCATTTTCAATAGAGAACATCCGATAGTCAACTTGAATAAAATATATCGGTTTAAAGAAATTCCATGAATATTTACGGGAATTAGAGCGCAGTAAAACAGACAGAGAGACAGATAGACGGAAAGAAGAACAGTCAGACAGATACAGAGATTGAAATTATATTCACACTAAAAAAATGATGGAAAGTTTCAAAAACGCGTAAAATTCTAGCAATTTTTTAATAATAGCTCTTAATATAACTGAATATTTTTGTGTCACCCTGTAAATCTAATGATAACCATACTATATTCTATGCAAAGCATTCTTTTGTGCAAATAAATGACATATTTCAATTTCCTAAAACTTCGTAGAAAGTAAAGATATTAAAATTTGATTTATAGAAATAACTCTCATAGAACGCAATGATTTGGAATACTTTTAAGTGTCCCTGTACATAAATCAGTAGTGGTATTTCCTCCATTTTATACAGGAAACATCCAATAGGGAATCTGAATAACATATTTCAGTTTAATTGAGATATGTCTACAGTAAAGGTAAGAAAATATGGTTTATCAAAATACCTCTCATAGGATATAATGCTTTGAAATACTTTCGGGTGTACCTGTACACAAACCAGTAGAGGTACAAACTCCATTTTAAATAGAGTACATCAGATCGTAAACTTGAATAACATATATCAGTTTCAAGAAATTCCATAAATATTTACGGGAGTTAGAGCTTGGACAGACAGACAGGCAGACAGACAGACGGACAGGCAGATACACAAAACTGAAATCATATTCACATTTAAAAAATGTTAGAAAGTGTTAAAAACGCTTAACGTAAACGAAAGTACAATTCTAGCAATTTTTTATTAATAGCACTTAATGTAACTGGATATTCTTGTGCCACCCTGTAAATCTAATGCTAATCATGCTATATTCTGTGCAAAGCATTCTTTTGTGCATATAAATAACATACTTCGTGGAAAGTAAAGTTATTAAAATTTGATTTATAGAAATATCTCTCATAGAACGCAATGCTTTGGAATAATTTTGAGTATCCCTGTACATAAACCGATGTTGGTAATTCCTCCATTTTAAACAGGAAACATCCAATAGTAAACTTGAATAACATATTTCAATTTCATTCAGATATGTCTACACTAAAGGTATGAAAGTATGGTTTATAGAAATACCTCTCATAGAACACAATGCTTTGAAATAGTTTCGGGTGTCCCTGTACACAAACTAGTAGAGGCATAAACTCCATTTTCAATAGGGAACGTCCGATAGTGAACTTAAATAACATATATCAGTTTCAAGAAATTCCATAAATATTTACAGGAGTTAGAGCGCGGACAGGCAGACGGACAGACAGACAGACAGACAGACAAACCGAAGTCATAAATACTTTTCAATCTTGTTGGAAAGTGTTAAAAATATTAGAAAGTGTTAAAAACGCTTAACGTAAACGAAAGTACATATCTAGCAATTTTTTTATTAATAGCTCTTTATTTATCTGGATATTTTTGTGCCACCCTGTAAATACAATGCTAAACATGCTATATTGTATGCAAAGCATTCTTTTGTTCATATAAATAACATATTTCACTTCCTTAAAATTTGTGGAAACTAAAGTTATTAAAATTTGATTTATAGAAATATCTCTCATAGAACGCAATGCTTTAGAATACTTTTGAGTGTCCCTGTGTTTAACCCGATGATGGTATTCACTCCATTTTATACAGGAAACATCCAATAGTGAACTTGAATAACATATTTCAATTTCATTAAGATATGTCTACAGAGAACGTATTAAAATATGATTTATAGAAATACCTCTAATAGAACACAATGCTTTGAAATACTTTCGGGTATCCCTGTACACAAACCAGTAGAGGTACAAACTCCATTTTCAATAGGGAACGTGCGATAGTGAACTTGAATAACATATTTCAATTTCATTAAGATATGTCTAGAGTAAAGTTATGAAAATATGGTTTATAGAAATACCTTTCATAGAACACAATGCTTTGAAATACTTTCGGGTGTCCCTGTACACAAACCAGTAGAGGTACAAACTCCATTTTCAATAGGGAACGTTCGATATTGAACTTGAATAATATATTTCAATTTCATTAAGATATGTCTAGAGTAAAGGTATGAAAATATGGTTTATAGAAATACCTCTTATAGAACACAATGCTTTGAAATACTTCCGGGTGTCCCTGTACACAAACCAGTAGAGGTACAAACTCCGTTTTCAATAGGGAACGTCCGATAGTGAACTTGAGTAACATATTTCAATTTCACTAAGATATGTCTAGAGTAAAGGTATGAAAGTATGGTTTATAGAAGTACCTCTCATAGAACACAATGCTTTGAAATATTTTCGGGTGTCCCTGTACACAAACCAGTAGAGGTATAAACTCCATTTTCAATAGGGACCATCCGATAGTGAACTTGAGTAACATATATCAGTTTCAAGAAATTCCATAAATATTTACGGGAGTTAGAGCGCGGACAGACAGACAGACAGACAAACAGACAGACAAACGGACAGACGGACAGACAGACAGACAGACAGACAAACCGAAGTCATAAACACTTTTCAACCTTGTTTGAAAGTGTTAAAAAAGGTAAGTGTCCCTGGCGTCATTTTTATTTGTCTGCGACATCAACTTTTCGCGGAAGGCAGGGTTCTCCGCGTCATGAGATATATCAGTGTATTCCCACTGCTTCAAGGAAGGCATTTCATCTGCTTAGAAATTTCTACAATTTTTATTAACGAAGTTATTAGCTAAAAACGTCGGGATCATACAGGTACTCTATTTGCCACCGGAGAAAAAGTTTCTATTATGACTTTTTTTCTGTGTCTCTGACGTCACTTTCCTCGGGAAAATTAAAATGTGATCAATGATGTAAATAAGAAAAATTGAATAATTGGCTTCTTTGAGATGCTCGAGACAAGAAAAAAATTAGTTAGAATAGCAAAACATTTATAAATAACCGATATTTTTAAAATATTTAGTAAAAAATTTAATAAAGATTAAACGAAAATTTGTTCCTATTTTTATTTTTATTTTATATTATTATTTTATATTATTAGTTAAGTTCATACAAATAGTTTAGTTTATATTATTAGTTTTTATTTTAACGTTAGGCGAAAAAGATTTAGTAATGAATACATGATACAACTATTGGTATAGAGTTAGAGGTTAAGCGCAGAAATTTTTAAAATGAAATTTACGAAATAAAAATTTATATTAGTTTATATAAAGATTTAGTTTTTTAACTCAAAACATATTTAAAAGGATAGATCTTTACTATGACCAATTTAGCGATTTTTAAAATTTAGAAATGAAGAAGCTCGTAAGTTTTTCGCCAAGGAATTCATTTACGCAACCACAATAGACATTTTAACTCTAGCCATGCCTTAAATATAGAAATAAATTATAAAATGGTGCAATAGTAATGATAATAATAATAAAATCCGCAACCTATTTTTGTTTTTTAAGCATTGATATAAAACATTGCAGAAAACAGAATTTAATACAACAGGACATTTTTTTTTTGTCTATTTTTCCATATAACGGAATGTAGTAACTGCATTGCTAAAATATTTTAGTTACAGCTAATACAGGACCTCACTGGCTGATTTTAAATTTTTCGTTTATTTCGAAGATGACTTAAATTATCTATCGCAATAATGCATGTCAAGATTTTCGCAAGAAACGTCTAAGCTACTTCGGTGCCAAATTTAAAGTTTCGCCAAGAGGTTAAACTGTACCATTGCTTTAGCAGATTTTTTTCAATTTTATTTTAAATATTTTTTAACTTAATTCAAGAGGGGAAAAAAAGAACATTTTTTATTTGGTCTAAATGTACAAAATATCTCCAGGTAAAATATTATCCGTTTTGCATTTTGTTCATTATTAGAAAGAAAATGGCTGAAGTAGTTTTTCCTGTACCATTGATGTCTCTATAAATTAAATTAAATTATCCAGTAACCATTATATTTCATTCTCCACGTTCATTTTTTATTTTCTAAATTTAACATTACATAATATATATGTAAACAAAATCAAGGTGTAATCAGAAGATGTAGCCAACAAATATTCAGAACCATCATCAACACAAGTTCAAGAATTATCGCCAACAACTATTAAGATGTCATGATCAATATATATCCAGTAGATATCGCCAACAATAATAATTATTCAGAAGATATCGCCAACAAGTATTCAGGAGCTATCATCAATACTTATTCAGAAAATATTGTCAACAAATATTTAAAAGCAATCCAATTTATGAATGGTGATGGTCTATCTCGAATGCTTCAAACGGTCAATTCGTTTTTACAATACAATCAAGAATGAATTTTTCACTTATCAGTAGGTTTAGAAAAATGTGATTTTTTTTTTTTTTTTTTTTTCTGATTTAAGCTTAGTATTCGATATATTTTAAGACATTAAATAGTAAAATCAGATATTAACAGGCATCTTGGCAAATTCATAGTATAATTCAATAAGTGGCGACAATGCAAAATCGCTATCTGAACGAAATTGTCTTGTCGTACTACTACTACTAATGCAATTTTTAAAATAATTGCAATAATCACATAAAATATTTATTGTCAACCTGACTAAATCATATTCTAGAAAAAATGTACTTTAAAAAGTTGCATCTTTACTGTTGGAAGCACCATTTTAAACTTTGCTGTACACTGGAAATAAATGCAGAGTATTAGATATTGTCCTAAATTAACTAAAAGAATTCAATAGAAAAAAAATACATAGGCATTAGAAAAAATAAGTTCATAATATCTTTAATCAAGCAATAACACTAAAAAAATTCATCGTCAAACAGTGACAAAAATTTAACAAGTCGATCATATACTAAAGCTGTAACGCTAAATGGTTTAGATGTTAAGAATTTCTTTCTGTTTTAAAAGTTTAGTGCTATGGTTGTTTATTTTGTGTGTCTAGCTGTTTAGCATATGTTTTCTGTCAAAATAATGGAAATTGTTATTAAATTGTCGAATGTTATAACAGATTTTTTACATATTATAAATGATATAAAATTAAATATTGTGTAATTCAATGCGATACCAAATATGGTGGATTTCTATAACATTGTTCAACTTTTCTCTTGTGTCATGTATTATTAATATTCCAATTCAATGAAAGGAAAAGTTGCGAACAGTCGTATAGAATCCCGCAGGGATTAATGAGCGAAGCGAGTCGGGGGGAGGCGAGGCTTTCCTCGGGGGTTGGTGAGTGGAGCGAGCAGGGGGCAGAGCCCCCTAGAATTGTAAAAAATGTGAAATTTGGAATGAACCGAAATTTCCGCATTCTACTTAATTTTTGGGAAAAAAAAAAAAAAAAAAAAAAAAAAAAAAAAAAACGAAGTCGAAAATTTTTACGAATCCAATACTTTATTTTATTGAATATAGAAGAAAATAAGAATCTAAAATTTTCAATATATTACTGGAATATGTTAGAGTTTTAATGAGTGTCATTTGTTAATGAAAAATACGATATTGAAATTAACATTCACATTACAATTAATTAAGTTATTAATTAATCGTTATATTTGAAATTGTGCATTACTTTTGACTTAGATTTACAGTTATTTTACAGGTGTTTTTAGATATTTTATCAAAAGTATGATTTTACAAACATAATATATATACTCGTATATATATATATGAAGTAGTGTTTGAGATTAAAAAACAATCATCATTTTTTTTTTTTTCGAAAGTTTAAAGTTTAAAAAACAAAATGTGAGAAATTGTAACTAAGTCATGTGCTAATACATATGCAAAAAAAAAAAAATAAATAAATAAAAATAAAAAAATAAACTTTACGCCACTACGTTTTGTTAAAATAATTTTTAAAGTTTTTATTTTACAAAGATTCGACATTTGTTCACAAATATAATCCCTAATAACTCAGTTATAGAATTATTCGAATTCCAAAATTCATTTTTTCACTTATTATTTCAGTTATGTAGTTTCACATATTATTAAATGTGAAGTACTGATTTAGTCCACTTTTGCAATTTTAAAATTAGCACTGTCGTCTTAAATCATGAAACAATGTAATCTAAGTAAAATGCACATTTAGTAATTATATTTAACACAAGTGTGCTTTATATAAAATAATGATAATAATAATAATAATAATAATAATAATAATAATAATTAAATTAACTGCGTCTCTTCTGTTATGCAAAATATTTTTTACTGTTGCGCTCCAGTAAAGTAATAAATTATCTTTATGACTTACATACAAGTAATATAGAAATGATTATGCTTACAAACCTTTGGTTGGAAATTCTTAATCGGTTTTTAATTGTTGCATAAGGTGTTATGTACTTAACTTATACATTTGCGAATTAAATTCTTCATCTACTGATTACAATATTGTTTACGTAAAATATTAAAAACAAATAGTGCTTCTTTTACATTTAAATCTATATCATGCGACCTTAAGTATATATATATATATATATATATATTTACAAAAATATATAAAGAATCTGCATGTTGAAAATAATTTGTTTTCATGAAATTTTATATATACATTTTTTATTGAAATGCTTTGAACCTTTTTAAAATTCATCATTAATGAATGTGCTTTTTGTCTAATTAGTATATTATCAGATAACATAATTAAATGCATTATGAAAAATTCCGTGAGTGGTATCTTACAGACATGTAGTCGGGAAAATTATTTCCTTAGATGGCAAAGCGTAATAAAGGTAGCTTAAACATAAAAACACAATTATAATGTTAGATTTTTAGTTTTTTAAAGTATTAAAACTAAATGCTGAAATTTAATTTCCTTTCAATTTCTTTAGTGTGGGAAATTAAAAATTAAAAATTTAATGCTCATGTATATAATACAGGTAAAAAATTTATAATGTCATATTCGAACAATTTGTTCGAACAATATCGATATTAATATGTTATTTATTTTTAAATATATATATATATATATATATATATATAAAACTATGTGGAAATTGTCAGATTATTTGTGAATTTATTTTTTATTTAAATATTTTTTAATCAATGTAATAATTCGAGAAAGAAAAAAAATATGATGCATATTTAATATTTTTTTCGTTGGGAATAATTTGAATTACATATATATATAGAGTCGGTAACAAAAGTGTCCGAACGCAAGCAATAATTCCTGTGTAAAAAAAGTACACTTCATACGGTTTTCTTAAATAAATCCTTGTCGAATCCTGTTCTTAATAAGTCTATGAACAGGATTCGTTAAGGATTTATTTAACAAAACCGTATGAAGTATACTTTTTTTACATAGGAATTTTTTAAAGTGTTCGGACACTTTTGTTACCGACTGTACCTCAAGTTCGATATTAAACAATTAGTAGTATTGACTATAAATTAAGAAATATATATAATGAAATCTACGAACGCATTTCTAAAATTATTCGTTCTTTATTGTCGATAATTTTTTTTTCTACAAATTTAAGTTAGTTAGCGGTGAAATATCAAGATAAACAGCCTCTAAAAGTAAAATACATTTAAACAAATTTCGATTATAACTATCAAATCATCGTATCTCCATGATTAGGAATTGTTTTTATTCCCTTACCAAAACGAATAAATTAACTTTATTGAACTAATATAAGGAATAATTGCTTTATGAATAATGCGTGATACAGATTACTGATGAAAGCCTTAAAGTCACTAATTAATGTCATCATATTTACATTTGAAATGGTAGCTGTGGAATACTAATGTTAAAAATTTTCAAAGAAAATGTTTGTTTGAATATTTAACGGTTATAGTTCGAGGTAAGATACAGCAAGAAATTGAATCTAAACAAGTTTATACTCGAAACATACATAAGGTATTTTCTTTAAAAGTATTTTAAGTCATCTATAATAATACATGGAAAGGTTTGTCTGTCTGTCTGTCTGTCAGTCTCTTCTTTTATACGTTCAGCTCCTATTGAACGCAGAAATACAAGAATTGACATACGGAAGCTCTGGAGCCTTTCCGCGGTCCTCTTCAAAACAGAATTTAAAAATTTTAATTAGTTGTGGAGATATTAATTAAAATGTAGAATCATGCCTAATCAGAAAGCGATCTCAATGACTGAGAATTCACCGCGATTGCATAAATATAGATATTTTAACGGAGTTAAAAGCAGAAAAAGTGGAAAATAAATTAAAAATATTTGTCCGATCGTTACAATTTCGATACCAAATGAAAGGGACATTTTTTTCTGAATCTAAGTGTGCAAGTGGCTTATCGGTACAACAATTAGATTTTTTAAAATTAACTAAAGTATGAATTTCTTGTGGCAACATCATTTCAAACGCCAGACTACTGTCTGAAAGGAAAAGGGAAATGATTGTAACAGATCAAGATGTGACGTGTTTTGTAGTGGGGAGAAAAATTGCAATTTTCAATTTTTTTCAAATTTTCATTCACGTTACATTTTAATTAATATTCGGCCTAGACAGCATATTATAAAGCTACTGTTCAAATTTCATGAAAATATCTGGATAAACAAAAAAAAATAGATTAAATTTTGTATTATATATTTTTTTAAATTGAGATATGACGTTGAAATTTCGTAATATTTGGTTTTAACTCCCGATAATTCAATTCTGAATATTTTTGAAAGTGTAGAATTATTAGGAAGGGCTTGAGGGGGAAGGGAGGGGGGCGAAGGAAAAAAAAAGAGTTACAGCGTTTGAAATTGTTATAATTACATTTAAGGAAAGATAAATCAATTGCGGGTATTTTCAGAAAAACGTAGAAAAGGAAAGGCTATTTCGGAGAAAACAACGAAAAACCCAGAACGCTTTTATTCTTTTATATTTTGCAGAGTTATTTCTGTCACCTTCCATTAACCGACTACCATAAGTAGTGGAATTCGAGATTTCACGTGATTTACACGTTTAAAGGTGTCCTGATTAGGTTTTCTTTTGTATCTCAGCTACTAATTAAAATAATTTTATAAGTAATACATTATTTGAAAGCTTTGTTGATTTAGAATTGAACAGAAGATTACAGAAATTTCTACCGCCAGATATTCTAAAATTTCAATATTTCAAATTCTAATTAAATTATTTTAAATACATCATTCGAAAGATATTTTAAAGTACTTTTATATTATAGAAAGTGAAATTCGAGATTTCACCCGATTTACACGTTTTGAGGTGTCCTGATTAGGTTTTCTTTTGTATCTCAGCTACTAATAAAAATAATTTCATAAGTAATACATCAATTGAAAGCATTGTTGATTTGGAATTGAACAGTATATTACAGAAATTTCGACCGCCAGATAGCGCTATAATTTTTTAAAATTTCAATATTTCAAATTCTCATCATGATTAAATTATTTTTAATACATCATTCGAAAGATATTTTAGAGTACTTTTATATTATCGAAAGTGGGATTCGAGATTTCACCTGATTTACACGTTTTGAGGTTTCCTGAATCGGTTATCTTTTGTATTTCAGCTACTAGTTTAAATAATTTCTTAAGTAATACATCATTTGAAAGCTTTGTTGATCTGGAATGGAACAACAAATTACCGAAATTTCTACCGCCAGATGGCGCTGTATTATTTAAAATCTTCAATATTTCAAATTCTAATTATTTTTAAGTTATTTTTAATACATCATTCGAAAGATACTTTAAAGTACTTTTATATTATCGAAAGTGAAATTCGAGATTTCACCCCATTTACACGTTTTGAGGTGTCCTGATTAGGTTTTCTTTTGTATCTCAGCTACTAATAAAATAATTTCATAAGTAATTCACCATTTGAAAGCTTTGTTGATCTGGAATGGAACAATAGAGTACAGAAATTTCTACCACCAGATGGCGCTGTAATATTTTTAAATTTCAATATTTCAAATTCTAATTATGATTAAATTATTTCTAATACATCATTCGAAAGATATTTTAAAGTTATTTTATATTATCGAAAGTGTAATTCGAGATTTCACCTGATTTACGATTTTAAGGTGTCCTGATTAGGTTTTCTTTTCCATCTCAGCTAATTGAGTTAGACCGTTCAAAATTGGTATATGTAGGTTAATTAGAAGGGGCTAGAAGAGTGGGGAAGGAATAGGCGCACGCAGCGAGCACCAGACTGCAATGCCGAAGGCATTGGGGACCCAGTGCGACTTTTTACCTGATGAGAAATGATTTTTTTAAATTTTCTGATCTTTAGAAAAAAGGTTTGATCTCAGAATATGTGCGCGCACCGCACGTTATCTTAACACGTGCGCGCGCAGCACGCAGGTGTTTGGGATCCGGTGCAAGTTTTTACCCGATGATATATATATATATATATTTTAATTTTATTTTCTTAATAATAAAAGTTTGAGTTGAGAAGGAATTTTCGTGCACAACGCACGTATATCCTCACACGTGCCCGTGCATGGATCTGCGCTGCCTAAGGCAGTGGGGTCCCGGTGTGAGTTTTTACACGATGCTAAATGATATATTTTTTAAATTCCTTTTCTTAAGAATGAAAGTGTATGAGTAATAACATGGAATTTTCAGAAGTCATAAGGATTGTGAAGGGATACGCCCGCGCAGCTAACGGGTCTACGCTGCCGAAGGTAGTGGGGACCCGGTGCGACATTTTTCCCGATCACAATTTTTTTTTCTCTTTTAACAACATGATGAAAAATTAATGCAATTTTGAGAATTCGTTAATTATTGTGATTCCTTTAAAAATAGTGACCAGCGAAGCGGGCGTAGCCTGCTAGTTTTTAAATAAGTTAATGAAATTGACGTTATTAAAATCAAAATAACATACACTGTTAAAAAAATGCAACGTTGCTGACAGAAATTCTCTGTTATTCTGGAAGAATACGTTTTGTTACCGTAATTTTTTCCGTAATTTACAACTTTTTTCTCAAATTACAGATAATTCCTGGCAGTAAAGTTGCATTTCTTTAACAGTGTAGTTTCATAAGAAATGATACATTTATATATGCAATTTTTTAACTATGAAGAACAAAATCAATACTATATGTATTTAAATATTTTTAATTATATCTTTATGTAAATGCATTAACAGATATAACTTCATACGCAGGTCAACATAAACAGACTAGATTTAAACAGACAAAAATCATGAAATGTAATTTCCTAGAAGAAATGTAATGTTGTTAAAATAAAAATTCTGTTACAAAATTTTACAATTTTTGTTTAAGATCGTAATTCTCGTTATTTTTATTCATGTTTTCATGTGATAATCCATAAATATAAATTTTGGAATTTCAAAACGGTCATTCTACAAATTATTGCTTTTAAGGAGATCTGGAATTGGATACAAGTCACCGTATTGAGGAATGTATCTAATAAAACAATCAAACTTTTATTTCATAAAGTAGTTTATGGTACACAAATAGAAAGGAAAAAATATAAAGATTTTTCAAACTCACTAAATGTTCTTTTTGTTATATATACCATGCATTTCATATTACTGGTAAGTTTTCATTTAAATATTTATTAACTATCACGCAAAAATAAAAATTTCCTTCGGGATTCAGAAAAATTTATATTATTTCTATTTTCGCATTTTTTAATAATAAGGTTTTAACCTAGCTACATTTCATCAAAATTGTACTCGATTGTGTCTATTCCACAATAATATATATATATTAGGAAATTCAACTGTCAATACAATTTTCCAATATATATATATATTTTTTCTTTTTTTCAGAAAAAAAAAAATATATAAATGCAATTTTAATCATTTTATTTATTAAAAAAAAAAGTCTGAACTTTATAAATATGTTAAACTTATAGTCTGACGCATCTAAAAAATATATGTATACACACACACTACATTAAACGGTAATTTACGGTGGTTTATTCAAATTATTAAAGACGATGATAGTATAAATCGTTTTACGTTTGGACTAATCCCTTTACAAAAATATTTCAGCATATTTGTTAGACTTTTATGATGTATTTCTACAACTTTGTACGTCATATATTTATGATACTGTGAAAGTACATATACTTACAGAGAATATACTATGCAGGAAGTAAATATATATATATATATATAATTAAAATTTGAATTTTTTAGTTTTTGTTTATCTAAATTTTGTATTTTACATTTTACTTTATTATTTTTTTTTTCATTCAATATATATAAAGAATAAGAAGAAGAAGAATAAACTCGAGAGCATATTTTTTTTAACATAATATAATATATATATATAATATATATAATATATATATATATATATATATATATATTTGCGTACTTGGGAGTTCGTGAGTTGTCCAAGAATAAAAGGCGAAACTTACAAAAATTCAATAAATTATTCACAGAAAGTTCCAGAAAAATACAGGCCTATAAACCAAGTATCAGCTTCATATCAACCAGTAAACACAGCTTAAACAACAGCTGTCAATAGCAAATCCACAGTACCAGCTGTATAGCAATAACACATAAAGCATGTCTCTTTCAAAGAGGCTCAAAACAACGCAAGCATTAGCGGAAGCTGGCTGAGAACTGAACTGACTGACTGCCTTGGTGAGAAAGCGCTCCTTATATACCCCTGTAGAAAAGTGTGGAAAGTTCCAGAAATTTCCGTATCTCATCAGCCAATGAGATTAGATCTTCCATATTTGGTATATCCCTAATAAGGATTTTCTCGCCAAGATTGCCAAAAAAATCGCCAAGGTGGGAAAAAGTCGCAAAATTTTGCGCCAAATCCATTACGTGCCTTATTGGGGCTTTTTAATGCGTTTTTAAGGGAAAATAAGGCTATTTTAACGCCAAAACAACTAGAAATGCACAAAATTAGCACTTTATCAACTTACTAAGCCTCTTTGAAAGAATTTAAACAAAAATAAACACAATTATCTACAATTTTGTAACAATATATATATATATATATATATATGTGTGTGTGTGTGTGTGTGTGTGTGTGTGTGTGTGTATGTGTGTGTGTGTGTGTGTGTGTGTGTGTGTTTGGGTGTGTGAGTGTGCATGTGAATGCAAATGCATATAATTTTCCGTTTCATGCTGTTAAAAAATAGAAAGTGCTTAGTGGTTTAGTATGAGCTTAGAGAATTTCATAATGAGTATTTTGATAAAATTAAAATAATTGAGAAAAAAAAAAAATATATATATATATATATATTAATAGAACAAACATGCATCGAACTCAATATTTCGAAAATATTTTAATCTAGTTGATGAATGTCATGCTTATGCTAATCTATTTGAAAATGTATTTATTCTTTAAATCATTTTAACCCAAGCAGAATCTTGCTGAAATAATTTGTGAAGCAATTAGATTTCTTCTAAGCTGAGAAGCTTTTCAATCGTCAAAGGGTTTTATTTATTACATTTTAAAGAAAAATACCTGAATAGATATAGATTTCAAATGGAAAGGAAAGAAATAAATATAACCGTATTTTGAAAACAAAAGAATGTTTAAGAATTGCTGCATAAAACAAAGAATGATACTTCTTCTATATTCAAAGTAGTCATTGTTCTTTAAATATTTAACTCCATTCATTACGTAATTACCCAGTAAGGTTAATAAATCTTTTCAGAATGGTAGTTGTGGCAATTATATAAAAGTCACACAAAGAGTGTTCTTTCTGAAAAAAATAAAATAATAATAGTAATAATATTTTTACAATACATTTATTCATTGTATAAGAGATGAAATTTAACTGTGATAGGGTAATTAATTTTTTTCTTTATATATATATATATATATATATATATATATATCTGTTTAACTATGTGAATAAATTGTATGGCTTTATCTAATCAATGAGAAAAACTATTGTGTTTATTAATATCAGGCAGTGGTGAGTATCATGCATATATGCATATATATATATATTTTTCCAGTTTCTACTTCGTTTGTACTAACAAAGAAACGAACAAAAATTGAGTAAAACGTGTTTTATTATATTTTCTAAGATGTTGTTTGTTGCAATGAATATTATGTAATCGTACCAGGTGCTTAAAATATATACACTCTTTGAAGTGTCATAGAATTTTTTTTTTTTTCCGTTCTACAAGGTTAAATATCTGGGAAAGATAAGGCTACAATTCAACATTCTAAGACCTCTGTACAGGTATATTTAGAAAAGTAAAAAACTAATATTTTTGCATGTATTTTAACAACAATGACTTTGTTCATATTTTAAAAGGTCAAACTAAACAATGAACGTTTATATTTTTTTCTTTATTTTTCAATACCTAATACTTCCAAAAAATACATATATATATATATATATATATTTATCTATCTATATAATTACATGGTATATTTTTATGTCATTGTTCTGCAAAACTATTATACACTTACCAGAAAATGTCTATGTACGAAAGCACAGTAAACATTCAAGAGGAAACGTCAGCATATTATAGCGACGATATTAATTTATTTTTTGTTTAAGGAACAATTTATTAAATAACAATTTATTAAATAACAATAACAATTTTCGAAATATAACACACATTTTTTTTAAAGTTATAGTAATAATAAATAAAAATATCACAAAAAGTTACCGGTAAAATTTTGTGTACAGAAGACAAAAGATCTTCAAAAAGTAACTTTCATGATCTGTTAACTAAACTTTAATACTTCTTGAATAATCCTTGTATCTAAGAACCTCAGTCAATCATTTAGGCATAGAATGGACTAGTCTGGTGGTTTCCTCGGACGAAATATTATTCCATTCCGTCATAATCAGTCTTTTCAACATATCTTTCGAGGTTATGTTATATTGCCGAATCATGCGTTTCAATAAGTCTCATAAATGTTTGATGAAGTTTAAGTATTGTCATTATGGAGAAGTATGCAACTGGTTTTTGATATTGTACAACAGACCGAGCTTTATGTTGTGGGCAGAGTGTTTAGAACATTGTCCTGTTAAAACTAAACGTCATCTCTAATGTCCAAATCTTGTTCACGCTGTTTCAAATTCTCTTTTAATATATTCAGATATCCCATATGATCTAACGTGTAGTCCATAAAAAATAACAGAGCTACTCTACTTACTGCCACACACCTCCAAATCATTACTTCACCTCCACCGTGTTTAACTGTCGGTACAAGATTTTGCTTCTCAATGGCCATACCCTATTTTCTCCATATCAGTTTTATCTTCATTCCTTAGTGTTAACATAATTTTCCTTTCATTAGGAGTGATTTCTTTTCCTTTAGAATGCATTTATCTCGAACATAAATTATATTTCATAAACATTTAAAATGCAAGAAGTTTTATGTTTACTTAACAAAATTAAACACTTCTTTGCAAGTGTGTATATAAGTCAGGGAGGCAAAATTTTTAAAATTAGGCTCTAGATATCCATTTCTTTGTACTCTTGTACGTTAACTTTTCTGGTAACTATTTGTGTTATTTTTAAATATTATGAGTATTACTTTCAAACAATTTGTGTTTTATTTCTTAAAATGTTAATGATATTGAATGAATTGTTCAAGAAATACCTTAAATAAAAATTAAATTAATATCGTCACTACAATTTGCTTTTGCTACCTCCTGAACGTTTACTGTGTGTGTTTGCATGTTGAATCTTTTGTGGCGAATGTATATATATGTTTATATATGTATATATATATATATATATATATATATATATATGTGTGTGTGTGTGTGTGTGTGTGTGTGTGTGTGAATCAATGTGTATATATTAAGCATATTTTGTGTCTCTGTGCTGCAGTTTATACTCTGGCATGTACTAACAACATAACGAACAAAAATACCAAAAACCCTGTTTTATTATATGTTTGCAGATGCTTAATTTGAATTGCAGTGAAAAGTATGTGGACATAAATAATGTTTGCCATAAATGCATAATCTCTCTTTTCTTAAAAAAAAAAAAAAAACTATTGCTTTCATTTTTTTATTTATTGTCTTTTCAACTTCCTTAACTGAAACCGTAAAATTTTATTTTGCAAAAAATACATGAAATTTGGCACTTTCATACAGAAATGTGTGATAAATATGATTAAAAAAACCGTTTTTATGTCAAAACATTCAAGTGATGTTTACAGATGAAGTAGGGCAAAACATTTCAATTATATAAATGTTTTATATACTCAAAAACTATTTCTGGAAACTTTATCAGTTTTTATTAATTCTAGTCGGCAGTACTTATAAGTTGATTTTCACTTATATTTATATTTATTTTGAATCGTTTTGTTTTGTGTTTTCAATTTTTTTTATATATATATATATATATATATATATATATATATATATATATATATATGTATTGTAAATATTTCCTTACACGAGAAAAAAAAAAAATGCTTTAATTTTTTTTATAAAACTGATATTATAACAGCTTTAAATATTAATTTCTATTTATTTATTATTTAAATATTCATTTCAATTAATAAAATGATTTTACATGTTTTACACATTTTTATTTTATTGTCCGAAAACTAATGTCAATGGAAATTTAGTTTATTTAAAATAAACCGTAACACAATTATTTAAGTGTCATGCACATTTCAATAACAGCTGCATATAGAGTGATTTATCCACGTTGTTGAGTGGCTACAAATATTCGCCAATTGAAATATATATGTATTTAAACATTTAAATTCTTCTTCTTTGTTTTTTTTTTTTTTTTTTTAAGTTCATTTAAACATTGTAGCTGGAGAAGCATGCTAAGCCCTCTATGTAAACTGCAATGGAGTTTGTTGAGCGAATTGAACATGGTGCAGAGCCCCTGGATAAATATTATAATTAAACAACCTACATATTTGTTAATTTTTTTTTATAAATGCACTTATGCTATAAAATTTTTACGGAAAATTTATAAAATTTGTTAATATAATATTAGCTCTGATTATTGGGCATTTTTATAATTAGCTATGTAAAAAAAGCTATAGCCAAGTTGTATTTTGAATTGGCATCAAAACTTATCAAGTATCGATTTGGTGAAATTGTTTAATGACATTTATTTACCTAACCAATCAGAGTCGACCTTGAACTTATCTATCATTGCACTCCAAAAAACGAACGAACAATGTCCCTGTGGTTCAGACGGCGGAGAATTGACAGATCGAATCCTGTTTACAGAATGTTTTTTTTTTTTTTTTTCCTCCCAATTTCATAAGCAATATATGCAATATTGCAGAATGAACTTATGTAAAGAGGATCGTTCTAGACAACTATCATTATAACTGTAAGTCTGAAAGAAATGAGGCTGAATTTTGTATTCCTTTCTCCGGGGTTTCGTTGGGGTTTATTACAATATTTTTACACCCGTAATCCTTGCTTTCCTAAAACAATGTAAAAAATAAAATAAAATAAATAGCACAGCTTTTTAGGTCATTTTGAAATTCTTTGAAAGAATCCAAATTTCATGTCAAGATTATCAAATAGCACCTTTACAAATTTTTCACAAATAAATTTGCTGAATTTTGTATTAAAAAAAAAAAAAAAAAAAAAAAAAAAAAAAAAACAATTTTCAAGATACGAGAACTATGACAAAAAGTTTTTATTATGTTATTCAATAAAATTTTATTATGTATTTGTACTAATTAAACAAATTTAGTAAAAATATTTTACAGAAACAACGGTAAGACAAATGTTGATATGTATTATTGCAAAATATGTATATATATACAGGGTGTTTCATAACTCTGGTAACCCAGAATATATTGAAATGAAAGCAACTTCGCTGAAAACATTGATTTTAAAAGTTTCGTGGATTTAAATGATCGATCACATGAAGTACCACAAGTGGGGCCCTACGTGACACAAACTCCATTTTTTTTTAAATAGAAAAAATAATTTTTCTTACCAGAATCATGTTCAGCGGAAAAAAATCTGTTTAAAATCTTGTACTTTTTTTTTTTATTTTGAAACTTTGGAGAACCTGGGGGCCACTAGTTTTATGTTGTAATAAAAAATGAGGCAATCCTAAAATGTCTCAATAAAAAAAAAAAAAAAAAAAAATACATTGAATACATTGATTTCAAAATCAAAAGTTTCGTGCATTCAAGTGATCTGTCGCATGAGGATAAAAGAGCTCTCGGATGACACAAAATCCACATGGCACAAAATCAAATTTTTTGATAGAGAAACCACACTTTTCCTTCATAAGGGTGAAAAAAGGGAAAAAAAAAAGTTCTAAATATGTTTTATTATTATTATTGAAGAGTAGGGTGGCCCTGAGCTCCGAAACTTATGTTGTACGAAAAAAATTGGAAATCCGAATGTATCTTAATAAGAAAACAAATTTTCTTTTTTCTTTATTAATTTATTTATTCTAATTAAACAATATTTTCCAAGCTGTACACAGCAAAGTGTGATCAGAAATTTCATCAAAAGGTCCACGCCTCCCAGATTTTTTGGGTTTGTTTTTCTTGTTTCCTGTTTTTTGGCAGTGCTTCCTTCTGATGGATTTTTGCATGCTGCTTCCTATTGCTGATTGTGTTGCTCTCCCCCCTTTGGACTTTGCCCAGTTTACAGTCTTGATTTTACCTAATCAGTACGGGTTCAGAGAGGTCAGATCCTGCGAACATGCTTTGCAACATATTAAAAGCTCCTGCGCCGTAAACTCAGAGTTAAGCAAATACACCACTTTGGTCTCCCTAGATATAAAAGGAGCGTTCGACAATATTGAATGGCCACATTTTCTACACACATTACAAAAACTTAACTGCCCGAGAATTATCGCGGGGGTCACAGCTGGTTCCTCTCTAAGAGAAAGATCCAGGTCAACTGGGGTGATGTCTCCACAGAACTGCCTCAGACAAAAGGCTGCCTTCAGGGTTCCTGCCTTGGTCCGGTTCTGTGAAATCTAATGGCAAATGATATCTTAATAAGAATGAATACAGAAGGATATGACATATGTGCTTACGTTGATAACTTCTCGGTAATTCACTCGGGAAGGGTGTGGACTGGACTGGAGAACCAAGCCAAAGGCGCACTTTCCCTCTTCAGTAATATTCTCAACGAACTCGACCTAACTTTATCTACCTCAAAAACACAAGCTCTTGCCTTCGCGTTCCCCAAAGTTCTTAAAAGGTCTCCTGTGATGAGGATCAATGGCGTCAGTGTTCACCACGTCGAAAACCTCAAAATCTTAGGTATAACCGTCGACAGGAACCTCAACTGGACGGCCCATATAAACGACCTAAAACTGAAAACTATGTTCCACTATCATAACGCCCCAAAAATGGTAAGAAAGAGGTGGGGAATCTCTACCTTTTTCCTCAAAATATGGTACTATTCTATCCCACTGACGCCCTGACCGTTGTCACAGGAGTTCCTCATGCCCACCTACAACTTCAATACTGCTATGAAAAAACTAATATTCTTCAATTAAATAATACTCAGCTTGCAAACTCTCTTTTCCCTAATCTAAATATACAATCTCTTACAAAAAACTTCGATATCCATCCGGCAAAGGATGTTGTCTCTTCTCTTACCAACTGTAACATTAATAGCTTTTCACCCCTAGCTCCTGTGGCGATCTTTACAGATGGCTCCAAGACTGAACACGGAATAGTGGCTGCACTCTGTGCCCTTAACAACAATGAAACCATCTTTCAGTGGTTCTGCAGGCTCAAAAACCACAATACAGTCTTTCAGGCGGAATTATTTGCCATTCTTAAGGCTGTCAAATGGGCAGAGGAAAATGCTCACTATTACCCAAGTTTAACATCTTTAGCGACAGCCTTTCGGGCCTACAAGTCATTTCCCGCTACAGAAGCAGGCACCCCATAATATTGAAAATAAAACATAAACTCTATAACCTAAAATCCGTCATCTCCCTGGCACACGTTTCTGCCTACAGGGATGTCGTCGGGAACAAAATGGCAGATCATTTAGCAAAAACTGCCACTGAACATGCAACGAATGATTTTAACTTACCCGCCCCCCCCCCCCCTTTCTATGTAAAATCTAGACTCAAGGACAAATTAAAACAAAATTAGCAATCCTTATGGGATAACTCCATCAAAGGCAGATATACTTATAACCTGATCCCAAATCCCACTTCAAATACTTGGACCCTTACTCCCCCTATCACGGCCTTTCTTACGGGTCATGGCCCATTTCAAGCATACCTTTATAGGCTCCACCGACATCGCTCACCCCTGTGCCCTTGTGGTGGGGAAGGCATTGCTTCCCTTTACTACTTCAACTGTCCCCTTACCTCCAGTTTTCACCTACGAAACCCATCCCCAAGACCAGTAAACTGGTTAGATAATATCATCACTAGACCCTTCCTAATCCAAAAACTAAATAAAATCTACGCACTTTTTGAAGATATTACTAATTTAACAGATTAACCTCCAAGCTTCTTCTTACTGGCTCAAGTTGCAACCTACAATTGTGATCATCCCAAGCCACTCAGATCTGCAGCTCTACTCCAAACTTGTACAGCAACGATACCAAATTAACCACTGTTGCCCCTTGTCGCGTAGGGCAAAAGCCCAACAACAACATGCAAATGTCAAAAAGACTTTTATCAATGCTCCTAAACCAACTCAAAGACTAAAACGAATGAACTGAAATACTTAATTACGGACTCAGTAATGAAATCATAGACTAAAATTCTCATTGCAAAGTCTTAACAAAGCTATTTATTCCTCCTTGTGCCCTCTGTCGCGTGGGGTTTAATCCCGGTACACCTATAAACAAATTATCGCCCTCGGTCGGTTGAGGCTCACTGCATGGCGAATTTTTTAAGCGCTTGTTGAATTCTCAATAAACGTTCGGAGCAGTTCCCTCTGTCTCGGACACTTGTTGCCCGAGACACTGAAACGCTCAACATCGCTCCAAGAGCGATGAGAGGGGACTGTCTCCTGTTCTGTCTTGCTTTTTCATCCAAGGTAGTTGCACGTGTTTCTTAACACATGATGAAGGAAAGCCACGCCACTTCGAAACCAGTAGTATTTGCATTAATTTTATGGTGTATAAAGATGTTTTTAAATTTAAATATTTTTGTAAAACAATTCTTTAATTTATTACTTTCATAAAGGTTATGCCAATAAAAAATATTTTTTTAGCCGTTAAGTTTTCTTAAGATATCTTTCACATAAAAAGAAATATATTTATTCGAAATAATAAAATAAAAATAAATAAATAATACAGAATTGCTCAATAAAATTCATATCATTGTGATTTCAAAATCTTGTAATATTCAATGGTAAAATGAAAAATGAATCGAATATCCTACAAACACATTTTGGTTTCAAGCTAAAGAAATACAATAAATCGCAGCGTCATAATGCAGCTTATTATTTATTTATTTGTTTGTTGCTTTTCTTTTATAAAAAGAATGCTTTAAAATAAAATATTACAAAACTTGCATAAAAAAAAAAGTCAATACATTGAAGAAACACTATATTGAAACATAAAATAAATTAATTTAATTTTCACTGACACATACATATTTGTAGTAAATAGAATTTTACTGCACGGGTGCAGTAATTTTCTTTTTTTTTTCTTTGTTTTTGTACATGCGTTTAAATCTAGATATACACGGCCTATTGCGTCAAAGATTCATATGAATAGAATAAAAACTGAGAATTTATCATAAAGCAAATGAAAAAGGGGATTTAAAATATTCTATAAAAGTTAAAATATATGAGGGGTCTTTCAAAGTCAAAAATTTAATTTCGATATAAAATATCTGTAGCCACAAGCACTTAGAGGGGGGAGGGAGTGTTTCTACATTTCCTGTATATAATTTATAAATCGAATTGCTTCACGCATATTAAGATCATTATGATTATGATTATGATTATGATTATGATTATTATTATGTTTGTTGCTTTTCTTTTATAAAAAGAATGCTTTAAAATAAAATATTACAAAACTTGCATAAAAAAAAAAGTCAATACATTGAAGAAACACTATATTGAAACATAAAATAAATTAATTTAATTTTCACTGACACATACATATTTGTAGTAAATAGAATTTTACTGCACGGGTGCAGTAATTTTCTTTTTTTTTCTTTGTTTTTGTACATGCGTTTAAATCTAGATATACACGGCCTATTGCGTCAAAGATTCATATGAATAGAATAAAAAATGAGAATTTATCATAAAGCAAATGAAAAAGGGGATTTAAAATATTCTATAAAAGTTAAAATATATGAGGGGTCTTTCAAAGGCAAAAATTTAATTTCGATAAAATATCTGTAGCCACAAGCACTTAGAGGGGGGAGGGAGTGTTTCTACATTTCCTGTATATAATTTATAAATCGAATTGCTTCACGCATATTAAGATCATTATGATTATGATTATGATTATGATTATGATTATTATTATTATTTTTTTTTTTTTTTTTTTTTGAAGGAATTCTTAAGAATTTATACCACTTAATATGTGGTTAACTCTTAAAAAACGAGCTTATTCTTATTTTTTTTTTATTATTTTTTTTTTTTTTTAATTCAAACAAACGAACAAAATATCCATATTTGAGAGGCTGAATGTATTGTTCTAAAAGTCGTATTATTTAATACAATGTAGTAAACATAAAACGCTTAAAACCAATTTTCAGATTTATGTAATTTTTACTTATATACACTTATGATTTTAAAAATTGTAACACCAAGAAGGAATACGAATATAAGAATGGTATTTATTGGACACATACAGCCATAGGTTAAATTTTTCAGGACGTTTTGTGTAATATATCCTGATAAAACAATACATAAAGCTGCGACCTCTGGGAATAATAACTACACTTATCTGCCTAAGCATCGAGTCGAACAGCGATTGGATGACCTATTCGGTTACAGCACTTCATGAAGCTTCAACAGGATGGCACAGATCATAGACCGTAATTACTGGTGAGTGGGGGTGGGCCACTCTCTTTTGAACGATTAAACAGACATTTTCATTGGTGCGAGATCAGGAGAACTCGCTGGCCGTGACAACGGTTGAACACATTCTCTACCAAAGAAGGCCCGTACAATACAGTCAACTTGCGGTCGTGCATTATCCTGGATCACTGAACATTAGAATGTAGAAATAGAGTAAAATAAAGCTAAAACTTCATAGAAAAATAATGGGATGAAAACAAAAACTCAGAACATCAAGTGTGTTAAAAAAAGTGTCACACAAGTCGCAGCTTTATGTACTGTTTTCTCAGTACAAATTACTCCAAATTTCCTGAATGTTTAATGAATTGGTCTTCCTAATATAATGTATGTGGCCAATAAATGTTATTCTGATATTCGCATTCCTTCTTGGTGCTGAAGTTTTCGCAAACATGAGTGTATTAACATAACAGAATAGTTTTCGTGACATTGATTAAAAAAACATTGTAAAATAACTAAAAGTATGAAGAAATTTATATTAAACTAAATCAGTATGTATGTATATATATATATATATATATATATATAGAGAGAGAGAGAGAGAGAGAGAGAGAGAGAGAGAGAGAGAGATAAATGTTATATACAATTTTCATGCTGAAAAATTAACTTATTATATATTGTAACAATTATTTATGTAGAGAGTGATTTAAATTCTGGAATCTAAATTATATTTTTTCATAGTTGTTAAAAGTTTCGATTTTTAAATATTGGTATTTTTTATCACCAATAAAACATTTTGACAAGTGGGTATTTTTATAATATATTTTCCTTTTTTTCGATTTTAAGTTTGAGATAAAAGTATGTAGAATAGATAAAGACATTTACTTAATATTTTGTTAAAAAATTAGTTAGTTGAAATCTGTTTAATGCTTTTTTACAGAATAATGATTTGCAATCTTTTTCTTCCCTTACGTATATACGTACTGAGTCAAGTAAAAATATATTTCAGTCCTTAAATTTGAAATAAAAAATATGAAGAAAAACTTTAAACTCTCTCGGTTCTAGATCTTGTTAAAAATAATGATATCTTAATGGCGTATTTTGTGATGCACGGTATGCCATTGTAGAATTTTTAATATAAAATTCACCATATCTTTTTAAGAACTAATAATAAATTTATGATATTAATCAAATGATTTCACAGTTTTAAAAGATAAAATAACTTTTTTTAAATAAAAAAAATTGTATCTCTTTGACATAATTAACAACACAATTATCTTTACTTTTTTCTTCCTTTTTGATAAAAATACTTTAATATATGCTTACCTTATAATACATAGGTTTTTTATTTTATTTATATTAACGCAAATTTTGTATTAATGAAATTTTTTTTAATTATTACATATGTTTTCATCCGTAAAATACTTAATGGATACACGCAATAATTGAAGTTAAAAAGACAATGCATCATAATTTAGTTAATTGCAATTATCTCCTGTCAAAATAGGCCATATCCAAAAATTAAACTTTTTGAGAAAAGATATATATATATATATTATCCACATTTAGTCAAAATAAGATTGGAACCAAAGCATTTTATTTTTATATTAGAACAGCATGTTTGACCATTTGAAATAAAGTCGCAGGGGAGCGTGATGGGTGGGAGTAATTATGTCTCTAATTTGGATTTAGCCGCCTTTCCAGCTTACTTTGCAGTGGTCCGATCTTGCAACAAAGTAGAAATTAATTTTCGTTAAAATAAATGTGAATATTGAATCTTTAGGGTTAAAAATTCACAAAATGTTTTGATCATTTAAATTATATATAAAAAAACTGATTTCTATTTTTAGATTAAGAAAGAAAAAAAAAATGATAAAAACTAACTGATATCAACAACAAAAAAACTCAAAAAAAAAAAAAAAAAAAAAAAAAAAAATGAACATGTATCACAATCGTGTTGTCTAATTGCAAAACCAGCCATCTCCTTAAAATAAATAATCCGGTGTGTCACTCACACGAATTTATCTTACCCTGAAATTTAATACTATAAATACAGGTTGCAGATAAATAGGTAAGATAACGAGTACTGTTATGTAAACCTATGTTAAACAATTCATATTAGGCTTCTGAAGAGTTTTATATCATAATTAGTTCTGTGTGAGGCGGGCCACCGCCCCTCTCAACCCCCCGTTTCATTAATGCACCTACATTTATATAGAATTTTATTTGGTTATTATAAAATTATTTAATAAAATTATTATTTAAAAAAATTATCTTTTATGATAAGGCAGACGATTTCCATGTTAGAGAAGTAGTATAACATTAAATATCCAAAAAAGTCCATTTTATTCTCAATATATATTTTAAAAAAAAGTACGATTTTTTTTTTAAGTTTTTTTTTTCGTTAAAAGTAAAAAAAAATCGATAACTTTGTTTTAAATTATCGCAGATCGATGGTTCAACCATTCGTTTTAAAGGTATTAGCGAGCTCCTTTGAAAGATACCCATCATGAAAATTTACTCCCCTCCATAGGGGACTTCACCCCCAGGGGGGGAGGCGAGACTCCTACACACACAATTTTTTTTCCCAGTTAACTGTCTCTATTACAAAATATATATATTTGTATCATTTGGTTTAGTGCAGTCTATAGACGTTAAACTCTATTTTCCTTCAATTTCCCCCATAGACGTAATGTATTAGAATTCTCTTGATTGTCCCTGTACACGAACCATTTGCTTGATCTTAACGAAAAGCTTACTGTAGCATCCCTATATGATACACATTTAGAATACCAAGTTTGAACTTTCTGCCATAATTTGTTTTTGAGATATGCTGATAACAGACAGACACACACACACACACACAAACACACACACACACACAGACACATACACATACACACAGACACATACACAGACACACAGACACACAGACACACACACACACACAGACACACACACATACACACAGACACATACACAGACACACACACACACACAGACACACAGACCATTTGCTAAAAACATGATTTTCTTATTCAGGGGACCTCAAAACGTGTAAAACAAAATCTCGCGTTCGAAAATTTGACCCAAAAACAATACTTTCTCTACCCTATGGGTAAGAGAAAGTAAATAATCTGGTGTGTCACTCACGAGACTTTCTCTTACCCTGAAATTTAATACTATAAATACAGGTTGACGATTAAGAGGTAAGATAACGAGTACTGTTATGTAAACCTATGTTAAACAATTCATATTAGGCTTCTGAAGAGTTTTATATGATAATTAGTTCTGTGTGAGGGGGCTGCCGCCCCCCTCAACCCCCCGTTTCATTAATGCACCTACGTTTATATACAATTTAATTCGGTTATTAAAATTTTTCGGTTATTAAGATTTCCATATTAGAAAAGTAGTTTAACACCAAATATCCAAAAAAAGTCCATTTTATTCTCAATATATATAAAAAAAAAAAAAAAAAAAAAAGTACGATTTTTTTTCTGTTTTTTTTTCGTTAAAAGTAAAAAAAATCGATAATTTTGTTTTAAATTATCGCAGATCGGTGGTTCAACCATTCGTTTTAAAGGTATTTTCGAGCTCTTTTGAAAGATACCCATCATGAAAATTTACTCCCCTCGAGGGGGGACTTCCCCCCCAGGGGGGGAGTCGAGGCTCCTACATTCACAAAAAAATTTTATCAGTTAACTGTCTCTATTACAAAAAATATATATTTGTTTCATTTGGTTTAGTGCAGTCCATAGACGTTAAACTCTATTTTCCTGCAATTTCCCCCATAGACGTAATGTATTAGAATTCTCTTGATTGTCCCTGTACACGAACCATTTGCTTGATCTTAACGAAAAGCTTATTGTAGCATCCCTATATGATACACATTTAGAATACCAAGTTTGAACTTTCTGCCATAATTTGTTTTTGAGATATGCTGATAACAGACAGACACACAGACACACACACAGACACACACACACACACACACAGACACACAGATGATTTGCTTAAAACATGATTTTCGTATTCAGGGGACCTCAAAACGTGTAAATATAACAAAATCTCGCGTTCGAAAATTTGAGCCAAAAACAATACTTTCTATACCTTATGGGTAAGAGAAAGTAAAAATGCGTTTTTACAGTTTTTTTTTTTTTTTTTTCTCCACAATAGTTCATTAATCACGAACTATTCCTTAATAGAGTAGGAAATCATTCGAGTTGCAAACAAACTGACATGAGAATGTCGCTTTAACCTTCTGACTCATCAATGCTATACTATTAAATTAATAACACATGATTAATTAATCATAATATACTAACTATGATGCTATTATGTTATCAATAAATATTCTGTTATTACAAAGTGATAGTACATTACCTTTGAACCTTGGCTTTCTACATTTTTGCAATCGTATGTTCATTTTCCCTCTTCCTTGATGGATTAGAAGATACTCCTTCTACCTACTTCCCCATCGTCGAAGGAAACACTTAATTCAGTTATTAGAATCTTCGTGTGCACCAAAATAGGATAGCCACAGGTGATAGAAATCTCGATAACACCAGATGCTGTAATCGGACGGAACATAATTACGATATTGTGGATATGTACATGACAGGTTTTGAAACTGACCACTCTTAGGATTTGAACGGTTTGTAGCACATCATGATTTTCAAACGCAAAAAACACAGGAAATGAATCGGCTTTAGCATGATTTTTTTGTTTCTTGATGGTGGAAACGTTTACTTTTTAGCTGAAAAAACTCATTTTTTATTTTAAGTAGAAAATTTAGAAGTGAGTAAGTGAGTGGGTCTTATTTCGTAATAATGCTATGATATGAGCAACTGGCGACAATTTGTATGCTATATATATATATATATATATATATATATACAATATATATATTCTAGCTTTCTTTGCTAATGAATTTTAGAAACCCCTATTAGAATTCTAGACCGTCTTCCTATAGTATGGTGATCATCTCATTTAAAAATCTCTGTAAATAAATGCGAACACAACAGGTGAGTTTTTGTAACTATAATTTTGTTTTATAATCCAATTCTAGGAAAATGAGCGAGAATTTCTCGCAGCACGAAGGATTCATGTTATTCATAATACTGTTTCACAATCTAGGAATATGTAGACTAGAAATTCTCGATAATTCCGTCTGCCCAGGTTGTTTTTTTACCTTATACGTATAACTCGGAAATCTATATTTCTATTCCAGGGATTTAAAAATGCCTACATATTCGTTCTAGTGGAAAGCGGTATACAGGGGAGACCCGCGTACCTAGGTTCGCTTTTTTCAGTGCTCAATGACAGAGCCCCTGACGTGTTTAAAATTATGAAACTGATCTGTACTTATCTTTAGGACAAATTACTTCCAATTGGGATTAATATAAACATTTAAAATCACAAATTCCGACAAATAGAAGGTTTTTAAATAAACATCACATATGGTCTTTGGTAAAACACCCCCAACATACCTAGGGTCTCTCTCTCTCTCTCTCTCTCTCTCTCTTTTTTTTTTTTTTTTTTTTTTTTTTTTTTTTTTAATGTCAAAAAACAGAGACCCTGACCTGTTTAAAATTATGAAACTGATATATACATATCTTTGGCACTAATACATTTAACTGAGATGGATATAAACACTTAAAATTATAAATTTAGACAAATAGAAGGTTTTTCAATAAACTTCACACATTACCCAAGGTACAAAACTAGGGAACCTAGGGTCTTATTTCACTGTACCTAGGGCCAAACCTCATTGTATCTAATGTTGACATAATTTGAAACAAGGACTATTTTTTTTTGGGGGGGGGGCATTCTAATAGCATGTCTGTAGGCCACATCTGAACTTAAATATTCATTCTCAGTGAATATGTTTTGATTCACTGGCAGTATGTCAGATACACGAAAGCTTGATTGAATGTTTACAAGAATAAAGTCCGACGGAGAGGACTTGCAAAAATTTTCTTTTCAATAATGCCGTATACAGTATAATATAACAAAAAAGCATAAAAATGAAAAAAAAAAAAAAAAAGAAGAAGAAAAAAAGAAAGAAAATTTAAACTAAATAAATTTTCATGTTCATATAAACAAATTCATTATTTGTAATAATAATAATAGCAAATATATTTTGTATAAGTTAACCACATTCAAATTTTCAGAGCGAAATATATTCCCTTTTCCATTTAAATGAACACCTATTAATAATAATAAACATGACTATATCAAAATAGTTCAGATAGTTAAAAGAAATGTACCTTCATTTAACCCCTTAACTGCCCTGGGCGTATATACACTTTTTTTCCAAAGTAGAATTCTTTGTTTTGTACTGCTAAAAGCGAAACTACTGATACAACGTACAATACAATAAAATAAGTGACATTGACAGTGTCTTCTTAGTATTTACTAATTACAAAGTTCAGAGAGTGGCAGTACTGGGAACAAATCTCGTAAATTTTCTTCGACAGGTGATGCGTTAATTATAAAAAAAATCAATAAAATGCTAACAATACGAAGAATATGATTGCAATTGTGCCAAGGGCCATGGATGGTTCTAGGTACAAGGCCTCTATGTGAGCCTAGGTACAAGTTTAGGTAACTTCATTCAAAATGTCTTCCACTAAAAAACCCACATGCGGAGGAGACTAATTAAATATATTATTTATTACTCAATATAATCAGCAATATTATACACTAGAAATGAAAGAAAATTATTTGACTTTCCTTTGTAAAATATTAAAAGAGATAGATTGTAGAATTTTACTCCAGAACATATAAATTCGTTTTCCACTTGTAACTTGTGTAAACCTTCTCCTCAAAGATTTCAAAATAGTTATGAAAATAGCAATTCGTGTTATTTCTCGCTTAATTAAGTAGTAAAATTTAAAACTAAATACTATTCAAATAAAGTGGGATGGACCTAGATACATAGGTCTGCCGTATATACTTTTTATCCGTGTAAGCGCTGGTATATAGAAAAAACTGATAACAAAAGTCATTTGCACCTTTATAATAAGTTTGTCAGAAGATATGCGGCTTTATTTGCGTGCTGTACTTATATACAATAGTGTTTTCAATTAAATATAATATTTGAAATAAATTGCTTAGAGTGAGGTTTTAAAATTATATGTTGTTTAAGACTATGTATTTTATCTGAAAAGATTTCAATTTCTGGCTTGTAAAATCCCATAGAAATTCAATTAAAATGAGTATATTAATACTCATGAAAGATTTAGAAAAAAAAAACATGCAATATTTATAAATTTTACTTCCTTTTAGCTTCTTACGTATAATTAAAAAAGTTTAATGATATACATTGAAAACTGACTGTCTTTTATTATTATTTTTTTTTTATAGTGTAGCTTTCAAAAAACAAAAGTAAGCAATAGGGTGGTTCGAAAAAAAGTTTTTTTTAAATTTCAGATCGTTTTAGTGCACAAAAGTTGCCATTGGTATAGACATGAAAAAAGCACTAATTATTATTTTTTAATACATTTGTCTTCCGGTCGCGCAATGCCATCAAAGTTAGCAAAAAAAAATGTGAAAAACATTAATTTTTCATAAATTTTTTAAGCACGCCAGATGGTTTTAATTGCGTTCCTATACCATGAATTAACTACTAAAAGTATGTAAAATCAATATATATGCACTTTTTATACATTTGTTTCATATCTTCCGGACGCGCAACATAGTATAAAATGAGTAAAATTAGTAGTTTTTGCAAAATTTTAAAGTTTGACTATTTAGTACATTTTAATCATACGACTTTTAGAGATGCTATAGTTTAATTCTATTACAATAATATATTTAAAATCCAAGCATATAAGATAAACGTGGCTATAAGATAGGCGTGGCGTACGTGACGAATGCCAGCGATGCGCGCGCAGCGCAGCCAGACGCAGCCATTATCGTTTCCCGCTATTTTCTTCAGTCTGCTTCAGCTAGCTCTAGTCAGTACTAGATTGTGTTCTGCTTAAGTTCGTATTCTACTTTTGCGTTCAGTGTTTGTACTTGATTACGACAGTTATTGTTACAATGGATGTACCAATGAAAGTTGGTATACGTACAATAACTAGAAAAGATTTTGAGTGCCCTATTTTTGATCACCCATGAGACTTGTTGCACAACAAGCTTCCTACTCATGAAAATGTCTTTCGCTGCTGCTTTCAACAGAGATTCAACCTAGCTGTGACAATACACAACAAGAGTGTATCTTTTTCAAGTGTAGCCTCAACAGTAGCAAAGAAAATTACAGGTGTATATGACAAAGCCTCGATCCCAACTGTTACGGAGTACAGAGTCATCTAGCTAATTAGTTCTTACTACGAATCATACAGTAAACTCAAAAAGTCGTTTCATCGTGACAAAGATAAACCAGCATTCAAACTTAAACTTGACAATATCAAGGAGAAAGGTTGCTCTCTTTTTGATGTCGCGGCGTGTAAATGTGCAAGTACATAAACATTAATTCCAAAGGTGGATTTTTTTTCTTCTTTCACAAATGCAGTTCACACTTAGAAGACATACTCATATACTCATGTATCTGGAGATTTCTTACATGAACAGTCATTAGCAACAATTACAAATTTACACGCCGCGATATCAAAAGGAGAGCACCCTTTCTTCTTGAAATTGTCAAGTTTAAGTTTGAATGCCGGTTTGTCTTTGTCAGGATGAAACGACTTTCTGAGTTTACTGTATGATTCGTAGTAAGAACTAATTAGCTGGATGACTCTGTACTCCGTAACTGTTGGGATCGAGGCTTTGTCATACAAACCGATAATTTTCTTTGCCACTGTTGAGGCTTCTCTTGAAAAGATACACTCTTGTTGTTTATTGTCACAGCTACAGTCGGCTGCAAAATTATTCGAGCACCAGCCAATAATTCGTATATTTAAAAAGTACACTTAAGACTGTTTTGCTAAGTAAATCCTTGTCGAATCATGTTCTTAGACTGATTAAGAACATGACTCGACAAGGATTTATTTAACAAAGCTGTATTAAGTGTACTTTTTTTTGGCAAGGATTATTGCTAGTGCTCGAATAATTTTGCAGCCGACTGTAGGTTGAATCTCTGTTGAAAGCAGCAGCGAAGGACATCTTCATGAGTAAGAAGCTTGTTTTGTAACAAGTCTCGAGGGTGACCAAAAATAGGGCACTTAAAATCTTTTATAGTTATTGTATCTGTACCAACTTTCTTTGGCATTTCCATTGTATCAATAACTGCCGTATTCAAGTACAAACACTGAACGCAAAAGTAGACAGAAATATAAGGACTTAAGTACAACACAATCTTGTACTGATTTGAGCTAGCGGCATGAGCAGACTGAAGGAAATATCGGGAAACGATAATGGCTGCGACTGGTTGCTCTGCGCGCGCATCGCTGGCATTCGTCACGTACACCACGTCTATCTTATAACCACGTTTATCTTATATGCTTGGATTTTAAATATATTATTGTAATAGAATTAAACTATAACATCTCTAAAAGTCGTATGATTAAAATGTACTAAACAGTTAAACTTCGAAATTTTGCAAAAACTACTCATTTTACTCATTTTGTACTATGTTGCGCGACCGGAAGATATGAAACAAATGTATAATAAAAGCATATATATTGATTTTACATACTTTTAGTATTTAATTCATGGGATAGAAACGCAAATTAAAATTATCTGGCGTGCTTAAAAAAATTATGGAAAATTAAGGTTTTTCACATTTTTTTGCTAACTTCGATGGCATTGCGCGAGCGGAAGACAAATTAATAAAAAAATAATAATTAGTGCTTTTTTCATGTCTATACCAATGGCAACTTTTGTGCACTATAGCGATCTGAAATTTAAAAAAAAGTTTTTTTCGAACCACCCTAGTAAGCAAATCTGCATAAGGCCAGTAGATTGCAATTCATAATTGTTTTTTTTTTTCTTCACAAAAAAGAAGTTTTGGAGTTTTGGTGAAATAATTAAATCTCCAAATTAAATGGAGATTTAATTCCTGTGAAAAAATTAGGTAAAAAAAAAAAAAAAAAAAAAAAAAAAAAAAAAACTTATGAAATTTCAATTCTGAAAAATATCTCAAATCTCGGTTACTCTTTTGCCAATAATATACATATTTTTTTACTCTATTCAAATGAACTTTTTTCATAAGTCGGCCAATATACCTAGATTTCAATCTAAGAAACCAAAAAGTACTATTGTTTGCGCATGCACAGTAAAAAATGTTTTGCTACAAATGTTTTGTTCTATGAAAATTACACAGGTGAATTCCATGCTTCAAAAAAATAATTCTCTAATGTTTGGTCGCGTTTTCTGAAACTGTTGTAAAGTTTTGTTGAAATCCTTTCTTGTTATATGTAAAAAACTTTTTTTTTTTTTTTTTTGAAATTTTTGTAATATATATATATATATTGTAAAAGTAAAAATAAATAAATAAATGAATAATATATTTTATAGAAAATATGTGTCTGTTAAAATTATCGTGCGATCTCCGCAAAATAGCATACAAATATTGAATATAGTATGTGATGCTATATGTTAAAATGACAAATTATTTCTAGATTTTTATGATACAGGGTAAGAAATATTTGTCTTTAATTCAATTTGTGATTTTCCCCCTAAATGCACTCGTGACTAAATCGATAGTGAAAAAGATGATTTTTTTATAGAAAAAAATGCTAAAAAAAATAATAATTATTATTATTATTGTTATTATTATTATTATAAATGAATAAAAATAATCCGCAGTAATTTTCCCAGAAATGTCTGCAAGTAAATTTAATTTTGAATTTGAAACAGTGAATAAATAAAAAAAATATTTGCGGCCTAACATTTAATTCAAAATTGGTCTTTTTTGATATCCCAAAGTTTGATCATTATTGCTTTTCACAGTTACTCCATTCACAAAACGAATTTACACAAAATATATAATAATTTCAATAAAAATAAAAATATTAAAACAGTATAATTATTTAAGAAAAGTTAAGATTTTTTACACTTTAATATATATATATATATATATATATATAAGGATTGTGACGAATGATATTGGTCAATGTTGAAAATGTATGATTATTTTATTTCTAGATCTATGCTTCTAAAACAAAATTCTTTTTCAGGTGTTAACCTTGACGAATACAAGTTCATAATATTTATACTATAAATTACAGTGGTTTAAGAAAAAGAAATGAATGAAGAAGAACGTAGAGAAAGATTGTTGCCGAATTCTTAAAGAATCCACAGAAACCATGGCATAACATTGCTAAAAAATAAAAAAAAATCCAGAAGTACTGTAAATAGAGTATTAAATATATTTAATGAAACATTGTCAACGAAAGGGAAATCTCGTTGTAAAGAAAAATGTGGAGCTCATGATATTTAACCCGTTAGTAGTCGCTATAGGCAGCGCCACCTATTACAGATTGCGCACTTTTTATTTAACTGTCACCAATAATTTTAAAAAGTGATGTGATCGACGTTTCTTCGAGTTTATTCGCGTTTTATGTATATCAAATGCCACTTCTAAAAATTTTTGGTGACTATCGAATAAAAATATCTGGCAACACTTAAGGATGGGCGGCAAATCGACCAACTAGCGACTACTAACGGGTTAACTTGACAAACATATAGCAAGAACACTAAGTCTATATCGAGGAATGTCAGAGAGAGATGTGGCAAAAAAATGTGGAACAAATGAATCAATGGTTCAGACAGCCAAAAAAACTTTTGAACTTAAGAGCGTATAAAAAACAAAAAATACCTAAAGTGACAGAAATAATATATAAAACTAAAAGCTAGAAAATTGTACGAATATACAGGCAAGAATAAATTTCATTGGTTTTTAGACGATGAGACCTACGTCAAAGTTAACTTTTCTACTCTTCTTGGCCCTCAATATTATACAAAAAATAACTCTGAACATATGCCTGAATTAGAGTCATCCATTAGTTTGGAAAAATTTGAAAAAAAAAAAAAAAAATCTTGTTTGGATCGCTATTTGTCAGTGTGAAGTAACGGAAGGTACAATTGGTCAAGTAATTTATGTAAATGAATGCCTCAGGAAGCATTTGCTGCCTTTAAAAATAATAATAATAATATGCCAACATTATTTTGGTCCGATTTATCTACAGTCCATTATCAATTTTATGAAACAAAATTCCATCAATTTAGTGCCAAAAACCATGAACCCACCAAATATCCCACAGTGTCGCCCCATTCAGAGATATTGGGCTCTATTAAAAAAAAAATTAAGATCCTCAAAGAAATGTGCTACCAGCAAAGAACATTTCACTCGTTTAACCGAAAAAGCTATCAAGGGGGTCCCAAAAGAGACCGTCAAATCACTAATGAAACACATTCGTACAAATCTGCGAAAAGAATATGAAAAATTGTATTCGCTACTAACATATTTTTGTACACCCAATTCATCATACTCATGCAAATATTGATGAATAAATTTAAAATTAATAAGCGTTATATTTATTTAAAAATGACCAATATCATTCATCACAGACATTATATATATATTTCGTGTAGTTATTTAATACTATTTATTAATTCATATTTCTTTATGATTTCAAAAATATCCCTTTTCATAATGTACGATTTAAAAGCGACGTCCTTTTCAATATGGATTTAAATTAAAAAAGATGCATTTCATTTAATCTAACTTTTAAATTTTTTCAAAAATTTCTATAATAATAAACTATCAAACATTGCAACAAGCTCCTAAAAATAGTTATTTGGCATTGACTAATTTGTCATACAATTTTTAAATATTGTCATACGATTTTAAATATATATATATATATATATAAGGATGATAAGAAATTAAATAATCTGGTGTGTCACTCTCATGACTTTATCTTACCCTGAAATTTAATACTATAAATACAGGTTGCAGATTAAAAGGTAAGATAACGAGTACTGTAATGTAAATATGCGTTAAACAATTCAAATTAGGCTTCGGAGGAGTTTTATATGATAATTATTTTTGTGTGAGGAGGGGGGGGGGGCTACCGCCCTCCTCAACCCTCCGTTTCATTAATGCACCTACATTTATATAGAATTTTATTCAGTTATTAAAAAATAATTCTGTTTTAAAAAAATAATTTATTAAAATTATTATTTAAATAAAAATTATCTTTTATAATAATGCAGGCGATAAAAAATTGTTATATATATTTTTTAATTATCACAGATTGATGGTTCAACCATTCGTTTTAAAGGTATTGGCGAGCCAGGGGGGGGGGCGGGGGAAGTCGGGGCTCCTACATACACATTTTTTTTCCCAGTTGACTATCTCTATTACAAAAAATATATATTCGTTTCATTTGGTTTAGTGCAGTCTATAGATGTGAAACTCTACTTACCTGCAATTTCCCCCATAAATGTAATGTATTTGAATAATTTTGAGGGTCCCTGTGCACAAACAAATTTGCTTCATCTCAACAAAAAGTTTACTGTAGCATCCCTATATGATACACATTTAGAATACCGAGTTTTGAAATTCTGCTACTATTTGTTCTTGAGATATGCTGATAACAGGCACACAAACATCCACACATACAGACATACAGACAGACACACCGACAGACACACAAACCATTCTTTAAAAACATGATTTTCTTATTCAGGACACCCCAGAACATGTAAATATAACAAAAACTTATGTTCGAAATTTTAACCCTAAAACAATAGTTTGTCGACCCTATAGGTAAGAGAAAGTAAAAAAAAAAAAAAAAAAAAAAAAAAAAGCTGTAATGTAGGAAAAACTCGTCAGAAAATAACGAAATGCACTTTATTTATTTATTTATTTATTTATTTATTTTTTTTTTTTTTTCATTTTTAAATGTTACTTTTTAGAAAGAAAACAAAAAGGCTTTAGGATATTTGAAAATTTAAAATAAACAGTCAATCTGACTTTAACTAAAGTAAATAACTTGATAAGCAATTCCTATATTTTGTAATCAATTATACTTAACGTGTGCTTTGAATCAATGACATCCATTTCTTTTAAGTGGTACAGAGTTTTATACACTGTAGGTACCTCATTAATTTGAAAAATCTTCCGATCGTTGTCATTCAATTTTTGCCTTTCGACACATCTTAGTTCGAATTACAATATTTCTTTTATTCAATTTTCTTGACTTTTTCTGATAATACTGGAACTAAAGAAAATTAAGTGAAAAAAACTTTGCGATGTCATGCTTTTTAATCTCTGTTATGTTTCTTTTAATATATGAGTTTCATAAATCCTTTTCTAATTACTCTTCCCGTGCTACTGACAACGAATCTAAAAAAAAAAAAAAAATAAACAGTTTTATAAAGGGAATTTTGAACTTTTTGATACATTGGTAGCTCATTTAAACAAATGTGTTATGTGTTCATTTAAATAAATAAGGTTCAACTTATTCTTGTATGTAAAATACAAATTATATTTTAAACAACTCTAACATTAATGAATATATATATATATATTTATATATTGTGAACAATAGGTTGATGCAACACTGATAAAAATTAAGAAAAAATACATAAGTTAGCATTCGTTTAAATTAAGGTAACATAAAAGTCAAATGAATAGTCAAGTAAAGGTCTATAAATATCTTGCAATAGTAATTTTGAAATCAAGGAACTAATTTTATTGGTGCGAATAATCTCTTGAATAGCATAGATATTGATAAATTAAATCAGTATGTAAATTCGCTCCTATTGAATGGAAAGTAAACACGTCTGCTTCGCCGTGGTGGAGTGGGTTCTGGGAACGTCTGGTAGGAATACTGAAACGAATCCTGCGAAGAGTATTAGGAAAATAATCTCTTACCTATGATGAACTGATCACTGTAATTTGTTACTGCGAAAGCAATATAAATGCTAGACCGTTGACGTATGTGTCCGAACATAGCGAAAATCTCGAACCCTTAACGTCTGGAATGTTTTTGACGGAGATATCAAAAATAGGAATGCCTGAACTATCTGTCCTTGACAGCAAAATCTTGAATAAACGCTATTTAAACCGGGTGAAAATTCGAGAAATTTTGCGCACCAGATTTCAAAGTGAATACTTAAGAATGTTACACCAATCTTTGCTAAGAAACAAAGTGTGCCGATCTCTAAAACCAGGAGGCGTGGTGATTATTTGTACAGATTATGTTAAAAGAGTGAATTGACCTTTAGAAAGAATAGTAGAGATATTACCCAGTAAAGACAATGTGGCACGTATTGCAAAAGTGAGAACAACAGCAAGTGTTTTGGTCCGTCCTATCAAAAAACTATGTCCCCGAGAACTACATGAATCTGACATTTTACGTGACGCTGTCGCCACCAGACATGGAAGAATTATCAGACCGCCGGACCGACTCGAGGTGGTGTAATGCCTTGAGTTGAGTTCTGTTCCCCACGGAACTCAAGGGGGGAGTGTCAGAAACAGATGCCCTCTCTGTCATTTTCCAGAACTATGAATCATGGAAAGTCTTGTGTGAAATCACTCTTTTATGATGACTAATCTTTTTTATTTTTTATTTTGTAGATATGCTGTTGCTATGTAGCATCAGAAGTAATGTAGAAATAAGACGGCGCGGACTGTAGTTTAGCGTCCGAGCCGAAATATAGATTTTAGATATATTTGTTTAATATTTAATTAAAATAGAAAAAGACAACAACGACCCCAGATTATTTTTACGAGTTTTGTTTTACTTGATCTTCCATTAAAGCTCTGTCAGCAGACAAATAATCGAGATGGATTTCTTTCAGAAGAGAGGCTGCATCTGTCCTACTGACGAATCCAGGTAGGCCCAATTTGATCTAAAATTATCAATAAAGATTTTTGACTATGTCAAATAAAGTAGAATAGTAGTTAGGGACTCACCAGTAATGTTAGAATTAAAGAAACTAATTACATTGAAATTTTCCATAATTAGTTTCTGTCATTCCAGGTTCACAAAATATCGAGGACAAAGACACATTAGTGATGAGATTACGTCCCTATAAAGAAGAAAAAAATGAAGAAATTAACCGATTTATTATAACAGAGAGACCCACATACTTATTCCTGAAACATCATAGAAAACTACAGTTTACCTTTTATTGAAGTTCTTCTTTAGGGTATTATCTTTCTTTGAAGACAAACTACACTGAGAAAAAAAAAATACACAGCTTTCATCTAAAACGAATAAGAGGTCAGTTTCTAAATCCCTAAACTAAAAATATAGATTTCTGAGTTATGCGTATAAGACACGCCAATAAGCTGAGTAGACGAAATGATCAAGAATTTCTTATTTATACATTTCTAGATGGTGAAACAATATTCTGAATATTCTGAATAATATTCTGAAAATATTCTGAATAATATTCTAAATATTCTGAAAAATGTCATAAATGCGACGCATTTTCATTTGTCTTATGTTACAAATATTAATTGAATTTCTTGAAAACACTTCAATCAATACACTAATTTTGACCTAAGACTATAATGTTCAACCATTTTTTTCAGTCTTTTTCCTGTTATTTATAAACTAAAATGTCAAAGATTGCTTAAATGTGAAAAACATACACGAAATGACGTCGCAATTAGGCATATTGACCTTAATTAAAAAAATATATGTTTAGATTTAAAATTAAAAGTATTTACAGTTTGTTAATTACATTATTATTAGGTGTACAAATTAATTCGGTTCGTTTTCGAAAGATGGCGCTAGCTGCCACAAATGCTAGGCTATGACAGCTGTTTTCGGTGGTTTCAGAGAGGTTATATATTTGTTAAGAATCTTCAGTGTACAACTCTTTCGCTTGCTTGAAATAGCCTGATCAGCATTGCATTAAACATGTCAGGTTTTGAAGTCAATAAGCAGTATTTGCGGAAAATGTTGGTTTTTTTCTTTCATTGGAAGAAAAGTGCTGCCGAAGCGCATCGAACGCTCGGAGAAGTATACGGCGATAGTGCTCCGACTGACAAAACATGCAGGAAATGGTTTCGACGATTTAAAGATGGAGATTTTAGCGTTGATGACAGGCGTCGCTCTGGACAACCGAAAAATTTTGAAGATAACGAATTAGAGGAATTACTGAATGAAGATCCGACTCAAACACAAGAACAGCTTGCAGAACAACTGGAAGTGACTCAGCAAGCAATATCGGTGAGACTAAAAGCGATGGGAATGATCCAAAAAGAAGGAACATGGGTTCCTTATGAACTGAAACCCAGAGACGTTGGAAGGCGATTATGCACTTGCGAGCAGCTGATTTACAGACAAAAAAGAAAGTGGGACGTCCTACCACACCCGCCGTATTCTCCGGACATCGCCCCTTCCGACTACTGGTTGTTCCGACACATGCAGAATGATCTGACCGGTCAGCGGTTCACTTCTTACGAAGAAATACAAAAATGGCTCGAAACATGGATGAGCGAAAGAGATGAGTTGTTTTATCGAGATGGAATCAGACGATTGCCGGAGAGATGGGAAAAAATAGTAGAAAATAATGGACAATCCCAGATAAAAAATTCTGCAGTTTTTCCGCAGCAAAACCCCAAAACTGTAGAACTTCTGCAGTATTTCAAATAATGTGCTTTTAACTTTAAAAAAACTGCAGAATTTATGAAGTAAAGTTCACGACTTAATAAAAACTGCAGAGTTTTTAAAGTGAAGTTCACGACTTAATAAAAACTGCAGCGATTTTAAAGTAATGTTTATGACTTAATAAAAACTGCAGCGATTTTAAAGTAAAGGTCACGACTTAATAAAAACTGCAGAATTCTTAAAGAAGTGATGTGACTTCAAAAATATCGCAGACTTTTCACAGTTAACTTGATGAGAAATGGTAACTATAAAACAACTGCATTTTTATAAAAATTTGCGAAGAATAGTATTAAATATTAATAATAATAATATATAAAAAAAAAAGCTGCATTTTTGTAAGGGCGGGTTATAGACTCCGAAATTTCTAAATTATGTCAAAGGCAGAATTTAGTTTAGTACGAAAGACTGATAATTTCAATCTGTAAAATTTTTATTTTTAATTTATTTTTTATCTAATTTTTTGACCGTAAAACTGAGCCACGTACTTTTTACTTTCTCTTACCCATAAGGTAGAGAAAGTATTGTTCTTGGGTCAAATTTTCTAATGTAAGATTTTGTTATATTTACACGTTTTGAGATCGACTGAATACGAAAATCATGTTTCTAGTGGTTGGTCTGTGTGTATGTCTGTGTGTGTGTCTGTCTGTTATCAGCATATCTCAGGAACAAATAGTAGCAGATATTCCAAATTTGGTATTCTAAATGTGTATCATATAGGGATGCTACAGTAAGCTTTTCGTTAAGATCAAGCAAATGGTTCGTGTACAGGGACAATCAAGAGAATTCTAATACATTACGTATGGGGGAAATTGCAGGTAAGTAGAGTTTACGTCTATAGACTGAACAGGGGAGCAGCCCACGCTCACCGCTCGAAGAGCGGTGTTGAGCGCTTCTAGAACCGAAGTTCACGTGGGCTGTCCCGAGAAGAACCCCCTACAGACCTGCCTGACGTTTATTTAAAAAGCAAGACGGTTTTACATAGGCATCGCCAGGCAATGAAGCCTTACCGCGACAAGGGGCGATGGAAAACAACATAGAATGAGTACATGGTCATCGCCTGGCTGAAAGCCACCTCGCGACATTGGGTGATGTTAATTTTAGATGGATTACGTCTATAGACTGCACTAAACCAAATGAAACGAATATATATTTTTTGTAATAGCGATAGTCAGCTGGGAAAAAAAAAATTATGTGTGTAGGAGCCTCGCCTCCCCCCCCCCTCCCTGGGGGGGGGAAGTCCCCCTCGAGGGTAGTAAATTTTCATGATGGGTATCTTTCAAAAGAGCTCGCCAACACCTTTAAAACGAATGGTTGAACCATCAACCTGCGATAATTTAAAACAAAGTTATCTATTTTTTTTTTACTTTTAACGAAAAAAACTTACGAAATATTTTTTTTTTTTATTTATTGAGAATAAAATGGACTTTTTTTTTTTTTGGATATTTAGTGTTATACTACTTCTCTAATATGGAAATCGTCTGCATTATCATAAAAGGTAATTTTTTAAATAATAATTTTAATAAATTATTTTTTAAAAACAGAATTATTTTTTAATAGAACAATTAGTTTCTATATAAATGTAGGTGCATTAATGAAAAGGGGGGGGGGGGAGTGGGGCGGTAGCCCCCCTCACATTAAACTAATTATGATATAAAACTCTTCCGAAGCCTAATTTGAATTGTTTAACACAGGTTTACATAACAGTACTCGTTAATCTGCAACCTGTATTTATAGTATTAAATTTCAGGGTGAGAGAAAGTCGTGTGAGTGACACACCGAAAAAATGACTGAATTATAAATGACTGAAATGAATTAAAAATGAAGTGTTCCACCTAAATTTCATACTTTAGTTAATTCTAAAAAAAAACTAATTGTCGTGTCGAAAAACTGTTTGCACACATGGGTTCAGAAAAATCGCCCCTTTCGTTTGGTACTGAATTTGTAACAATAGAAATGATATTTCTAATGTGTTTTCGGATTTATATAAAACTGGTCTACAAAAAATAGATTGAAACTTAACAGTCCTCCCCAAACTGTTTCGTTAAGATTTTTGAATAACTAAGCCTCATTATGCATTTTTATATACAATTTTGCCCTTTAAAATGTTCGAATAAAATTCGATGTTTTGATAGAATTTTAAAATATTCCCCTTTTTTACTTTCTCTTACCCGTAGGGTCGAGAAAGTATTGTTTTAGGGTCAAATTTTCGAACGGGAGTTTTTGTTATATTTACATGTTCTGAGGTCATCTGAATACGAAAATCATGTTTTTAGCGAATGGTGTGTGTGTCTGTCTGTTATCAGCATATCTCAAGAACAAATAGTAGCAGAAATTCCAAACTCGGTTTTCTGAACGTGTATCATATAGGGATGTTACACTAAGCTTTTCGTTGAGATGAAGCAAATGGTTCGTGTACAGGGACACTCAGAAGTATTCAAATACATTACTTCTATGGGGGAAATTGCAGGTAAGTAGAGTTTAACATCTATAGACTGCACTAAACCAAATGAAACTAATATATATTTTTTGTAATAGAGATAGTCAACAGGGAAAAAAATGTGTATGTAGGAGCCTCGCCTCCCCCCCCTCGAGGGGAGTAAATTTTCATGATGGGTATATTTCAAAAGAGCTCGCCAATACCTTTAAAACGAATGGTTGAACCATCGATCTGCGATAATTTAAAACAAAGTTATCGATTTTTTTTTTTTTACTTTTAACGAAAAAAAAAGTTTTTTTTTTTTAAATATTTAGAATAAAATGGACTTTTTTTTTTGGATAAATTGGTGTGATACTACTACTATTTTTTAAAAACAGAATTATTTTTTAACTACCGAATTATTTTTTAACTACAGAATTAAATTCTATATAAATGTAAGTGCAATAATGAAATGGGGGGTTGAGGGGGATGACAAGACTTTCTTCTGTGTGATTTTACAAAAAATTCTTGCTAGACAAATTATTTATTAAATTATTGAAATATTTTCCATTATGAATGCAGATGATTTTTATCTGACGGAAGTATACCACTAAATGCCGAAAGAAAGTCAATTTTTTGCCAATATCAAAAGAAATCCTTTTTTTTCTAGGGTTTTTTTTTTTCTTTCGTTAAAAAATGAAAAAATCGATAACTTAGTTTTAAATTATCACAGATCTATAGTTACACCATTCGTTATAAAGGTATTGACGAGATCTTTCGAAAGGTACCCACATATTTAAATTTTCCTCCCCCCCCCCCCCCAAGGAAGGAAGGGATGTTTCCACATGCACAATTGTTTTCCCTAGTTTACTACTACTGTTATCAATAATTCAGAATAGTTTTACGATCACACGTTAAAAATAACTCCCATTATGTACATTTACACGAAATTTTGTCCTATACTGCCACGTTAAAAATTTAAGGAAAATACAATGCCACCTGCTGAGCGATTGATCCCCAAATCCAATCAGCACTAGTTTATATTAGGGTCCAACTAAATACCAAGTTTGGTTAAATTTCTTTCGTTGGCTCGTGAGATACAGCGCCCAAAATATTTGTGATACACACAGGCAGACAGATATTTTTTAAAATCAGACAAATCGTGTTCAGGAAATCCCAAAATATACAAATCCATCGAAAATTGGAGTTCGAAAATTTTCACGAATCCAATACTTTCTCTATATGCAGTCGGTCGCAAAATTATCCGAGCACTAGCGAAAATTCCTATGTAAAAAAAAAAGTACACTTAATGCTGTTTTGTTAAATAAATCCTTGTCGAATCATGTGCTTGGACTGACTAAGAACAGAATTCGAGAAGGGTTTATTTAACAAAACTGTATAAGTGTACTTTTTTTACATAGGAATCTTTGCTAGTGCTCGGATACTTTTGCTGCTGATTGTATTATACTATAGAAGAAAGTAATAAGACATGGCGACAAAAGCAATACTAAAAAAAAAAAATTAAACAACTATCAATTTTAAATCATAAATTGCCACAAAAGTTTTACTAAAAAAAAAAAAAAATGATTATGCAGAAAATAATAATAACAAAAGTGAGGACTGTCCCCACAATACGATGACGTTTGGTGCCCTTATCCTAGAATTGATAGTGGCAAATAAGTTTGTTTCATGATCCAATTATCTTTTTGAATAAACATTTTAATTTTTGTTTTAATTACACAGTACCGACTGTGTAAGGTATATTTTTAAATAATCCTTTCAATTTTTTATTTAACAAACGCAGGAGATGTTGAACAACTCAACTTACAGAAACAAACATTTGTTTACTACTACGAAATTCTACGAAACGATCGCGTGCTTTTTCGAACGTGTTGTTATGTCATTTTAAAGAATATAAAAATTTAATAAATGGAATTTGATGCGCCTGGAAGTTAGTGCTGACCATGGTAGTACAATCCTCTTTCTACCTTCATGGTGCGGACTTATCAGGTATTTGTTATTTACTCCCTTCTCGCTAAAGAATTTAGCGAAGATAAGTTTCTGAATCGAAATCTTTTTCTTCTTTTTTTAATTTCAATTGTGTTTTAAATAAATAATAATATTAAATTTCCTGTAATACATTTTTAAAAAAAAAGGTCTATTCTATTTCCCAGTAGTAAGAAAGTGTAGTATGTCAGCGAACGCTGCAAATTGTTTAAAGTTCTGCAGATCAATTTAACAGCTAAAGAAAGAAATGTTTAGTGTTAAAAATATACATATAATTTGTTTTATCTCTCTGGATTAGTACTGTGTTTGTTAGTCTTAATTTTTTTTTCTATTTACATGCAGTTGCAAATTTTACTGTTGTTTTTTGAGAGGCCAGGCTTAGTTCGGCAGATGATTTTCAGATATTTATATTATTTTGCTGTAGTTAGATTCAGAAAATTGTGCTACTGGGCTGTATTTAACTTTTTATTCAGTAAATTAATATTTCAAAAAATTTGAATAGAGCAATGAGCTCTTAAGTATTATTATTTTTAGAAATTATAGATACAGGTAACTTTGCCCCTTTTTAATATGTTTTTCATTTCTGCTTGCATGCATGTAGTGTATTTATTTGTTTAGTTCATTTCTGTATTGTGGTTTGTGAGTTTCTAAACTAAGTGTTCTGTTTTTTTGTTTCTTTTTATTTCCTTTTTTAAATTCCCTAAAAATATATGAAATTATGATAAAACTCACCTCCTGTGTTTCCCATTTTTATGTGAAAGGTTTTTCATTTCAAGATTATTGATTTTTATGAATAATCTGTTTTTGAACCAAAACATTTAATAAATTGGCCCCAAAAGTGTCATTGTAATTAAACTTTTGCTTTAAACAACTTTCTGCAGTTAAAACGGGCAAGTGGATGTGCCACCACATTAGCTATACAGACGATTGCGATTCTTGAGATGCACTTGCCCATTTTAGCTTATAGGGACTGTTTAGAGTTGAAATTTAATTGAAACCATCTTGTAAGTATATAGATAAGTTAGTGATGCATGCAATAATTTATTAAAACAAAAACTAAAGGCTAAGCTTTACTATTGGGCTCCCATTGGCGATTCAGTGTATCGACAATTTTTAATAGTAACCTTTTTGTATTGAAACTTTGCTTAACTGTCTTGGAACGTTGTTTCTCTTTTTGTGCCGATAATTTCTAAAAATAATAATACTTAAGAGCTCATTGCTCTATTCAACCTTAAAATTATCTTACTGAATAAAAAGTCAAATTTTCATTTAATTAAAATTCATGAAAAATCAAATACAGCCCAGTAGCAGAATTTTCTGAATCTAACTACAGCAAAATAATATAAATATCTGAAAATCATATGCCGAACTAAGCCTGGTGTCTCTAAAAACAACAGTAAAATTTGCAACTGCATGTAATTATAATAAAAATAAATTAAGACTATGCAACAAGTACAGTAATCTATAGAGATAATGCAAATTATATGTATATTGTTAACCCTAAACATTTCTTTCTTTAGCTGTTAAATTGATATGCAGAACTTTATTAAACAATTTGCAGCGCTTACTGCCATACTACGCTTTTACTACTACTGGAAATAAAATAGAGGCTTATTTTTAAATGTATTACAGGGAATTTAATATTATTATTTATTTTAAACACAATTGAAATTAAAAAAAAGAAGAAAAAGATTTCTATTCACACACTTACCTCTGTTGAATTCTTTAACAAATACCTGATCAGTCCACACTAACTTCCCAGCGCATTAATTTTCATTTATTAAATTTTTATATTCTTTTCAATGGAATTTTACTTAGAATTATTTATCTCGTAATAACTTTTATTATGTATTTCACTATACCAGACATAACAACACGTTTCTAAGTAAAGCTTTTGTTGCAATTTATGATTTAAAATTGAAGATTGTGCTGAACATTTTTTTAGTATTGCTTTTGTTGCCATTTCTTATTTTGAAATTTTAGTCATCTCAATCTCGTCAATTTGTCCCCACATTTGTTTAGAAAATTTGGTACCTTTTTTTTTTCTATAAATAAGTTGGATGATAAAAAAAACAGAGTCGGAAATGAGTTCTTTTTTTTTTTTTTTTTTTTTTTTTTTTTTTTTTTTCTGTGTACGTGAGTATGTTATATTTCAGTTAAATACATTTTAAAAATTTGATCATTTTTTAAAATCATTTATATTAAAAGTTAATAAAAAAAGGAATATTTTAAAAGTTCAATCAAATCTTCGAATTTAATTCGAACATTTCAGTTTTCTTAGCATGGCCAGTCATAGGGCAAAATTGTATATAAAAATGCATAATGAGGCTTTGTTATTCAAAAATATTAACGAAACTTTTTGTTAGGATGGAGAACTATTAGAATTTGAATTTTATTAGAACATTGAATTTTATATTTAGACAAGATATTTTAAATATAATTATAATCATATTCTATACAGCTGTACCGAGTACTCGGTATATACTCGGCCTATTTGCCGAGTACTCGGTACTCGCAAATTTAGGCTATGTATTCGGCCAATACCAAGTAGTTGTGGGAATTTCACTATTTTTATGCATTATTGAAAAAAATGTGTTAGAGAGATATTTATTTTATAACTAAAAAAATATGAATATATAATTACAGAGTCATTATAATTAAAATTTTTGCTATAACAGCTTTCTGCAGTTAAGACGGGTTGTTACCAAACTTAGTATAGAGATGATTCATCATATGAGCTTTCAATTATAATTATCTTGTATGAATGTGCATTATTTTATAAAAACTTAGTACATAAAATTGTATCTATAAGTCAGACAAAAATAAAATAATTTAGAAAGAAAAAAGAACCTCTATGTAATATTAACATTAAAATTTTCGTTATACATGTGTGCAAATAAAAGTAAGACAATTCCAAATCGGTAAGAAAAGATTGATTTTGAATTTTATACTATAAAATAACATAAAAAAAACTATCACGTATTCGGATATTTTCTACTGTTGAGCAAAAGGTGTGTTTATTTAGTATTTTAACAACAACAACAACAAAAATGTAAAAAGAGGAGGGGGCATTTAACCGAGTAAAGGCTTTTATAACTTTTTACGTTATATATATAAAAAGTAAATACACTAAAACACTAATTGAAACATATTTTCCTAATCAAATCTGTTGTTTTGCCAATTATGGCCCAAAACCACCTGTCATTTTGCATTTCTACGATCTAAAGATTAATGAAGCCCAGGGGTGCAGAAAATGTTCAAACCTCGGAAATTTCCCCTAAACACAGTATAAATTTCCCTCAATAATGAAAAATCTACTTTGCTATACAAAGTCATTTGTTCTATGTAATAAATCTTTAAGAGAATAAGTATACAGTGTAACATAAAAATATCGCTGTTAGTGTATATGCACTTCAAAGTAGCAAATTGTTATTTTTGATTTACATTTTTATTTTCTCTTAAAAAAATAATCAAAATTTCCCCAGTCAGTTTAAATTTCCCCCGAACCTTGTTTGCGCGTTCGGACATATTCTGCAGCTGCACCCCTGATGAAGCCTATCATGTTTGAATGAAATTATAAAATATTTTAATGTTCCCCTTTCATATGTGGATTTCATGTATCTTAAATTAAGCCTTAGTGACTAGTAAGTTTTATATTGACTAAGAATTATCTGAGGATGATAATTTCGCATCTAAAAAAGATGTTAAGATTAAAGTTATCAGTTATGTTTTTAGTAATCCACTATGCTGAAAGTATCAAAATATTTATAGCAATGAACCTAATTATGTATATACACTACTAAAGTTCTGGGCTAAGCTTTACTATATGGCACCCATTGCTTATTGCCGTGGCCGATGTTTGGATCACGTGATATGATGGTGATTCGAGACCCGAATCAGAGTATTGATACTTTTTTTCTGTTGTATCGAAACGTAACAAAAGGATCTTCAATTGTTAAAGATCGATTATATCTTCTCTTCTACCTTTTTTAAAGCCACCGCGGTATATGTAAGTAAGATTAATTCTAGATTTTACTGTTTTTAAATGATTTTACAAAGTTTAAAACAAAATTTTTTCAGTGTATTTTTATATATTGTTTAATAAATTTATGAAGAAAAAAAAGGGTAGGACATAATAGTCATTGCTTCAGTACATATTTTTTTCATGCATCGTGATTTAATCAGGTGCATTCAATGATTATTTATTTATTTATAATGCTTGCGTATCGATCTACCATCGGAATACTCACCGTTACAGTACATATTTCATGCATTTTCTGATTCATGCTCCTCGAAATAGGGGTGTCCAGTGATGTTTGTTTTTGATTTTAATGCTTGCGAAGCAAGCATACAGCAGCTAGTGTACTGATCGCGGCTTATACAAATTTTCATGCATTTACTGATTCATGCATTGCTAATTAGGGGTATTTAGTGATGTTTTTTATTTTTTGTTTTAATGCTCGCGAAGCGAGCAAACAGCAGAAAACATAGTGACCGTGGTTCCATGAATTTTCATGCTTTTACTGATTCATGCTCCACGAATTAAGGGCGTCCAGTGATGTTTTTTTTGTCTTAATGCTTGCAAAGCGAGCAAACAGCAGAAAACATAGTGAAACATTAAAAAAAAAAGGCTGAAAAACTAAATGTACAACGCCTGCTATCAATACAGTTCACAAAAATTATTTTTTATAGCTGCATCATGTTAAGACTTTATCAGCCTGCTACATTTTTCTATTCTTGAAATTTTTTCCTACTGGGTAAGTAAAATAATCATTTATTTTCTAAAATTTAGTTTTAAATGTTTCATAATAATGAAAAGTATTGTTTCATGACATTTTGATCCGATTCACGACGTTGTGAAACAATTCGCAGTACCGACTAACAAACCGAATCAAAACAACATCATACCATGTGATCAAAACATCGGCAACAGCAATAAGCAGTGGGTGCCGTATAGTAAAGCTGGTTCCAAGTTCTGCATGAAAGCATGCTGTTTACCATTTAACTAAATTTTATGTTCAAAAGCCTTTTTTTTTAAATTTCAAGATGTGCACATTTCTTTATATATATGCATCAATTATTCTTTCTTACAACTAGTCGGCTACTCGGTACTCGGCCGAGTACTCGATATTCGGCTACTCGGTGCAGCACTAATATTCTAGTTTTAATTTAATTATGTATGCAGTGAAAACCTGGTCTATCATTCCCGCATTGATAATTTTATTTCTATGGTCCCTGCACAAATTATATTTATATAATGTTAATTAAACCCACATGTATCGTGCTTCAAAAAGTCGTTTTCTTGCATTCATTGTTGTAAAGTTTTTCTTCTGACTCAAAAATTTTCTCATGAAGGTCAAGCGGTTCTGTACAAATTGGATACATTGTGCATCGTAAAATAACTCTCTTCTCCATTTCCATGAAGGATCAAAATTGTGATGCCATGTCTGTGTTTCTTTATTCATTACTATAATTTCAGCATACCACGAAATAATCTCTTTATTTTAGCAAGTGCAGTTAAGTGCAGAAAAATGAGGAACAATACTAAACAGAAAGGCAAGAAAATGATGCTTATTATGCAGATGAAGCATTGTTGCGTGTAGCAGAGAATGTGTACAAAATTTAGTGATAATATTTGCATAAATCAAGATATTGCAACATGCGGTATCCTAAAGTATAGAAGAAATGTGTGATTTCAAAAAATGTACATAATGGCGAAAAAAACTGAGGATAATTGTCACGCTGATGACATAATTATGGGGTTTTAAAGTGCACAAACTGTTATACATGCGTATGAAATTACATAAATGGACCAAAAAAAAAATGTTTTAAATCTGAAAAATTTCTTGTTTAATTTATAAAATGAAGGAAAAACCCAACATAATAATGCTGACTCTAGAATAAAAGGGCTGCCATGGGGAATTCAGTAAAAAGGACAACCTATTTTCAAAAAGGGCATTATTTGCATAATTGCGGTCTTCTATGTTGTGATTTTTGTACATAACAAAAGTAAAATACTAATTTTACGTGTATATATATATAGACTATATCAGGGTTCGCACCAAGGAAAAAAAATTAGTGAGATTCTCCCACTCTAACAAAAAATTGCTTTATTGTTTATTGTTTCTATTGCTCTATTGCTTTATTGTTTCTAGAATTGATCATTGACCACAATCCGTATTCCGGAGAAGGGAAAGAGGGGGGGGGGGTTAAAAATAATTACAGAGTAAAAAATATTAAACTCTTTCAATTCTACTTCTAGAATCTAATAAAGCAAGTTTAAAATGAATATCTATATTAATAAAATCAGACTTTTGTCTGTAAATTTGTCGGAATCAAAAAATTTTGCGATATCTTCACGTTTCACACCCCATGAAAGCCGAAAATGACTTCAGAAAATTTTGCCTGTGTGTGTGTGTGTGTGTGTGTGTGTGTGTGTCATCGTGTCCGAATGTCGCTTTTTTTGTCCGGGCATCACTCGAGAACGGCTGGACGGAATTCAACGGCGCTTGGCAGGGATTTAGGTATTCACCCAACTTAAAATTATATCTATCAACTTTTCAGAAATTCCCCCACCCCCCGTTCTCCCCCTAGGGGGTAAAAGACTAAAACACGTTTGTCCGGGCATCACTGGAGAACGGCTGGACGGAATTCAACGGCGCTTGGCAGAAACTTGGGTCTTCATCCAACTTGAAATTATATCTATAGAAATTTTCAAAATTATGATTAGTGTTTAAATTGTGTATAAAAAACGCCTGCGCATGCGCCATAAATATTTTTTCATTAAAACGCTTTGAATGGAGAAATAAAATATAAAAATAAATTTTTAAGTTAAAGACTTTTTTATTCGCGTGATTCGGACTACAAATTATGAAAAGATTGAAATGAAGTGTTGCCATCTAAGTTTCATACTTTAGTTAATTTTAAAAAATCTAATTGTCGTATCGAAAAACTGTTTACATCCCACGATTCAGAAAAATCACCCCTTTCATTTGGTACTGAATTTGTAACAATAGGTCTGATACTTCTAATTTATTTTTCTCTTTTTACGTTTTTCCGTTGCCACTTAAATTTCATACTTTAGTTATTTAAAAAAAAATCTAATTGTCGCTTTGAAAAACTGTTTGCACCCCTGGATTCAGAAAAATCACCCCTTTCATTTGGTATCAAATTTATAAATATAGGTCTGATATTTCTAATTTATTTTACACTTTTTCCGTTTTTAATCCAGATTCGGTAAAAGGTTTTATATTTATATATAGGCATTTATATATATTTTTATTTTCCAGAAATAAAATGAAATATTTTTAAATTCACGTGAATAATAATAAAAATTAGAGAGAAAAATACCTACAAAAGTTGGTGATTTTTTTTTTTTTTTTTTTTTTTTTTTTTTTTTTTTTAATGAGGAATATGCACGTGGATAAATATTTTCATAGAGATATTGCAACAACTATAGTATTTCCCCTCAGCAGGATTTGACGATTTATTTTTGGCGATTATGGCTAAATCATAAATCTAAAATCATATATCATAAATGATAAAATCATAAGCTAAATTATGAATCATAAATCATAAATCCAAAGTAAATAGCATGCAGGCTGCCATATAATATCGCAAACAATCCAGAACGACATCGTTATCGATCAAATCGGCGCCAAAGAAAAATCGCCAAATTCTGCTGAGGGGAAATACTATTGTTGTACCGAGATATTTGGCATTAGTTTAATATTTTTATTTAATTAAGCAGTACATTTCTTTCCTGCAGTAAAACAAAAATTTTTGTTGTTATTATGTACCTTATGAGGGTTTTTTTATGTTCTCCCCTTAATTGTAAATGATTATAATTTGGATTTTATTAAGATTTTTTATTTTTATTTTGTAAATATCGGAAAAGAGTTTTTATTTTATTTTATTTTATTTTATTTATTTTATGGATTTATATTTATTAGTGTATGGAACAGCTTTAGCATTGGATCCCTTTGGCAAAATTTGAAATTCGGAACCGAAGTAGTCGGGCGTTTCTCGCCAAGATCTTTAATTGCACAATTGAGATAGCCAATTCAGTTCATCGCAAAAATGGCTTAAAATATTTAAAGTCACCAAAGGGTTCCCATACTAAAGCTGTGCGTTTTGTATTTATTTATTTATAATATTTTCTATTAAAGACTTCTGTGATCACGAAATTTGGTGCGTAAATTGTTTGTTTGCATCCGGCACTTATTGTAACTGGATTTCACGAAATTCGAAATCCCCCGCCCCCTTCTCGAAGTCGGAGGACATAAACGGTATAACTTCAGTATAACCATACAGCTGAATTTGGCGATTTTTCTTTGGCGTCGTTTTGAAGGATAACGATGTCGTTCGGGACTGTTTGCGATATTATATGGCAGCCTAATATGTTGTTTATTTTGGATTTATGATTTTATGTTTTATGATTTATGATTTAGATTAAGATTTTATCATTTATCGTATATGATTTATGATTTAGCCATAATCGCCAACAAAAAAATCGCCAAATATCGTTGTGGCGTTATACTGAAGTCGTTCCCAATAAACATGTGTAAAAACATGTTTTTCCGTTTGAATTCGCTTTGAATTATCTTAGAATGGCGAATTTTGGTGTGCGGATATTGATTAAGTGTACGCATTATGTACATTAGTGGGATTTTGCAAAACTTCGAACTAACCCGCTGAGGAAGGGGAAGTAAGAAGTGAGTAAGTTGTGCCGAAGGCAGTGGGGACCCAGACTGGATATTGATTAAGTGTACGCATTATGTACATTAGTGTGATTTTGCAAAACTTCGAACTCACCCGCTGAGGAAGGAGAAGTAAGAAGGGGGTAAGTTGTGCCGAAGTCAGTGGGGACTCAGACTGGATATTGATTAAGTGTACGCATTATGTACATTAGTGTGATTTTGCAAAACTTCGAACTCACCCGCTGAGGAAGGGGAAGTAAGAAGTGGGTAAGTTGTGCCGAAGACAGTGGAGACCTAGACTCCTCACTTTGCGAGCGAGAAAACCTCTACCAATCACAGCGAGAACTTAGGTTATTAATAAAGATATGGGATTTTGACAACTCATTTAAGTTTAATGTCCAGCGAAGCGGGCAAAGTCTGCTAGTTATAAATATAATTTATGTTTCAGATGGGTAAAAATTGGGAAACAAGACTTCTGCAGAACATTTGGTTGCTGATTGCTAGATGGAGATAAATAAAGGGGGGGGGGGGGGCAAAAAATAATTACATGAGCAAGAAATATTTAATAATTGTATTTATTTACAAAGTGGGATTTTTTTTTTTTTTTTTTTTTTTTTTTATTGTGCGATCCCGCGCTCTAGCGCAAACCCTGGCTGCGTGCATTTTTTCTTCCAGGAATGCTGTAAAACTATTTCTAGAAAGTTGGAAAATCAGAAAGAAAAGTATCTAAAGGCCTCTGTTCATTTAAAATGTTAGAAAAAGCTACTTGGTGCTAAAATGTTTTTAAAAGGGCAGCAGGGTGCTAAAATGGGTTTGAAAGGGCAGCAGGGTGGAGCACCCTGTCAAATTGTCTAGCACTACATAAAATTAATGATTTTTAAAAATAAATTTTACTTAATATTCTACAACATTGATGTATTTCTTTGACCACTTGGAAATTAGTTTTTATTAGTAGTATACTGTATACATTCTGTGTAAACATTGTTTTATTCGTGTTTTGACTTTAACCTGCATTTGTTGTTTTCCCGCTTTCATCTTTTTTTTTCCCCTTGCACCCCGTGAAAAAAGATAGATCAAGGTTCTAATTGTACTTGTAATATTTATGTTATAATTTTCTGAAAGATATGTTTAATAATATAACTTTATTTTTTGAAATACAATTTTAATTCAGTTTCTTATATAATGTAAATTGAATAATACTTTGTTTTTGTTGTGGGCTAGAAGCTGCAGGTTCATGTCAGGTTGTGCCGGTTGTGGGTCAAAAGTGTTCCTGCGGGTCAAGTTTTCTCGACCTACGCAGAACTCTATATTGCTTTTTCGCAAAATGCATATTTTGCAAAATGTTTAATACATATATAAATGTTTTTTTTTTTTTTTTTTTCCCACTATTTGATTGAATCCCTGCCAAAAATTATTTACAATTATTATTATTATTTTTATTTTTTTCCCAGAAAAGAAATAGAGGTCATAATGTGCTTTACAGGGCTCGTAAATTATATTGCCCGACATGCTCGGCTCGGGGTGTATAAAAATTTACAGTGGGTATGTACTTTTTTCTCTTACATGCCCAGCTAGGCATGCATACTGAAACAAAAATAACTTTCTAACTTTTTTTCAAGCCCTGGTGCTTTACTACACTGCTTGGTGACTTTTTTCAAAATCGCCAATTTGACACATTTTTGCAGTTTTGTCTCGTGATTTTTTCGAAATGGTCGATTTTACGTATTTTAAATCAAGTGCCTAAAAATTAGTGCTGCACCGAGTAGCACTTTGGCCGAGTACCGAGTACTTGGCCTTTTACTACTCGGCCGAGTACTGAGTAATTGTAAGAATATAAAATTTAGTTAAATGGTAAACAGTATGCTTTCATGCAGAACTTTTGTAGCGTATAGGTATTAGAGGTGAGTTCGGGCTCTATTTTGGCAATCCGAGCCCGCTCGGGCCCGAAACATTTTTGTACTGAACTCGCCCGAGCCCGATATTGAAAGTGGTACGCTATGCAGCGCATACACAATAGTAAAATTAAATACCGTTTTTATTTTCAAATTAATTTTCTTATTATCAATCCTCAATTTAAATAACTATAAATGTTATTATAACAATTTATAATGTCTGTGTCTCTGTATACATGTATATATTTCTATAATATATATTTATAGTGCAGCACATTGTTTATAACACACCTATCGGGGGACAAAAAAATTATCCGAAAGAGTGATATAATGAAAGCCAATATAACGAAGGAGGAAGGATTACTGTATAACACTATGACATAATATGCATCCCGTTGAAAAAAAAGTTCTATTAAAAAAAGGAAAGTCAAAGCTACTAAGGTTTGCAAGATTATTTTGTGATTTATAACCTGTCATGCCTATTATGGCATTACTAAAGGTGCTCTCAAAATGAATAAAGTTTCTTTTTTTTTTTTTTTACATTTTCCAGTTAATGAAGAATAAAATAAACGGAACTTTTAGCTTGAATCCGAGCCCGCCCGGAGCCCGAAGACTTGCGTAAGATTTGAGCCCCATCGGGCTCGGGCTGAGCCCGTCTCATCTCTAATAGGTATACATAAATAGGTTCATTGCTATATTTTGATACTTTCAGCATAGTGGATTACTAAAACCATAACTGATAACTTTATTCTTAACATCTTTTTTAGATGTGAAATTATCATCCTGAGATAATTCTTAGAGAATATAAAAGTTACTCAAAGACTAAGGCTTAATTTAAGATACATGAAATTCACATATGAAAGGGGAACATTAAAATATTTTATAATTTCAAACATGATAGGCTTCATTAATCTTCAGATCGTAGAAATGTAAAATGACAGGTGGCTTTGGGCCATAATTGGCAAAACAACAGATTTGATTATGAAAATACGTTTTAAATAACATTTCAGTGTATTTACCTTTTATATATATATAACATAAAATGCCTTAAAAGCCTTTACTCGGTTAAATTCCCCCTCCTCTTTTCACATTATTATTATTTTTATTTTTTTGTTCTTAACCCTTTGACGGTTAGGTAAATGAGCAGTTTTCGTTTATTTAATTCGCGCAGTATTAGCAGTAAACAGCATTCGAAAGTGGCAGGTGTTTTCCCCCGACGTTCTTCCGAAAATGTCACCCTTCTCTGGCGACGCCGTAGATAGCTCGCCTCACGCGTTTTAAAAACTTCTTAAAGTATTTGTAGTACATAAATAACAGTTTTTACGTACTTTAAAGTAATTAATAAATGATAATTATTAAATAGTAAATTATAAATGATTATAATCAATTATATAAATAATAATATTTAATTGAAAGGACTAAATAAATACAACTAATGTAGAACTTTATGAAGCATCAGACTCAAAACTTGATAAGCTTTCTGTATCACAATCATAATCATCATCATCATAATTATCTAACTTTCGCTTTTAAGCCATTTTACTTTACAAACAACCTAAAAAATGCGTCGAAATACGCATAAAAAGAACAAAGTACAAAATAACATTCCCCCTTCATTATGAAAAGAAATTCATGGAACCCATACTGCCATCTGTAGACAGTAAAACTAACTAAATTTCGTGAGTAGGATTCGTTTGTAACATAACCAATGCAGAATAATAATGGCGAACGAGCTCAGCTCGTCAGCGCGCATTGGGAAAAAACTTCACTACACGAGTAGTGCTCGTTTCTAACCATTTCGGTCGAAATCCTGCTCCCGAGCAGAACTCGTTTGCGCACATTATAAAGCATGATTCGATTGCGAGCTGAACTCGTTCATAACCATCAAAGGGTTAAAATACTAAATGAACGCACCTTTTGCTCAACGGTAGACTGTATCCGAATAGGTGATAGTTTTTTTACGTTATTTTATAGTATAAAATTCAAAATCAATCTTTTCTTACTGATTTGGAAGTGTCTTACTTTTATTTGCACAAATGTATAACGAAAATTTTGTTTTAATATTACATAAAGGTTCTTTTTTTTTTTCTAAAATATTTAATTTTGTCTGATTTATAGATACAATTTTATGTACTAAGTTTTTATAAAATAATGCATATTAAATTCATACAAGATAGTTATAATTAAAAGCTCATATCATGAATTATCTCTATACTAAGTTTGGTAACAACCCGTTTTAATTGCAGAAAGCTGTTATAGCAAAAAATTTTAATTATAATGACACTGTATTTATATTTTCATATTTTTTTTGTTTAGTTATAAAATAAATGTAACTCATTAACACATTTCTTTCAATAATGCATAAAAATAGTGAAATTCCCACAACTACTCGGTATTGGCCGAGGACCGAGTACTCGACAAACATGCCGAGTATATACCGAGTACTCGGTACAGCTCTACCAAAAAAAAAGTGTAAAAAGTAGCTTTTCAAAAACTTGAACAAAAGAAAATAAAAACTAAAAAATATTAAACATTACAAAACAAAAATACCATAAATAACTGAATAAGTGTATAAGTAAATATGCAGATTCGATTTAATGTCTCACTACTACTGTGTTGTGGGCGATTAAAGACAATCCGGGAGGTACACAGGCAGGTAGGTTGGATTTAACATCACACTAGCACTGCGCTATAGCGACGTTTTGCAACAATCAATAATATGTATGTCTACGCTTCGCATTAAGCACAAAAAGAAAAATCACTAAATACCTCACTCGCAATCTGCATGAATCTTTAAAAGGCACAAAATTTTGTTTTGCAGCAGTCACTTTTAGAACAAAATATCCCCTCCCACTCCACAATTTTTCTGAAATGAACGTTCTTGGTTGTTGAATAAATTTCTAAATTAAATTAAAATTTTGTAGTCTATTGGAGTTGTGCCATGATTAGGGATGTGGGTTTTCCGGAAAATTTTGAAATGGAAAATTTTCCGGAAAATTTTCACTCTCTAAATTACGAAGGTTTTGTAAAATAAAACCAAATACATTAAAAGCTACAAGTAAACAAAACTATTCAAAGAAAAGTATCAATAATTATTCAATTCAAAAAGAAATTAATAAACAAAACACAGAAATTATGATTTAATGGTTTATTAAACATGTATAATTGTTGAATAATCTATATATAAAAGGTGTCTGTAAACGTTCTGTAGCTGTCAGAGCTCAGAGACCCTCACATATCGCTGCCAACCCAACAGCTGAACCCCATTTTATTATATAGGAAAAAATTTTATGAGAATTGATTTTTTTTAAATTCTGTTTTTATTATATATATATATATATATATATATATATATATAAATAAAAAACTGTTTTTGAAAAACAAGAACAAATTTAACAATTGTAGGTATTCTGAAACTAAACAGAATTTGGAAAAAAAAACCAGAGGTAATTATCATAATGAATTTCTGTTTAGAATAATATGGAGCTTGGCTGCTAATGGCAGCAAAATTATTGAAACACACATCCATATTTTTGTTTTTCTTTCTTTAGTTTGATCGCTAATTTTTATCATGAACTTACTTTTTTCTAAACAGTATAAGACTTAAGATCATGACTCTATAAATATTTACTTAATAAAATAGCATTAGGTACACATCTTTTGAGTAGAATTATTGCTAGCGCATCAATAATTTTGCTGCCGACTGTACAAGGTAATTAGTAAGGACCATGCAAGGGTCCATTTCATCAAAATTTTTTTGATTTTTACTTTTTTTTTATTTGTTCTATTTTTAAGCATAGTTTGCGAACACAAAATCATATTTTTTAATAGTTAGTGGTATTGGATCATGGATGTAATCCTCTATTCAAAAAAATTAAGGGCCATCTTCACTCATCGCTGCCGGAAGCCAAAACTAATGTTATTCTATGGGAAATTTTTCTTTACAAATAACTTATTAACTAATACATATTTTTAAATTCTGTTTTCACATTCTGAAAGTTCCCAGCTGTTAAATTGACGCACCTTTTCTAAAAAATTATTTTTTATATTTTTTTATAGTTTATTTTGAAGCTGCAAAATACGAATTTTCAATATGTGAAATTTTTTCATTTTGCAATTTCGAAATAAAATATTAAAAATTAAAAAATTACATTTTTATTAAAGGTCCGTCAATTTAACAGTTGGGAATTTTCTGAATGTGAAAACAGAATTTAAAAATATGTATTAGTTAATTATTTGTAAAGAAAATTTCTCCATAGAATAACATTGGTTCGGGCTTCCGGCGACGGTGAGTGAAGAGGGCCGTTAATCTGGAAGTTTCAGATTATTATTATTATTTAACTTTAAACGTAACACCTTTATGAGATTTTTCAAGTACAATTCAATTTCGTATATTTTAAGCAAATAAAGAAATATTTAGTTCTTTCAACTAAACTTCCAGTTACAAGATATGATGTGATTCATTTTATCTATTTGATTTACTTAAATTTTAATCAAAATCTTGCTGTTTATTTATTTAGGCAATTAATTGTATTTCCTGTTGCTTGCATAAAAAAAAACAATAAATAAATAAAAAATTCACATTAGAAATTAGTTTTAAAAAGTGATTTAAAAAATATATAATGTTTTTTATATAAGATTTTTCTCTAAAATTTTCAACAATACCAATTTTGTAATTAAAGCAATTTTTTTTTAAAGTTTTGCTCTGTTTTTTTTTTTTTTTTTTTTTTTTTTTAATTGAATATTTAACGAAGATTATGACAATGTCCTAACTTTCTGAGTCATTCTTAGAACCAGAGACCATAAGGTGACCAAAGTCAGAATTGCTGCCTGAGTTTGAAAAACATTGGCGTATCATCATTTATCAAATGAATATTTTGAAAAAATAGATACACATGCTCAGCAGTGTAGTAGTGCATTAATTTATCAATTTATTCTTTTTTTTTTTTTTTTTTTTTTGCCAAATGCTTTTTAATTATGTTCTTACAAACTTATTGATTGGACATTTAAAATTCTCATTAGCAACCATAGATCTCTTGTATTATAATAAATAACCTTTTTCTCGAGCAAGTTGCTCAAAACATATATTTGGTACCTAACTTTCTAAATGATGACTTTAACCAGAAACTTTTGTTTTTCACACTGTATATAGCATTACTATGACTAATAAAAGAAAATTTAAATATATCATGCAAAAGATTTACTGAAAAAAAAATTTTTTTGGTTGGAAAATTTTCCGGAAAAACATAGTAGAAAATTTTCTGGAAAATTTTCCAAAAAAGAAAATTTTCCGCAGAAAATTTTCCACCCCACATCACTAGCCATGATTAATAATGTCAATTGATATACCTGTGTTTACAGACTCGGTGGCTCTACTTTGCCAACGAATGTTATGTGAGAAATGCCTAGCTGGTAATCAGCCAGGGCAGCTCAATGTTTGAGCATCCACATGTAAAGCGGAAGGCCCGGGTTTGATTCCCTGCTCTGGTATTTTTCACATAGTTGGTATAAAAAATCACACTTCTACTCCAAATTTTTCTGAAATGAACTTTCATGGTTGATGAATAAATTTTTAAATTAAATTATTTTATTTTGTTAAAATATGCATAACTTGTTTTTACTTTCTTTTATGCATATTTTAACAAAATAACTTGTTTTTACTTTCTTTTATCAAAGAACCAGTTAGAACAAAATTAATTATAGATAATAAACTTATTGAGCAAACCCAACATTTCAACTATCTAGGTTGTGACATAACCTATGATTATGATCATGACATCCAACAGAAATTACATAAATTCCAACATCTTAGTGGAACCCTGATCCGAACTTTAAAAAGAAAAACTAGACCTGAAACTCAACTAAAATTTTACAAAGTCATGGCAGTCCCCACTCTCCTATATGGTTCTGAGACATGGACTCTGGGCTCCCAGGATTTAAGCAGAATACAAGCTGCCGAGATGAGGTTCTTGAGATCTGTTAAAGGCTGTACAATCCCCGATAGAATTAGAAACAAAGATATACGTAGAGAATTAAACATATTTTTGCCTAGAAGATAAAATTAGGGAAAACAGACAAGATTGGTTAAGCCATATTCGACGTATGCCACGCGGAAGAATACCTAGAGCCATGTTTTATTACAACCCACAAGGCAGACGAGACCGAGGTAGGCCAAGAAAGCAGTGGTTTGATCATGAATCCGCAACAGGCCTTCTGCCTAATCCTTGAAGAGGAAGAAGACGAGTTTCTTTTATATTCAATACAAGAAGGTATTGGATTCGTAAAAATCTTAGACTTCAGGTTTTCAATGGTTTTACATGTTTTGAGATGTCTAGAACATGATTTGACTATTTAAAAAAAAATATCTGTGTGTGACAAAATTTTGTAACAACTGTATCTTAGGAACTATACTACTCAGAATTTCATAAAATTTGATATGTAGTTGCAACTTGATATACCTAAATTAATGCCTAGAAACTTTTGGTAAAAATCATCCAACAAATGGGATTGTCATTTTGCTTTTTTTTTCCTTAATTTTTTACATTGCAGAAAAAACATTTCATGTAAATGCACATAAAGTGAATTGGTTTTTTAATAATTATGAAATTAAAAGGAAGTTTCTATATTAGTGATAGTCAACTGAGAAATTTTTTTTGTAAATGTGCAAGCATCCCCCCCCCCCTCAAAAGGAAAGTCCCTCCCAAGAGAGGCAAATATTCCTTATGAGTATCTTCCAAATGAACTCATCAACACCTTTTAAAATAAATGGTTGAATCATCAATGTGTGGTATTTAATAAAAAAACATGCTTTTTATTTTGTGGTTAAAATTAAGAAAAAAAAAGTCATATCTAAAAAATTGTTTTTTCTTTGCATATTTAGTGCTATTATATTAGCAGTCAATAAATAACGAGTCAGTGAATATTTCACATAAAGTATAGTATGTAGAAAAGTGCAGCCTAACGATTCATACACATTTCTCTCGCCAGATGCCATTACTTGTCTGGCAAGGAGTGAGAAAATGATAACCCAGCATCAGCCACATCCAGTCATTTCATTTTTGAAAGCGACGTGGAATGGAGGCATCCAAAGCTGAGCAGTGTGGTGTTGTGCATTTTTTGGCAGCGGAAAGTATAGTAGGACGTGAAATTCATAGATGAATAGAAAGGATCTATCTATGGGGAGTACTGTATGTCACGGGCAAGAGTTCAGGAGTGGAATAAGCACTTTCGTGAAGGATGCAGATCGATCGGTGATGATCCCTGGACTGGAGCACCAAAGTGTGTTACAGAAGAACATATTGCAAAAGTAGATGAGCTCATAAAGAAAGACCGTCGTCTAACAGTAGACGAGATTTCGGTATCAGTGGGGCTTAGTCATGGTACAGTTCACAAAATCATCAAGGACAGGTTGAAGTTCCGTAAAGTATGCGCACAATGGGTCCCACATCGCTTGACACCAGCACAAGAGGGCTGCCGCATGGCCATGTCTCTGCAAGCATTGTAGCGTTACAACAATGATGGGGACAAATTTCTTTCAGCAATTGTTACTGGTGATGAAACTTGGTACCACAACTTTTAGCCCGAGTCAAAACGGCCAAGTCTTTAGTGGAAGCACACAGATTCCCTTACACACTAGTGCCAGCAAGATACTGCATTCGTTCTTCTTCGATCGTAATAGACCACTCCTCGTTGATTTCCTGGAGCATGGAGCTACGGTCAATGCTCAGCGGTATTGTAAAACCTTGTTGAAGCTCAGGAATGCAATCAAATCAAAACGTACCAGTTAACTTTCTTGGGGTGTCATCCTGTTGCATGACAACACTAGACCATCACACTTAGCTAACACAACACAGGAATGTCTGCAGAAGTTCAAGTGGGAAGTCCTGAGCCACCCCTCCTATAGTCCAGATCTGTCTGCATATGACTTCCACATCTTGAACTTAAAAAAGCACTGCAGAGACACCAATTTCAAATAGACGATGAAGTCAATGAGTGTGTGCACAATTGATTCAAACAGCAACCAAAGGCTTTCTACGAGCATGGCATTATGCGACTGTTGTCACAATGGAATAAATGCCTAAATACCTACGGACAATACTTTTGAGTTTTATTAAATAATTATTGCAGGGATGAGAATTTTCAGACTTTTGTAGGAATGTCAGGCTTTTCTTAGTTTTTTAAAACAATTTTCTGGTTTTTTGTTCTAAATATTCTTGTTTTTGTTCAATTTTCTTTCTTTTGATTGTTTCTAAACAACTGATTTTCATGTATTCTCCATTTTTTCTTATAGAAAGTATGATTTTGTGTATCTGTTTCTTCTTTTATTACTAAAATTAAATTATCTTTGAGTTTTTCTGATACTTTCAAACTTTTTGCCTATTTCCAACTCTCATCTCTGAAATGAATTTGCCTCTGACTCGTTATTTATTGACTGCTCCTAATATTATTTCTCTAGAATGGAAATTGTCTGCATTCATCATATGGAAGATAAATTTTAATAAAATATTTTTTACTGAGGGAATTTGTATAGAAACACAGAAGAGAGTCATGTGTTGGCCACAACAAACTAGTTTTAAAAAATGGCTTTTATGTGTGGCAGTGGAACAGTAATAGTTTTTAAGGTTTTCACAGAAATTGTGTAGAATTTAAAAAACAGCAGAGAAACTGAAAGTAACAGGAATAAGTATTTTCAGTTTTTCGCAGAAGTATGAAAACCGAAGGCATGTGGCACAAGTTTTTAAAAATATTTTCATGGAAATTTTGCAGAATTTCAAAAACTACAGAAAAACTGAAGGTAAATGGAACAAGTTTTTTTTTAATTTTTTTCGCTGAAATTTTGCAGAATTTCAAAAACTACAGAAAAACTGAAGGTAAATGGCACAAGTTTTTTTAAAGTTTTTTCGCTGAAATTTTGCAGAATTTCAAAAACTACAGAAAAACTGAAGGTAAATGGAACAAGTTTTTTCAAAGTTTTTTCGCTGAAATTTTGCAGAATTTCAAAAACTACAGAAAAACTGAAGGTAAATGGCACAAGTTTTTTTAAAGTTTTTACATGGAAACTTTGCAGTTCTTCAAAAACTGCAGAAAAACTGAAGGCAATTGGCACAAGTTTTTTAAAGTTTTTTCGCTGAAATTTTGAAGTCTGTTCAGTAAAACTTTGACTTTAAAATATCTTTGAAAAAACTTTAAAAAAACTTGTGCCAATTGCCTTCAGTTTTTCTACAGTTTTTTTTTAAAGTTTTTTTGCAGATTTTTTTAGCTGGGAATACTTTGAATAATGTATTTTTTGTTTCGGTTTAATAATAAATACTTTTTTTATTGCTAAAAAACGGACCGAATTAATTTGTACACCTAATACTTGCATTAAAAATTTATATATAGATATTGTTTTCTTTTAAATGTAAAAAAAAAAAAAAAAAAAAAAAAAAAAAAAATTGCTTTTTTTATTTTTAAATACTTATTAAGAAATATATATATACAAATAGATTTCACTGTATACATTATAATACAAGTTTACCATTAAAGATACTTAAAGTATTTAACAAATTTATTATGCATTTTTTCTGCCAAATGACTAGCTTATGACACACTTTTACTGAATTGAGATCTCCTGCGCTGTGACTAATGTATATTACCGTTTATCTGTAGCTGAGTTAAAAATACTAATTAAGGTCATCCCATTAACTAATGAAAATCAAACTAATGAATATTACGTTGAGCATTTTTCTAAATGAATCCATTCATGCATCTAGGTTGATTACTGTTACAGATGCATAACAGAGAAAAATTAATTTATAAAGGATGTTGTAGAAGAAAAAAATGATTCTATTATTTTTTTTTCCACCAAATACGTCTGGATCATTTCCAAAAATGTTTCAATAATAAATCTGATATTTCAACGAAGTTAATAGCATTATTATATGGGAATTAATAAAAGTAATTAGAATTTGTTTGTTTGGTACCTGTCTAGAATGGTACTTCATATTCACTATATTATATTAGTTTTTTTTTTTTTTTTAATGGATAAATAATTTGTTAGAGTTATTTGATATTAAAATCATAGCGTTATTTGTTTTAATGAATAATAATATAAGAAATAAGAAGTAATTAAAAAAATGTATGCAAATAAACTGAAATGAAAAATTTAAATGAAAATGTGAATAGTTATATTCTTAATGTATTAATAAATGCTTAAATATTCATTATAGCGTATTTCATGTAACATGTATGGATATTATAAAAATTGAATTGTTAAATACTTTAAATGTGAATAATATTATATATGTTATATAATTGTAATGTTAATAATTATATACCTTATATCGTGATAAATGCTTAAATATTTATTATAGCGCACTTTATGTAACATGCATAGAAATTACTAAAATTTTTATAAACAAATTACAAATAAAGATGATGTATTACGATGCTAGATTAAAAAAATTTTAGATACCTAAAACGATACATGTTACTTTTTTATTTGAATTTATATAAACCAGAGGCAGAGTTACAAAAAAACCAAATAACATTGTAAATGATTATATATATATATATATATATTTATTTATTTATTTATAACATGCACACGTATTTATACTTACGTACAAATATTTATAACACACATTTACAACATTATAAAGGATTATCCTGCCTGCTATAATGGGGGAAAAATATTTATATAATTAAATAGTAAAATCCTGAAATTTTTATGTATATTTATATATTTATATATAATTGTAAAACAAAAGGCAAATTTTAAAATTTTAGTTAAATACATTTTTTGAAATACACTGAAGGAAAAAAAAAAAATCCCAACACCAAGAACAAATTATTGTACAGTAATGAAATTTCAGCAATACATTTGTCTAGGTAACATATTTAATTGATTAAAGTTTCAAGATCACAGGTAGAGCCATTGGCGAGAAGAGCCATTTCAAATGTCAAATGTTGGTACATTAGTAACCGGTGTAACAGCCAGAATTTTGAATGCAAGCATGCAAACGTGCATGCATTGTGTCGTACAGGTGTCGGATATCAGTTTGTGGGATGGAGCTCCATGCCCGTTGCACTTGGGCGGTCAATGCAGGGACGGTTAATGCTGGTTGTGGATGACGCTGGAGTTGTCGTCCAATGATGTCCCATACGTGCTCGATTGGAGAAAGATCTGGTGATCTAGCAGGCCAAGGCAACATGTCGACACTCTGTAGAGCATGTTGGGTTACAACAGCGGTATGAGGGCGAGCGTTATCCTGTTGGAAAACACCCCCTTGAATGCTGTTCATGAATGGCAGAACAACAGGTTGTATCACTAGACTGACGTACAAATTTGCAGTCAGGGTGCGTGGGATAACCACGAAAGTGCTCCTGCTGTCATACGAAATTGCTCCCCAAACCATAGCTCCAGGTGTAGGCCCTGTGTGTCTAGGCCGCAGACAAGTCGCTAGCAGGCATTCACCTGGCCTCCTTCTAACCAACACACGGCTATCACTGCGACCAAGGCAGAACCGGCTTTCATCAGAAAACACAACAGATCTCCACTCCGTCCTCCAATGAGCTCTAGCTTGACACCACTCACGTCGCAAACGGCAGTGTTTTGGAGTCAGTGGAATGCACGCTACAGGGCGTCTGGCTCGGAGCTGTCCTTGAAGTAACCGATTTGTAACAGTTCGTTGTGTCACTGTGGTGCCAACTGCAGCTCGAATTTCAGCTGCAGACGCAGTACGATTAGCCACAGCCATACGCCGAACACGGCGGTCTTCCCTCTCAGTAGTGCCACGTGGCCGCCCGGAACCCTTTCTTCTTGAGGCGGTACCTTTCCTTGACCACTGCTGCCAACACTCATGCACAGTGGATACATTCCTGCCAAGTCTTTCTGCAATATCGCGGAAAGAAAACTCACCTTCTCGTAGCCCTACTACACAACCTCGTTCAAACTCAGTGAGCTGTTGATAATGGCTTCTTCGTCTTCTTAGAGGCATCCTTGACTAACATTAACCCACTACGTCAAATCTCAACTGTAAATAACGATCACGAACCTTACAGCGCTTATTTAAAGCAAACCTCATTTGCATGTTCATAGTATCGCTACGAGCGCCACACTTATGTGCGTAGCTCGAAATTTGAATCGACGTCATCTTTCAGATGTATAAACACGCCTACCAAATTTCGTTTATCTAGCGAAGCTCCTTCCTGGTGTTGGAATTTTTTTTTCCCATCAGTGTAGAACACCTTTTTTGCCATATTTACCAAAAGTGGTTTTATTTACTCATAAGATTCAGCTATAATAAGGGCAATATTAATGCATTTATATTAAAAAAACTGTAGGGTAGGAAATTCTTATAATAACTTGTATGTACTATTGTTTCATAAAAACAAATTCTTCTAAAGATTTGCTGATTTTATGCAGTATACTACAATGACATTCACTGCATGAGGTCTAAACAAAAACAATACATTACATTTGTTTTTCTTCTTTTAAAATAAAGAAATATTTAAAGGGGCAAATACATTTAAAGCTAAACTATGCAAAACATACTTGCATTTTGAAAGTTTTTATAATATATAAGAACTGCATTATTTTTTGTTCTTGTTTTTAAATTTTTATGTGTCTTTCAGCTAAACTTATTTAGAATAGTAAAAAATATTTTTATTTATTTATTTACTTTTATGATTACTTATTATTTTCAATATTTTTTAATTTTTTTATTTATTTCATTTTACTTATTTTTTATTTTTATTTTTATTTTTATTTTTCATCTACGACTTTGTATAGCGGTTTACAGAAAAATAACATTTAGCAGTTTGGCATTTTGAGATAAACAAAATATGTATACCATATTTTGCTTTAAATATTGATTAAAGAAGTATTATAAATAAGCTAGGGAGTACATAATGTTTTTTATTGAACTTAATTAATGTGTGCAATCAAAATAACTACTGTAGATTAATACTTTGTTTATCTCAAAATGTCAAACTGCTAAATGTTATTTCTTCAATATTATTTCAACGTAAACTGATATGCGTATACTCCATTTACTATACACAATATTTCGCGCTTAATTTATGTTTAATAATTGTGATTAAATGCCTTTACATAGTTATAGGGGAGAGTGGGGTTGAATGGGACGCAGAATGATTGGGACAATAGTTAGATTTTTATGTTTTGCAAACACCAGAAACTTGGTATTTTTTCTGATATATGTCAGCACCGAGATCATTCATCAAGTGTAGTTTCAGAATTGTGCTATCCATAGAAGGGCAGAAAAAAATTAAAGTGTCTTTTTCAGCTGGTTAAGTAAGTTTTTGCTGATTCAATTAGGCAGTAGTTAAGACATTAACTATTCGCCTAAAGTTAATATGACTTTTATATGGTGAAAAGGCATGATCTTTTATTGTGTTTATGATATTCAAGAAGAATATTGACAATTTTTCATTAAGCCTACTTCTTGTTTTATATAATTATGTGATGGCTGGGACGAATGGAACAGTCTCCAATATATACTAATTTAAAATTGTACACGAGAATTATATTAAAACGTAAATTAGCACTATTGATTATCAGGATTCTTTATATTGTGGACTTAAGTAAATAAATAAAAAAAATCATTATTCTGAGTTTTGTTTATAATAATTATGATTAAAAAATTTATAAGTTAGGATATTCAATGCAACTTAAATCAATAATTAAAAATAAATAAATAAATAAACTAATAATAATTTGATTAATATCCCAATTTCAATCAAGCTAATTAAATAAATTCTAGTGATTATTAATGTAATACAGAACAGAATGCTGATTTTCCCGATCAGTTCGAAACAAAAGTTTATCTGGATAATTTGTACTCTATTATAATGATTTATCTTTTTCTAGTGTTTTATTTATTTATTTTTAGATTAGGTCTTATTAGATTAAAATGCCAAAGCCTGGAGCACTAGGAACTGTGCGAACCAAAGGACTGTTGTCTTTTGATGATACTTTGAGTTAATGCATCAGTTTATGTTAACTTCAGTAAATTCATAGTGTGTAATAAAATCACATAAACAAATTTAACTTTAAAAGTTTATTTACTTTTTTTTTTTTTTTTTTTTGTTAATTCCAGTCCTGTCCCATTCATCCCCATAGGTGGGGATGAATGGGACAATGAACATCCATTTAATATATATATATATATTATCAATTAAAAATGATACTTTTTTTATTAAAGTTTGTATGTTTATATGTAACTGATTACTGAAGTGTACATATGGGCATTGTTACAAAATTTTGAATAACATATGGCCAACGTTATCTATAAAAACATAAAAAAATGTTTTATTCATCCCCACTCTCCCCTACTTTTTAATAAAAATTATAATTATAATTCTTTACATTTAAAAATAAAAATATGACTTTTGTATAAAAAAATAATAATAAAATAAAATAAAATAAATAAATAAAAGCTTACAGCAAAAAGTATTTCTTCCGCAAAATAATAGAAACACATAGATTATTATGTATTGGGTTGAATTGCGAAGAGACTTTATTCGAGATTAAATTAATGATGTTGCACTACATGGTAAATGGATGACGAGTGTAATATACTTGTTAAATATGTATGCTAACAATAGTTCTATCGTAATGAAAAGAAAAAATGTAATATTTCTCGTATTAAAATGGTACATTGTATATAGACATAATAACAAAATTTTTCTACAATTATGCTATTTGTGTTTCTGTATTTGTTTGTCAAAATGAAGTAATATATTTTATGCACTTTTCTCGAGCATCCTCTTTAGATGTCCAGTTTTTTCATTATATAGGATTTTCTGAAGATTATCCTAAAATCCTCTTGGAGATACCAAAGAGCTGCCGAAACAGTTATTGATCAAAGATAAATAAAACGCATATCACTTTTATAGAAAAAAAAAATGACAGTTACGACGCATTTGGCTTATATATGTACTATGATTTAATACTCCTTCAACTAAATATAAGGAAATCTAATCCAACTCACAAATGTATTTCGTTTTAATTGAGCTAATCGCTTTAATCAAACTTTATTAATAGAAAAGTGTACCGACGTTAATGATATTATAATAACTTACGATGTATATTATATTACAAAATCGGTCACAATATTTCTAAAATATTTTGTTCTACGAATGTTATCGTTAATTTAATTACGTTTTGTCTAAAATGGAAGGAATTTATTAAAATGCACTGCTCGGCATTGAAAATGCAACACCAAGAAGGAATGATAATAACGGAATGAAATTTGTTAGACACATACATTATAGTAGGAAGAACAATTGATTAAAATTTCAGGAAGTTTGGAGTAATATGTACTGTGAAAATAGTACATAAAGCAGCGACCACTGTGAGCAATAACAGCACATATCTGCCTAGGCATTGAATCGAACAGCGATTGGATGAAATGTACGGGTAGAGCACTTCATGACGTTTTAACACGATGCCGCAATTCATCGATCTAAGTTACTGGTGAGTGGAGGGAGGGCAGTCGCTTTCCAATGATTAAACAGTCATTTTCATTGGTGCGAGATCAGGAGAACGCGCTGGCCAGAGCAACAGTCGAACACATTCTGTATCAAAGAAGGTCCGGACAATACAAACAACTTGCGGTCGTGCATTATCTTATTTAAATTTTGCGCTACGGAGGCCTTGAATACAGGGCAGAGGGGAGGGCTTTAACTCATCAGAAATTTAATGGCCGCTGTTCAGAGTGGCAGGAATAAGAACATGAATTAATCGAGACGTGTATCCAATCGAAACTCATAACATCATTGCAAATGATGGACAGTATGATGATGTCGAATCCCAGCTGGCAATGTGCATTATTCATAATGCCGTTAAATACGGCTAAGGCAATCTTGATGCTGTAAACAGGATTGTGATTTGTCTGAAAAGTGATTTTACGCCATTCCTGCGTCCAGGTTCATCGTTGATCTCACATTAATGGCGCCCATACCAGTGATGCAGTTTTGAGGGTAATCAAAATTTTGGTAGCCACATACTGAGTCACCACCTGGATTGATGGTATGTTGTACCATTGGATACACGTCCCGGTCACCTCTTGTTTTCATTACCGCCACCCTGAATAGCAGCCATTACATTTCTGACGAGTTAAGGTCCATAGCTCTGCCCTATATTCAAGGCCTCCGAAGCGCAACATTTAAGCAGGACAATGCACGAACGCAAGTTGTCCATATTGTCTGGACCTTCATTGATCCCGAATGCGTTCGACTGTTGCTCAGACCAGCGCGTTCTCCTGATCTCGCACCAATGAAAATGACTGTTTAATCATTGAAAAACGACTGGCCCCCCACCACTCACCAGTAACTTCGGTCGATTAATTGTGGCACCGTGTGGAAACTTCATGAAGTGCTCTATCCGTACATGTCATCCAATCGCTGTTCGATTCAATCCCTAGGCAGGTATGTGCTGTTATTGCTCACAGAGGTCGCTGTATTATGTACTGTTTTCTCAGTACATATTACTCGAAATTTCCTGAAATTAAAAACGATTGTTCTTTCTACTATATGTATGTGTCCAACAAATTTCATTCCGTTATTATCATTCCTTCTTGGTGTTGCATTTTCAATGTCGAACAGTGTAAATGGGAATAAAACAATTATCTTATTGTATCTAATTATTGATAAAATACTATTTTTGAAATTTTATGTAATCATTAAAATTTTGAAAATGATTACTTTTCAAAATTTATAATGTTGTTTATTATTCTCATTATTTATTTAATTTGTTTTATTATTATAAAATTCATTAAATTACATACTTATACAGAATATAAAAACACTAAATATCATAAATGTTAGCATTCAACGTGTAAAATACTTGATGTGAATGTAAATTGGAATTTTTTTTTATACTAAATGTATAGAATGCTGAAATTTCATATTTTTTAAGCCATTTTCAAATTATTAAATTTTAAATATTTATAAAAATAAATAGAAATGAATTTCTAAATGAACTAAAATGAAATTCTGGCAAAAGCAGAATTTAGTTTAGTACGGAGGACTATTAGTTTTTTTTTTTTTTTTTTTTCAAAGTATAACATAGCTTTTAAATTATTCAATTATATTTTCGATAAATTTACGATTTCGATAAACGTCCAACTATCGTAAAACTGATATAGTAAAAATCCGTAGATTGAGCTTAATAGTCTTCAGTCCTAAGAAAACAAAAATTAATAATAATCAGTATCGAAACGGACACTATCGAAAAAAGTTTTTTTTTTCTTTTTTTAAGGACTAAGGACTATTAAAAACAATCTACGGATTTTTACAATACCAGTTTTACGATGGTTGGGCATTTATAGAAATCGAAAATTTATATAAAATATAATTGAATAATTTGAAAACGATGTTATAATAATAATAAAAAAAAAAAAAAAACTAATAGTCCTTCGTACTAAACTAAATTCAGATTTCGCCAGAATTTCATCAAAAACAATTTTTTTAAAGAAAAAGAAAGCAATAATAATAATAATGATAATAATAATAATAATAATAATAATAATAATCAGTATCGAAACAAACAGTGTCGAAAAAGGGTTTTTTTTTTTTTTTTTTTTTTTTTAATTCTGAATGGGCGTGACGTCACAGTCCTGTGACGTCATAGTAGGTAAAATCGCCGAACACGTGTCCGATGTAATCGTTTGCTAGTAGCGTGTAAACAGGGGTTTTGTAAACAAATTAGATTCGAGATGCCGTCTTATTGTTATGCATAACATCTTCCAGTCTAAATATTTCTCCAGTGAAAATTAATAAACAGATGTCTGTTCAAACAAGAACAAAAGATAAATGTTAACAACTGAATCGAATGGTAAATTTAAGACTATTCCATATCGTAAAATTGAAGAACATTTTATACACACATATATATATATAATCAATAAAAAATAATTAAAATTAAACGCATCAAAAAATGCATAAAAAGTAAATCAGTCAATACTTATGAATCATGAAACTAATGTCAGTGTTTAAAACGAAAATAGCGAAGCCTACTGCGAACAAAATTAAATAATACAAACAAGTCACATTACAATTTAATAAATAGAAAAAAGATGACATTGATTACATTGGATATAGACATCAAAGCTTAATTAATTAGAATTTCAATCAGTTTAATAAAGGAATTTATTAAAGGGAACATCCGTTTAAATTTGTTAACCTCGCCACAGTTCACATAGCAACTTTTAATATTACATATGTTGATTAATATTAAAGTATATTACAAAAATTGGATTAAAAACAAAGGTATCACTATATGACTTTTACTTCAATTTCATATAATCTGTAACTCTTATAAATAATATCGCAAGATAAAAACTTGCAGTCCACAATGATTTGCTATGGTATAGTTGAGGATTGTTTTCCAAAACAGCTGATTTCCTATAGTCTCGAACCTAACCTAAAAGAGGAATATTGCCCATTAGGAAGTAAAAAGCGCGTGTGCAAAATGAAATAAAAAACAAAATAAGGTTTGTAAACGGAGAATATTTAAGCTCGTGGACATAGTTAAATGATATAATAAGAAAAAATGACGACATTAGTCTAATAAGATTATTATTATTATTATTATTATTTATGTATGTATATAGGAATGCACGAACAATGGTAACCTATGAACTAACTTCGATGATTAACGAGGGAAATAACTTCGATGGTAATATTATAAAATAATTGAAAAGTATTTCTATCAATTATATCGAACAGAAAGATGTGTATTCTACTGATTTTAAGGAGCCCTGTATATTTGTCTAAATATTGTGTAGGTATTATAATTGGGATGAAAAAAATGCATAACACATAACTGCTAATCTATTTTCAAGTATTTCCATTCGTAGCTTAAAATGTATATAGATTATTTTTGTGAGACTCTTTACAAAAAATATTAACATTTTACAAGTTTGGTAGACCTTTTGAAATCCAGTCGGATTTATTTACTTGGAAGAGAAGCCGGTTCACGGCTGCATAATTAAGCATGGCGCTATGCGCATGACGCACAAATAAGATTGACGCTAAAGCGCGTAAGGATGAAGTAAAATCATTCTCAAGGAAGAAATGTGTGCAGTGCATTTTAAAGATTTCACTTCAATAATTATTAAAATTATATTGCCTTTTTGAAGATATTCTACAAATAGTGAAATTATAATTGTCACTATTTGCCAAAACAAACTCTTTATAAAAAAATATGTATAATTCTCCGATTGTACTATAAACTGGTAACTGTGAAAAAAAAAAAAATATAGTACAAATAAAATAATAATGGTAAAATAAATAACCATAAAAGTTTTATATTGCGGAGCCCTAAAAAGCACAAAATAAAGCTTTATTCTTGCAAAGCTATATAGAAAGGAAATGTTCAATACGAAGAGAATTTTAGAGAAAAATATAGCTAATTTCAGTTTTGAAGAGATGAAAATTTTAACTGATCAAAATATTTAAAAAAAACATTCGAGACTAATATTTACGCACGCATAAGTTCAATTTTTGGTTGTTTTTTTTTTTTTTTTTTTTTTTTTTCCCAAAAAACTTTTATAGGGCTTTGTAAGAGAAAATTTCGTATAAATGCACGTAATTAGAACTATTGTTAGTTTCCCCTCCTTTCTAACTGGAGGGGTGGGGGGAGGAAAACTTATCGATTACGATTATCTTGCTTTTTTTTTTTTTTTTTTTTTTTTTTTAGTTAGTAATTTCATATAATAAAGAGATCGAGTACAAAAAGAAAAACAAAATGCCCCATACTATTTTTTAATCCTCCATACCCTGGATTTCCCATTATAATATAATTCAAAAATATATTCTGAACATATTTAGGGACCATTTAGTGGATTTATTGATAACTTAATTTTTAGAAAGATTTTTATGCTTGAAATGTGAAATTTAATGGAAAATTTAAACATGCAAGCATAAAAATATTTAAAATAAGTACATAAATAAATAAAAATACCTTAAAAGCTACAATGACATAAATTTTACCCTGCAAGTTTAATTTTTCACAAAGTTTTATATAAATTTTAATATTTATGAATCATTTTTTTTTCATTAAAAATAATCTGGTGTGTCACTCACACGACTTTCTCTTACCCTGAAATTTAATACAATAAATACAGGTTGCAGATAATTAGGTAAGATAACGAGTACTGTTATGTAAACCTATGTTAAACAATTCATAGGGTTCTGAAGAGTTTTATATGATAATTAGTTCTGTGTGAGGGGAGCTACTGCCCCCCTCAACCCCCCGTTTCATTAATGCACCTACATTTGTATAGAATTTAATTCGGTTAATAAAATATATATATATATATATATATATATTTTTTTTTTTTTTTTTTGTTGTTAAAAGTAAAAAAAATCGATAACTTTGTTTTAAATTTTCGCAGATCGATGGTTCAACCATTCGTTTTAAAGGTATTGGTGAGCTCTTTTGAAAGATACCCATCATGAAAATTTAATCCCCTCGAGGGGGGACTTCCCACCTAGGGGGGAGGCGAGGCTCCTACATACACACAAAAAAAAAAAAAAATCCCAGTTAACTATCTCTATTACAAAAAGTATATATTCGTTTCATTTGGTTTAGTGCAGTCTGTAGACGTTAAACTCTACTTTCCGGCAATTTCCCCATAGACGTAATGCATTAGAATTATCTTGATTGTCCCTGTACACGAACCATTTGCTTGATCTTAACGAAAAGCTTACTGTAGCATCCCTATATGATACACATTCAGAATACCAAGTTTGAACTTTCTGCCATAATTTGTTTTTGAAATATGCTGATAACAGACAGACACTCAGACACACACAAAGACACACACACAGGCACATAGACATACAGACATACACACAGAACATTTGCTAAAAACATGATTTTCGTATTCAGGGCACCTCAAAACGTGTAAATATAACAAAATCTCGCGTTCAAAAAATTGACCCCAAAACAATACTTTCTCTACCTTATGGGTAAGAGAAAGAAAGAAATACAATGAACTTGTAAAAAATTATGTATTTTTGTCTAAAAAAGGCTTCTTTAACTTTTACGAGATCCTGTCCGTTTTGATACTGAGATACTGATTATTACTAAATTTCTTTTCTGTTAAAAAAAAAAAAAAAAAAAAAAAAAAATCGATTTTGATGAAATTCTGACAATAGCAGAATTTATTTTTGTACCGGGGACTATTATTATTATTTTTATTATTACTATTTTTATTATTATTATTATTAGACCGCTTCCGAATTATTCAGTTAGATTTTCGATAAATTTTCGAATTCGATAAATGTTAAACCATCGTAAAACTGGCGACAATGTCCGCAGATTGAGACTAATAGTCCCCCGTCCTAACAAGAGCTTTCATTTTCAAGTTATTTTCTCTCTTTTTTTTTTTTTTTTTAGAAAATTTACGTAATTTTCAAAATTTAGAGAAAAATCTCTTACCATATTATTTATATATTTATCAAAATCTCCACCTAAAAAATTTCTACTTCCTTCTCGGCCTCAACGAATAATTATGAATCGAAATAGTGTTTGACATTTTAGTTTTACTTTGAGTTTTCTTAACACGCTTAGGAGACTATACTTGGTACTCAGGACTGTACTCAGTAACAAGTACAGTCTGGCTCACTCTCTGCTTCGCTAAATGTTGGAGAGAAAATCTGTGGTATGCTGCTCGAATAGAGAACAGTGTGGGAACGAATCTTGCAAATGTGCTTACACTAGAAGCATAACTATGTGAAATATTTGATCCAATAATTTTATTATTCTGACCCTGCACTCTCTGATTTACATTACAAGTTACATACAATATAAACAACATCCAGCATTAAACAAAATTAATTTTCTCCTTTTTCATGTCTTAAACGACTAAGAACTATACAGGGTACTTCTACACTTTCAGACTGAACTACATTATCCAGTTGAGTACTTTATCCATATCCTCTAATACAGGAAAAACAGGTTTATCAATTATTTCAGTTAGTCTATCTACATGCACAATTTGAATATTTTTCGCATTTTTAAGCTCTTGGATTTGAAAATTCCCTTTACTGACCTGTCTAATGATTTGGAATGACACGTAATTACATTTATTAATTTTTACACAAGCTGGGTTTTAATACAGGTGTGTATAACATGACTAAATTTCCAACCTTTAAGTTTTTTATCAATTGCAATTTTCTTTCTACAATTTTCTTGTATTTTTTCAATTTTAAACGTTGGCTTCTCCGTTTCATTTTTCGAAATATTTTTCTTTCTTTTCACGCATCTGGTATCTTAGCAACAAGAATTAAACTATTAATTCATTTAAATTCCTTTAAGAACGATTTTTTTTCTTAGGACGGAGGACTATTAGTCTAAATCTACAGATTTTTACGATACCAGTTTTACGATAGTTGGACATTTATCGAAATCGAAAATTTATCGAAAATATAATTGAATAATTTGAAAGCTAAGTTATTATTTGAAAAAAAAAAAAAAAAAAAAAAAAAAAAAAAAAACTAATAGCCCTGTGTACTAAACTAAAATTTTTAATTTAAATTTTTTAAATTATTTTTTTACGTTTTATTCTTTGATTTTTCTTTTTCATTTTCTAAAACTTAAAATCGTCTGCTTATTTTAACAACGGTTACTACGCAATATATTTATTTAAATGAACTTGAAAGCCATTTTTTTTTTTTTTAATTTATTGAAATCAAATAGTGATACGCATACAATAGAAAACATTCAAGATATCAAATTTTTAGATTTTTGTCCAATGGTTTCTCTAGCAACAGCTATTACACATTTTATTATTATTTAGATTGTAGAATTTATTATTTTGTTTTCAATTAAACTTTTTAGATATTATCCATTGATTTTTCTGATCAAAAATTTAAGTTTAATTATTTTATTATTATTATTATTATTATTATTATTTTTTTTTTAATTTCTTTTAAAAAATCTACTTTTTATTTTATTTATTTTATTGGTTGGAATCATACTTTAATATTGCGTAAAGGGCGAGTGTTGTAAAATACATGCTTCAAAAACTAAAATATTTAATAGAGGTTTAGATACAGTCATGTTTAAAATTGTAGTTTTTGAATAGCAGATCCAGATGTCTTCAATAAATACCCATATTGAAATGCCAAGGAAAAATCTTTATGTAGGCAGAGCGAGCCTGGACCCGATATAGTGAGGTTAGGAGGAGAGCTGCCGTAAGCAGTAGGACACGAAGCGAGTTTCAGAGCGATTGCTTTTTTTTTTTTTTTTTTTTTTTTTTTAAATTTATAATGTGACATAAAAAATAAATAGTTATTCAATTCCTTCTAAAATTCATTTAAAATTAGTGACCTGCGAAGCGGGCGTAGCCTGCTTGTAAATAAAAAAAATAATAAAAAATAAATATGAAGACTCCCATAATTAAATTTACTTAACATTCTTATCTTATCATATTTCTATTTCATTTCAATTCATCATGATTTTTTTTTTCTGAAATCAGTAGTATATAATATTTAAATAAATTTTAATTAAATATATATATATATTTCAGAAAATATTTTTTTATCCCACAATTATTTCTTAGAAAAAAAAAAATAATAATAACATTGTGATTAATTTATTTAATAACGTGCTGTACTTGGATAAAAAGCAAATACAGGGATAAAGCAAACTAAGTTATAGAAAACCCCATATTAAAAACTGATAAAAGACGAAGCTTCGTTGAAAGAAAAGTCAATATTTAATATATGCAAATTAGTATTTAAAAGAAAGATCTTACTTTACCGTCATTCAAATTTACTTAATAAAAAGACATTTAATCTGCGTCTTTAAATTTGTACACATGAAAGTAACATAAAATATCTGGGCATTTATATTTTAAAAAATGCATGTATTTTACATTGACAGAAAAACCGTTTTTAATGCCTTTAAAAATAATTTATATTTTAGTCTTTTTTTTTTTTTTTTTTTTATGAACATAGTGCAGGCAGAGAACAGCTTAATTCTATGACACATAGAAACCTTCTTTAAAATATTAAAAATAATAAAATAATAAAAAAGTGTAAAACAATCTTATATTGAAATCAGTGTATTATTATTATTATTATTATTATTTAAGAAAATAAAATAGATACTAAACACAGGTTTTATATTAAAATGAATTATTAAGTAAAATCTAAAAAAAATATTTAAAAATATATATAATATGTATTTACCTTAAAAGTCAGATTATTTTATGGGAATATTGCAGATTTTTTTTTAACCCATTGCATTAAATCACTGTTACTAAACTGAAATAAAAATTGCATTTGTTAAATTAACCATAACATTTTACGTAAATTTCATTACATAATTATGAGGATATGAAATTGTAAAAATAAAACAAACAATCCTTTTTAAATAAGTTTAGTTCAATAAAATTAGTGAAGCAAATTTATGTGTTAATATATACGCGAAATACCAGCGATTTATTCTTTGCATTGATATTCTATCAAAACCACTGAAACAAACTACATGACATTTAAACTGCAGGTTCTTTTCACGATGCAGCTACTAAAAAGAGATTTAACGAAATTCAATCCTTAAAAATTTGAAAGGGGGGTATCACAGTTTTTGGTAATTTTCACCATATCTTTTCACATTTTTGAAAGTCATCTTAATAATTAGCAAAATGTAATCACTTTGGCCCTAAAAATGAAAGCGATTTTCTTTTTACAATCCAATTCCTAAAATGGTTAAAGCAGCAGTTTAGGCTATAGCTCTACAAAATTTTTGTTTACTATAGATTCGGTACGTACTTGGTTTTCTTCAGAACACAGAGTAAGCAATATATTGTGAAAGGGGCAAAATAATTTAATTTGTTGTCATTTTTTGATTTTTAATATACTTTTTTTTTTTTTTTTTACACCAAAAAGCGACAGCATTCTTAGTATTAAATATAAGTTAATTATTTTATGCACTACAATTTTATTTTTAAGGGATAAAGCTATTAAATAATTTCAGGACATGTTGAAAAAAAGTATTTGTAAATACAGTCAATGCATAAAAGTAATATCATTTCGTAAAAAAAAAAAAAAAAAAAAAAAAAAAAAAAAAAATCGTATGTAAGGGTGGATCAAATAAAAATGGCGCAGCAGACGTAATTCGGTGTATATGTGCGTGAGTTAACAAAACTGTATGTACAGGTAGAGCGGGGGTCGAGGCAAAGAATCCGTATTGAGGAATGGACATGCCCTTCATGAGCCCGCACAACCACGTAGTATAAGCTGGCGTCTGATCACGAGAGTCCGCTGACAGGTAATTCGCCTGCATCATGTTTGCGACTAATGCATACCAACGTGGCGTAATTTGTATTTTAGCGTCACAAGGTATTGTAGTGCATGAAGTGCATCAACGAATTAAAACAGTGCACAGTCTGCAACAAAATTATTCGAGCGCTAGCAATAATTCCTATGTAAAAAAAACAGTACACTTAATAGTATTTTGTTAAATTAACACTTGTCAAATCATGTTCTTAGTCAGTTTAAGCACGCGTTTCGAAATAGATTTATTTAGCAAAACAGTATTAAGTGTACTTTTCTTATATGTAGGAATTATTGCTAGCACTGGAATAATTTTGCCGTTGACTGTATAGGGAACATCCACTACAATTGACTCGTGTGCTTAACTGACACAAGCGTTCCTGCGATGGATGGGAATCTTTGAAAGATGATCCGTGATCTTGTCAAAATCCCTTCGTCATCTCAGACGCTTTAATAATTAAAATTGAGCAGATAATTATTGCAAACAGAAGACGCACAATAAAGAACATCAGTGAAAAGTTGGGTGTGAGTTTCGTTTATCTTCGTGGCATCACTACGGAGAAACTGTATTAAGGAGAAAATTAGTGCACAGTAGTTGCCACAGAATCTCACAGACAATCAGAGATGACTTCACATGGAATTATCCTTGAAGCATCTTCTACGACACCGTTTTGAAGTCGATTTATCGGGCTGAATTGTAGCAGGTGATTAGTCTTGATGGCTCCACTACGAACAAAAAAGCAAACTACAAAGGATACAGCGGAAACGTCCAAATTTCCCGCCGTCAAATGAATCCAGGATGATGCAGAGTAAAGGCAAGATCATGATAATGCAGACTTTTTTTATAGGGAAGATCCGGTTCTGATTGAGTTCTTCGCTCAGCATCAAGCGATCAACGCTGATGAGTACTTCAATAACATCGAACATTTGCGTGAATCAATCAGAGAAGAATGAACAGACATAATGTCATGTGGAGTATCCTTGATCCACGACGATCCTCTATCACATACATCCAATCGTGTAATGAGCATGCGGACGCATTTTTGGTGGAGTCTATTGGAATATGCACCGCACAGCCCCGACCTTTCACCATGTGGTTTTCGCATCTTTGGTCTGCTAAAAAGGCATTAAAGGTTAGACATTTCCACTCGGACAGCGAAATCATGGATACTGCACGAAACCGATTTCAATGTCAGTAAAACTCTTTCTACGAATGAGGTATGCCCCGCTCGTGCAATTGTTGTGCAAATGATTACATTTGAAAATAAATAAAATCTTTTCATTTGGTGACTACTGTTTCGTTAGCATTTGAACCAGTCCAATTTATACATCTATTAACAAATTCTTTCTTTTAATACCTAAAATAAGGTCCAAATTGCGAACCTCAGTAAAATGAACTCCTCAAGCAATGAAAAATCGAGAGAGATAAGAACAGAAAAGAACAAGACAATTAGAAACAACGCTGATTTAAAAACAATAGAGTAGACCAAAATTGTAGGCTTATGGAAATTATAAAATGCATAATATGCGATTAAGAAATATCGACAGTTTTCTGTAATTATTATTTAAAATATATATCTCAGCGTTCTATAAACTTCATATACATTATCGTTGGATTGAACATTTTAAACTTTAAAATTTTGATCAGTATTAAACATAAACAAAACATTGGTAAATATTATAGAAGTGAAGAAAAATATATTGTATCATTTATCAGTTTCCATGATATTTAAATTAAGCACGATAGACCAAATGTCTGAGGATAAAAAGTAAGGTTCGATTTTTGTAAACTTTTATTATAAAGTATGAAAGGTATTAGAGACAAAAATATTTAACTTTCTAATTTGGAATGAATGGCTAAACGAAGAAATAGAATTAATAATGAAATGTTTTAAAAGTGAGAAACAATTAGACCCTTAGGAAAAAAACATCACGTAACGAATTTGTTAAAGAAGCCGAAGAGAGGTTGTTAAATGAGTACTAGACAAGACAAATGAAGAAATTGCTTAAACAAAAATCTGAATTAAATAAAGGAGATAAATGTGTACTGTTACTAAGTTTTTACTGATTAGATTGACGCTTGTATTGCTGCACTGGATAAAGACTCGTGTTTTAATATTTCTACATCAAAAAATGATTGACTATCTCTCTATTGTCAAATGTTTCCTCTCTACATTTGTTTAAACCTTTGCCATTTAAAATATTTCTTTTTCTTTCTCTTACATCATTCTACTTCACTGTAAATACTTATAGAAAAATATTTTACTGAAATATTGGTTGAAAGGGATGGATCCGCATTGCATTCGAATGTATTAAAATAGATTATATAATCCATAATCACACCCACATTCATAATTTTAATATACATAATTAACTAAAATTAGATTAAATATTATGAAGAAAAAGTGTCTAATAAATGATTGTTTTCATCAACATTACTACTGCAAATTCAATAAAATTATCGTATAGGCGTCATAGTCACATATTAGGCGAGATGTAGCAAACCCTCAACTGCATCCCTATTTATTTGTAACATTCTATTTTAAAAAATTCGTAGGTTAATCGAAATTTACGATTTTCTTAACATTGGAAAAGAACGCAAAATTTCACTCAAACTTGCATTAAATGAAATATTTATACAAAAAAATAAGCTGTGTCATTTTTCTTGCCGGGATGCGATATGTTAATTTTGCTTTGATAGTTTTTAACAATAATTAAAATGTGCAGTAATAAATATGTGATGGGGAACTGCGCACAGTCCACCTATGCCAACTAGTTTAAATATGGATTATGTTCTCTGTTGAACATATTTTACAGAATGAGGAAAATCTATATCGAAATTTTAAAATACTTAGCTATAAATTTTATGGATTAAATTTATTAATATCGATAAGTGTAAATGGAATTGAACAATATTCTCCCTTATTATTTCTAATATACTCCTTTAAGATTTTAATGCTATATTTTGTATTCAATGAGAACCTATGAGAATATAATGAGTTTTAGCCACTACTGTTTTATCATTATTCATTTTTTTTCTAAGTTGTAGAGATACTTTAGAATAAAATAAAGACCAGATTGCTTAAATAAATATGAGATCCATCTCTTGGGAATTCATGTTGATACTATTTTTAAAAACACCAAAAATGCCATCAATAATTTTTAAATTTAAAACTTCATATGTACTACAGCCTAAAAATGAATTACTGTCAACATTTTTTAAAGCTGTAATATGATTATCAGCATGTGGCAATAAATTGTGTGTCTCTTTTTTTTAAATCAAAAAATTCTTTCGTAATAAAATAAATGCATCCCTATCAAAATGTCTTAAAAGATACATCACTTCGGTATTGATGTTTTTACTGGAAAAGAAATAGATGACATTAAATAATTTAATTATTTTCAAGTTTTTTTTTTTTTTTTTTTTTTTTTGGGGGGGGGGGGGGGTACATAAAAGAGAGTTTTTTTTTTTTTTTTTTTTTTTTTAGTTTCCTCTCTTATTCCTCTTATAATTTAGAAAGAAAATGAAGAAATATGGGATAACTAAACACATTCAATCACATTTCAAATAATAAAAAAATGCCTCTCTTAAAAATATATAAATTATTTCATGATAAAACTAACTTGCGGAAAACAATAAACAAATAAATAAATATATGAAAATAATATTGTGGTTACGTGCTGTTACAGACATTAAAAAGTTCTATTTATTATTAAATTTTCAAAATACATTAATGGGTTAGTAACGAAGAATTAATTATTTTTAACAAAATCTATAATGATATATATATATATATATATATATATATATATATATACATATATCTTATACTATTAGGTGAGCAATATTTGTATATATATATTTCACTGTTCTCGAAAACGGTAGCTCGGGCAGTCACATGATTTATTACAAAGGTGTCCTCCGAAGGGTCATTCTGCACATCGAAGTCAGATTTTCTAATTATTGATTAGTTTTCTTTTAATTAATAAAAAATATGAAAATAAAACTTCCCATTTCTATAATGACGCAGAATGGAGAATATTAGGAGAGGTTTGATTGGTTTATTTGATTTTCATTTATTTGAGTGTATTTTATATTGAACTACAGCTACTTTATGAGGAATTACAAGATCTTTGATTGGTTTATTTGATTTTCATTAATTTGAGTATATTTTCATTGAACTAGAGCTACGGTATGATGAATTACGAAATATTTAATTGACTTATTTGATTTTCATTGATTTGAGTGTATTTTAAATTAAACTAGAGCTACGTTATGAGGAATTAAGAGAGATTTGATAGATTTATTTGATTTTCATTGATTTGAGTGTATTTTACATTGAACTAGATCTACGTTTTGAGGAATTACGAGAGATTTGATTGGTTTATTTGATTTTCATTGATTTGAGTGTATTTTACGTTGAACTTGAGGTACGTTTTGAGGAATTACAAGAGATTTGATTGGTTTATTTGGTTTTCATTGATTTGATTATATTTTACATTGAAATAAAGCTACGTTTTGAGCACTTACGAGAGATTTTATTGGTGTATTTGATTTTCATTGATTTGAGTGTATTTTACGTTGAACTAGAGCTACGTTTGAGGAATTACAAGAGATTTAATTGGTTTATTTGATTTTCATTGATTTGAGGTAGGGGTGTCCAGTGATGATTTTGTTTTTGTTTTAACATGCTTAACAGTGATTGCTGCGAAAACGAGTTTCGTGCGTTTTCAGATTCATGCACAGCGAAGTAGGGGTATACAGTGATGTATTTTTGGTTTTAACATGCGTGATAGTGATTGCCGCGGAACCTAGTTTCGTGTGTTCTGAGATTCATGCACAGCTAGGAAAGCTGTACAGTGATGTTTTCTGGTTTTAACATGCGTGATAGTGATTGCTACGGAATCGAGTTACGCGTGTTCTGATATTCATGCACAGCAGTGTAGGGCTGTCCAGTGATTTTTTTTTTTTTTGTTGTTGTTGTTTTGTTTTCATGTGCGTGAAGTGTCCATACATACGTTATAGTTATTGATGCGAAAACGACTTACGTGCGTTCTCTCATTCGACCATTCATCGAATAGTGACTTTTACTGAACGAGTAACAGCTTCAGCTGTTTCCAGAATATTCGAAGAATTAACATTTCTATTTGATTGTTTTCGAGAATATTCGATTTAATAATAGTTTTGTTGCACATATTCGAGAAGTTCAAAAAATGTTTGATATTGTCAAGGAGATCCCATACAAAGTCTTTGAGTAAAATAATCGCCAATCGAAATATATTTATTTTAACATTTCAATAAAAAGAAATCCTTTAAATATAGTGCTCAGCGAAGCGGGCGAAGCCTGCTAGTATATATATATATACATAAGCAAACATTGTAATTTGAAAAACATTCAATTTGCAACGTCACCCAATAACTGGTGCATATGTATCATAGAAAACGAAACATAAATATTTGTACAATCGGTATAAATTGCCCTAAATATTTGCTGCTGATAGCAAACAAAATATTAACAGTAATGATTGATGTAATACACCCAAATTAATAGCTTTATCTGATAACTTTACTTTCATACTCATGTGCCGAACCCTGGGCCTTCCGCTTAACACACGGATGCTCTAACCGCTGAGCTACCCTGGCTGATAACCAGCTCGGCACTTCTCACATAATTTACGTTGGCAAGGTCACCGAGTCTGCATTAAAGCAGCTATATCAAGTGACAAATTTGAATATGACATAACTCCAAACGGCCACGAAATTTTAATTCAGAAATTTAATTCATCAACCTGGAAATTAATTTCATATATAATGGAATAGAAGGCTGATTTTTACCAACTACGTGAAAAATGCTCTAGAGCATCCGCGCGTTAAACGGAAGGCCCGGGGTTCGATTCCCGGGCTCTGACATTTTTCACATAGTTGTAAAAATCAGCCTTCTATTCCATTCTATATGAAATTAATTTCCAGGTTGATGAATTAAATTTCTGAATTAAAATTTCGTGACCGTTTGGAGTTATGCCATATTCAAATTTGTCACTTGATATAGCTGCTTTAATGCAGACTCGGTGACCTTGCCAACGTAAATTATGTGAGAAGTGCCGAACTGTTTATCAGCCAGGGTAGCTCAGTGGTTAGAGCATCCGCGCGTTAAGCGGAAGGCCCGGGGTTCGATTCCCGGCTCTGGTATTTTTCACATAGTTGGTAAAAATCAGCCTTCTATTCCATTCTATATGAAATTAACAATATATTTACATTTCACACGTCAAGAAAGCCAAAAATTTTCAGAATGACTTTTTTTTTCTCCACTTTTTAACTTAATCCAAAAAAACTGTTATAGGAAAAAAAAAATAATTCAGCGTTTGGAATGATCTGTATGTCTATTATACACCCTCCCCGCTCTTTTTTTAAAAATTCCTGTGCAGTAATCAGTAATTATTTTCAATATCTAGTTTTAACCTGATTTACATTTAAAAAAGTCTTATGTGTCAGAAAAGGCTTTTATTACTATTATTATTAGTGATAGTACTAGTAGTATTCGTCAGTGGGTGTTTGAAGGAATTTCTAGCCACCATGTCTTTTAACCAGGTAGAGAGAGATGGAGAGAGATAAAACGAAATTTTATAATTAAAACAGGTCCGATGTACGAATGAGTTTGAAAACATTTGAAAAAATATGGAAACAGGGAAATGAAATATAAAAATGCAGGAAGAGTATACGTAAGCTCATATCTCAATATCAGCTTTAAGAATTCTCTTTGTTACATTGGAAACATCAGAAGTGGAACATGGAGATGCCGGAAGTGGATATGTTATTCCGTATCTCAAAAACAGATCAAACGAAAGATAATTTTTATTTCTATTTCCTTATAATTTTTTTTAGCAATCTTTTCGTATGTGTTATTTGGTTATCAGAAGAAAATTTATAAGTGACCTGACTAGGTAGCTTATTTATTTTTAGGTCTAGGAACTGGGTTTTGTAAAAAACTGCTCTACGGATATTTTTCAAGTTAGCATATTAACTTCCTTTTTGTATTGGTCAGTACATTTTCAGTTCATAGAATAGTTCGTGATGTTTTGGATGAAAAATCGGACTTAGGTCTAAAAGTCAGAATCTTAAAAGATTGTGTTCAAACGATTTTTTTTTTTTTTTTTTTTTTTTTTTTTTTTTTGCTATTTAAAACTTCTTTTACACGCCATTTATTTTCATAGGTTTTTCTGCAGGAAAATTGATAGTCACAACACACATACATCCTGGAATAAACAGTTTTAGATATTGGAATTAAATGTATAAATAAACGGCTGTAACGATCTTCTTTATAGACACTACATAAACTTAATTTCCCGTGCTTTTACAATGTATGTATTAGGCGTTACTATAGGAAAGATGATATATGTCTGATTAATTAAATCAACTTTATATCTTTTGACAACACTGTCGCATTTTTTTTTAATGATATGTATACTGTTTGGTAATGGGAGTCGAGTTGCTCTTATATATGCACCATTATTTATGAACATTATTGATTATTTTTCAGATTGCATTTACCTGTAGTCCAGAGTTTAGTTAAACTCATCGTTTTAAAAACGTTGCCCAATATATGATATAAAGTTTAAAGTTTAATTTTAAAGAAATATCCTGCTTAAAAACAGTGAAGTTAGTTATCAGTTAAAATTACGTTGCAAAAAATTTATACGATAGTACTTGTAACCTACTAGGTTACTAATGGACTATTAAAACTAATAGAGTTTCTCAAATTTGATTTACAGTTAGTTATATACAGTTGCTTTCGTTTTACATTCATTTACGAAAGCAGAGTTTTTCAAATGCCCTGCTTTTCTATTGTTATTTTCAGTGCAAAGAATGGATGCAGAACATAACAAATTAAAATATAGAATTAATTAAGCAATTATTTAAGATGAATTTAATCACCAAATATCAAATTATTTTTGGAATAAGCTTTTTCCTACTATAGTTAATTGAATAATCATATAAAGAGCTTTTCCTTAAATCTTTAAATTAAATAATAATTATTTTTTCTAAATGTTTAAAAATCTACAAATAACTTGTCTCTTAACTTTGGTGGTAATTTTTAGCTTGTTGACCTTGCGCTTGAGTGAATATTAATTTTATTTATGCTTTAGATATAAGGATTTATTATTATTATTATTATAGAAGATATTTTACTTGTTATGCAATACTATGAGTATTTGTTGAAAAATTATATAAGAATGCGTAACTTTTCCTTATTCTTAATTATTATTATTATTATTATTATTATTATTATTATTTTGTTTAAAACAATCTATCTGTTTCTATGCATAAATAGCTTTATTAATTAAAATTGAATAAACACCTTGGAAAAGAGACATGAAGAACATTAAATGTAAATTATTGTTTTTCTAAATTTTAAATATTTGCGTATAATACAATAAAAATGGATACTTCTCTTTTTCTATATTTATATTTAAAATTAAATGAAAACCACAAAATGTTATCATAGTTCGATGGCATAATTTTCTGATTTTTTTTTCAAATATATTTTAATGCACAACATATCTGTTGACTTTTTTTTTTTTTTTTTTTTTTAGTAAATGTATTTGAAAAAATTCAACAAATTAAAATATAGTTTTAAAAATATTATATAATGTTAATATAATAGAAAGAAAATTCAAAAAGGGAAGTCATTAATGAAATTCAATTAAACGACTAAGAAAAAATGTGCACTTTAATTAATCAAAAATCTTTACTTCTCATAAATCACTGCTGTTAATTGCTTTCATTATAACACCCTTTCATTTAATTTTTAATCCCATTACCACTATAGCAATATTTTTCTAAAAGAGTGTTGAAGCAGAATTGCTTTTAAGAAAATTATTGTGATTTCGTTCAGAAAATCAATAATCAATATCAAATTATAAATTTTGATTAAAAAGAAAAGAAAAAAAAAGAAAAAAAAATGTATGAAGGTAGTGCTCATTGTGGCAAATGATTTCGTACTTTTCTTAATGCGGAAATTGAATAAAGTATATATTCGTGAAAGCTTTCTTTCTTTCTTTCTTTTTTTTTTTTTTTTTTTCGTAGAGTGATTATTCATTTCTAAAATAGGTATGATATATTTACAAATGCTTTCCGTAAAGTATTTAATTTGTTTTAGCTTCTGTTTAATACATTTTGGTATGTTAAGAATACATTTACTTACACAATTTTGATGTCATTTAATACTTTAAATATTTATTTAACTAAATATATATGTTGCATAATAGAAAATATTTCTTATACACTGATGGAAAAAAAAATCCCAACACCAGGAAGGCGCTGTGCTAGATAAACGAAATTTGGTAGGCGTGTTTATACATCTGAAAGATGACGTCGATTCAAATTTCGAGCTACGCGCATAAGTGTGGCGCTAGTAGCGACACTATGAACATGCAAATGAGGTTTGCTTTAAATAAGCGCTGTAAGGTTCATGATCGTTATTTACAGTTGAGATTTGACGTAGTGGGTTAATGTTAGTCAAGGATGCCTCTAAGAAGACGAAGAAGCCATTATCAACAGCTCACTGAGTTTGAACGAGGTCGTGTAGTAGGGCTACGAGAAGGTGGGTTTTCTTTCCACGATATTGCAGAAAGACTTCCCAAGTTAAAATTCATGCTAGTACCAGCAACAAAAATATGCTAGTTATTGCTATGTATTGCTATGTCTGCTAGATTTTCTTGCTATTATATGCTTTATAATGCTAGCCAGCATCGAATGCTATATTAGCTAGCTAACACGGCAAAAGCATGACATGCTATGTACAATCATTGTATGCTTATTTGTTGTTTAAGCTTCTTCCAAAGCATGGAGAGGTATGTACCTTAACAAGCTATTGTATGCTTTTTCATGCTTGCCAGCATAACATGCTATGTAGATAGCTTAGGTAGAAATAGCATGACATGCTATATCCCAGTAAGAAGTGCTAACTTGCTGCACAAGCTTCTTCTAATCATGGCAAGGTATGTACCTTAATAAGCTATTATATGCTTTTTCATGCTTGCCAGCATAACATGCTATGTAGGTAGCTTAGGAAAAAATAGCATGACATGCTATTTCCCAGTAAGAAAAGCTAACTTGCTGCATAAGCTTCTTCCAATCATGGCAAGGTATGTACCTTAATAAGCTATTATATGCTTTTTCATGCTTGCCAGCATAACATGCTATGTAGGTAGCTTAGGTAGAAATATCATGACATGCTATATCCCAGTAAGAAGTGCTAACTTGCTGCACAAGCTTCTTTCAATCATGGCAAGGTATGTACCTTAATAAGCAATTATATGCTTTTTCATGCTTGCCAGCATAACATGCTATGTAGGTAGCTTAGGTAGAAATAGCATGGCATGCTATATCCCAGCAAGAAGTGCTAACTTGCTGCACAAGCTTCTTCCAATCATGGCAAGGTATGTACCTTAATAAGCTATTATATGCTTGCTAGCATAATATGCTGTGTAGGCAGCTTAGGCAGAAATAGCATGGCATGCTGTATTTCAGTAAGAAATACTAACTTGCTGCACAAGCTTCTTCCAATCATGGCAAGGTATGTACCTTAACGAGCTATTATATACTTTTCTATGCTTGCCAGCATAATGTGCTACGTAGGCAGCTTAAGTAGAAATAGTATGGCATGCTATATGCCAGTAGGAAGTGCTAATTTGCTGCACAAGCTTCTTCCAATCATGGGGGAAAAGGTACCACAGTGAGCAATCGTGTACTTGTAAATTCTTGCTAGCATAATGTGCTATGTAAGCAGCTTATGTAGAAACAAGATGATGTGGTGCTATGTGCCAGTAAGATGTGCTAATTTGCTACACAAGCTTCTTCCAATCATGGCAAGGTAGGTACCACAATGAACAATTTTGTGCTTGTTAATGCTTGTCAGTATCAAATGCAATGTACCAAAGTTAAGCAGGAAGATGTATTAATTTGTTTTGTATGATAGGAACAACCCCTGTAGCGTAGATATATTGCCCAACCATACTAAAAATGATCCGTAGAGATCAATACAAAAACTTATCGATATAAATAGACTTCTATTGGTATGAGTTTATTTCTATGGATGTCCCTACCGCTATCAATAGAAGCTATTGACATCTGTAACCTATTGATTATATCCTCAACTGATATCAGTAGACCTTTACAGACATTATTAGAAATTTGATCAGTAGGCTGCCGATATAAATAGAGTTTTATTGATACGAATTGATTTCTATGGATTTCCCTACCTTTATCAATAGAAGCTATTGACATCTGCCACCTATTAATTATATCCTCAATCGATATCAATAGATTTTTACAGACATCAGTAGAAATTCGATCGGTAGGCTATTGATCCCAATTAGTATCTGTAGAAAAAATGATATTTGCAAATTTTGCTGATTTTTTACCAAATCTCGATAAAAAAAAATTAAAATGTTTAAAAATCTGTATTTCCCGTTTCAAAGCATGTTTTAAACGCAATGACGTATTCCTCTAAAAAACATTATTTTTCATGCTCCCTCAGGGATCCCCCTTGGGGGGGGGGGAAATCACGTTCAGTATTACAAAATTTATATCTGCGAAGTTTTGATCGAAATTTTAAAATATTCTATTTTTTTCATTGACATTTTAATATAAAAACTGATTTAAAAAATTTCAGCATTCAAAGAAAATTGGTTTTGAGGTATATGCATTAGGTTTGCAAAATTGATTAATTTTTTCCAAGTCCCAGAAAAAGAAAATGGTTCAAATATTTAAAAATATGTACACTGTTAAAAAAATGCAGAAAAAATACAGAAATTCTCTGTAATTTCAGAAAAAAAGTCGTAAAATACGTTTTGTCTACGTAATTTTTCCGTAATTTACGCCTTTTTTTCTGAAATTACAGAGAATTTCTGTATTTTTTCTGCATTTTTTTAACAGTGTATCTCCCGTTTCAGTGCATACAAAATGTCATGCTAAACATCTTTTTAGAGGTTCTGAAGTATTCCTCCAAAGAACATATTTCTTTTATCCCCCCCCCCCTCCAGACGGTATTCCCTATCATCAATTGGAGGGGGAAATGACGCTAGTAACTCAAAATTTACAGTTGGCAGAAAAATTATTGAAGCACAAACTTAGATTTCTCATATATATATGTATAGTTTGGTTGCTAATTTTTATCATCAGCTTACAGCATAAAAAGAGCGTAAGGCTAAGATCATGACGCGACAAATATTGAACTCAAATGTATTACTCGAAAAAAATCTATAACATTGTTTTAAATTAACATAGATCTATGGTTCAACCATTCGTTTCAAAGGTATTGACGAGTTTTTTTTAAATATATCCATACTGAATATTTATACCAAATGGGGGCTATTTCCTCTCAGGGGATGTTCTAAAATGCACATACTTTTTCCTCATAGTTTACAACTACAGTTATCAGTAATTCCTATTAATCTCACAATCACTTCATAAAAAGTAATTCTCATTACATACATATTTATACGAAATTTTGTTCTGTACTACACCCTAGCACACAGTCACATGTTTTCTAAAAATGGTCAAACCATATTAAGGATGGATGGTTGGGTTTTTCGTCGCACTAGTGCTGCGCAGATGGGTAATTGGCGACGGTCTGGGACACATCCCTAGAGGTGGTTCGGAGACATGCCATCACAATTTCGATCCTCCATGGAAGGGATGGCTCTCCAGCTTCGGTAACCCCAGAGGTATAATTTTTGATGGGAGCATGGAGGACATTGCGGCCATGACAGATTTTACGTGCACCAGCAACCGGTGATGTACACGACGGTCTCTGGCCGGCTCGAGTACAGAACCCGCAATCTTCCAATTACGAGGCTGGCACTCTACCGACTGGGCTACCGCGGCCCAGGTATTAAGGACCTCACAAAACATGTAAATCCATTTAAAACTAGAGTTCAAAAACTTTCACGAATTCATCATTTTTTTCTTAGATATACAGAAGAAAGTATAAATAGTTAAATCGTGCTTGAGACTTATCAAAACATGTGAATCCATCAAAAATGAAGAGTTGAAAATTTTTACTAATCTTCTTTTGAAGAAAGTAAAAAAAAAACTTAAGAAGTTTTTTGAAACATTGTAAAATTAGTTTGTTATGGTCATCACAAAACTGCTCTCTGTATATTCTAGTACAAATTGCAAAAGTATTACATATTGAAATTATTTTCCTTCGAAATTGGGGATAGCGATAGTCCTCGGAAAATGAAGACATTTGGTTACCTTATCAATGAATGACTGAAAAATATTTACCCCATAGTGTAAGGTGACCATACGTCCTCGAAAATCGAGGACTGCCCTCGAATTTTGACTTTTTTTATTTTTTGTCTCCAAAAATTCTTTGTAAATTGTGAGGACATGTCTCCAGACCACCTCTAGGGGTGTGTCCCAGACCGTCGCCAATTGCCCATCTGCGCAGCACTAGTGCGACGTAAAACCCAACCAACCAAAAATTCTTTGATTACTGGGGGAGACTAAATGTCCCCAAATTTAAATATTTGCAAGTATTTCTTTCAAAATCGTAGTCCATTCCGTGGAGGATGAAAATTGTGACGGCATGTTTCCAGATCACCTCTAGGGTTGAATCCCAGACCGTTGCCTAATGCCCATTAAGCACTAGTGAGACGGAAAACCCATCCATTCCAATCCAATCAAAATTGCAGTCTAATGCACAAGTACACGTACAGTGTTTAGAATATACAGTCAAGACTACTATATTATATAGTAGTCTTATATACAGTGGGGCAAGCGCTTATAATCGAATGCTTAAAATACTGCTAAAATAATTAAGCTTCCTAGATGGCGCTTCGATCGATTTTTTTGCTCAAACCGAAGAGCTGATTGGATTTTCCTAGTTTCGTCTGCTCAATCACGTCATCTAAGAACATAATTAACCAATAGGGAGTCTCGGTTTTAATTTCGTGACACTAACTTCGATTACAGTAATTTTTTTAGTACAATTTTATTTCCCGCTTTCCACACTGTTAATTCTATACGTTGAAGCACAAATAATTGGATAATCTTGGAAATCAACGAAACTTTGAAATAAAGACCCTCATACTTCATGAGCAGAGAAAGAATCATGCACTACTAATTAGTATATAAATTCTATCTTGCCCGATTTATGTTAAGTGAAAAATAAAATTTATTTTATGAAATTTTCACAAAAATGGCAGTTATATGATTACCACAAATTGCATTGATACATTGATAGGAGAGAAAAAGAAATGATTTTCTTGTAGTTATGTAATCGGGAATAATTTCTGCATTTCTGGGAGTGGGGATTCTGAAGATTAAAATGAAATGCTGTTATTTTGTGTTCTCTCCTATCATCATAATAAAGTGTAAATGAGGGAGGCATACTATTGTAACAATCGCAGCTATCGTAGATCACAAGTCGGATCGTACACTCCGCAGCAAAAGTATCCGAGCACTAGCAATAATTCCCGTCTTAAAAATACACATTTAATACTGCTTCGTTAAATAAATCCTTGTTGAATCTCGTTCTTAGTCTGTCTAAGAACATGATACGGCAAGGACAATAGTATGCCTCCCTAACTTGCATAAACATATCGCAGGCTCAGCAATTTGTCATAGAAAAAAGTGTTTCAAAGCATTTTGTTATGTATAAATCATAGTTCTTTTTATTAATTATGCCTAGCATATAGCTATTAGTCTTTTATATCCCCGAAAAAGTCCCGAAATAGAATTTTCAATGTCCTTGAAATTTATTTTGATTTGGGGACAAACGGTAATTTGTTAAATCAGTGTTTGAAAATATGGTCACCTTATCATAGAGCTTAAGCGCAATATACCAAAGAATATTACATTAAATCTTTAAAAAAAATTGAAATTGCGACGTCGTAAGAGGCTACATTTTAAAATTAAAAATATGATTTTTTATTAATATTGGTTAATTTTTTTGGTATGAGAAAGCAGGTATGGCAACGTAGCGCTTGTTTGTTTACAACACGGATCAAGAACAAGATTCAAGCAAGATGGATGCTGCCATGTGAGGAAAACGTGGATGTTCTGATTAGGATTACTATTTTAATTATCGAGGTAAGTTCATAAATAAAACATTTGTTACATTTTAATACGTTTTCGTTTTTGTCATTCTCCAGTACATTTAATTTTGACATAGCTGTAGGAAAACAATTATAATTAAAATTTTTGGTATGTTTACCAAATCGTCCTTTAGCGTTATTCTGAATGCTTGTCTGAACGGATTATATTTAAGTAGCATCGAAATGTGTTCAAATGTGTATGTTTAAAATAAGTCAAAATTATTTATTTCATAATAAAAGTTCATGACATTCATCTTTTCGCTGTACGATATTTATTGTTTGTACGGTATTCATTGCTGTACTTCATAGCTATAACAATTTATCGATTAAAAAGAAAAAACAAAAACTTAACTGTGGTATGGAAGGCATAATAAAACATTTTAAAGGATAATTTAACATAAAATCTGACAAAAAATACAGGAATTTTCACCTGGATGTCTTCAAATGAATAAAATAAAAAGGTAATTTAAAATAAAACTAATATATCCTAATATAAACATATTGTTACTTAATGCTTAGCAAATATCATTTGAAAAAAGAAAAAAAAATTATACAATCAAAAGAATTGATAATTCCATTACTATTTTAATATTTTCCCCTTACTCTTTAACTTTTTTTTTTTTTTTTTTTTTTTTTTTTTTTTTTTTTTAAGAGGGGGGGGGGGGTGTACAATTGGTAGTTAAATTGAAGGGTTCTGATTTTTTTTTTCTTCTTCTTTTTAATTTTTTAAACATGTTTAAAAAAAAAAAAAATCATTATTTAAAAAATATTATGTGGACTGATGTTAAATAATATAAATTGGTATGAAAGTGAAAGGTAGACTAATAAAAGATCATAAATTTGAAAATATGTTCTTTTCTAAATAATGTGAGAAGTAAACAATAATTGATCTTTTCATTTGTTTTATCTGTTAAATTAGATGAGATTAAATTAGGGCGTTTTATTTACAAGTCATTTAATCATTCCGAGATTACAAAGTAATGTTAGAGATAGTTTGTTTTTACTGAATCTCTCAACCTTTTCTTGAAATTATGTTCCTATATTTGTATACGAAGTGGCTAATCGGACCGTTTCTGCAATTTTGTACAGGCTATTCGGACCATCTTTTCCAAGGAGAATAAGTTAGCACTGATAAAAGAGTGAAATTTAGACATAATACAATGTGTCTCGTCCCCATGCAGGAAAAGTTATCTTTTTACTTTTTTTTAAGTGTGGGAGTGTGGTAGAGATTAATTATTTTCACAGTAATTTTGTACTCTAAATGATGTTAAAATTCTTCATAAAAGGGCAATAACTCAAAATAATTTTTATAAAGCAAAAATAAAAATAATGAAGATTTCGAAAATTGAATAATAAAAATAAAAAATGCAACATGAAAACAGATCTTAGTAAATGAGTATTTTTAATCTTTGAAAAAATCTTCGCAATATGTGTTATGAATGTACATAAATATGAATAAATGTATAACATATGAATAAATCTGTATATTCAACTACATAGATGCAATTGGTTTTTTATTTCTTTTCCTTCTTTAAAAAAAAAATTAAACCATTCCAATATAATTCGATACAAACCAAACCCAATTTTCTATACAAATATATGTATGATTTTTCTGAAAATGACATTTGTACTTATTTTGTAATGTTTTCTAACAGCAATGTTCAAATATATATGAATTGTAGATCAATCGCATTATACACTTTCAAAATGCTAAAAGTTTGAATTTGTAGTTGAAACAAGCAAAATCATTAGTATATTACAGAGAAAATTGAAGATCAAACAAACAAAATCATTATTATGACCAGCGTAACAAGGAAGCGGTCTGAATAGCCCCCCCCCCACACACACACTAATCGCACCGATGGTCCGAATAGCAACGGCATATTTGTATAAGAAAATTCTTATATTTTCATATTTGAATGCTTTGACCCCTGCATTATTAATTTTCTACTTGATATTTCGCAAATTATTTTATAAATTTGCAAATGGGGTATCATTTAAAAAAAAATCTGAATTAATCTCTGGTGTATAGGTACTGTAATCTGAATTTGAAAACTCGCCCAATTCTTAGCAATTACTTTTGCAACTTATAGCGTATTGTTCCAATTTCTTTATTCAAGTGTTTAATTCATCTGAGAAAAATATTCAAAAAATTTTAAAACAATTTAAAAATACACTATTTGACAAATGCTATTTCAAAATATTTTTCTTGTAGTAGGGTAAATTTAATCTCACACGGCAAGAAGCGATAAACATTCCAAACATAGATTGTATCATTGCATAGGATTATAATTTGTCAGGCCCCACAAACTATAATTAATTACAAATTAATTATAATTAACTATAACAAATTATAATTAATTTTCATTTTTAGAAAATTAAGTTCCAAGCTAATGTAAGAATAAAAACTTGTTGTGTAATTTAGTGAATGTTTTTCGTAATTAGCAACAACTTTTTAAATTCTCAAGAAATAGCATCCAAATCCAAGATACATAGACGTGCCAAGTCTTCGTTATTTTCAACGGAGACTTCACATTGGAAAGTTTTTATAAATGTTTCCCTTTTAATTGTATTTATACGTCGAAAATATATGTGACAGATTCCTTTTTAAAATATCAATGTATAAATCTGATTTAAAGATTAGTAATGTTGACACCTATGAAGATACCAATCGATATCTACAGGTTGCTCTGTAGGTGCCACTTGTTTGTCTGTTACTACAAGTTTACAGTTCGAGCAATCTGTTATGGGTTATTGTAGTTGATATTCAAGGCTCACTACTAATAGTAGTAACCTGAGCAATCCAGGTCCCCTAAATTGTTCATTTGGTGTAATTTTTTTTCTAATGTTTTCATATCAAACTATACTGAAAATTCTTGCATGTTTGATTTGTAGTATTATGCATAGCTCATTTTAATTATGAATATTATATATTTGTTGTTATTGTTTAGATACAGAAAAAGAACTGGAGATATTTTAGATTTAAGTGCTGAAGGAAAGAGAAGAATGAAAATTAGAAGGATGTTTTCCAAAAGAAAGAAAGGTATGTGTATTTATTAAAATTAAATACAAAGTTAGCACAATTTCACTGCTAACTGACAAAATTTATGTAATTTTAAAGTTTGAAATTTTTTTTTACTCCCTGTGGCAGAATTTTTTCCTGCTTTCTGCGACAAACCTCACTAGAGCTAATTTCTTTCTGTAAGATATTCAATTATAAGTAGTGTGCAAGTGCATTACTAACCAGAAATACTAATAAATAGATAAATTATTATTTAAATGATAAGTGAAAAAAATATAGATTATAAATATAATTATTTTCGAATTCATATTAACTTACTGCCCACACATATTATGTTCTACTTAAAAAAAAAAAAAAAAAGAATCCAGTTTTCCTGTATTTAAAACTTGGTTTATGTTAAAATTCCTAATTCTAAGTAACTTTGGAATTTTAGAATTTCATAAATATTAATATAAATAAACATACAAAATATTAAATATGTCTACACATGCTTTGTATATATTTCTGGGTTGGAATGTGCTTTACGGTCCTTCTTGGCGACTCGCGGATAAAGATGCCAACCTTAGTAACCACGGTGTTTATGCGCCGCTGAACGATCGATGTTTGAAATGTGGTAACCTCCCCATGATGTTTTGAAACTGATTTTCGCGTACGTTATTGTTGCCAAACGAATTTCGTGCATTTTAAAGACTCATGGAGTTTGTGTGAGACGTATTTAGTAATATTTTTTTTTTTTGGTTTTTATATACGTGTTACTGATCGATGCGAAACGAAATTTCCTACGTTTTAAAGATTCATGGAGTTTGTGTGAGACGTATTTAGTGATATTTCTTTGGTTTTTATGTACGCTTTACTGATCGATGCGAAACGAAATTTCGTATGTTTAAGAGATTCATGCAGAATGCGGGTGAGGTATAGAGTGATGTTTTGTTTGTGGTTTTCATGTACGCTCCGCGTACATACGTGCATATTACTGGTCGCTGCAAAACGACATTTCGTCCGGAGGACATCATTTGGATAAAATGTGCTTTTAAGGCAGTGATTTTTTTTTGTGTGTGTGGGGGGGAGGCAGTGATTTATTTTTTCTTTTCTGGAGGGGGGAGTGAATTTTTTTTTTGTGTGTGTGTGTGGGGGGGGGGGCAGTGTTTTTTTTGGGGGTGGGGTGGGGGTGGGGGGGTAGGTTTTTTTTGTGGGGGTGGGGGCAGGTTTTTTTTTGTGTGTGGGGGGGGGGTGAATTTTTTTTTTTTTTTTTTTTTGTGGGGGGGCAGTGTTTTTTTTTTTTTGGAAGGGAGGGGGCAGTGTTTTTTTTTTTTGGGGGGGGGGTGAATTTTTTTTTTTTTTTTTTTTTTTTTGTGGGGGGGGGCAGTGATTTTTTTTTTTTTTTTTTTTTTTTTGGGGGGGGGGGGGTGAATTTTTTTTTTTTTTTTTTTTTTTTTTTGTGGGGGGGCAGTGTTTTTTTTTTTTTTTTTGGAAGGGAGGGGGCAGTGTTTTTTTTTTTGTTTTTTGTTTTTTTTTTGGGGGGGGGGGTAATTTTTTTTTTTTTTTTTGAGGGGGGGGAGTGTTTTTTTTTTTTTTTTTTTTGAGGGGGGGGGGTGATTTTTTTTTTTTGGGGGGGGGGGCAGTGGTTTTTTTGTGGGGGGCAGTGAATTTTTTTTTTTTTTTTTGTGGGGGGGCTGTGATTTTTTTTTTTGTGGGGGGGCAGTGTTTTTTTTTGGGGGGGCAGTGATTTTTTTTTTTTTTTTTTTTTTTTTGTGGGGGGGGGCAATGGTTTTTTTTGTGGGGGGCAGTGAATTTTTTTTTTTTTTTTTGTGGGGGGGGAGTAGGTTTTTTTTGTGGGGGGGCTGTGATTTTTTTTTTTTTTGTGGGGGGGGCAGTGGTTTTTTTTTGTGGGGGGGCAGTGTTTTTTTGGGAGGGAGCAGTGTTTTTTTGGGGGGGCAGTGTTTTTTTGGGGGGGAGGGGGGGCAGTGAAATTTGTTTTTTTTTTTTTTGTGGAGGGGCAGTGTTTTTTTGTGGGGGGGCAGTGTTTTTTTTTGGGAGGGAGCAGTGTTTTTGGGGGGGGGGCGCAGTGTTTTTTTTGGAAGGGGGCAGTGTTTTTTTTTGTGGGGGGGGCAGTGCTTTTTTGGGGGGGGAGGGGGGTTCATGTACGCGGAGCGTACAGACGTGCATATTACTGTTCCCTGCAAAACGAATGCTTCGTTACTCATGTCATAAAGCTTTTTCGCCGGAGGGCCCTCCGCGTCCTCGGTGCCTCCCGCTTGCAGTGGACGCAGTCCACTGCAAGCGGGAGGCACCGAGGACGCGGAGGGCCCTCCGGCGAAAAAGCTTTATGAAGCAGTAAATTTTGTTTTGCAGCAATCAGTAAAATTAAAAAAATCCCTTTATTTTGCTTCGTTACTCATGTCATAAAGCTTTTTCGCCGGAGGGCCCTCCGGCGAAAAAGCTTTATGAAGCAGTAAATTTTGTTTTGCAGCAATCAGTAAAATTAAAAAAATCCCTTTATTTTGCTTCGTTACTCATGTCATAAAGCTTTTTCGCCGGAGGGCCCTCCGCGTCCTCGGTGCCTCCCGCTTGCAGTGGACAGGCACCGAGGACGCGGAGGGCCCTCCGGCGAAAAAGCTTTATGAAGCAGTAAATTTTGTTTTGCAGCAATCAGTAAAATTAAAAAAATCCCTTTATTTTGCTTCGTTACTCATGTCATAAAGCTTTTTCGCCGGAGGGCCCTCCGCGTTCTCGGTGCCTCCCGCTTGCAGTGGACAGGCACCGAGGACGCGGAGGGCCCTCCGGCGAAAAAGCTTTATGAAGCAGTAAATTTTGTTTTGCAGCAATCAGTAAAATTAAAAAAATCCCTTTATTTTGCTTCGTTACTCATGTCATAAAGCTTTTTCGCCGGAGGGCCCTCCGCGTCCTCGGTGCCTCCCGCTTGCAGTGGACTGCGTCCACTGCAAGCGGGAGGCACCGAGGACGCGGAGGGCCCTCCGGCGAAAAAGCTTTATGAAGCAGTAAATTTTGTTTTGCAGCAATCAGTAAAATTAAAAAAATCCCTTTATTTTGCTTCGTTACTCATGTCATAAAGCTTTTTCGCCGGAGGGCCCTCCGCGTCCTCGGTGCCTCCCGCTTGCAGTGGACAGGCACCGAGGACGCGGAGGGCCCTCCGGCGAAAAAGCTTTATGAAGCAGTAAATTTTGTTTTGCAGCAATCAGTAAAATTAAAAAAATCCCTTTATTTTGCTTCGTTACTCATGTCATAAAGCTTTTTCGCCGGAGGGCGAGTAACGAAGCAAAATAGAGGGATTTTTTTAATTTTACTGATTGCTGCAAAACAAAATTTCGTATGTTTTATACATTCATGCACAATGCGGGTGTAGTATCCAGTGTTTTTTTATTTTTTTTTGGTTTTCATATACGCGGACCGTACAAACCTGCATATTACTCATTGCTGCGAAAAGTCACCGAAGCGCAGTGCTAGTGCGAAGTTAAATGCTACCTTACTGGCGTATCTCCGAGATTGTCGCCGAAGCGTCCCAAGTAACACGGAATGGTTGGGAAACGGTTGGCCCTACGATTCCTTCTTCGTTGGCCAACGGTTGTTTTTGGCCGTCGGCCCTCGGTTGAGCCAACCGTTGGGTGACAGTTGGCCCAACTATGGAACGGTTGGTTCCTGGTTGGCGAACTGTTGGCCCATTGTTGGTGAACACATTGTAGGCTAACTGTTATATTTTGCAGTTGAAAAAAGAGCATTTTAGGACTGTTGGGCCAACAATACTATTTGCTGTTGGCCCACTGTTATTTTGAGCCTTTTTCCCAACGATAACCATTCCCCAACGAACTAACAATAAATCGCAGTTGGGCCAACAGTCTGTGTTACTTGGGAGTGCTAGTGCGAAGTTATATGCTACCTTACTGGCGTATCTCCGAGATTGTCGCCGAAGCGTAGTGCTAGTGCGATGTTAAATGCAACATTACTTGCGTATCTCTCGAGATTATCGCCCATAACGCAGTAGTAGTGTGACGTTAAATCCACTCTGCTTATCTGGGTTATATTTAAGGTTATTGTTGTATTCTCTGATGGTTTTTTTTTTTTTAAGCGGGAGAGCCATCCCTTCCATGAAGGATCAAAATTGTGATGCTGTGTCCCACACCGTCGCCAATTGCCCAGCACTAGTGCGACGTTAAACACAACCAACCAACTTGATGGTTTTTGTAGCGGTTTCTTTGATGTTAACTGGTTGTTTTGCTGTTGGGAGATTTTTTTTTGCTGCCTTTTTCTTGGAAAGTTTTGTGCCGTGAAGGGTGAAACTTCTGTATTTGTTTGTGGTTCCCGTTTGTGTTGGATATTTTCTGCTTACTATGGATCTATCTGCTGTGTTGAAAGAGACGAATGAATGCACAACGAAGTTTTATTTTCTGTTGGAAATGCAAGGTAAGAAAGAAATACTTGAATGGTTTATGAAAGGTGGTTTGTTTGCTAGCTTTTATCTTTGCCCCACGTGTGGTCAGAAAATGCGATTGAGTGAGCGAAAGGAGTTAACGGATGGGTATGAGTGGCGATGTAGAAAGCAAGGGAAAGTGAATGCGCATGATGTGAAGAGGAGTGTCAGGAAAGGTTCGTGGTTCAGCCACAGCCATTTGAGTTTATGTAAGATTATGTTGATTACAAGGTACTGGTTCTTGAAAGTGGCGAATGAGTCGGTTATGCAAGAGATAGGAGTGTTTGATCATGCAGTGGTTGATTGGTATATGTTTTGTCGTGAGGTTTGTTGGGTGACTGTGATGGAAGAAAGTGTTGTGATTGGCGGTGAAGGAGTTATAGTGGAAGTGGATGAGAGTAAGTTTGGCAAAAGGAAGTATGGAAGAGGGAAGTATGTGGAGGGGCAGTGGGTGATAGGTGGGGTTGAAAGGGGGACGAATAAATGTTTTTTTAAACAGGTTGCAGATAGGTCCAAAAAAAGCTTGGAAAGTGCAATTATTGAGTTTGTCCGTCCGGGATCCACCATTATATCTGATTGTTGGAAATCATATGGAGGGTTGGAAGAGTTAGGCTTCCAACATCTCACTGTGAATCACAGCCTGCACTTTAAGAATCCCGAGACGGGCGCGCACACGAACAGTATAGAGGGGACATGGTCCGGCATTAAACGACAACTGCGAAAAAACACCAACCACGTAGCTGGTGAATTTGATAGCTATTTGTTCGAGTACATGTGGAGGAGAAGTCACGCCCACTCTCTCAAGGATGATGTTTATAATTTATTTTTGGAGGCATTAAAGAAAGTTTATCCCCCTCAGACTAAAGATAAGTCTGAGTGATTTTTTTTTTTTTTTTTTTTTTGGTCCTTTCAGAAAGAGTCTGGTTTTTCGATTTGTTTCTTTTGTTTTTTGAATTTTGGCAACAGTAGGCCGTTTCATTGCATGTGTCAAGCAGGCACACGTTCGTTTGTTGTGTTTGTGTTTGTGTTTGTTGTTTTTCTTCTGAAAAATTATGATTTATTTTAAATTATTTATGTTGAATATCGTAAGAAATGCATTTCAGGACGGTTTGAAATTGTGTTGATGTGGTTGGTGTACATGATAAAATCGAAATCTCCAGAGATTATTTTCTTCGTTTTTCCAAGAGTAACGTTGTTTCAATGTGTCGCTTTTCTTATGTAAAATTGTAATTTGTTGGTTTTGTAAAATTGAATATTTAGATTGAGTATCTTAAAAAAAAAGCTTTTGAGTAGTGTTTGAAGTGGTGTATTATGTGGTTGGTGTCGCAGTTGTCGTTTTTCTTATGTAAAATTGTCATTTATTGGTTTTGTACAATTCAATGTTTATGCTGAAAAAAAGCTTTGGATTAGTGTTTAGAGTGATGTTTATGTAGTTGTTGTACATGATTATATCGTAATATGCAGAGGGGATACTTCTATTTTCGACGAAAGTGCTACTTTTTACAATTGAATGTTTATGATGAAAAAAAAGCTTTGGATTAGTGTTTAGAGTCATGTTTATGTCGTTGGTGTACATGATTTTATCGTAATATGCAGAGGGGATATTTCTGACGAAAGTGCTACTCTTTACTGGAATTATGAAACGGGTAAGTAAAAAAACTCTTTTTTATTTAATTGCTTATTTATGTATATTAAGTTATTTGTGCTGTTTTTGTTTTGTAATATTTCTTAGTTTTAGTAGATAACAATTATGAAAAATTTGTACTTTTTCTTTACTCAAGTATTTGTAAGATAATTCTGACGCTTTATGTTTACATAATTGCTTTAAAGCACGTAAATCGGCCCTTTTCGAAAGGATGGGTATGAAAACCGTGCTTCCAGTCCGGAAAAAATTGTATTTTTCTTTACTCAAGTATTTGTAAGATATTTCTGACGCTAAATTGCTATTTTTCTTTACTCAAGTATTTGTAAGATATTTCTGACGCTTTATGTTTACATAATCGCTTTAAATTGCGTAAATCGGCCTTCTTGGAACGGTTATAAAAACTGGGAAACCGTGCTTCCTGTCCGCCATTTTGGAAAGGACGGGAGAGAAAAAAAACACCGCGCAGACTCGGCGAGTTCGGAAAAAAATCGCCAAAAAATCGCCAAGAAGGACCGTAAAGCACATTTTTACCGTTAATTTATAAACAGCATAATACTTAGATGTTAACTTATATATGGCAGATATTATTAATTCATATTGCTAACCAGATTCAAGCACATTTATAGATTCTGAATCTTGACGATATAGGCTTTTGACAGTTGAGGTTTCTGACAGGTTTTTGACGGTTTAAACCCTTGTCATGTCAAAAACCCAACCCTGAATTTATTTATATGCTAATTTGCTAATGGATAAAATCTTTGCCTTTTGCAAAGCTGAATTCTAAAATATTGAAAATCTTGCTGCTAATTGATGACTGTCACACTTTTGTCGAAAGTCACACATCAGAAATTATGCAATACTTTTGCAAATGAAATTAAAAGTACCAGGCTATTTCTCCAATAATTGTCCAACATTTATGTTTTTTCGCAACTAAACTATTATTTTCTTGCTAATCGATAATAATTTCACTTTGTTTTTTCAAAACTGATTCTTGAAATACAGATTGCCATGCGTTCTGCAATCGGCCATAATCGACTAAATAATTTGCTGTTATTTAGCTACTAATCGATGAAAATTACATTATTTTGACAGTTGAAGTCAAAATTTTATGTTTAATATGTTATTATTTAGCCTAATTGATAAAGGTTGTAATACTTTAAAAGCTGATTTTTGTAAATTGTGATGTCTTTATAACTGATAGTGAAAATATGTAATGCTTTCTCCGATAATTAATGAAATTTAGATTTAATTGGAATTAATTGCTGATATAGTAGGCTTTATTTCGATGCTAATTGGTGAAATTCTTGTTTTTTATTTTTATTTTTTCTGCAATTACAATTTTCTGCAATGATTTGCAATACAGTCGAACCTTGTTAATGTGAATCTCAAGAGAGATACATTTGTTTATGTTTTCAGTAGTTCATGTTATCAGTAACTAATATTTATATAACTAAACTAATCTTCATCTTGACAGGAAGTGTAGAAACAGTTCATGTTAAGAGTAATTCACGCTAACAGTGTTCACGTTAACGAGGTTCGACTGTATATGCAATAATTTATGGCCATTTACTGAAATGTGGAATTTTAAAATTGTAAAAATTTATGTAACTGCAGTAAATTTACGTAATTGCAACTAATTGTTAAAATAAATGTTATTTTGCTAAAAACATGTAAATATTTAGCCTCCATAATCAGGGTTGAAAAAAACCCAGCCCAGTGGGTTTTATCAGGGTTTTTTGGGTTTTATCAGAGTTTTCAGGAATATTTTCTTCCTTCTTTTTTTTTACTTTAAGTATATCATTCATAATAAGATAATTTATGAAAGTAAATATTAATAATTCATTAAAATTAAACAAAATTAATTTTTTAAATTTCTAAAGTCTTTTTGAATTTAATTTTAAAATTTCTAAAGTATTTTTATAATTAATGGTTGTTCTTTTAATATTCTAAAATTCTGTTTATTTGCCCTTTACAACAAAAAATTGGATTTTAATAATTATTTAGTGTTGCTTTATTAAATTTTTTGTAGTCGTTAGATTCTCATAAAATATTTTTAATTATTGTTCCCAGGGTTGGTCCAGGTTTTTATTTTTGGGGCCCATTTTTGTGAAAAAAAGAATTGTTGCTTGAAACCTTTCATTTTAACAGTTACTCTATCTAATGTTTAACATCAAGTTAATAGCATTTTATAAAACAAGTATAGACGCTCATTAAAAATAATACTGTAAATATGGAAAAATTTTACAAAAGTATTTTTATTATAAAACAAAATTTTGTGAAGGGCTGTTTTTAAAAATCTGAATTTTGTGAAGGGACCCATTTTAACCCTCGCTTTCCCAAGATGGGGTCATTTTGATCCCATTTTGTAGTTGAAATTTAGTTAACCCCGCCTCATTCAAAAAGTGCACTAATTCGCCAAAGATAGCAAACATAATCTGTGGAATGTTGCAATTTCTAAACGATACAGAAAGGTGCAGTGCTGGTGATTTTCGCCAAACCTGCCAAGCGGTGCCTGAAAGCACTTTTTCTGCTGTAACACGTTGATCTTGGGAAAGCGGGGGTTAAGGATATAAATTTTGTGAAGGGGCCCATTTTAGAGATTTGAATTTTGTCAAGGGGCAGCAAAAGGGTCCCAATTTTTGCCGGGATCGACCCCTGGTTCCTCTAAATTACCTAACAGTGTTGCACTGTTAATGTTTTCAGAATTTTTTAAAAATTTGATTTTGATTTATATTTTACATTCCCTGAATCCCACAGTTTTATTTGCATTAATAAACTACTCTTATTTTGCTTATATATATATATATATATATATATATATATATGTATTTAAAAATTATTATATTAAATATACCTTATTTAAAATCCTTAAAAAGTTTGAGCTGATATATTTTGGCGTCCCTAACAAGAATACTTCAGAGCTCGAAATGACAAACTACAGCTGGGCGGTATGTTTACTTTTCTTCTCTTCTTCTTCATCCTTTTCTTCACTTCGCTTCGTTTGCTGAAACAGGTGCTGCCATTCTGGTGGAATTATACTATGTTCGATGTCATTAACAGAATTGTTAGATGTTAAGATTTCAAGGGTTTCTCTTTTTAGGGCAAATGGTGTGAATTATAAGGGGCTATTTTTTGATAATTAATGGAATTAGTGTTAATATTTTTAATATTGTTAGTCCTTGAACATGCAGTAGAGTGTTTATTATATTTGAAGTCGGCGAGGTGTTCAGAGATACGTTTTTTAATTTTGCGTTTTGTCATTCCAATGTGTAGTTGGCATTATTTTTATCATGAAACTGAAAATTGATTTTATAAATTCCTGCGGTGTGTTTAAAATGAATTGGATCTTTTTCATTTCATATGCGTTGGTATATACAGTCTGACCCGCTTAAATGAATAGCTACCATTCCATCTATATTAATTCGATTAAGCGGAGTATTTGATTATTCGGGGAAGACTAGAAACGCAAATACATGTTTAACTAGAGTGATTTTATGCTTACATGAAAAGATATGATCGATACCTCTTTCTTATTTAAATATTTAACTAAGTTAAAATATTATAGTAATTTATATATGCAATTAATGCTGGAATAAATACAAAATAAATAAAGTATACTTACAATTTTTATTTTTAATCCCCCACCCCCCCCCCCCCCCCCCAAAAAAAAAAAAATAAATAAAAATTTATATATATATATATATGATTGATTATTTTGACATAGACTTATTATTTCAATTTCTATTTCTAAAGCACATTAATAGATTATAACCACTTCGATGAGATACAAAATTACGATGAATAATATTTAGGATTTCGTAACTTCATCTGTTGTTGGAGGGGGATCTGCTTGTTTTTTTTTTTTTTTTATCACTTTAATTTAAAGATTTTATAGAAAGATTAAACTTTTTATCTCTTTCTGTTTCTCCATCTTTATCCACCATCTATGAATTCAAAAAGTCATCTGAAAACTTCAAAAATTTGTGATTTGTGTGAGATCATATGTATTTTAATTTCTAATTTCATCATCAGTTGCTGATTTTATAAATTTGTTTTATCACCAATTTTTATCACCTCGGCAGGAATACTGTCTCATGTTTAAAGAGCCTTAGTTATGTAAGGTTTTTTAAAAGAAAAACGGATTTTTCTTTTCTCTCTTTTTTTTTTTTTTGAGAAAGAGAGGAAAAATTAGCTCAGAAATAGAGAAATTTTATTTAAGAAACGTCGTTCGAGTGTTTATGTGATTAAGCGAGGTGGCATTGTAAAAAATATTTCTTTAAACGAGGAAATTTAACATTACTTCTATGGGGAAAAAATTTGTTCTATCGCTTTATATTCTTATAAGCGGGGATATTCGATTATCCGTTACCCAATTAAGTGGGAACGACTGTACTTTTGTTTGGTTTAATCGGAATATTAATGTTATGTTTTTTGGCTTCATTTTTTATTTTTACAGAGGCACCTTTACAATAGGGGATCGCGGAAGTGAAAGATCGTTTTATTTTTTGAGCGTTTGGAATATGATTAAGGGTCATTCCATGGTCACGTGTGGGACATTTACACAGGCATTTTGCAGATAGATTCTATATTAGCAAACCTAAATATTTTTTAAAAGAAATTTGATGTGTTTTTTCTGAATTGCATATAACTCTGTATTTTTTAAGACTAATATGTTTTTGAAAAGTATCAAAATACCCTATTTAAAGTCATTTAATCAAGTGTACCCTGTGGGACGGAACTGAAATGACAGAGATCTACTTTTTGATATAAATGAAGAATTTCAGTTAATTGAAATAAATTATTGCATTAATATATTTTTTTTTGCAAAAAGTATGCATTTGTAAGTGATGTGCATTAGGTTTTATTATGTTACTAATAATATTAATTTTGTAATCATTTTTTAAAGTTTGCAATAGACTGTCACGTGTATGACATTTGTAAAAAAAATGTGTGATGTCTGATGTCCCACATGTGACAGTAAACAAAAAAAAATAATTTTTATCTTATATTTTGTAACATTCTAGACTTTTATTAGTTAGCACTATAAAATATCTTTTTTTTTTTTTTAATACAATTTAAGGCAGAATTTATCTTTTTTTTTTTTTTTTTTTAAAGGAATTTTTTTATGCAGTGTGATTAAATGAAATCTTGTAGTACACAACTTCTTTTTCTCTTACCTTTTTATTGAAGCATAAAATGACAAAATAATACACACACAGAGGGGGGGGGGAGAGAGAAGAAAAAAAACACTTTGAATTTTTTCATTAAATTTAAATTGACCACAATATTGACGTCTGTCGGTGCAGAATTTTATCGTATGTGATGCAGTCAGTAGAAACTGACAACTTGTACTTCTCAGATATCCCTCTTGCTTCTTGCATAACCAATATTTGAATCTCATTAGAAATTTCAGTGTATTATTTCTACTGGATATGATTTAAAATCAAACATAAGTCTCCTTTGCAAATATTCAAATTTTCAACATGACACTTTTCATTATTGAGGATTTTTTTGGTGTCATTTGCATTATATACTTGTAGTGGATTTTTGTTGATACTGTTGTATTCCTGGAACATTAGATGCTGTCTCCCAAGGCTTGTATGTTTTAATTTCCTTCTTTATTTGTTCTTCAGCTTGAAAAAAAAAGAAAAGAAAAAAAAAAAAAAACCCTACTTTGGTATTTTTCACAGAAATAGATGTAATTCAGCTTTTGTTGATTGAATGATGAGTCCACTCTGTGCCATTATTTTTTACCTAACAAGACGCTTCAGGCGTATGATGCATTCATTTTTTTAGTACTTGGATCCAGGTTTGTATTGCTTAGGTGATTTTTTCGGAATGTATTTGAGTACTCATACTTTAAGGATTTTAGTTTCAATATAAAATTTACATGTATTTTACATTTTCACTTCTCTGATTGTGTATTTTTCATAAAGACGACATTTTTAGGTCATAGGCTGAAAATTTTTGAGGAGCATATCAAATATAGGAATTTCCTCTCTAAATATAGAGAAAGCTTCTTTTAAAATCATTGTTAAATAATGCATTAGGACAACTTTCCTTTGTCCTTCTTTCCATACACAGATACTATCTTTCATTCCAGCGATTAACCTTAAATATGAGTAATTTCAGAACACAATCTTAATATTAAGTATTTATGACTCTTATCTGATATTTATCAATTTATATTAGACAAAAAGAAGAAGAAGAAGAAAGAAAAACTTAAGCTATTTGAGTGTTTTATAAAAACTTCCCATTCATGATGTCGCGTGTGGGACAAAAAGCAATCTCTAAAATTTCTCATTCTAGTGAAACCTACTTGAATTCAATAAATTATTCAAAGAACAGTTATTAATTTATGTGTAAAAATAAAACATTTAAGCATAATAACATTTCGTTGAGTTTTTATTGAAAAAAAAACATCTTTTCTGGCAGCACCTGTTTCAGCAAACGAAGCAAAGTGAAGAAAAGGATGAAGAAGAAGAGGAGAAAAGTAAACATACCGCCCAGCTGTAGTTTGTCATTTCGAGCTCTGAAGATGGCCCCATTTGGGATGCTGAAATACATCAGTTCAAACTTTTTAAGGATTTTAAATAAGGTATATTTAATATAATAATTTTTGAAATCAATCCTTTTTAATTTTTAAAATGTATATATTTTTATTCTGTTTTAATAAGATAATTATAATTTTTTTATGGGAGATTTTTTAGGATTTTTTTTTCTACAGAGCAGTTTTAGAAACTCCAACATTTCTAAAAATTCTTTGTTCATGTTATAATAATGTATATAATATTTGTTTTATGCTATTTATATGTTTATTGTAAGTTAGATAAAAGTGGAATTTTATATAAGGATTTTGAAAAAAACCCACCCAGTTTTTTTCAGGTCTGGCAAAATCAAGCCAAATCTGTCCATAATTCAATAATATTCTTTTTTTGTGTATTTGATTACTGAAATTGTCATTTTTCGCTACTGGTTTCCAAATACATAATTCTCTTCTCTCATGCGATTTTTTTTAAATATTTTTATGAAGAATTGTTTTAAAACTACCAATTTTTGTGAAATAGTCGTTTTCAAATCCGAAATTTTCTTAGAATTACTGCTGCACTATAAAAATTGAGGCATAACATATTCGATTATCCCAGTGTTACAGAAAATATTCTTTTCTTTCTCCAATGGTAAGTACTTCGTCAATAAAGTTCTAAGTTTTCCGTGATTTTCTCCGAAACTTGCATGAATGTGGACTGAAATACCTTAGTAAATTTCCCATGGATAACATTCTTTGTAGGTCGGATTTTTCTGTGATTTTCTCCGAAATTCTTGTGAATACGGACTAAGACACCTTGGAAAATCTTCCACAGTGGACAGGCTTCTTTCAGTATTTCAGAAATTGTCATAACAAATTGTTGATTATATATAGATAAACTAAGTGATTGTAATAGACAGATAAATAATATGCCATAGAACTTTGTTTATCTAAGGTAATGTGGACCGATGGAACCTCAGATAATCAAAAACTCAGGTTAAATGGACTCTATTGTAAATCGAGGGAAAATATACAGTAACGTTTAAAATGAATGGAAACACAACCAATGAAGTAAAAGAATATACCTATTACACATTTAAATGTAATCAGTTAAAAATGCAATACAATACATGCATACATGAATTATAAAAAAATAAAAAAAAGTACTGTGCTCTCAAAGTCGAAGTTCTTTTTGCCATTTTTTAAGGGTCACACCTGAACTGGGATGTGGCACTTTTTAGATTACCTTGGTTAATCAGGGCTTGGATAACCGAGGCTCTGCTGTATATATAAATTTAAAACTTTTTATGAATAATAATAAAAAAAAAAAATTAAAACAGCATTTATGTAATTTTGTATTTGCTGGTTTTTATTGAGCTTATGTATATATGTAATAAGTACAAAACTATGAATAAAAAACATAAAATGCAAGAACTTGTAACAATATTTTCTGGTCAAAAGCAGACACGACCTTACGCCCCCATAACAGAAAATGTGAGATTACATCACAGTTTTTTTTTTTTTTTTCTTTTACAGTCTGCAGATTATTTTCAAAACAGTATTGTGCAGAGATTCCAAATGTCCCGAATTTGGTAGGAAAGATTGAAAATCGCCATCTTTCTCCATCTATAGCATAAATATCAATGTTTATTTTAAACTTGCTTTATGAGGTTCTAGGAACTGTGAATAGATAGAATTGTTCAATATCTTTCACTGATGTAACTTTTTATGGTACTCTCCCCCCCCCCCAAAAAAAAAACAATCAGTGATCAAATGCCTTCTGAAATCTGTGATTTCTAATTGTTTTCCCCCCACATCATAAATGTCAATGTTCTTTTTAAACTTACCTAATTAGATTCTAGAGCCTATGAAGAAGTAGAATTGTTCAATATCGCTCACTCATATAATATTTTATCCCCCCTCTCTGCTAATGATCAAATGCCCTGCAGAAGTGTTGCGATTTCTAATCTTTCTTCATCCACAGTGTAAATGTCTATAACATAGCTGCCAAGTTTTATGCCCCGGGCATAAAATTTACGTTTTTTTCACATTTTTTACGCTTTTATGCCTAGATTGCTATTTTTATTCTTTTTCTACTGATTTTCATTTTTTTTTTTTTTTTTTTTTTTTTTTTTTGTTTAAGTATTCGATTAAATTTAATAAAAAAAGTTAAAAATACAAAAACTCATCTTAAAAAAAAAGTATCTAAAAAGTACGATTTTTGCTGCTAATGCTTAGTAAACAAAGATCGCAATGTATTTGATCAATTGATTGATTCTGAGTTGATGCTTCTATAACTATCGTTGGTCCCCATTTATTGGTTGAAGCACGCTCCGTTTCAACGTCATCGCTTCAGAGGCATGGTGTGTGTTTTTCCTCCTCACCAGACATGCTCGGTTCACCTAAACCCTTGCGCATCTTACAGAAACGGAAGCATGGGAAACGTGGGTGATGTTCGTTTTGTTATTATGTTTGTGCTTACAATTGTCACACGCTTTTGAAAATTTTGATGATGGCTGAAAAGAAATCTTATCAACTGTTTAAAGATAGCTATAGAACTGAATTTCGATGTATAAGAGCATCTAGTCAGGGTGAAAAGTTTGCATATTGCATTTATTGTCAGTCCAGTTTTACAATTTCTCATAGCGGCAAATACCATACAACCAAACACATTGGAAAGAAAAGATATGTCTATATTTATGCAAAATCAGCTAATATTAGCAAAAAGAATAAAATACATTACTACTTCAAGGAAGATAATCAATTGTATTTACTATATTCTGAGAAAGTGTTTAAAAAAAAAATTATTTCAACAAATGTAGTTTTTACATTGTATTTTAATAAATGAAGCTTTTAAATTTATTTTTCCTTTCCGTTTTTTTTTTTCTTCTTTTTTTGAGTTTGTAAATGTAATAACTAATTAAATTGAAAAATAGTTATCTGAAATATTTAAAAATAATTACTGTATCTGATACTTCTAAGCAGTTTGAAATGAAAACTATTTTTAAAATAAATCTAATGTGAAATTCAGACTAATTGCATCACTGTGTGAATATATTAAATTTGTAAGTATATAGTAAATAATTATGAATGATAGCTAAACTTTACATTATATTACTTTTTATCAAATGTTAACGTATTTAAAAAGTAAATTAGTGATTTTTTTTTTTTTTTAAATACTTTTAAAATCTTATATGCCAAAACAGAAAAAATCCCATTTGCTTCTTTTTTCTTTTTTTTTTTTTTTTTTGGGGGGGGGGGGGTGCAAATTTTTTTGTTCGTGCACTGTTTTACTCCTTGGAATTTTCTCAGTTTGGCAGGTATGCAATAATCTTTTTAAACTTGCTTTATGAGATTCTAGAAAATATAAAGAAGTAGAATTGTTCAATATCTTTCACTTGTTTATTTTTATTTTTTTTGTGTGTGTGTGTGTGTTTCCCACCCACTCCCAACAGTCGGCAATCACATGCCACCTGTAATACTTGCAATTTCTAATTTTTCTCCATCTGCAACATAATTGCAAAAATGTCTTTTTAAACTTACCTAATTCGATTCCAGAGCTCATAAAGAAGTAGAATTATTCAATATCACTCACTCATATAATATTTTATTCCCTCTCGGAAGAAAGTTCTGATAGGTGATAATGTTTTCCTTTTCACGGATGTTTAATATTTCTACAATTCTTTTTCTAATTTATAAAGTAGATTATAGTCACCTAAACAAACCTCAAAATGTCGGCGAATTATAGCATATGACTCATTTACTTTTTTCAGAGGGGGGAATGGATCGATTGGCTCATCATTACTTTCATTTTCATATTTTTCTTGCGAGGAAGATGTGAAAATTTCTTTGTCATCTTCTGTCATCTCGTTTCCATCCAATTCTTAAAATTGCATGAGCTCTGCCTAAGTGAATTTCAGCTGTCTGAAATCACCTATCCCGAAGTCTTCAAAATACCAAATTTCACTGTGCTCAAAATCATTAATTACTTTTTCATCATCCCATATTTCACATTCGATATTTTCCAATTTTGCTTTTTTCAACAACAATAAACAATTTTTAATTACTTTTAGAAAAGGAAATCTTGTATTTTTCGATTAAGAACACATTTTTTAATAAGGAAGACTGTTCAAACTTTATTCGAATAACCGAGGATGGTATGTGAAAAATATTTGTTTAAATGGGGAAATTTAACATTGTTCCTGTGAGACTGATTTTGGTTCTAACGAATTTTATTCGAATAAGCGGCGTATTCAATTATTCATTACCCAATTAAGTGGGTATGACTGTATATGTATGTATATACTAGCAGGCTTTGCCTGCTTGGCGGATCAGTATATTTAAATGATTTCTTTTTAATTGAATAATTGAAACTTTTCAATAAATATATTTCAATTGCCGACTATTTTCATCACAGCTTTATTATGGGACCTCCTTGGCGATATTAAATATTTTTTGAACTTCTCGAATCTGTACAACAAAACTCATTAAAACGAATATTCTCTAATACAGTCCAATAGTAAAGTTAATTCTTCGAATATTCTGGAAATAGTCGAAGGTGTTACTCATGCAGCAAAAGTCACTATTCGATGAATGTTCTGGAACAGTCTAAAAAGCAGTCACTTGTCCCACAGGAGTAAAGACAATAACATCAAATACTCCAGAGCAGAAATCTTTGCTAGCTGACAAAAAATATCCAGTCGCTTAGAGCTCAATCCCTAAAGTGCAATCACTCAGAAGAAGTCTCTGAATCGCAGTGACTACATACTCTCTCGCAGAAATCAACTCACTCCTATTTATAACTTTTGAAGATGATTCCATCGAGAATCCCATGGAAAGATTGAGATCTGTGCTCCTGTGTGTTAGAGAGCTTCGGGAATTCTAAACTACCATTTTTCACCAAATTTGGTCGTCCACTCATCAAGTTTGTCACCAAGGCTGACCCCACTGAAAGTGAATGAACTGCCCTTTTATTTTCACTTTGCCTGTAAAACTACTTTCATTGCAACAGTACAATTGATGCAGGGCAAAGAATTAATCCCTTATAACAATATGCTATGAGCACTATTTCTGCCTCATTTTAGACAACTAATGTTTTTATGGTTATATATATTTCCCATTAAATCTATTTTTATTTATTTATTTAAATATTAATTTGAATTTATCAAATATTTCTGCCCGACGGCATACAAGTGGAATCACACATATCAGTTCTTTTATTTGTATGATAAATTAGCATAGTGATTGGTATATGAAAAATAAATAAATAAATAAACATTATCGTGCTACACAACTTTATTAAATTTCTCCCTTGGCGGCTTTTGAATTTTTGGCGCCATATTAGCAATGGATATATGTATATATATTTTTAAAATAATTTCTTGTATAAAAGGAGGAGCCCTATTTTGCTGATACTTTTATCGGACACCTTTTCGTTAATTTATAAGAATTCTTCATATTCTGTTTATATTTTTAATAGTTTTTAGACTTGCTGAAATAAATTTTCCATTTTTAAAACTGCATTTTTTTTTCTATAAAATTATCTACTGAGATAAAATTAGATCACTTGTGTGGCTACTATTTCAGTTTATAATTTTTGTCTTTTTGTAATATTTTATAATTTATTTATATTTTTGATGCTTTACTTAGATTAAAATGGCTGTTGCTAAATTAAACTTCTTGGCGAAAAACATTCGGTATATTTCAACGCCAAAATAAAAAAAAATAGCCCTGTAGGATCTATAAGTAAAACTGATAAAATAAATTTAAAATTCATAGAGTTTATTGTAGTAAAGAAACGCTATGCAGTTGAATGTGACATCATGGACAGTTTTTTTTTTTTTTTTAAATAACAACTTGACAATAAAAATAGTAGTTAAAAAAAAAATGTTTTAGAACAACATGTAATATTATCATAAAGTATATTAGCACTTTATCAATGTGCATAAAATTTTCAAATTGATAATGACGTCAACTTTTCAAAGATGCATAATTTAATATTTTATAATTTTTTATATTATAATTTTGGTTCAACAGAAGTTCACCACCTATCTTCTAAAAATCCACAGATGGTTTTAACATCAGGAACAAAACTCTGATTCATTTCAAGGTTTAAGAAAAGTTGCTAGATTATATTCATCCTGTATTTCCCTTTGATACAGTTTATTACGCCCATATCTAAAGGTTGAATTTTTCATGTAGCATTTGATGAAAATGACGTTATGTAATGTTTTTAATCTGAATGCTTGTGTTTATGGGCAGCACAGTTATCAAACTAATCATTGTACAAGCTAGCAAAATGCACATGCTCTAAAGTAGTAGAAACAAGTATTTCTGAATGATGAGAGAGGAACAGACAGAAATACATATCCAATTGTGCATTTATTCAAAGAAAATACATAGGAAAAGTGAAGCTTTGGTTTTAACTTTAAAAGTTTGTTTAAACTTATTCAAATGGAAAAACTTCGCAATATCCGATACTAATGTTTTCAGTTGTTTATTGTAACCAGTCTCAGACTTTATTAACCCTTTAAGGTTCACTACTTAATTTATTTTAAAAATTACTAAACTAATTTTAAAAATGGCTTTTAGCCACATAGCTGATCATAAATATTTAAAAAATAAAAAATTAGCATTGTTCCTTTTCGAGGAATGTTCGGTTTGAAACATCTGTAAGTAAACCTTATTAAATTCAAATAATATTTAATTTAATAAATAAATCACTTTATAAGTAAACATTACCGGCAACATCAACTTGTAAAAGTTGCATGGATCCCAACATTTCAATATATTCCGGAGTATTTTAACCCTTTGCGGGGCAAGGTAATTCTGATCATTTAAATTACACTGCCACCGGAATTTACAAACATAATTATAATACAAGAAATTTTAAATGTTCATGTTGAAAAAAGGGCATTTTCTGCTTTGTTATAAATGTAAATTTTTGCTAAAAAATTTCTGGGATGAGTTTTTGCTCTTGAGAATTAAAATTAGGTGTTCCATCAGCGGGAACACTGCGACTCAAAGGGTTAAAGCATAGTAGATTCAAAGGGAGCAATAAAAGTTTGTACTAATCTATACTTTGTTACATCCAATTTTGTTTTAAGTGGACTTTTTTTAAAAATTATTTATGTATTTTGGGAGGGGGGGGGGGACTGTTTGATTTAAACTGTGCCAACACTGTTTAAAGAATGTTGTTTAATGACTAAAGCTTTGGATATATAGCACTTAATTTACAAACTGTAAATTTCAAATATACTTTTTCAGTCAGTTTTCCTTTTTATATACAGTGGGTAATCAAATTATTAGATTTTTTTTTTTGACATTTTTTTAAATACTAGATTCATACATATATATATTTCTTGTTTCATTTTCATTCCAGGTCAAATGAGAGAATATCTACTGAAAAGAGGGAAAGACATGTGTGGAAGTGAGGCTGAAATAAAAAATTACAATCGATATGTGTACCTCGTAATAAATATGTTTAAAGTGTGTTTTTGACTTTTCCTTAATAAATGGAAAAAAAAAAGAAATCATAATAAATCTTTTTTAAATAATTTGCTTTGTCCTTTTCTGTCCTTACCCATTTTGGGTACTTACCTTGGTATTTATTTTTCAGTGAGTTCTATTCATATATAAAGTATCTATGATTAGTATATAGTATGATATTAGGTATATATATATATAGAGTTTTAAGGTAAATTTAAGAAAAAAATTGAAAGTTTTTACAGAATTTTTATTTTTTATTTTATAAAGGCTAAAAAAAATGTATATTAATCTGAAAATAATAATGCAGTATTATATCATACATTTTTCGCAAATTACTTGATTTAAATAACAGTACTTTTTGAATAATATATTTGAAGATCTTTATAAAGTCATTTTATTTAAATTAATAAGAACTTTCTTTTTTTAAATGAGAAAGAGCTGGTAATAATCACAAAAATTAAGATGCAATACTGGGGCGGATTGATACTAATTTAAATATCTTAAAACTTATGGCAATACTTGCAACTCATTTCTAAAATAACATTCAGGAAAGAAACATTTTGGTTAAAACTTAAAATAGTTATAATTATTTTTAAAAGGAATATAAATTATATTTAAAAAAAAAAAAACCAAATGTTCAAAACTAACTAAATTTAAAATATTTTTTACTGTACCATTGTACAACACTTATTTTTTAAAGTTCTTTGAAAAGTAATTCAAAGAATCCTTAAGGCTGCTCTCAAATAAAAACTCACAATTTTTTGAGATGATATAAAGGCTGTTTTCAATGATTGAAAAAAGAAAAAAATGTAGATATCATTTTTAAACAGTAGAAAATAGAATAATGTTTGATGTTTTTAGAAATTTTTTATTTTAATTATCTTCTAGTATAGCTCCGTACCATTTTAATTTGTAAACTCTTAATAATTGAGATATTATTTTTGTAGTAATAAAGAAATATATATGCAGTGGAGAGTCAAATATCTGCACAGCTCAGGACCAAATGTTGTGCATTTGGCGGATTTTGGAGCCCATAAAAAATCATTTTCAGTTTGAATAATAAAACCAGAATATTAATCAAATTAAACATATACAAGTGAATAATAACACAATTTCACTTGTATATTAAATTATTAGGTATATAAGAATAACACTGAACATTAAATATATATATAAAGAAAACAATAAATGAAAAATGAAAAAATATTCGTCAAATTTAGACAAAATCTGTTCACATGCAGTTTGTTTTAAATTACACTTTAACATGCACACATACATCGAGATTTTTTTTTTTTTGTCTATTGTAAATAGTTATCAATTCTTATTTTGTAACTCAAATTTATTTTTCAAAGTATTTAACTGAATTCTTCCGTAAACTATGTATTTATCAAATAGCATTTTTAAAATTAATTTATTGTTTTCCTCATTGATAATGATCATCATAATAATCATAATTTTCTTTGGATTAATTTAATATATTGTTGATAATTTCTTTATATGAAACTTGGTTCTTGCAGTTTTTCATATTTTTATTATTGTAATCATAAAATGCAACCACAAAGTCTGCATTCAGGATCCTTTACAAAAATTCTGCTTTGCAGTTTTGTAACTTAAATTTCATTGTTTGTATCTGAAAAGCTATGCAAATTTCAGACTTTGACAGATTTTAGATCGGCAGATTTCTGGCTCTCTCTGTCTATATATATATTTTCTTTCTTTTTCTTTTTTTTCTTTAAGTACGTCAAAGTTGGCAATTTAGTTGATGATTTTCATCCCTTTTGTGTGATGTGAAAGTTTACAAATTAGAGTTTTGAGAAGTATTGTATTTAGAGAAAAAATTTAAACTTATTTCCCGTTTTAGGCATTTCAATGCAGAATTGCCACGCTACCTGGAAATCCTGGAACAGTCAGGGAATTTGAAAATTGACCATGAAAGTCAGGGAAAAGTCAAGGAATTTTAATATTTTAGCCAGAATCTGGAAAAGTCAGGGAATTTCATACAATGATTGCCAAAAAAAATTAAATTTTCCTCCAATGTAGAGTCATTTTTCTTGTTTTTTTCTTAGCTTTTGCCATTTTTTAAAAACAAGACCTCTTAGAAAGACCCCCGCATGGAGGGCAATCTGTCCTTAGGTCAAAGTAATATGTAACTTTTGTGTTTTCAAGTTTTACCATAATTATTTTGCCCTCAATGCAACCAATGCACAATATGTGGCTAGACTGGAATTTTCTTAGAACACATCTGGAAAACCTGGAAAAGTCAGGGAATTTCATTCTCCTATTTGAGTGGTAACCCTGTCAATGGTAATGTCAGAAAAAGTCATACATTTTCATCAAAAATTAGTTCTGTGAATCTGTTGAAAATTGTGCATTATTTACCACAATGTTATCCATTTAAGAACAGCTTTAAAAATGCTTCTCACCATTTCCCACCAATTTCAGAATACCGTGTTAATGAGTGGGTAAGGTAACTAATCTTCCATTTTAACATCCTAGTAGCATAAAATTTACTTATAGTAATATTAGCATAAAAATTGAATGGTTAACTGTTCACTAATCAAAATAAGAATTCATTTGTAGCACAACATTCTAAGAAATCACTATTAGAAGCTTTGCAGGTGCCATCTATATGAAATAAACAGAGTTAATTATTTGCATTCCATTATAAGTACCATTCCTTGCATCCCTTTTTATTTTTTGAATATATATATATTTAGATAAAAATTGATTACTGATTTAACTTTCAAAAATACCCAGTTTTGTGGTATTCACACAGGCCTTAGGTAAATACCCTAAATTTGGCTAGCATAAATAAAATTAAAAGCAACTGCTGGTTGAAAAATAATGTTATAATAACAAAAAGTAACAGATGGTAGGAAAGTCCTGCTATAATAGCATAAGCAACTGATGGTAGAAAAGTAATGCTAGAATAGCAATAAAAAAGCATCTATTGGATGTGAATTACTGCTAGAATAGCTGAAAGTGCATGCAAGTGGTGGTCTAGATTGCTGCTAGGCCAGCAACTTATTCAAGCAACACAAATTGGATTATGTATGCTGGACAAGCAATAAAAGTAAGCCAATACACACCATGATATGCTGGTAATTCTGGTGGAACCAGCAAATATTAATGCTAGTTTTTATGCTATTTTACTTGCTGGGATACAGCATTTAATGCTAGTCCAGCAAACAAATACCAGAATGAAAAGCTGGATTATGTATGCTAGATAAGCAATAAAAGTGGGCCAAAACACACCATGACAAGCTGGTAATTCTGGTAGAACCAGCAAATATTAATGCTAGTTTTATGCTATTTTACTTGCTGGGATACAGCATTTAATGCTAGTCCAGCAAACAAATACCAGCATGAAAAGCTGGATTATGTATGCTGGACAAGCAATAAAAGTGGGCCAAAACACACCATGACAAGCTGGTAATTCTGGTAGAACCAGCAAATATTAATGCTAGTTTTATGCTATTTTACTTGCTGGGATACAGTGTCTAATGCTAGTCCACCAAACAAATACTAGCATGAAAAGCTGGATTATGCAGGGCAAGCAATAAAAGTGGGCCAAAACACACCATGGCAAGCTGGTAATACTGGTAGAACCAGCAAATATTAATGCTAGTTTTATGCTATTTTACTTGCTGGGATACAGCATCTAATGCTGGTCCACCAAACTAATACCAGCATGAAAAGCTGGATTTTGTATGCTGGACAAGCAATAAAAGTGTGCCAAAACACACCATGACAAGCTGGTAATTCTGGTGTAACCAGCAAATATTAATGCTAGTTTTATGCTATTTTACTTGCTGGGATACAGCATTTAATGCTAGTCTAGCAAAGAAAAAAAGCATCTGTTGGTTGTGAATTTCTGCTAGAATAGCAAAAAGTGCAAGCAAGTAGTGGTCGCGATGGCTGCTAGACCAGCAAAATATTCAAGCTACACAAGCTGGAATATATATGCTGGACAAGCATAAAAAGTGTGCCAAAACACCACATGACTTGCTGGTAGTTCTGGTGGAACTAGCAAATATTTATGGTAGTTTTATGCTATTTTACTAGCTGGGATGAAGCATGTAGTGCTTGCCTAGCAAACAAATACCAGCATGAATTTCGACTTGGGTTGGCAGGAATGTATCCACTGTGCATGAGTGTTGGAAGCAGTGGTCAAGGGAAGGTACTGCCTCAAGAAGACCGGGTTCCGGGCGGCCACGTGGCACTACTGGGAGGGAAGACCGCCGTGTTCGGCGTATGGCTGTGGCTAATCGTACTGCGTCTGCAGCTGAAATTCGAGCTGCAGTTGGCACCACAGTGACACAACGAACTGTTACAAATCGGTTACTTCATGGACAGCTCCGAGCCAGACGCCCTGTAGCGTGCATTCCACTGACTCCAAACCACTGCCGTTTGCGACGTGAGTGGTGTCAAGCTAGAGCTCATTGGAGGACGGAGTGGAGATCTGTTGTGTTTTCTGATGAAAGCCGGTTCTGCCTTGGTCGCAGTGATAGCCGTGTGTTGGTTAGAAGGAGGCCAGGTGAACGTCTGCTAGCGACCTGTCTGCGGCCTAGACACACAGGGCCTACTCCTGGAGTTATGGTTTGGGAAGCAATTTCGTATGACAGCAGGAACACTCTCGTGGTTATCCCACGCACCCTGACTGCAAATTTGTACGTCAGTCTAGTGATACAACCTGTTGTGCTACCATTCATGAACAGCATTCCAGGGGGTGTTTTCCAACAGGATAACGCTCGCCCTCATACCGCTGTTGTAACCCAACATGCTCTACAGAGTATCGACATGTTGCCTTGGCCTGCTAGATCACCAGATCTTTCTCCAATCGAGCACGTATGGGACATCATTGGACTACAACTCCAGCGTCATCCACAACCAGCATTAACCGTCCCTGCATTGACGGCCAAGTGCAACAGGCATGGATCTCCATCCCACAAACTGATATCCGACACCTGTACGACACAATGCATGCACGTTTGCATGCTTGCATTCAAAATTCTGGCGGTTACATCGGTTACTAATGTACCAACATTTCACATTTGAAATGGCTCTTGTCGCCAATGGCTCTACCTGTGATCTTGAAACTTTAATCAATTAAATATATTACCTAGACAAATGTATTGCTGAAATTTCATTACTGTACAATAATTTTTTATTGGTGTTGGGATTTTTTTTTCCATCAGTGTAGTTAAGATTTCTAAATTTTTCATATAAAGCAGAAGTTTTTAAAGAATGCTCCATGTTATTCATCTACATCTACATTATAGCCCTAATGATGATATCGACATGTTCGTTGACATTGGATGATATCGACATGTCCATCAGCGTGTGATCATGTCAATCAACATGGGAGAGATTGACGTAGGATGCCGAACGGTTGATGTCATCCAATGAGACCTGCGAGGAGGACCGGCACCTATTGAAATTCTAAATAGATCGATTCCTAGCTTGGACTATATTAAAAATGTGCAAAGTGTTATATCGTTGCGATCCAAAATTTTCATGAAAAAATGTCAAAAAAAAATATGACATTATATCCAGAGCAACTAGAAAAATCTTTTGGCACACATAAGCATTAGCATTCGCGCAAGTGTTCAAATGAAGATATCTGAAGAAATTGATCTAAAAAGATCTAGTGGTCACAGATAATGATTTAGTCCATGGTGCGGATGGTGCTTACATTTCTATATCATTAAATACAGTGAAACCTCTTTACCATGCATTTCAAGGGAAATTAAAAAAATTGTTCATGTTATTAATAGTTCATGTTGTTAGTAACTGAGAAAAAAGATCTTCCGCTTGATGTTGATTGTGGAAACATATTAAAATAAACTCATATTGAGCGTGTTTTCGTTAACAAGTTTCGAATGTATATGTAGCAATCTTTGAGACACAAACCGGTATAAATGCTTTGAAATTTTATGACTAAAAGATACTATATCATAAGCATGTAAAATCGATTAACATTATACTATTCAATTTAATTTGGTTTTAGTTACAAAATTTTAAAATAAAAGCTCTTGGTAATTCTCGCCCTTTATCAAATCATTATAGACATATGCTTGAAAATCTATGCAATTTAGGTCTAGAAAATTAGGCCTACACAAGCACACTGCAACAATACTTCACTGGCTGGATTAATGTTTTAAGTTATCTTTGAGAGAACTCATACCAATAATCCAGCAGAAAAATCCGAAATCCATATAAGTACGAGGTATTGAATTCATTTTCTGAGCAGCACGTTGGGAGGCATGACAAATATACAAAAGAATGTGTATGTAAGAAGATTTAGGTAGCCTAAAAAAGTGTGTATATATATTTATAAATATATTCTAAGTGATCACTTAGTGGGAACTCTTGTCATATGGGTAGTCGCACTTTCGTCCGGATGCGTAAAAATCAAATATACGTGTGGGAGATAAAACATGCTTCTAACCTAGCTTTGAACTTTCATTTTACACTACAGATGTACAGTCGGCAGCAAAATTATTGAAACGCACATCCAGAATTTCCATTCATATATATATATATATATATATAGCAAGTGATCCAAAAGTCAGGACAAACTTTAAAAATGAATAATTCGAAAACGAATCAAGATACAAAGATACGGTTTGCACCAAACGGATGGAAAAGAAGCCGGGTTTTGTGTGGCAAAGAAAAAAAAATAGTTCTGTTGGCAACCAACAGATGGCGCTGTCGTATTTCTGATGTAAGATTATGCAAAGCAACAAACGACATGAAAAGGAACAACTACAGCAGGTAATGGTAGTCGAAGCTTATATGCATCTAAATGTCGCATTATCAGTCCCTACTTTAATCACGCATGGTCTCCAAGATCTCCCGATCTGACACCCTGTGACTTTTGGCTGTGGGGATTCTTGGAAGTCAAAAGTGTACCGCGACCAACCGGCATCACTAGCAGCACTGAAAGATGCCATCCGCCAAAATGTGTCTGCCATAACGCAAGAAATGCTACTAAATGCTGTGAACGATGTGGTGAATCATCTCACAGCTGTACTTCTGAATGATGGACATTGAACAGTTACTGTAGTAGTACTAATTAACTGTAATTAAGCTGACTTGTAAGTTGTCAACATTTTTTTTTTCATTTGTAAATGATCTTTTGGTGAAATAAAACACTATAGCGCCATCTGTTGATCGCCAATAGAACTAATTTTGTTCCTTTGCCACACAAAACCCGGTTTCATTTTCATCCGTTTGGTGCAAACCGTATCTTTGTATCTTGATTCGTTTTCGAATTATTCATTTTTAAAGTTTGTCCTAACTTTTGGATCACCCGGTATATATATATATATATATATATATATATATATATATATATATATATATATATATATATTAGTTTGATCGCTAATTTTTATCATCGACTTAATTTAATAGTAAACAGCTTAAAGACAAAGATCATGTCTCGGCAAATATTTACTTTATAAAACAGTATTAGGTGCACATCTTTAAATACGAATCATTGCTTGCGCTTGAATAATTTTGTTGCCGACTGTATCAGTGGGCTATACGTCAACAACATACGTTCCAGAACATTATAGGGGCTCCACTAGCTTGAACATTGAACAAATGATATGATGGGTTCATAGATTAATCAGGTTGTCTCTATATTTATCTCCCCGTTCGGTACCAAAGTTGCCAGACCAGACAATATTTTTTCAGCCGTTAACAGTCAATTATCGGTGTTGATAGCCAAACGTCAGACCTAAAGCTTTGTGTTTTCACCAACAACGGTACCTAAGAGACAACTTGTCTCGGGAAACCCATATTAATCATGTTCCGTTGAACATTTTGTATGCTGACACTTGTTGATGCGCTATCACTGAAATCTTAAAAATATTTTAGAAAATATGACACTTTTACCTTTTTTAAAGATTCTCATTATAGTTGTTGGACTCGTGTATTTGAATTATTTTTCCATTTGCGTTGGTGTCGGACATTTGATATTTATAGGGTTTCGGGGATATACACGTACATTCGTATAATCACCGTACGCAAAAATATAATTTCGAAGATGCTATACGAAAACTGTAAATTTCGAATGATTCGGAAAGTTTGACAAAATGACACAGAGGCAGCAGAAGCATGTCTAAAAGCTTTTTTAAACACTAATAGTTTTACATAGGTGCTATCGAACACATAGTTTTACGCTGTTTGATTGCATACCTCTGTTCTTTGAAATCCCATGGCTGTAGATTGTTTTATGGAATATCTGAGGTAAGTTAGTTCATATAGATATTCCGAATCGATTGAACTAAGCAATGAAATTCTGAGATGGAATAATAAATTTTAAATAAAATTTTGTTTAAAAATGGTTCATCAGCATGATGTTGTGACAAAATGTTTGCAATAAATGCATTCTAAAATTAACCTGAAATGTAGATCAAGCACGTTGAAGAATCAATGTATGTTGTCAGTTAAGAAAATTTTTACTTGCTCATAAAAAAAAAAAAAAAAAAAAAAAAAAGACATTTTTAGGTTATCAAAATAATGGAAACACATTTGAATAACATTAACAATTAAGAATGCGTTTCTAAAATATTGAAATATACCCCAATCCAACAGTTTTTTCTTTCTTTCTTTTTTTTTTTTTTTTTTTTTTTTTTTTTTTTTTAATATATGTAAAAATATATATCGTTGTAGGTATGCGGTAGCTTTTCTTGAAGTTGCGTACGTCTTGAATTTTGTCAAAATCTTAAAATTTCAGACCTCGCCTGTTAAAAATTTAGTGTTAAATTAGTAAATGGACATACTCATTTCGAAATGAGATATTTTATTTCAAAATGATAGAAAAGGTAAATTAAAATTACATGTTAATTAATACTTATAATTACAGCACATTATATTTATTAAAATTACATATTCATGTACTTCCAAAGTCATTTTTACTTGTATCAGCATATTTAATGTAATCATAAGATTTTAATATTCTTTAATTTTAAATTGAAAAATGTTTTATTAAGGAAGGCTGTTTTTCTTTATCCCCACATTTACGAAATTTACATACATATTAAATACCGGGACACCAAAATTTCAATTTTAAACTACCGAAAGTTATACAATGTGTCGGGGAAAAAATCACGAGAATGAATTTTAATTAATGGTATTAAAATAGGAAGCCTTTAAAATGAATGTTACTTAAATATTATTTTTTTATGTTTTGATTCATTAATATTAATCCTGTGCACAATTTTATTTTTTTTTTTTCTATCATTATGGGTCTCATAAAAGGACTTTATGACTTCGGTTTTATCAAATATTCGTGTGAAAAAAATTTCAATATCTGATATGAATTAAAATTTACTTTTTACAATTTAACCTTATTATTGTTTACAGACTAACTCACATTTGTTTATTTAATTAAAAAAAATAAATAAAAGTAATTTTCTTAACATGATTTCTCATTATAATATTGAGAATGTTTCAAAATTCTACATTTTTTTTTTTTTTTTTTTTTTTTTTTTTACACATTTATTGAATTGAAAATTAGAAAAAATATATATATATAATTTTTTTTCTAATATATATTTCATATATATATATATATATATATATATTAAATTCAATATCAATGACAAAAATCAACTTGTATAGAAAAGGCACTCAAAGCAGCACAAAATAGTATACAAAAACAATAATATATTTAAATGAAGATAAATGATGAGATGAAAGTGAAATGTAACAAACAACAAGAAAACTTATCAAACAATGTTAATAAACAAGAAAATTAGTTACATTTAAACACTATTTAAGCTAGAAATTTAAACTATGCTGTGCCAGTCTCTTCAGCAGGTGGGAACACAGCTATTAAAAAACTATGCAGTACTAGCAGGTTTCTTAAGATATGCAGGCTAGCATACTCCAACTAGAAATATAGTTTTCATTTTTCAAAACTCAATAGAAATACATAGAATCAATAAATAGAAATACTGTTTTACATTTTTTCATTACTATTCATTTGGAGTATGCTAGCCTGCATATCTTTTGAAGCCTGCTAGTACTACACAGTTTTCTAATAGCTGTGTTCCCACCTGCTGAAAATATTGGCACAGCATGGTTTAAATTTCTAGCTTAAATAGTGTTTAAATTTAACTAATTTTCGTGTTTATTAACATTGTTTGATAAGTTTTCTTGTTGTTTGTTACATTTCACTTTCATCTCATCATTTATCTTCATTTAAATATATTATATATATATATATATATATATATATATGTTTACGTCACAGAAAATTTTATATGCTATATATACAGTCGAGAACAAGATTATTGAAGATGTAGCAATAACTTCTATTTAAAAGATGTGTACCTAATACTGTTTTGTTAAGTAAATATTTGTTGAGTTATGATCTTAGTCTCATGCTGTTAATAAAAATGTAACTTGATAATAAAAATTAGAGACCAAACTATAGATATATATATATATACTAGCTGACCCGACAAACGTTGTTTTGTCATATAAATTATTTCTAGAGAATATTCTGTTAGAAAAAAATAACTAACTTATTGTAAGTGTGTAAGGATGTGGTATATAAGTGGAAGATGTATGGAGCGCTGTGAACGGTGAAAGAATATAAAAATAACAAAACACCAATCATTTATTTTTTTAATTTATTAAAATTGATTCTTTAAAATTATATACATATCGCTACTTATAACAATATTACTAAAAGACAATATCAATCCCTTAATGCAACAGAGTGTACAATATTTTTTGTTATACCATCTTTCGCCAATACAAACAAACTGGATGGTTTGCCCACTCGAGAGCCACGTATAATTGTCCGTGTGAAAAACATGATGTGCTCAAATCTAAGCCACAGACAGACATCGTTTGGCCCTGAGACTTATTGATAGTCTAATTGGAAATTGAGGGCGTTTCAATTGAATTGGCACATCTGTGGGTATAATAGGGATTCGCAGTAGTAATATATTTTCACCTCGGAATTTGTCATTTAAAATGATGGCTTCGATAATATTTTTCATTAATTTTTTATGACTAATCGCGTGCCGTTGCACAACCGTGGTGGGTTCAAATTACGAAGCAAAATAACCGGAGATCCAACCTTCAGTTGTAAAATATGCGGTGGCATGCCTGGTAAATCCAGTGAGTTTAAAAACTTTGTTGGATAATTTACAGCTTCGGTGGCATCGCAAACTGTATCATTAGATTTGTATGACACCAAGTCTCCTGGTAACAAATGCTGTATCTTGAGATTCAATTCGTTGACGTCCACATTTTTTGCTGCTAAAATTGCTCTTTCTGCCAGCCACTCATGATTTGTGTATCGTCTGTGTACATCGGGAAATATCTGGTCAATAAGAGCATCTTGAGAATCAATGATTGTGCAGAAATCGGTCGGTAATTTTATGCATCCAGTTTCATTTGTAGTAACTTTTCCATCGCCGATATCTAACAATTGTTCTGAGAATGTTTCAGCGGATGTATCTTGAAGCTTTTGAACGCACAAATTTACTTTCAGTTGTACTTTTTCAACATTACGCCACAATGACGATGATTTTAAGCACGCGTTGATCTCATCAGCGTATGTTGAACGCGGAATAACAGGAAGTGCTTTTTCTGAAATCACCTGAAAAGAGTAACAGAGTGCCGGCAAATAGTTTGTCGTTGTTTTTTATATCTTCCAATGTCCAGTTTGATGCCTCAATCGAATGTTTGTGTGCCATAGTGCATTCATTCCAGATAAGAATTTTACACTATTTCAGCACTGTGGCCATGGACGATTGTTTTTTTATGTTGCGCACTTCGTCTGGGTTATTTTGAATATTTAGTGGCAGTTTAAATAATGAATGACCTGTTCTGCCTCCATCCAATAAAGTCGCCGCAATGCCAGATGATGCAACAGCCAATGCGATGCCATTATTAGATCGTATTTCAGCGAGAATTAGCGAAATAAGTAATGTTTTGCCAGTTCCACCTGGTGCACCCCCCCCCCCCCCAAAAAAAAAAAAAAAAAAGAATCCACCTTGTCCTGCCAAAACTGCGAGCATGATGCGGTCGTAAATGGTTCTTTGTTCTTCATTCATTAGTGGGACATTGCGAGCAACAATCGCTGCCATTTCCACAGTATTGTATTGTAGTTCACGATTCAATTCAGTGCTTATTAAATCAGATGCATTTCGATTTGTTGAATGCACACCGAAATGACTGAGTGGTAAGTTGGCAATGATAATGCAAAGAACTTCAATAGCAATCAATGCTTCATTGCACATAGTGTCACTGAATACTATCGTTAGATCGTTGCACCGTAAACGATGTTGATGCAATATATCATCAGTCATTGAATCTTTGTGATTATCCCATAATGTCTCTGTTAGGGCCGGGAAACATGTAGTCAACACTATAGCGAATAGTAGACGAATTTGTTTTGCTGTACAGTTCAGTCCTACTTCAGCAAGCATACACTCCCACTGGTTGTCGTCTTCCAGCAAGCCGAGTGCAAGGCATGCATCTTTATACGTTGGATACTGTTGTCCATTCACTTTACGTAAATCTTGAAATGACAAAGGGCCAATGACATTAACCAATAACAGTCGAAGTCAAAAGCACTCAATCTGCCTTGGATTGACTGTAAATACTCGTCCCAAGGTGTTTGATTTGAATAAACCGGGACATGCATCAATCGGCGTGCCTTGCTTTCGGGCATCCATTTTTTTTTTGTTGGAGCCCATGTGAAATAGCGTGGTACTTCTGAATAGAGTAATGTCCGTGCAAAAACACCAAAAGCATCCGCACGATTACACACTTCAAAAATTTCGGTGAGTATAGTTTTTGGTGGATTTATAGCACGATCAATCGCTGTTTCGCTCGTGAAATATACGCGCTGGCCATTTTCAAGATGGACGGCTAAATGAAGAACTGCTGGATCCCGTTCATGAATTGGGAAACCAAAGATACGCCAAACAGCTTCATTGGAGCTGACGTACCGGCCAATTTGGTAAAGTGTTATTTCATCGTTGTTATTCACCGGAGGAGCATTCACATTGGTATTTTCAACTCGAAATACAGCCATATCACTGCCTTTATTCACATACTTGCAAATGCATTTGATGCTTTACACTGAACTGCAGAACTGAACATTAATATGAGCATTGAATGTTTTGCCCAGCAGAGGCGAATATGGGACCACCCAACGGTTATCAATGTCAATATCTATGTTGTTGACATAGATGACCGCCATAGATGAGAAGATTGTCCGCCATTATCGGGATTTCTTCGACGATATATTGGATATCCGTCAACATTTGTGATCGTGAAATTTTTCGGAAATCTTTTAGTACATTTTCCATCTGCACAAATAATAATGGCCTAAAAATTCCTTTTTCATTTTAACATAAAATAACTCCGTCGGATATTGACGAATTTTTTAAAAGAATATACCATTTTAACTAATTTTAACATTTTAACAATATTAACGTTGAAAAAATGTATTTTAAACACTTACGGATAAAAATTCATTTTTCATTTCAACATTAAATAAATTCTGACATCGTTCACGATTCTAAAATATTAACTTTGAAAAAAATATTTTAAACACTTCGTAAGATACGGTTACGATTCTAAAAATATTAATTTTGAAAAAATATTTTAAACACTTCGTAAGATACGGTTAAAAATTCATTTTTCATTTCAACATTAAATAAATTCTGACATCGTGTTTACGACACCTCACGCCATCTAGGTGGAAAAGTTGTTGAAAAAGTTGGTTAAAAATTAATTAAGAAAGAACTAATTAAGTTACAACTTTCATTTGTAAATCTAAACCATTCTCGAATCCACCTGAAGACACACAAAAAATTTCATTAAACTCAGTCCAGCCATTTAGGAGGAGTTCAGTGACATACACACGCACAAAAGAAATATATATATAAAGATATAATGCGGATGTGTGCTTCAATAATTTTGCTGACGACTGCATATTTGAACACATCACAAAAGTGCTATAAAGAAAAAATAAGAACTATTAACTTCATCAGCTTATTGTGATTAATATTTTTTAAGGGATTACTCTTACAATTACTCTGCTTTATGATAAGTTTCTGAATCAATATTTCAAAATTTATGCATCTAACGTTGCATTACTTTCAAATTCATTGAATTTGTGTTTATCAGTAATTCCTCAGTATGATAATTGCAATCTCTGACCATTTTGGCTGCCTGGAAATCTAATTAAAAACCTTTATGGTATTAAATCCCTGGTAACTGACATAGAATTCTACATAAAAATGACCTGCTGTAATTTTTTTTTCCGGTAGACTAAAAGCGTAAAATTTGGTAAATGGGCTATATAAATCAATATCCAAAATACATAGTTATTTTTATAATATTACTTATTCTTTCACACTTTTTTTCTTAAATTTATTTTTCTTTATAAGGCTTCCAGAGTTTCCGTTTATGAAATGCTTTACTATCATTTTTTACGCATAAAATCGCATGAGAGTGGTCCGTACAGCTTAAATTTGGTTCAGAAAAGACAGACGAGCAGACAGCTAAACCCAAGTCCTAAACACTTTTGTACTTGGAAAGTGTTAATAAAAACACTCTTCTCTTAAAATAACATTACGTAAGAATACATGCTTCAGTAACAGTATACAAAAGAAAATAACTTAATACATATAAAGTGAAAATTTATCAGCTTGCAAGTTAAAATCATTAAAATGCTAAATGAATCTTAAAAATGCATTTTAAACCATTATCATCCAGGAAATATTTTGAAAATTACGCTGCAGAAATCACATTTGAACTATTCTTAAAGTTTAATGATAGATTACTTTCATTTGAGTTTCATTTATTCAAAAAATGCTGTCTTGCAACTCTTCGTTCTAATCACAATGCATTTCACGATCTAAATACCCTTTCTTTGTGTTCAGGTAATGCAATGCCGCTAATCCTTTATTTTCAACTTAAAATAGTTTGAAAAGGGGTAGCTCATGGCTATATTTCCGCTCTAAACAAACAGGCACTTTTCATCAAGTAATATAGTTATTCTGTTTCATCTCATTTATCATGCTCTAATGATTAAATTATACCTTTAAAAAGTATATAAATTTATTAACTACTGTACAACTGCTATATTTAAGTCATATTGTAGTATATTTATTGTCATGTGAGTAAAAGATTATTCGTGCTCTTTTTATAATATGAATATAATATTGATACTCTTAAAATAAATCGATAGAATGTATGAGCCGTCTGAATGCAAAATAGGACATCTCTAAAAGTTAAAATTTTTAAGATAAGCTGCTTTTTTGCCACAAGTAGCCAAAATAAGATAGTTTTGTATACATTAAGCTTTCGTTTTATATACATTACGGCAATATGCTTGAAAACTCGAAATGAAGTGGCAGGTGCATGTGAATTGAGGGGGTTAGATAATTTATTATTTTGTTTATTGTATCCTTTTGTGTTGGCTAGTTTTGCAACAATCCAGAACTAACTTTTCGTTAAATTTAGTAAAAAAAATGGAGCCTTCATGGTTCCAAATACACAAAATGTTTTGTTCAACTAATTTTTATTTAACATAACTGATTCCTGTCATATAATAAAAAATAATAATAACTTATAAAAATAACTGATATCCATAAGAAAATATAACTCTAGAAAATTATACAAATCTATCACAAATGGTCCCAAATTCATTAACCACCAGCTATTCTTTAATATAATTATAAATCATTGGAATTCTAAACGAACATACATAAACACGTCGCTATTACCTTGTTATCCTCATAAGTATGTTATAAAAATAATAATATATGATGAATTAATCATAATATGCTAACTATGGTACTATTATGTATCAATTAATATTATGTTATTAAAAAGTGAATGTACAATCTCTTTGAACTTTAACTTTATTCTTTTTGCACGCCATAGGGTCACTACTTCCTTGATTGATTAGAAGATACTTCCTCTACAAACTTCTCTATAAAAAAAAAAGGAAACATGAAATTCAATTATTAGAAATTTTGTAAATCTGAACAGCTGTCACAGATCACAGAAAAAAGACGATAACACTAACCTAATAAACAAACGTGTTGCTGTAGTCATATGAAGCAGAATCACTATCTTACGGATATGTAGATGACAGGTTTGAAACTCACCAATCACAGAATTTGGCAGGTTTTGCTGTACGTCACGATTTTTAACCGTCTGCAACACAGAGATGGATGGGCTTTGGCATGGTTTCATCTTTCCATATGGTAGAAACTTTTACTAAGATCCTTAAAAATAAAAGAAACTTATTTTTTAATTCTAAGGAGTTGGCCGGTTTTGCAATTACACGACCAAAATATCAAATCTTTCATCATAAATGACTGCAGTAGATTGATAAAGGATGCATGCAATTAATTATAATAATGATATATATATATATATATATATATATATAACCGCAATCTTATTCAATTATCTTAAATGTGAGTCTACTTTTTTGTATTTAATTAACACAATATGTTTAAGTTTACTCTTTTCTTTTAAATTTTTAAATGTATTATTGTTTTATCTTTTAATATAAAAATAATTACTTTATTTTTATATACTTATTAAAAATTATATATATAGTCTCCACTGTATACATTATAATACAGTTTTACCATTAAAGATATATAAAGTATTTAACAAACTTATTATGCATTTTTTCTGCCAAATGACTAGCTTATGACACACTTTTACTGAATTGAGATCTCCTGCGCTGTGACTAATGTATATTACCGTTTATCTGTAGCTGAGTTAAAAATACTAATTAAGGTCATCCCATTAACTAATGAAAATCAAACTAATGAATATTACGGTGAGCATTTTTCTAAATGAATCCATTCATGCATCTAGGTTGATTACTGTTACAGATGCATAACAGAGCAAAATAAATTTATAAAGGATGTTACAGGAGAAAAAATGATTCTATTATTTTTTTCCACCGAATTCTTCTGGATCATTTCCAAAAATGTTTCAATAATAAATCTAACATTTCAACGAAGTTAATAGTTTTATTGTATGGGAATTAATAAAAATAATTAGATTTTTTTTTATCCTGTCTAGAATGATATTTCGTATTTACTATTTTGTATTAGTTAAAAAGAATGATATATATATTGTATGACATTTATTAAATTTCTCGTAAGTTTTTCTTTGGTTATTTTTGTTACATATTTTAAACTTTTATATGACTGAAACCATATTTATAATTTCATATATATATATATATATATGTATATATATATATATATATATATATATATATATATATAGATAGATAGATAGCTAGATAGATATAGATATATAGATTATTTGACAGAATTATTTGATATTAAAATCATAGTGTTATTGCTTTAATGAAGAATGGTATACGAAATAATAAGAAAAATATGCACATAAAATGAAATAAAAAATTAAAATATGAACTTAAATAGTTATATGCTTTATGTCGTGATAAACTCTTAAATATTAATTATAGCGCACTTTATGTAAGAGAAATTATTAAAATGTTTTTATAAGCAAATTACAAATAAAGATGTTGAATTACTAAGCTAGTCTTTACCTACTACGATATACATTTTTTTTTTTTTTTTTTAATTTATTAAAACGAAATAGTGCGTTACAAAAAAACCATATAACATTGTAACTGAATATATATATATATATATATATATATATATATATATATTTATAAAATATACACATAATTTATACATATATACGTAAATTTAAAACATGTATTTATAACATTGTAAGTGAATATCCTACCTGTTCTAATAGGAAAATACATTTTAAAAAGTACATAATTAAATAGTTAAATTTTGAAAATTTACTTATTTTTGTATATATTTTTTTTAATAAAATATAAAGCAAAATATTGAAATTATATTGTCAATGCATTGAAATATAAAACCATAGGGTGGTAAATTCTTAGTATAGCTTGCAAGTACAATTGCTTTATAAAAACAAATCCTTTTAAAGATTTGCTGATTTTAACAATATACTACAATGGCAATCAACATTTATTTATTTATTTTTTATTATTATTTTTTTTAATAAAGAAATATTTAAAGGGGCCATCATCATGGCAAATACGTTGAAAGCTAAAATATGCAACAAATATGCGTATTTCGGCGGATTTCATAATATGTAAGAACTGCATAATTTTTTGTCCTTGTTTTTAAATTTGTATGAGTCGTAAAAAAAATTATATAACGTATTTATAGAGAGAAAAAAAGTATTTATTTATTTATTTATTTTTATTACTTTTATTTATTTATTTTATTACTTTTATTTATTTATTTATTTATTTTATTACTTTTATTTATTTATTTATTTATTTATTTATTTTGCTTTTTTTATCTATGACTTTGTATAAAGGTTTACAAAAAAAAAAAAAAAAAAAAAGCAGTTTGGCGTATTGAGATAAAAAAAAGGTGTAAACTAAAGTATTTTGTATGAAATAAGGATAATTAAAAAATAAACTAAAGGGTACATAATTTTTTTGATGTACTTAATTAATATGTCAAGTTAAAAATAATAACTGGAGATTTTTCATAAATATATTCGCAAAGGAAAATATTTGCTCACTATAAACTGTTACATGTATACTCCGTTTATTATACGCAATATTTCGTATTTAATTTACGTTTAATAATCGTGATTAAATGCATTTTCACTGTTATACAAATTAAGTAATATTAAAATGCGTTGTTTAGGTTTAAGAATATAAATGTGACTTTTGTATTTGAAAGAAATAAATCTTACAGCAAATACATATTCCTTCCGCAAAACAATGGTAACATCGAGTGAATTATTGTGAATTGTGGAGTGACTGTATTCGGGAAGAAAAAGAGTATGAGGTTAGATCACATAGTAACTGAATGATCAGTGCAATATACCTGTTAAATATATATGCTAACAATACATGTCACAATGAAAAGAAAATTAGAATATTTTTCGCATTAAACTGGTACATTGTATAGGAACATAATAGCGAAGTTTGATACAATTAAGCAGAGGAAATATACAAAAAACTAAACTAAACTAAAAAAAAAAAAAAAAAAAAAAAAGACAAAATTTGTGTGCTTTATATATGAAGTAAGAGAAATATTCCAAAAACTACAAGCGTTATTGTTAATTTAAATAAAAAAAAAGATAAATATTTATATTTGAATTCAAAGTAAATATTATGTTTACATATTATCTGTTTGCTTGTTAAATATATATTCTAACAACAGTTATATCTCAATAAAAAGAAAATTTGAATATTTTTCTTATTAAAATAATACATTGTATAAGAAAATAATAAGGTAATTTTCATAAAATTAATAATATGAAATACACAAAAGATTATTAATTTTAAGAAAAAACAAAATTTGTTTTAGGCAAAATTTGTTTTTTCTTATTAAAATGATACATGGTACTGGGATATAATAACACAATGTCGATACAATTAAGCATATGAAATACACAAATTATTAATAATTTTAAAAATAAAATATTTTATAAATACAAGCGTCGTTGTTAGTTTAAATAATGAAATGTTTAATGTTTATAATTTTAATTAAAAATAATTAATATTTATATATTATTTATATGCTTGTTAAATACGCATTCTAACAATAGTTATATTTTAATGAAAAGAATATTAGAATATTTTTCGTATTAAAATGATCAATAATTACTAAGTAAGTTCTACATACTTTATTTCAAATTATCATACACTCATTTCAGCTTTACTTGATTATAACAAAATTATGATCATAAAATACATTTATACGAAAAAGGATTTAAATAAATGACAAGAAAATTGGATGTCGATTTACATGAAATATTTTTCCGATTCTAACAATCTTTTTCAAGTATCACCCACAAATAATACAGATTTGGAACACAAAATTTTTACTTAGTGCTAATATCTGTTCTTTATTTCTATTGATAGCGGTTTTACAGATAGTCACATTCAGAAAATGTTTGATTTTTAAATTCAAGGAATCTCAAAACGTTCAAGTTCATAAAAATGTAAATTTGTTATTCTTGACCACAAAGCAAGTCTTTCTGCACCTTATATACAGTCGGTAACAAAAGTATCCGAACACTAGCGAAAACACCTGTATAAAAAAAGTGGAGTTAATTCCTTTTATTAATTATATCCTTGTCGAATCAGTCAGTCTAAGAACATGATTCGACAAGGATATAATTAAGAAAAGGAATTAACTCCACTTTTTTTATACAGGTGTTTTTGCTAGTGTTCGGATACTTTTGTTACCGACTGTACTTAAGGAAAAAAAAATAGCATATATTAATATCTTTAAGCAACTGCTGTCTTATTTTTTCACTGACATTTCACTTTTTTTTTTTTTAGTCTTTTAAAAATAAATATTTTATTTTTAACATGTACATGTATATAAGTTTTCGTTAGAAAAGGATTCACATGTATTTTTGTATGGTTTTTATTATTATTATTATTATTATTATTATTATTATTATTTCATATCATAGACACATATATCTGTATTTCAGAAACTCATACTTCGTCTTATATAATTCACGAATTTAAGTCAATAAGTCTGATAGAAGTTATTTCTTGTGAAATATTTATTTATTTATTTATTTTATTCGTCCTTTAATCGTCCACTCGTCCTCAATCGCAGCTGCTAAATTGGTTGGATTATGACGCGAATTGCTCCCTCATCCATCCTACTCTCCTGACCTGGCCCTTGGTGACTTTTTTCTTTTTCCAAATTTAAAGAAAGGGCTTCGTGGAAGGGGCTTTTCTTCAAATTCTGAGATTATTAATGCCGCAAATGCCTATTTTAAGAAGTTTGAGAAATCTTATTTTTTAGAAGGATAAAAAAGTTTGAACATGGTGGGAAAATTGTGTATCGTACTGAAAGGAGATTATGTTGAAAAATAAAATGCGATTTGATATGTATATTGTTTTTTTAATTTCAAAGTCACGGACTTTTCAAATTCCCTTCGTATCTAGCTTTCAACCTATGTCATAAAAATCATTCTATCTCTTGTGCATGCGCAGTAAAATAAAAATTAGTTAAACAAAATATAAATGCGCAGCATATTTCAACGAATGTTGCACGTGGGAATTTTATCATTTTGAATAATGTTTCTCTAATGTTTTACCAATTTTTCTGTAAATTTTGCAAAGTTTTATGAAATCCTAGTAATAAGCAAAACTTTTTTTTTTTTTTTCATAAAAATTAATATTTAAATATATATATGCCTAAATAATTCTGCAGTTTCAACAACAAAACATCTAAATATTATAAATAAAATGTGCAACAGTATGATAAAGTTACAAGTCGTTTATAGTTTTTTATGACACAGGGTGATCCAAAGTATATGCGTTTTCTTCAATATGTTGTTGGTCCACTAATTATACTCGGAACAAAGCCGATAGTGGAAAACGTGAGTTTGTAAATGTTATTTGCATGTCTGAATTCCCGGGTCATTTTTTTCTGTTTTTTTCTTTTTTTCTTTTTTTCTTTTCTTTTTTTTTTTTTTTTTCGCTTAAAAAATCGAAAAGGAATTAAAAAAAGAAAAACAAATCCAATAATTTGGTCATTCACTGTATATATTTACTTTTTTTATGAGAATGTTAATGCAAGATTACCATAGCTGTAAATACTAAAAGTAAAAAAAAAAAAAAAAAAAAAAAAAAAAAAGAAAAAAGAAAGAAAGAAAAAAGCATATTTTCCAACGTATGAATTCCTTTCGTTGTCCGATTTGAAAGGTAAACAAACAAAAGCAATTCAAGACTGTTAGTAGAATTATTCTTGTACCTTTACGTTCCAAATCGGAGAAGGAATAGTAGTTGTATCGAAAGTTAAAATATTATGTAATTTTGTAGAAAAAATGCGAAAAGATAGAATAGTTCGTCTCTTAATAAACAAAGGCTAGCATTAATTTGCAGCTTAAAGTCGATAAATGAGTCATTCTTAAAATCGTCATGCTGGCCACTATGTAGCAATTACACGTTTTACTTTACTGTGTCCAATGTATTGTATGTGTTATATGATATTTTACAGTAGTGATTAATTGCAAAAATTTTAACTCCGCCCTCATATACCTTATAAAAGCAAGTTTCAGCGTTAGAATCTTAAATATTTTGCATTGTACAAACGAAAATTTTTAATTTATGCATAATCTGAATATTTATAACAATGAAGTGAGAGAAAACAAAAGGAATGGAAATGATAAACAATTAAAAATTAAGAACATTACCGGAATTAAATTTACTGCATGTTTTTTTTTTTTTTTTTTTCTGATATCGGTAGTGCATAATTTTTAAATGAGATTACAAAAAATAAATAAATAAATAAATAAAATAAAATAATTACCATTATTAAAAAAAAAAAAAAAAAAAAAAAATGTATTTAATTTATATAATAACCAGCCGTACTTGAATAAAGAACAAATACAAGGATAAAGCAAACTAATTATAGAAAATCCTATATTAAAAATTGATAAAAGACGAATCTTCGCTAGAAGAAAAGTCAATATTTAATATATGAAAATTAGTATTTATAAGAAAGATCCCAATTTACCATAAAACAAACGTACTTAAATTCAATGTTAAAGATTTGAAAGGGAGTATCGATGTTTTTGGTAATTATTCACCATATTCTTTCATGTTTTTCAATAGCAGCTTTAAATTTACCAAAATTTCCCCACTTTGGCCCTAATTAATGTAAATAATGAAATCCTTTTCAAACTTAATTCCTAAAAATGTTAAAAGGAGTAGTTTAGGTTATAGTTCTAGAATTCTTTTATTTTCTGAAGATTTGACACATGTTTTTTTTTTTTTTTTTTTTTTTTTTTCAGATGATAGAATAAGCAATATCTTGCCAATGGGGCAAAATAATTTAATTTGTTGTCATTTTTTTCTTTTTAATATACTTTTTTTACGCGCTAATAAGCGACATAATTATTAGTATTAAATATAAGTTAATTATTTTATGCCCTGCATCTTTACTTTTTATGGAATAAACTGATTAACTAGTTTCAGAACATGTTGAAAAAAATCATATATAAGGGTAGATGAAATAATAATGACACAGCAGACATAATTTGTGTACATGTGCGTGAGTGCAACAAAAAGGTGTGTACAGGTAGAGCGGTAGGAGGAGGAAAGAAGCCGTACTAAGCAATCGACTTGCCCTTCATGAGCCTGCACAACCACGTGGTATGAGCTGACGTGCGGCCAGGATTGTTCTCTGACAGGTAATCCGCCTGCGTCATTTTTAAGACAAAAGCAGAGCAATGTGGTGTTATTCCCTTTTTAGCGTCAGAAGTTATTTGATTTCATGAAGTGCACCAACGAATGAAAACTGTATGGAGAACATACCCTACAATTGACTCGATTGAACTGATACAAGCGTTTCGCAATGCGCGAGAATTTTTGAATGATGATCTGTGATCTTGTCAAACTCACCTTGTCATCCCAGATCGATCATGCAATCAGACAAAGCAGAATGAAGACCATCACCGAAAAAGTGGGCGTGAGTTCTGGTTATCTTCATGACATCATTACGGAGAAAATTAGTGCACAGAAGGTGCCAAACAATCCCACAGACGATCAGAGGTGACTTCTCATACGATTGTCCTTGGAACATCTTCTACGATATCTTATTGAAGACGAATTCTTGGACAGAAATGTAGCAGGTGATGAATATTGGTGTCATCACTGCAAACAACAAAGCAACCATCAAGTAAACGACAAAGGATACAGCAATGTCTATGTTTCCCACCGTCAAGTGAATCCATGATGATGCAGGGTAAAATCAAGATCTAGCTCATGCTGAGTTTTTTCATATGAAAGATTCGCTTCTCATTGACTTCTTGGCTCAGCGTGAAACCTTAAATGCTGATGAGTACTACAATAACTTCGAATATTTATGTGACACAACCACCGTAGGGTGATCAGATATAATGTCCTGGTAAATAACTTTGCTCCACGACGATGCTCTACAACATACAGACACTCGAGTATTGAGCATGAGGACGAATGTTTGGTGCAGTCTGTTGAAATATCCACCATACAGCCTCAATTATTCACCATCTGATATTCGCATTTTTGGTCCACTAAAAAGGCATTGAAGAGTCGGCGTTTCCATTTGGAGCACGAAATCATGGCCATTGCACGAAACTATTTTCAATGTCAGCAAAACTCTTTCTACGAAAGAAGTATGTTTCACTCGCGTAATAGTTGGACATGTGATTACATTTGAAAATAAATAATATCATATCATTTGAAGGCTACTGTGACATTTACGCCAATTTATGCATATTTTAACAAAATCTCTCTTCTTAGATCTAAAATAAGGTCCGAAATCAAAATCTCTGAAATATTAACCACACCCCCCCCCCCCAAGCAGTAAAAAATCGGGAAGAATAAGAAGAGAAAAATAACAAGATAATTACAGGCAGCGTTGATTTAAAAAGAATAGGATAGATAGTAATTCTACGCTTATGGATGTTATGAAATGCATAATATGCAATTAGGAAATATCGAGAGTTTTCTGTGATTATTATTCAAAATATATATCTCAGCATTCCATTAACTTCACGTGCATTATCGTTAGGTAGAACATTTTAAACCTTACAATAGGGATCAGAATTAAAGATAAACAAAACATGGATAATTATTTTGGCAGTAAATAAAAACATATTGTATCATTTATCAGATTCCGTGAAATTTAAATTAATTAATAAAGTTAAACCCGATAGATCAAACATCTGAGGATAGAAAGTAAGTTTCGATTTTTGTGAACTGTTATAATAAAATATGAAATAGTTGTGTAAATGAGAACTGACAAAGAAAATTCTAATTTGAAGTGAATTTTTAATCGGAAAAATAAAATTAATAATAAAATGTTTTAAAAGTGAGAAACACTTAGATCCTCAGAAAGAGCATAACGTAACTGATTTGTTAGAGAAGCCGAAGAGAGGTTGTTAATTGAATACTAGACAAGACAAATGAAAGAAGTCAACTAAACAAAAAACTGAATTAAAGAAAGCAGATTAATATGCATCGTTACTAATTTTTTAATGACTAAATTGACGCTTTGTATTGCTTCACTGTGTGAAAACTTGTGTTTTATTATTTCTACACCAAAAAAAAAAAAAAAAAAGGTTAAGCATTTTTCTATAGTCAAATGTTTCCTCTCTACATTTCATCAAAACTATTTACCATTCAAAATACTTTTTTTTTCTTTTTCTTGCATCATCCTACATCACTGCAACATAAGACTTAGTGAAAAATATTTTACTAAAACATCGGTAAAAAGGTATAGATCCGCATTGTATTCACATATGTTGAAATATATTATATAATCTATATTCACCTGCACATATTTAATATACATAATTAACTGAAATCAGATTAAATATTAGTAAGTAAAATAAACTTCGTAAGTGATAAATGATTGTTTTCATCAACATTACCACTGAGAGCTCAATAAACATAACATATAGGCGTCATAGTCATATATTAGGCGAGACGAAGAAAACCCTTTACATTCTAAAATGCGTTTATACCAATTTTAAAGAGCGGCATAGAAGATTTTAATATATAGATTTGTTATTAAAGTAAATAATATTTTTACAAGTATTTTAATCTTTACGAAAATAAGATGGAATTATATATATATATATAACATATTAGCTGCAACAATTTTTCTGATTCTCTTATAACAGAAAGTTCCAATGTAGTTATCTTAGCCTAATATAAGTACAAAATTTTCCTAACTTAGCATATCAAAAATATTTAATATAAATTAGTAATGCTGGAATCGCTAGGTCAGCAGCTATGAATATAGTGTTTTTTTTTTTTTTTTTTTTCTTTTATTAACTTTTTTTTTTTCCTTTTCATAAAAGGAATTATATTCTCTTTTGAATATATTTTATAGGGGAAAATATATAGATAAATTTAAAAATCCTTAGCGATGAATTTCACGGATTAAATTTATTAATGCCGATTAATTTAATTGGAATTGAACAATATTGTGGCTTATTAATTTTAAAATACTCCTTTAAGATTTTAATGCTATATTATGCGTTTAAAGTAAGGAAACATGTCAGAATATAATAAATTTTAGCCACTACTGTTTTACCATTATTCATCTTTTTTTCCGAGTTGTAGACATTCTTTATGATAAAATAAAGACCAGCAATCAAGGTCTGCTTAAAGAAATATAAGATCCATCTCATGGGAATTCGTGTTGATGCTATTTTTAAAAGTACCAAAAAACGCCATAAATTTACGTAATAGTTTTTAAATTCAAAATGTCGTATATACTACAGCCTAAAAATAAATTACTGTCAATATTTTTTAAAAGCTGTAATATGATTACCAGCATGTGGCAATAAATTTTGTGTCTTCTTCTTTTTCTTCTTCTTCTTCTTCTTTTTTTTTTTTTTTTTTTTTTTTAATAGAATAAATACATCCCTATCAAAATTTCGTAAAAGATATCACTTGGTCATTGTTGTTTTTACTTGAAAAGAAATAAATTATAATAAATAAATTATTTTTATTTATTTATTTATTTTACATAAGAGATTGTTTTTTATTTATTTATTTATTTGCTTCTTTTTATATTTAAGAAAAGAAAATAGGGAAACATGTGATAACTAAAACTTTCAAACACATTAAAAAAAAAAAAAATCTTTCTTAAGAACATGGAATTTATTTTATTATAAAATGAACTGGTGGAATACAAATTACAAAAATAAAGAGAAATAAAGAAAATAAAGAAATAAATATAATACAGTCATTGTGTTACAGTCATGGAAAATTTCTATTTATTATAAAATTCTCAAAATAAACTAATGAGTTGGTAACGAGCAATTGCTATGAACAAATTTTATAATGCATAAAGAGAGTAAGAGCAATCTTTATAATTTGAAAAACACTCAGTTTGTAATATCGCTTAATAACAATATGCTGGCCCATGTGTAACTTAGAAATATCATATAAATATTTGCCCTATCTATATACTGCATTCCAAACATTTGCTGCTTATATCAAACAAAATACTAACAGTAATAATCGATCTAATACACACAAACTAATGCAGTCGGCAGGAAAATTACTGAAGCACTAGCAATAGCTCTAGTTTAAAAGATGGGCACCTAATACTGTTTTGCTATTTAAATATTTGTCAAGTCATAATCTTATTATTTTGCTGTTTATAAAAAAATAAGCTGGTGATAAAAATTAGCGATCGAACTGAATATATATATATATATATATATACATATAATATAGATGTGTGCTTCAATAATTTTTTGATGCACACTGTAGCTTTCTCTGATGACTTTAATTTCATACTCAGAGTAAGAAATTTCAAAAATGTTGAGTGTGAAGTAAGCTAGCGTTCTACCATTTGTTGGAACTCACATAAAGTAAAACGATTTTATTGACCGTAACATAACCCAAATGTTTATAATGAATATGGGTGTGCAAGATTAACGGCTATAGTTCTATTCAGGTTAAACACTCCAAAATTCTTGGAATCAGAATAAATGAAAGATAAAACTTTATTGATCATATTAACAAATTTAAAATAAACTTTTACATTACTATCATATCTTACGATGTCTTTCTTATAACCTTCAGGAAAAAACTACAAAATTCTTAAATTATAACATAAAACATAATATGGAACTGAGATTGAAGAAGGTAATATTTTCGACGGTAAATTAAGATGGATACAGAAATTATTCTTCTTACACACGAGTAAGGTCTACAAAAAATTATCATTTAATGCCATTGACGTTATCGCCATATATCTCCAATAACAAATTAACAGATAAATGCTTCCTTAAAACATAAGTTTCACATCGTTTCGAAAATTGAGCGCTACATCCAAAGGAGAAAATATCACACAAACAAACGATTATAGTGTCCAAATAGTGTTGACCAACATCTCAACCAACATCTCAACCAACTACTTATAACAACAATTCCAAATTGACCTGCCGTGCGATCTTCATTCTATGACTCAGCAGGTATCCCAATAACGCGCATTTTGTCCAGTAATCAAAACAACAATATTTCTCTATTAAAAATAAAGCTCTACGCAATTAGCAAAATTTTAGAATGGATTACACTGAATCGTCTAAATAAATTGAGAAGAATATACAGGGATATTCTTTCATATCTACAATTATCCAAATATTTAACAATATGTTTACATTTCAAACTTCAAGTAGGCTAAAATTCTTTCAGGCTGCCTTTCCCTCCCCCTCTAGTTTTAAACCCAAAAGAACTGTTATAGGAACAAAATAGTTCAGTTTTTTTAAATTTTGTGTATGTCTATTATACCCACAACCTTTATTTATTTATTTATATTTCACTCCCTGTGTTGTAATACAGTAATTATTTTTAATATATAGTTTTACCTAAATCATATTTTTTAGGGTTTTACACTGCAAATAAAAGGGTCTTAAATTAAAACATAAAAACAACTCAAACGGCATTTAAGACACGTAAATGTCTTAAAATGTACCTTAGACGTTATAGATATTTTATTTTAAGACAGAAATATGTCTGAAATATCAATTCAGATACAAAAATGTCTGAAACACGTCAATACGCGAATTTTCAGACAGCAAAGCACGTTTGAAATTTCAGACACTTTAAAAATTCAGACACTTGCATTACTTAGAATTTTTTTCATATAGAATCTACTTTAAGAAAATATGCTTATCCTACTTCTTCCCACATTCAATAAATATAATACTATTTTATATAATAAGCAGTTAAACTACTTAAATTATGGTAGCTTTATGAAATTATATTTTTATGGAATAATACTCTAGGGATGTGAATGATATTTGCCTGCTATTATCTTTAACACAATTCATAAACAACATATGTTGACGCAAAGCTTATTTTGTTAAAAAAAAAAAAAAAAAAAAAAAAAAAAAAACTTTGTCTTTAAAGCTTTCTTATATTAAAAGAAAAAGTTCGAAGACGGATGTAGCAAGTAATTTTTAGAGAAGAAAGCGAATTTATAAGTGAACAATCATGAATAATTTGTGCATATTTTTTTCCTTCTTTCTTCACTGCAAATAAAGGTGTCTTAATTTAAGACATAAAAACAACTGAAAAATCATTTAAGATATGTAAATGACTTAATATACACCTAAGACATTATAGATATCTTAATTTAAGACAGAAATGTGTCTAAAATACCAATTCAGACACAAAAAATATCTAAAATGTATAACTATGACAAATTTCAGACAGAAAATGCGTCTAAATTTTCGTCCATTTTGGAAATTCAGACACTTGCATTTCTTGGCATTTTTTCTTATATGAAATCTACTTTAAGCAACATACTTAGACTATTTAAATTTCTTTCCTCATTCAATAAATATAATAAATTTTACATATTAAGTTGTAAAGCGTAAGCAATTTAAAAAATATTAATTTATTAAATTAAATTTTTAATGAATATTACTCTAGATATGTGTATATGGGTCTGGTACGATTTCCCGACACTCAGTTTCCCGACAACTCAGTTTCCCGACGCCACTTTCCCGACAGGTACGTTTTCCCGACAGCTCACATTCCCGACAACTCAGTTTCCCGACAGGTACGTTTTCCCGACAGCTCACTTTCCCGACAGGTACGGTTTCCCGACAACTCAGTTTCCCGACAGGTACGTTTTCCCGACAACTCACTTTCCCGACAGGTACGTTTTCCCGACAACTCACTTTCCCGACATGTACGTTTTCCCGACAACTCACTTTCCCGACAGGTACGTTTTCCCGACAACTCACTTTCCCGACAGGTACGTTTTCCCGACAACTCACTTTCCCGACAGGTACGTTTTCCCGACAACTCACTTTCCCGACAGGTACGTTTTCCCGACAACTCACTTTCCCGACAGCTCACTTTCCCGACAGCTCACTTTCCCGACAGCTCACTTTCCCGACAACTCACTTTCCCGACAGCTCACTTTCCCGACAGGTACGTTTTCCCGACAACACACTTTCCCGACAGGTACGTTTTCCCGACAACTCACTTTCCCGACAGCTCACTTTCCCGACAGCTCACTTTCCCGACAACTCACTTTCCCGACAGCTCACTTTCCCGACAGGTACGTTTTCCCGACAACACACTTTCCCGACAGGTACGGTTTCCCCACAGCTCACTTTCCCAACAGCTGACTTTCTCCAATGACATTTCTCGGTATTTCGCTAGTTAATAGATTTTTCTTAATAAGAAATAAGACTGATTAAAAAAATAATAATAATAATGCTGAATACGTAATTCTATTTGATTATTATTTAAAATGAATTTTAAATAATGCTTTACTTTTTTATTCAAAATGCAAAAAGTAAATAAAAATAAATAAATAAAAATATTACTCTTCCAATTTCTTGCTTTTTAAAACAAAACTTCCACTCTTTAATACACTGATGGAAAAAAAAATCCCAACACCAAGAAAAAATTATTGTACAGTAATGAAATTTTAGCAATACATTTGTCTAGGTAACATATTTAATTGATTAAAGTTTCAAGATCACAGGTAGAGCCATTGGCGAGAAGAGCCATTTCAAATGTGAAATGTTGGTACATTAGTAACCGGTGTAACCGCCAGAATTTTGAATGCAAGCATGCAAACGTGCATGCATTGTGTCATACAGGTGTCGGATATCAGTTTGTGGGATGGAGTTCCATGCCTGTTGCACTTGGGCGGTCAATGCAGGGACGATTAATGCTGGTTGTGGATGACGCTGGAGTTGTCGTCCAATGATGTCCCATACGTGCTCGATTGGAGAAAGATCTGGTGATCTAGCAGGCCAAGGCAACATGTCGACACTCTGTAGAGCATGTTGGGTTACAACAGCGGTATGAGGGCGAGCGTTATCCTGTTGGAAAACACCCCCTTGAATTCTGTTCATGAATGTCAGCACAACAGGTTGTATCACTAGACTGACGTATAAATTTGCAGTCAGGGTGCGTGGGATAACCACGAGAGTGCTCCTGCTGTCATACGAAATTGCTCCCCAAACCATAACTCCAGGAGTAGGCCCTGTGTGTCTAGGCCGCAGACAGGTCGCTAGCAGGCGTTCACCTGACCTCCTTCTAACCAACACACGGCTATCACTGCGACCACGGCAGAACCGACTTTCATCAGAAAACACAACAGATCTCCACTCCGTTCTCCAATGAGCTCTAGCTTTACACCACTCACGTCGCAAACGGCAGTGGTTTGGAGTCAGTGGAATGCACGCTACAGTGCGTCTGGCTCGGAGCTGTCCTTGAAGTAACCGATTTGTAACAGTTCGTTGTGTCACTGTGGTGCCAACTGCGGCTCGAATTTCAGCTGCAGACGCAGTACGATTAGCCACAGCCGTACGCCGAACACGGCGGTCTTCCCTCTCAGTAGTGCCACGTGGCCGCCCGGAACCCGGTCTTCTTGAGGCAGTACCTTCCCTTGACCACTGCTGCCAACACTCATGCACAGTGGATACATTCCTGCCAAGTCTTTCTGCAATATCGCGTAAAGAAAACCCACCTTCTCGTAGCCCTACTACACGACCTCGTTCAAACTCAGTGAGCTGTTGATAATGGCTTCTTCGTCTTCTTAGAGGCATCCTTGACTAACATTAACCCACTACGTCAAATCTCAACTGTAAATAACGATCACGAACCTTACAGCGCTTATTTAAAGCAAACCTCATTTGCATGTTCATAGTGTCGCTACTAGCGCCACACTTATGCGCGTAGCTCGAAATTTGAATCGACGTCATCTTTCAGATGTATAAACACGCCTACCAAATTTCGTTTATCTAGCACAGCTCCTTCCTGGTGTTGGGATTTTTTTTTCCATTAGTGTATATGTCTGACATATGAAAATGAGTTTTTCTAAAGAAAAAAAGAAACATTAGTTTCCGTATTTGAATCAAAAGTGGGTACTTTTGTAACATATTTCTGAATGCATCAAATTAAGAGATTTTCGTAGTCAAATATGAAAATTTGAAAGGTGTTTTATTTTTATTTAATTATTTATTTGTTCAGAAAAATGGTGCTAAATGTGTGATTTATTATTTCCATGTTTTTATTAACTTCCATTCTTGTTTGTTTGTTTGTCCGGTACAAATCTTGCAATCTATTTTTAACTAACTTTCCTACTACCTAGATATTTGGAACTTTCACAGTAGCTGAAAACCCGGAGACAACGGAGTTGAAGTCAGATTTTCAAATTTTTGAATAGTTTTCTTTTATTTAATTATAATATGAAAATAATAAGCTCTTAATAGCAATAAAATAGCCACTGAAATATTAGCTATAATGTAATTGCTGCCAAAAAAAAAAAAAAAAAAAAAAAATACGAGTTCATTTTCTTTCGATATAAAAAAAAAATACATTTAATTCAACGTGAACGTTAAATGATTATAAAAAGTTAAATTATGCATCTGACAAAAATTGACGTCATTATCACTTTAAAAATTTTATACACAATGGTAAGTGCTAATGTCGCTTTTGTCATGATGCTATACGTTGTTCTAAAAAAAGTAATATTTTATTTTTAAAACCAACTTTTTTTTTTTTTTCATTATAAAGGTGCGTCCTCTATGTAGAAGTTTTAATTAATAAAAAATTTAGTTAGTAAAGATTAAAATATTATTACGCACCCCGCCGTAAAAATACTTTAAATTATAACTTTATAATGCAGCGAAAAAACTAAAACAGATAACACAGAATGTTGAAAGAGATTAGGATTTATTAGAAAGATACATGCAGTGTTATTGGCAGATCTTCATTAAGCTAGGCATTGAGTACCCGGGATGCAATAGCGGCGGCGAAATTTGAAATCAATCCTTTTTCTGGCTGCTTAAGAAAGATAAGTGTTTTCGCTGGGCGGGGTGACTTTTACAATAGTATTGTTTTTTTATGAGATTTATTTATTTGTTTTAAGGACGATGAGATTATTGCTTTAAGAAAAAATAGATTAAAAGAAAGCGGTTTTGCTTTTGGTAACAAGTTAAAAAATATATATATATTAAAATTAAGTTGCGCTCTGCTACTCACACTACCGATCGCAGAGCTACAAAACTTGGCATGTGGGTACCTGGGACCCCGCAGGTGTGCATCTTATCGAGATTTTTTCGAATTTCAAATAAGAATTTTTATTTATTTATTTATTTATTTATTTATTTATTTATTTTTTTTTTTTTCGATTTTAAATGTTGGCTTCTATGTTTAATTTTTCATAAATTTATTTTTCCATTGTAATCGTCTGCGAATCTTAGCAACGGCTGTTATGCTATTTATTTTTTATTTAACACATTCATTTGAAGGCGAAATCTTTTTATTTTTTATTTATTTTTTTATTATTGTTATATTTATTGACAATAAAACGGTAATGCAGTAGAAAAAATTCTGATGTAGCCACCACATGACTTCCTTATAATAGGAATATACATATTTTTATGAAAACATTCACAGTTTTATGTGAGGTAACTGATTCATAAATAAACAGGCAGGTGGCAGGTTCCAGTCCACGAACATTCTTTAAAATAAAAACAAAACAAGAAAAAAAACTGCTACTCCAATCAAAAAAGGCACGATAATACGATTACATATACCACCGAGACAAATATAAGAGTTTTTTCAGGAACAGTGGGTTACAGAATCTCTCAATAGCAAATGCGCAACTTGGAGTTCAACGAAAATCGTTCGAGTATAGACGGCCCAGTTTTGTTCTCTGGCAAAAATTAGTATCAAGAAAAGATAAACTTTACCAATAATAATAATAATAATAATAATAATAATAACTCAGTTAAAATAGAGAAAGGGTTTCTGGCTATCCTAAAACAAATCTGCCGCAAAATTTTATGGCTAATCTCGCCATATTGCAAATTAGTATCCAGCGTAGATTTTTGGTCTTGGCATAGAATTTAGAGAGTTGACGAAGAAATTTGACGAAAACTTGTAGTTTATGTTTGCCAAAGTTTGGAAGCTCTAACTGCAATAATAAGAGAGTTCTGGAATATTTTGGAAAAATCAATTGGTTTATTGCACAGAACTAAATTCTTCGAAAGTTCTATAAATGAGTCACAAAACTATTAAAAATAAAAAGCATTCGTCGACTAGAACCTGCTTATGTCTTTACAAATTACTTTCTACACGCATACGTGTCGACAACTTTCATAATAATATCATTACGGGCATTACTGGCTCTATCATTAGCTTATTTTGAAATCTCTATGTTGGTACCCCACTAAAAATAATCCGAAGATATTCTTGAGAAAATAGTATTTTCTTAAGACTTTCTTCAAATATTTAAAAATATTTTGAAGATTTATCTTTTTTTATAAAAAATCTTCAGAAATTTTGAAGACATTATAAAGAATTTTTGTAAACTTTCTTAAGAATGGGCCAAATAACTTAAGATATTCTAAAAATTTTCTATAACAATAACTGCAGAATATCTTGAGATTATTTTTAGTGGGGTAGGTCATATATAATGGCCAAAACCTTTGTATATTTTCCATTATGAATATAATTTTCGTAAATATCTCCAAAACGGATAATCACAGAAAGACCAAAACGAGAGGTGCACAACTAGATGCTATAACAAACCTATATACCAATTTTCAACGTTCTACGTCCAACCGTTTTTGACTTATGTGAGATACAAACACACTCACACACACGCATACTACAGACTAAAGTTTCTTTTTATACTAATATATATTACATTGTATTAGAATTCATAGTTGAAAAGAGTAAAAAAATAAAATAAAATAATGAAAAAGTGAGTTTACGGCAAATGAGTTGTCAGGAAAGTAAGCTGTCAGGAAGCAGCAGTCGGGAGAGAAAACTCTCTGGAAAACGAATCTGTCGGGAAAGTGAGCTGTCGGGAAAGTGAGTTGTCGGGAAAGTGAGCTGTCGGGAAAGTGAGCTGTCGGGAAAGTGAGCTGTCGGGAAAGTGAGCTGTCGGGAAAGTGAGTTGTCGGGAAAGTGAGCTGTCGGGAAAGTGAGCTGTCGGGAAAACGAGCTGTCGGGAAAGTGAGTTGTCGGGAAAGTGAGCTGTCGGGAAAACGTACCTGTCGGGAAAGTGAGTTGTCGGGAAACTGTACCTGTCGGGAAAGTGAGTTGTCGGGAAACCGTACCTGTCGGGAAAGTGAGCTGTCGGGAAAACGTACCTGTCGGGAAAGTGAGTTGTCGGGAAACTGTACCTGTCGGGAAAGTGAGTTGTCGGGAAACTGTACCTGTCGGGAAAGTGAGTTGTCGGGAAACCGTACCTGTCGGGAAAGTGAGCTGTCGGGAAACCGTACCTGTCGGGAAAGTGAGCTGTCGGGAAACTGTACCTGTCGGGAAAGTGGCGTCGGGAAACTGAGTGTCGGGAAATCGACCTGATCCCGTGTGTGTATTTGCATGAAATTATGTTTATTATAACTCATAAAGCAATATATTATAACGCAAAAATTAATCGGTAAAAAAAAAAAAAAAAAAAAAAAAACTATGTATTTAAAGCTAATATTTGATATTTAAAGAAAAAGTATTAATACGAAAGCAAGTAACTTATAGCTAAGAAAGCGAATCTTGAATAATTTGTGCATCACTGTTTTTTATTTATTATTCTTAATTTCGATTTAAAATCTGTTTTCTTCCACATATTTACTTGTTCTTAAGCGTAAAACAATGAATTTTTAGATATTCATGTTCATGATTTGTTTTCTTTTAAAAAACAGTTTAAAGGAGAATATCGTTATCCAAAAATATTGAGGGCGAAATAAGGATAGTTTTTCACATATTTTATATGCATTTCTTAAAAATTCTAAACCTCTAGATACAAAATTTAATATAATAATGCATATTAACTGTCAGATAGTATATTATTAATAGTTTTATAACAATAAATACGAATTATAAGATTTACGAATTATAATTACCTGCGTTTTGCTAATACTGACTTACATATAATTCATATATTATAAAAAGAGGTTGTCGAGTGTGAAATAGTGGCTTGATTGGCAAGGTGCGTGACTTCCGATGCTTGATTTCGTATTCCGCGACTGATGTGAGTTCGATTCCAGTGCTGGGTAAAGAGCATTTTTTTTTTCAATGTTTTTTTTTTTTTTTTTTTTTTTTTTAATGCAATAGAGAATTCTAAAATCTATTTTTAACAGAAAAAAAGAATCGCATGCCACCTTTATTTATTTATTTATTTATTAAAAAGCCTTAAAAATAGCAGTGTTTTTAAGCCTAACATGGCGATATTTGTAACCCTAAAAAACATGGCGGTGTTTTAAGACATTTTAATGTCTTAATTTCAGTTGCAAAAAAGTGTCTTAAAAAGTAAGACATTTTTTTTCACTTAAAAAATGACCATACGTTTAAGACACTTTTTTAACTGAATTTAAGACGTTTACGTTTACAGTGTTCTTATTGTTATTCATTTAAAAACTTTTTCTTTCACAAATTCACCTACATCTAAATGTAAAACTACAAATTTTCATGTATTCATGGTTAAAGTTCGTTTTTATTTCAATATCACTTTAAGGAAAGAAATCTTTATCATCGTGGGATGAAACCACCACGTACTTGTTATGCATTATTAAAAAATTCTGGTAAAAAATAAATAAATAAATAAATAAATAAATAAAAATAAATAAATAAATAAAATAAGCGAGAGAGAGAAAACGAATTCTTATAATCAAGACATGTAATCAAGGTATCCTATGTACAGAAGTGAGTTTGTAATCATTTGGAAAAATTTGGAAGAGGAAAATGCCACATAAAAAAAGCAGGAAATGGATTCGTAAGTTCGTATCTCAATAACAACTTTAAAAATTTACTTCATAAAATTAGAAAATCGGAAGTGGAACATGGAAATGTCGGAAGTGGGTATATAATTCTATATCTGAAAACAGATCTAAAGAGAGTTCATTTTTATTTAAATTTCCTTAAATTTATTTAGAAATCCTTTTGTATGTATTATCTGATTATTGCAAGAATATTGATATTTGATCTGAATTGGCTGGTGATATTTAGGTCTCGGAAATGGGATTTGTAAAAATCGGCTTCACAGATATTTTTCAAATTAGCCCTATGAATTTTCTTTTTGCATTTGTTAATTAATTTTTGGTTTATAGAATTGTTTGTGGTGTTTTATATGGAAAACAGACTTAGTTCCAAAAGTCGGAACATCAAAAAATCTCTTTTCTCACTCTTTATTATTATTATTATTATTATTATTATTTGCTATTTAAAACTTTTTTTACACGTCCTTTTATTTTTATTACTTTTTCAGAACAGGAAAATTGATAGACACGCACACACAGAAATCCTGGAAAAGTAGACAGTTAAATCTATATCTATATCATTATATAAAGCGCAAAAAATTGTTTGTTTGTGGAGGGTAATCTCTGAAACTACTGATCCGATTTTAAAACTTCTTTCACTGACCAAAAGCTACAGTATGCCTGATTGTTATAGGCTATATTTAATTTTGATAAAATAAATTTTAGTTTAAAATCTGAGCATTTTACCTGTAATTAAAATCCCCATAAAAGTCATAATAGAAATAGAAATAATGAAATATTAAAAACATTAGCTGCTGCCAACATAAAAGAAACATTTAGTACATGTTAATTTTGTTTTCAAAATATCTTGACATGAAAAGAAAAGAAATATATTTGCACGTGAATTTAAATTGAAATTCATATAAAGATTTGCGAAATGTTAAATTTACACGTTAAATCTGACGTCATTTAAAAGTATTTATTTTTCTAATAATATAATTTGATATGATATAATATAATATGATATAATGTAATATGATCAAAGCATTAATGCTTAAACTGATGTGTGTAAACGAAATTAGAATTTAAAAAATAATAAAATAAAAACAAATAAAATAAATAAAATAAAATTAGAAATTCTAACTTCTAAACTTTTATTAAATTATTTATTTTAATTTATAATTGTTGCCAAAAAATTTTACGAGTTAATTTATTTTTCTACTTTTAATAAAATATATTTTCACGCGAGTAATAATATCCGCGATTGTAATGAAATGCTCGCCCTCTGGTGGGCTAAGGTGAAATTATCACACCACTGCATATCCTCATATTATGCAATCGACTTTCCATGATGAAATGGCGGAGAAAGAATAATAATTACACGTGGCTGTTATATTTACTAACAACTGCAGTGTTCAGAGAGCGCCATCTATCGATCATTACAAACGCGGATTAAAATTTTATTATATTTTCAGTGATCTTTTTTATTATCATTTGCACGTGCATAAGCATCAGATTATAAATTTTTGCAAAGCTATAGAAAATGTCGGCTTCATCACAAGAAAAATCACTTTTTAACTTGTAACTTTTAAGCAATTGAAGTTATCGAAAAAGTTTAAATACAAAAGTTGTTCTTTAGGGTAAGGCGGTAATTCGCCTGATTTGAAGTATTTTCCTATTTTCAATATTAAAGAAATTATGGGCAAATGAAAATTTCCACCCCCCACCATTTCCACCCCCTTTGAGCAGGATACCTCATCTACGAACTCGACCGAGATTTTTACTGTCCTGACAACATATCCCGAGCTGGTTAAATTTAAATAAAAATTACTCCAGTTATCGTGTTCACAACTTAGCATGGGAAAAAGCGTTATACATATATATATATACCTATATATATATATATATATATATATACCCTGTGGCAGAAATTTATTATGCTTTCTGCGACAAGCTTCATCAACACCAAAATATTTCTGCAGGAATAGTTTGTAAAGTTAACATTTACGAATTCAAAATAAATTATTTTTAAATAGTAAATAATATTCAGTATAATCAATATATTTAAATTTTAACTAGGCACAAATGCATATATATTGAAAGAAAATACTCTTTAAAAAAAAAAAAAAAAAAAAAAAAAAAAAAAAAAAAAGAAAGAAAGAAAAAGAAAAGAAAGGTGAAAATAAATATATTGATTGCTTCAGATTTTTTGTTCACATTAATATACAACTAGCTGGAACCCGTCGAATTCGACGGTAACTTTATTGACCGTAATGCTTCAAAATCGTCGTATCATTATTTAAATGTATTTCAAGTTAAAACATCTAATTTAATTTATGACATTTCACTTAATAAAAAGAAATTCGGAAAAATGCTTATAAATAGAAATGAACCTTAAATTTGTATGATTTTATATCTTTAACTCGATTTTGTTCGAATTTCTATTTTTTAAATGAAAGCATCGCGGGTTAATTCATTTTTCGACATATAATAAAATATATTTTCTCGCGAATAATAATATAAAAAGTGAATTAAAAAAAAATCATCTACATTTCATTATGCATTTTTTAAAAGAATAATTGAGAAGTTTAAATTTATTTGGCGACTATTTTTAGCAACTGACAGTTATGACAAGTAGTTCAATATACATAGCGCATACAGCCATTACTGAAATGCAAATAGCATTTAATTATTTCAGTTACATTATGTTGATTAGAAACCTATTTAATCTATCTATGCTCTATACTAATATATAAAGTGGAAAGGTTTATATGTATATGTAGAGAACGATCGCTAGAACTAAAAAGCCGATTTTTTTTTTTTTTTTTTTTTTTTTTTCCCTTTCAACTAATCAAAAGTAACACTGTCTCTAAGTGCTAGAGGCTGAAATAAATTTTGGTAAAATAAATTTTAATTCAAATTTTCAATATTTTAATTGAAAACAAAGCATAGATTTGATATCTATCGTCCTTGGCAAATTTTGTTTTTGGCGATCGAAAGCGCAATACGAAAATCTGTATGTTTTCGTATTAAATACGAGATCTATGTTTTTACTTCAATTATCCCACTACCGTAGGTAGTGGAAGTATTATATTCGGTCCAAAAATTTGATATAGAGTTTCACCTGATTTACACGTTTTAAGGCCTCCTGAGTCCAAAAAAGTAGTTTTTGGCAATTGGTCAGTGTGTGTGTAAGTGTGTACGTATGTGTGGAATCTTCTGGCTGTCATATCTCCGAAACTAATAAAGGTAGAAATACGAAACTTCACAATTGATTCAGGTCTGGAGTACAGATAAATTTTCCAAATTTTCGTAAAAATTGAAAAACCGGAATTAGGTCATCGAAAACCGGAAATGGGACCGTAAGCCCGTATCACAAAAACAGATCAAACGATTTTCTTCAAAGTTGCTCTATAAACAACCTATTAGATGCCCTTTTGAATGATATAGTTGGTTAGTTCAGGAAGTGCGCTCCTTTAAAAACGCCTGCACGGATTTTTTTCAAACTCGCCATGTTAAATTCCTATTAAATATCATTTTTTATGTAATTATTGTTTTTAGGTCAATAATTGATTAGCTAAGTTTTGGTAAAAGTTGGTATCTCAAAAACGGTTCTAACGTTTTCTTGAAAATTGTTTCATTAATCCAACTTAGATAACCTTTCTCAAATATTACGTGCTTATTACAGAATATTAACAGTCATCCTGATTAGGTAGTTCAGTTTTATATCTCGGAAATTCGTGTTTAAAAAAATAACTATCTATTATTATTTTTTTTTCTTTCCCTTATTTTTTAACTCGCTATATAAACTCTGTTGTACTATGTGTCTTTTATACGTGTATCAAGTTTCTCTCCCTGCGAAATCTCAAAAAATGCATACAACATCTTCAAAAAATTGTATATAATACGTGTAATAGTGGATAATGGAAGTCGTGTGGTTGTTTCACACCAGATTCTGTAATAGTATATAGTGTACGAATATTGCTTCATATTACTGATTTCTCCCTTAATATACATTATTAAAATAACCATGAATTATGGAAAAAATTAAATATATTTGCGAGATGAACAAATAAATAATAATTAAAGCTATTATGACGTCAATTTTATCAAAAACATTTTCATGTCATAGTTTTATTTTTCAATATCTTTTATTCATGAGTAAAGAAATGTTTCTTTTTATGAAATAAATAAATAACATTAAGTAAAAATTGCCAACATTTAACAACTAATTAAAATAAAATAATAATTGTAAAATTATATTTTGACTTTTCAGTTAATAATATTGCCTGACTATCCGCGTTTGTAATGATCGATAGATGGCGCTTTTTCAGTTTCTGTTGTTAGTAAATATAATGGCCACGTGTATTAATTTTTGTTCTATATGTGGTACTACTTAACATTCGTGCTATAATTTCTCCGCCATTACATCATGGAAAATTGATTGCTTTTGGAAAAAATATTTCAGTTTATTCAACGTTCGATCGGAAGTAGATTTTTAACTGAAGCTGAACAAATATTAGTTTCAAATCATCTGATTATTTCTTTACTTCCATTAGCCGAAGCAACTGAAATTTTAAATTTGTCATTTAGAAATAAATGGATGCTTAATTCTGGATTTCTTGATCCTCTGGAGTTACACTGGAGCACACAACAGTATGTGTTATCTTTTTTACCGGATTTATTCATTTTTATTCAATAAATATATGTGAAACTAAATATCGGCCAGCAATGGCGTCTAGATGAATTCGAAAGCTATGCATGTTAATTGTAATTTCACCTTAGCCCACCAGAGGGAGAGCATTTCATTACAATCGCGGATAACATATAAACTAATATCTTTCTTGATTTTTTACATGTCAATCCATCTTTAACTAAAATTTGTTCATCCGTGCGAAGCCGGACGGGTCAGCTAGTCTATATCTATATCATTATATAAAGCGCAAAAAATTGTTTGTTTGTGGAGGGTAATCTCTGAAACTACTGAACCGATTTAAAAACTTCTTTCACTGACCGAAAGCTACAGTATGCCATATTGTTATAGGCTATATTTAATTTTTATGAAATAAATTTTAGTTTAAAATCTGAGCATTTTAATTAAAATCCCCATAGAAGCCGTAATAGAAATGGAAATAATGAAATATTAAAAAAATTAGCTGCTGCCAACATAAAAGAAACATTTACATATTCATTTCGTTTTTAAAATATCTTGACGTGAAAAAAAAAGAAATATATTTGCACGTGCATTAAATTGAAATTCATATAAAGCTTTTTTAATTGTTAAACTTACACGTTAAATCTGACGTCATTATAGAATTAAAAGTGTTTATTTTTCTAATAATTTAATTTGATATGATATGATATAATATCTAAGCATCAATGTTTAAACCACGGAGTCTTTATTACTCCGTGGTTTAAACTGATGTGTGTAAACGAAATTGGAATTTAAAAATAAATAAATAAATAAAATAAAATAAAATAAAATAAGAAATTCTATTTTATAATATTATTTATTTTAATTTATAATTGTTGCCAAAAAGATTTACGAATTAATTTATTTTTAGACATATAATAAAACATATTTTCACGCGAACAATAACATAAAAAGTGAACTGGATTTTTTGTAAAAAAAATAATAAAGATCGAGGAAAATTATTTCCCCATTTTAATCCCCATATTTGGATATAGATATGTATTAGTTATCATGTGCATCCGTTAGAATAAATTGTTTTTGTTGTAAAATTGATAAAATTGGAATTTTAAATTTCAAAACTCTAGAAAAAAAAAATGGCAAATTTCCATATTCGATTGAAAACATAAACATTTCATTTTAAAGGATGATATTTACACAATAAACATCCAACTAATAAACTAATTAAAAGGGAAAGGATAAATATTCTATCATAATTTGAAGTCAAATTTGTTTTCAAATGTCTAAATAAAGTATCTGATATAATATACTAATATGTTGCAGCGGAATAGATTTGATATCCGTCATTCTTGGCAGAAAAAAAAAAAAAATATCGCCAAATTATCTGGCGAATATAATTTAATTCCTTTCAAAAATCATGGTTATTTTAAAAACTTACATTAAGAGTGTAACGAATAATATAAAACAATATTTCGTACAATACATATTACGAAAATATACATCTGGCATGTATATTTTCGTATTACGTTTTTGATCGCCAAATACAAAAAACGCCAAGGGTGACAGTTTTGAAATTTAAAATTAAAATTTTGTCAATTTGACAGCAAAATAACTCAATCTAACGCATGCATACAATAACTAATACATATCTATACCCAAATATGAGGATTAAAATCGGGAAATAATTCTTCTAGAATTTTAATTAAAAAAAAAAAAAAAAAAAATCCAATGAGCGATTAACATGGAAAATCTTTTTCTTGCATCCACGGGCGGTCAGTGATGTCATACTTCGCTTGCGTATTGAGATGTTTAAATTTATTTGGCGACTATTTTTAGCAACTAACAGTTATGGCAAGTAGCTCAATATACATAGCGCATACAGCCATTACTGAAATGTAAATAGCATTTAATTATTTGTGTTACATTATGTTGACTGGAAACCTATTTAATATACCTATGCTCTATAGCTATACTAATATAAAAAAAAGAAAGGTTTATATGCATATGTAGAGAACGATCGCTAGAACTAAAAAGCCGATTGCTTTTTTTTTTTTTTTTCTTTCAATAATCAAAAGTTACACTGTCTCTCTCTAAGTGCTAGAAGATATAATAAATTTTGGTAAAATAAATTTTTAATTAAAATTTTCAATATTTTAATTGAAAACAAAGCATAGATTTGATATCTATCGTCATTGGCGATTTTTGTATTTGGCGATCGAAAACGTAATACGAAAATCTGTATATTATCGTAGTAAATACGAGATGTATGTGTTTACTTCAATTACCCTACTACCGTAGGTAGTGGAAGTATTGTATAGGTTTTGGCAATTGGTCAGTGTGTGTGTATATGTGCACGTGTGTGTGTAATCTTCTGGCTGTCATATCTCCAAAACTAATAAAAATAGAACTACTAAACTTCACAAGTGATTCAGGTCTGGTGTACAGATAAATTTTCCAAATTTTCCTGAAAATTGAAAAACCGGAATTGGGTCACCGAAAACCAGAAATGGGACCCTAAGCCCATATTCAAAAACACCTCTAATGATTTTCTTCAAAGTTGCTATATAAATAATATATTAGATGCCCTTTCGATTGAAAAGTTGCTTAGTTCAGGAAAATTGATAGGCGTCCTCTATAAACAGCTCAATTTCAGACTTCGCAAGTGCGTTCCTTTAAAAACGCCTGTACGGATTTTTTTCAAACTCGCCATGTTAACTTCCTATTAAATATCCTTTTGTATGTAATTATTGTTTTTAGGTCAATAATTGAGTATGTTAAGTTTTGGTAAAAGTTGGTATCTCAAAAACGGCTCTAACGTATTCTTGAAAATTTTTTCTTTAATCCAATTTAGATAACCTTTCTCAAGTATTACGTGCTTATTACAGGAATATTAACGGTCATCCTGATTAGGTAGTTCAGTTTTAGATCTCGGAAATTCGTGTTTAAAAAAATAACTATCTATTTTTTCCCCCTTATTTTTTAACTCGCTATGCAAACTCTGTTGTATGTGTCTTTATACGTGTATCAAGTTTCTCTTACTCGAAAATCTCAAAAAAATGTAAGTAATATCTCCAAAAAATTGTATATATTACGTGTAATAGTGGGTAATGGAAGTCGTGTGGTTGTTTCACACCAGATTCTGTAATAGTATATATTGTACGAATATTGTTTCATATTATTGATTTCTCCTTTAATATACATTATTAAAATAATAATCAATTATGGAAAAAATTAAATATATTTGCGAAATGAAAAAATAAATAATAATTAAAGCTATTATGACGTCAATTTTATCAAAAACATTTTCATGTCATAGGTTTATTTTTCAATATTTTTTATTCATGAGTAAAGAAATGTTTCTTTTTATGAAATAAATAAATAAATAAACAAATAGCATTAAGTAAAAATTGCCAACATTTAACAACTAATTAAAAAAAAATAATTGTAAAATTATATTTTGACTTTCCAGTTAATAATATTGCCTGACTATAACATATAAACTGATATATTTCTTGATTTTTTACATAGCAATCCATCTTTAACTAAAATTTGTTCATCAGTGCGAAGCCGGACGGGTCAGCTAGTCATTATATAAAGCGCAAAAAATTGTTTGTTTGTGGAGGGTAATCTCTGAAACTACTGAACCGATTTAAAAACTTCTTTCACTGACCGAAAGCTACAGTATGCCATATTGTTATAGGCTATATTTAATTTTGATAAAATAAATTTTAGTTTAAAATCTGAGCATTTTAATTAAAATCCCCATAGAAGCCGTAATAGAAATGGAAATAATGAAATATTAAAAAAATTAGCTGCTGCCAACATAAAAGAAACATTTACATATTCATTTCGTTTTTAAAATATCTTTACGTGAAAAGAAAAGAAATATATTTGCACGTGCAGTAAATTGAAATTCATATAAAGCTTTTTTAATTGTTAAACTTACACGTTAAATCTGACGTCATTATAGAATTAAAAGTGTTTATTTTTCTAATAATTTAATTTGATATGATATGATATAATATAATGATCTAAGCATCAATGTTTAAACCACGGAGTCTTTATTACTCCGTGGTTTAAACTGATGTGTGTAAACGAAATTGGAATTTAAAAATAAATAAATAAATAAAATAAAATAAAATATGAAATTCTATTTTATAATCACGGAGTAAAAAGACAGGAGAAGAAGGTAACGCTGAAATTTTGTGATGTTGTTTTCTAATGTTTACAGATGGCGCCAGCGTGCAATCCTTCCTTCTCTCCAGCTTCCGCAATGTTATTCAATGGGGAAATGTCTCGTTTTAATTATTTTTTTTTTTAATAATATCAAGCTGAAAAAATTTCGATTGAAAGCAAATTTCATTAAATAGAGTATTCTAACCAACATGTTTTCTTTAAGAGCCATTTTATACTAATTTTACTTTGAAAGAATGCTTTTAAAAAATGACGATTCTTATGAACCGAAGCTAGCTAAAACAGACAATTGGGAGGAAGGAGAATGGATGAAATTTTGTAAAGGAAAAAAATAAACTTACTTTAGGTACAGAAAACACGAACTTGGACTTTATTTTTCTCCTAGGGCTTTTTTTTGTTTTTCTTATCACTATCATAGCCTGTTTTACAACTAGGAACGAAGCATTTATTTGAAACATCTGAATTATGCAGTTTTAAGAACTTACAAAGAAATTAAATTGCTTAAAATAAAAAATTTTAAATGTACTCCAGCAAAATTCTATTGAAAACAACAATATATCCGCGCCGAGGTAGGGAGGAATGACAAGTGGCGCCCTCAATATTTACCAAAAATTTAGATCACAGTTTCGTAGCTTTCTTCCATTGGACCTTCAACTCCTATTAATATTACTCCGTGTTTATAATATTATTTATTTTAATTTATAATTGTTGCCAAAAAGATTTACGAATTAATTTATTTTTAGACATATAATAAAATATATTTTCACGCGAACAATAATATAAAAAGTGAACTGGATTTTTTGTAAAAAAAATAATAAAGATCGAGGAAAATTATTTCCCCATTTTAATCCCCATATTTGGATATAGATATGTATTAGTTATCATGTGCATCCGTTAGATTAAATTGTTTTTGTTGTAAAATTGATAAAATTGGAATTTTAAATTTCAAAACTCTAGAAAAAAAAATGGCAAATTTCCATATTCGATTGAAAACATAAACATTTCATTTCAAAGGATGATATTTACACAATAAACATCCAACTAATAAACTAATTAAAAGGGAAAGGATAAATATTCTATCATAATTTGAAGTCAAATTTGTTTTCAAATGTCTAAATAAAGTATCTGATATAATATACTAATATGTTGCAGCGGAATAGATTTGATATCCGTCATCCTTGGCAGAAAAAAAAAAAATATCGCCAAATTATCTGGCGAATATAATTTAATTCCTTTCAAAAATCATGGTTATTTTAAAAACTTACATTAAGAGTGAAACGAATAATATGAAACAATATTTCGTACAATACATATTACGAAAATATACATCTGGCATGTATATTTTCGTATTACTTTTTGATCGCCAAATACAAAAAACGCCAAGGGTGACAGTTTTGAAATTTAAAATTAAAATTTTGTCAATTTGACAGCAAAATAACTCAATCTAACGCATGCATACAATAACTAATACATATCTATACCCAAATATGAGGATTAAAATCGGGAAATAATTCTTCTAGAATTTTAATAAAAAAAAAAAAAAAAAAAAAAATCCAATGAGCGATTAACATGGAAAATCTTTTTCTTGCATCCATGGGCGGTCAGTGATGTCACACTTCGCTTGCGTATTGAGATGTTTAAATTTATTTAGCGACTATTTTTAGCAACTAACAGTTATGGCAAGTAGCTCAATATACATAGCGCATACAGCCATTACTGAAATGTAAATAGCATTTAATTATTTGAGTTACATTATGTTGATTGGAAACCTATTTAATATACCTATGCTCTATAGCTATACTAATATAAAAAGAAGAAAGGTTTATATGCATATGTAGAGAACGATCGCTAGAACTAAAAAGCCGATTGCTTTTTTTTTTTTTTTTTTTTTTTTTTCTTTCAATAATCAAAAGTTACACTGTCTCTCTCTAAGTGCTAGAAGCTATAATAAATTTTGGTAAAATAAATTTTTAATTAAAAGTTTCAATATTTTAATTGAAAACAAAGCATAGATTTGATATCTATCATCATTGGCGATTTTTGTATTTGGCGATCGAAAACGTAATACGAAAATCTGTATATTATCGTAGTAAATACGAGATGTATGTGTTTACTTCAATTACCCTACTACCGTAGGTAGTGGAAGTATTGTATAGGTTTTGGCAATTGGTCAGTGTGTGTGTATATGTGCACGTGTGTGTGTAATCTTCTGGCTGTCATATCTCCAAAACTAATAAAAATAGAACTACTAAACTTCACAAGTGATTCAGGTCTGGTGTGCAGATAAATTTTTCCAAATTTTCATGAAAATTGAAAAACCGGAACTGGGTCATCGAAAACCAGAAATGGGACCGTAAGCCCATATTCAAAAACACCTCTAATGATTTTCTTCAAAGTTGCTGTATAAATAATGTATTAGATGCCCTTTCGATTGAAAAGTTGCTTAGTTCAGGAAAATTGATAGGCGTCCTCTATAAACAGCTCAATTTCAGACTTCGCAAGTGCGTTCCTTTAAAAACGCCTGTACGGATTTTTTTCAAACTCGCCATGTTAACTTCCTATTAAATATCCTTTTGTATGTAATTATTGTTTTTAGGTCAATAATTGAGTATGCTAAGTTTTGGTAAAAGTTGGTATCTCAAAAACGGCTCTAACGTATTCTTGAAATTTTTTTCTTTAATCCAATTTAGATAACCTTTCTCAAGTATTACGTGCTTATTACAGGAATATTAACGGTCATCCTGATTAGGTAGTTCAGTTTTAGATCTCGGAAATTCGTGTTTAAAAAAATAACTATCTATTTTTTTTACCCTTATTTTTTAACTCGCTATGCAAACTCTGTTGTATGTGTCTTTATACGTGTATCAAGTTTCTCTTACTCGAAAATCTCAAAAAATGCAAGTAATATCTCCAAAAAATTGTATATATTACGTGTAATAGTGGGTAATGGAAGTCGTGTGGTTGTTTCACACCAGATTCTGTAATAGTATATATTGTACGAATATTGTTTCATATTATTGATTTCTCCTTTAATATACATTATTAAAATAATAATCAATTATGGAAATAATTAAATATATTTGCGAAATGAACAAATAAATAATAATTAAAGCTATTATGACGTCAATTTTATCAAAAACATTTTCATGTCATAGGTTTATTTTTCAATATTTTTTATTCATGAGTAAAGAAATGTTTCTTTTTATGAAATAAATAAATAAATAAATAAATAAATAAATAGCATTAAGTAAAAATTGCCAACATTTAACAACTAATTAAAAAAAATAATTGTAAAATTATATTTTGACTTTCCAGTTAATAATATTGCTTGACTATAACATATAAACTGATATATTTCTTGATTTTTTACATATCAATCCATCTTTAACTAAAATTTGTTCATCAGTGCGATGCCGGACGGGTCAGCTAGTCATTATATAAAGCGCAAAAAATTGTTTGTTTGTGGAGGGTAATCTCTGAAACTACTGAACCGATTTAAAAACTTCTTTCACTGACCGAAAGCTACAGTATGCCATATTGTTATAGGCTATATTTAATTTTGATAAAATAAATTTTAGTTTAAAATCTGAGCATTTTAATTAAAATCCCCATAGAAGCCGTAATAGAAATGGAAATAATGAAATATTAAAACAATTAGCTGCTGCCAACATAAAAGAAACATTTACATATTCATTTCGTTTTTAAAATATCTTGACGTGAAAAGAAAAGAAATATATTTGCACGTGCATTAAATTGAAATTCATATAAAGCTTTTTTAATTGTTAAACTTACACGTTAAATCTGACTTCATTATAGAATTAAAAGTGTTTATTTTTCTAATAATTTAATTTGATATGATATGATATAATATCTAAGCATCAATGTTTAAACCACGGAGTCTTTATTACTCCGTGGTTTAAACTGATGTGTGTAAACGAAATTGGAATTTAAAAATAAATAAATAAATAAAATAAAATAAAATAAGAAATTCTATTTTATAATATTATTTATTTTAATTTATAATTGTTGCCAAAAAGATTTACGAATTAATTTATTTTTAGACATATAATAAAATATATTCTCACGCGAACAATAATATAAAAAGTGAACTGGATTTTTTGTAAAAAAATAATAAAGATCGAGGAAAATTATTTCCCCATTTTAATCCCCATATTTGGATATAGATATGTATTAGTTATCATGTGCATCCGTTAGATTAAATTGTTTTTGTTGTAAAATTGATAAAATTGGAATTTTAAATTTCAAAACTCTAGAAAAAAAAAATGGAAAATTTCCATATTCGATTGAAAACATAAACATTTCATTTCAAAGGATGATATTTACACAATAAACATCCAACTAATAAACTAATTAAAAGGGAAAGGATAAATATTCTATCATAATTTGAAGTCAAATTTGTTTTCAAATGTCTAAATAAAGTATCTGATATAATATACTAATATGTTGCAGCGGAATAGATTTGATATCCGTCATCCCTGGCAGAAAAAAAAAATATCGCCAAATTATCTGGCGAATATAATTTAATTACTTTCAAAAATCATGGTTATTTTAAAAACTTACATTAAGAGTGTAACGAATAATATGAAACAATATTTCGTACAATACATATTACGAAAATATGCATCTGCCATGTATATTTTCGTATCACGTTTTTGATCGCCAAATACAAAAAACGCCAAGGGTGACAGTTTTGAAATTTAAAATTAAAATTTTGTCAATTTGACAGCAAAATAACTCAATCTAACGCATGCATACAATAACTAATACATGTCTATACCCAAATATGAGGATTAAAATCGGGAAATAATTCTTCTAGAATTTTAATAAAAAAAAAAAAAAAAAAAAAAAAAAAAAATCCAATGAGCGATTAACATGGAAAATCTTTTTCTTGCATCCACGGGCGGTCAGTGATGTCATACTTCGCTTGCGTATTGAGATGTTTAAATTTATTTGGCGACTATTTTTAGCAACTAACAGTTATGGCAAGTAGCTCAATATACATAGCGCATACAACCATTACTGAAATGTAAATAGCATTTAATTATTTGAGTTACATTATGTTGACTGGAAACCTATTTAATATACCTATGCTCTATAGCTATACTAATATAAAAAAAGAAAGGTTTATATGCATATGTAGAGAACGATCGCTAGAACTAAAAAGCCGATTGCTTTTTTTTTTTTTTTTTTTTTTTCCTTTCAATAATCAAAAGTTACACTGTCTCTCTCTAAGTGCTAGAAGCTATAATAAATTTTGGTAAAATAAATTTTTAATTAAAATTTTCAATATTTTAATTGAAAACAAAGCATAGATTTGATATCTATCGTCATTGGCGATTTTTGTATTTGGCGATCGAAAACGTAATACGAAAATCTGTATATTATCGTAGTAAATACGAGATGTATGTGTTTACTTCAATTACCCTACTACCGTAGGTAGTGGAAGTATTGTATAGGTTTTGGCAATTGGTCAGTGTGTGTGTATATGTGCACGTGTGTGTGTAATCTTCTGGCTGTCATATCTCCAAAACTAATAAAAATAGAACTACTAAACTTCACAAGTGATTCAGGTCTGGTGTGCAGATAAATTTTTCCAAATTTTCATGAAAATTGAAAAACCGGAACTGGGTCATCGAAAACCAGAAATGGGACCGTAAGCCCATATTCAAAAACACCTCTAATGATTTTCTTCAAAGTTGCTGTATAAATAATGTATTAGATGCCCTTTCGATTGAAAAGTTGCTTAGTTCAGGAAAATTGATAGGCGTCCTCTATAAACAGCTCAATTTCAGACTTCGCAAGTGCGTTCCTTTAAAAACGCCTGTACGGATTTTTTTCAAACTCGCCATGTTAACTTCCTATTAAATATCCTTTTGTATGTAATTATTGTTTTTAGGTCAATAATTGAGTATGCTAAGTTTTGGTAAAAGTTGGTATCTCAAAAACGGCTCTAACGTATTCTTGAAATTTTTTTCTTTAATCCAATTTAGATAACCTTTCTCAAGTATTACGTGCTTATTACAGGAATATTAACGGTCATCCTGATTAGGTAGTTCAGTTTTAGATCTCGGAAATTCGTGTTTAAAAAAATAACTATCTATTTTTTTTACCCTTATTTTTTAACTCGCTATGCAAACTCTGTTGTATGTGTCTTTATACGTGTATCAAGTTTCTCTTACTCGAAAATCTCAAAAAATGCAAGTAATATCTCCAAAAAATTGTATATATTACGTGTAATAGTGGGTAATGGAAGTCGTGTGGTTGTTTCACACCAGATTCTGTAATAGTATATATTGTACGAATATTGTTTCATATTATTGATTTCTCCTTTAATATACATTATTAAAATAATAATCAATTATGGAAATAATTAAATATATTTGCGAAATGAACAAATAAATAATAATTAAAGCTATTATGACGTCAATTTTATCAAAAACATTTTCATGTCATAGGTTTATTTTTCAATATTTTTTATTCATGAGTAAAGAAATGTTTCTTTTTATGAAATAAATAAATAAATAAATAAATAAATAAATAGCATTAAGTAAAAATTGCCAACATTTAACAACTAATTAAAAAAAATAATTGTAAAATTATATTTTGACTTTCCAGTTAATAATATTGCTTGACTATAACATATAAACTGATATATTTCTTGATTTTTTACATATCAATCCATCTTTAACTAAAATTTGTTCATCAGTGCGAAGCCGGACGGGTCAGCTAGTCATTATATAAAGCGCAAAAAATTGTTTGTTTGTGGAGGGTAATCTCTGAAACTACTGAACCGATTTAAAAACTTCTTTCACTGACCGAAAGCTACAGTATGCCATATTGTTATAGGCTATATTTAATTTTTATGAAATAAATTTTAGTTTAAAATCTGAGCATTTTAATTAAAATCCCCATAGAAGCCGTAATAGAAATGGAAATAATGAAATATTAAAAAAATTAGCTGCTGCCAACATAAAAGAAACATTTACATATTCATTTCGTTTTTAAAATATCTTGACGTGAAAAAAAAAAAGAAATATATTTGCACGTGCATTAAATTGAAATTCATATAAAGCTTTTTTAATTGTTAAACTTACACGTTAAATCTGACGTCATTATAGAATTAAAAGTGTTTATTTTTCTAATAATTTAATTTGATATGATATGATATAATATCTAAGCATCAATGTTTAAACCACGGAGTCTTTATTACTCCGTGGTTTAAACTGATGTGTGTAAACGAAATTGGAATTTAAAAATAAATAAATAAATAAAATAAAATAAAATAAAATAAGAAATTCTATTTTATAATATTATTTATTTTAATTTATAATTGTTGCCAAAAAGATTTACGAATTAATTTATTTTTAGACATATAATAAAACATATTTTCACGCGAACAATAACATAAAAAGTGAACTGGATTTTTTGTAAAAAAAATAATAAAGATCGAGGAAAATTATTTCCCCATTTTAATCCCCATATTTGGATATAGATATGTATTAGTTATCATGTGCATCCGTTAGAATAAATTGTTTTTGTTGTAAAATTGATAAAATTGGAATTTTAAATTTCAAAACTCTAGAAAAAAAAAAATGGCAAATTTCCATATTCGATTGAAAACATAAACATTTCATTTTAAAGGATGATATTTACACAATAAACATCCAACTAATAAACTAATTAAAAGGGAAAGGATAAATATTCTATCATAATTTGAAGTCAAATTTGTTTTCAAATGTCTAAATAAAGTATCTGATATAATATACTAATATGTTGCAGCGGAATAGATTTGATATCCGTCATTCTTGGCAGAAAAAAAAAAAAAAAAATATCGCCAAATTATCTGGCGAATATAATTTAATTCCTTTCAAAAATCATGGTTATTTTAAAAACTTACATTAAGAGTGTAACGAATAATATAAAACAATATTTCGTACAATACATATTACGAAAATATACATCTGGCATGTATATTTTCGTATTACGTTTTTGATCGCCAAATACAAAAAACGCCAAGGGTGACAGTTTTGAAATTTAAAATTAAAATTTTGTCAATTTGACAGCAAAATAACTCAATCTAACGCATGCATACAATAACTAATACATATCTATACCCAAATATGAGGATTAAAATCGGGAAATAATTCTTCTAGAATTTTAATTAAAAAAAAAAAAAAAAAAAAATCCAATGAGCGATTAACATGGAAAATCTTTTTCTTGCATCCACGGGCGGTCAGTGATGTCATACTTCGCTTGCGTATTGAGATGTTTAAATTTAATTCGCGACTATTTTTAGCAACTAACAGTTATGGCAAGTAGCTCAATATACATAGCGCATACAGCCATTACTGAAATGTAAATAGCATTTAATTATTTGTGTTACATTATGTTGACTGGAAACCTATTTAATATACCTATGCTCTATAGCTATACTAATATAAAAAAAAAGAAAGGTTTATATGCATATGTAGAGAACGATCGCTAGAACTAAAAAGCCGATTGCTTTTTTTTTTTTTTTTTCTTTCAATAATCAAAAGTTACACTGTCTCTCTCTAAGTGCTAGAAGATATAATAAATTTTGGTAAAATAAATTTTTAATTAAAATTTTCAATATTTTAATTGAAAACAAAGCATAGATTTGATATCTATCGTCATTGGCGATTTTTGTATTTGGCGATCGAAAACGTAATACGAAAATCTGTATATTATCGTAGTAAATACGAGATGTATGTGTTTACTTCAATTACCCTACTACCGTAGGTAGTGGAAGTATTGTATAGGTTTTGGCAATTGGTCAGTGTGTGTGTATATGTGCACGTGTGTGTGTAATATTCTGGCTGTCATATCTCCAAAACTAATAAAAATAGAACTACTAAACTTCACAAGTGATTCAGGTCTGGTGTACAGATAAATTTTCCAAATTTTCCTGAAAATTGAAAAACCGGAATTGGGTCACCGAAAACCAGAAATGGGACCCTAAGCCCATATTCAAAAACACCTCTAATGATTTTCTTCAAAGTTGCTATATAAATAATATATTAGATGCCCTTTCGATTGAAAAGTTGCTTAGTTCAGGAAAATTGATAGGCGTCCTCTATAAACAGCTCAATTTCAGACTTCGCAAGTGCGTTCCTTTAAAAACGCCTGTACGGATTTTTTTCAAACTCGCCATGTTAACTTCCTATTAAATATCCTTTTGTATGTAATTATTGTTTTTAGGTCAATAATTGAGTATGTTAAGTTTTGGTAAAAGTTGGTATCTCAAAAACGGCTCTAACGTATTCTTGAAAATTTTTTCTTTAATCCAATTTAGATAACCTTTCTCAAGTATTACGTGCTTATTACAGGAATATTAACGGTCATCCTGATTAGGTAGTTCAGTTTTAGATCTCGGAAATTCGTGTTTAAAAAAATAACTATCTATTTTTTCCCCCTTATTTTTTAACTCGCTATGCAAACTCTGTTGTATGTGTCTTTATACGTGTATCAAGTTTCTCTTACTCGAAAATCTCAAAAAAATGTAAGTAATATCTCCAAAAAATTGTATATATTACGTGTAATAGTGGGTAATGGAAGTCGTGTGGTTGTTTCACACCAGATTCTGTAATAGTATATATTGTACGAATATTGTTTCATATTATTGATTTCTCCTTTAATATACATTATTAAAATAATAATCAATTATGGAAAAAATTAAATATATTTGCGAAATGAAAAAATAAATAATAATTAAAGCTATTATGACGTCAATTTTATCAAAAACATTTTCATGTCATAGGTTTATTTTTCAATATTTTTTATTCATGAGTAAAGAAATGTTTCTTTTTATGAAATAAATAAATAAATAAACAAATAGCATTAAGTAAAAATTGCCAACATTTAACAACTAATTAAAAAAAAATAATTGTAAAATTATATTTTGACTTTCCAGTTAATAATATTGCCTGACTATAACATATAAACTGATATATTTCTTGATTTTTTACATAGCAATCCATCTTTAACTAAAATTTGTTCATCAGTGCGAAGCCGGACGGGTCAGCTAGTCATTATATAAAGCGCAAAAAATTGTTTGTTTGTGGAGGGTAATCTCTGAAACTACTGAACCGATTTAAAAACTTCTTTCACTGACCGAAAGCTACAGTATGCCATATTGTTATAGGCTATATTTAATTTTGATAAAATAAATTTTAGTTTAAAATCTGAGCATTTTAATTAAAATCCCCATAGAAGCCGTAATAGAAATGGAAATAATGAAATATTAAAAAAATTAGCTGCTGCCAACATAAAAGAAACATTTACATATTCATTTCGTTTTTAAAATATCTTTACGTGAAAAGAAAAGAAATATATTTGCACGTGCAGTAAATTGAAATTCATATAAAGCTTTTTTAATTGTTAAACTTACACGTTAAATCTGACGTCATTATAGAATTAAAAGTGTTTATTTTTCTAATAATTTAATTTGATATGATATGATATAATATAATGATCTAAGCATCAATGTTTAAACCACGGAGTCTTTATTACTCCGTGGTTTAAACTGATGTGTGTAAACGAAATTGGAATTTAAAAATAAATAAATAAATAAAATAAAATAAAATATGAAATTCTATTTTATAATCACGGAGTAAAAAGACAGGAGAAGAAGGTAACGCTGAAATTTTGTGATGTTGTTTTCTAATGTTTACAGATGGCGCCAGCGTGCAATCCTTCCTTCTCTCCAGCTTCCGCAATGTTATTCAATGGGGAAATGTCTCGTTTTAATTATTTTTTTTTTTAATAATATCAAGCTGAAAAAATTTCGATTGAAAGCAAATTTCATTAAATAGAGTATTCTAACCAACATGTTTTTTTTAAGAGCCATTTTATACTAATTTTACTTTGAAAGAATGCTTTTAAAAAATGACGATTCTTATGAACCGAAGCTAGCTAAAACAGACAATTGGGAGGAAGGAGAATGGATGAAATTTTGTAAAGGAAAAAAATAAACTTACTTTAGGTGCAGAAAACACGAACTTGGACTTTATTTTTCTCCTAGGGCTTTTTTTTGTTTTTCTTATCACTATCATAGCCTGTTTTACAACTAGGAACGAAGCATTTATTTGAAACATCTGAATTATGCAGTTTTAAGAACTTACAAAGAAATTAAATTGCTTAAAATAAAAAATTTTAAATGTACTCCAGCAAAATTCTATTGAAAACAACAATATATCCGCGCCGAGGTAGGGAGGAATGACAAGTGGCGCCCTCAATATTTACCAAAAATTTAGATCACAGTTTCGTAGCTTTCTTCCATTGGACCTTCAACTCCTATTAATATTACTCCGTGTTTATAATATTATTTATTTTAATTTATAATTGTTGCCAAAAAGATTTACGAATTAATTTATTTTTAGACATATAATAAAATATATTTTCACGCGAACAATAATATAAAAAGTGAACTGGATTTTTTGTAAAAAAAATAATAAAGATCGAGGAAAATTATTTCCCCATTTTAATCCCCATATTTGGATATAGATATGTATTAGTTATCATGTGCATCCGTTAGATTAAATTGTTTTTGTTGTAAAATTGATAAAATTGGAATTTTAAATTTCAAAACTTTAGAAAAAAAAATGGCAAATTTCCATATTCGATTGAAAACATAAACATTTCATTTCAAAGGATGATATTTACACAATAAACATCCAACTAATAAACTAATTAAAAGGGAAAGGATAAATATTCTATCATAATTTGAAGTCAAATTTGTTTTCAAATGTCTAAATAAAGTATCTGATATAATATACTAATATGTTGCAGCGGAATAGATTTGATATCCGTCATCCTTGGCAGAAAAAAAAAAAAATATCGCCAAATTATCTGGCGAATATAATTTAATTCCTTTCAAAAATCATGGTTATTTTAAAAACTTACATTAAGAGTGAAACGAATAATATGAAACAATATTTCGTACAATACATATTACGAAAATATACATCTGGCATGTATATTTTCGTATTACTTTTTGATCGCCAAATACAAAAAACGCCAAGGGTGACAGTTTTGAAATTTAAAATTAAAATTTTGTCAATTTGACAGCAAAATAACTCAATCTAACGCATGCATACAATAACTAATACATATCTATACCCAAATATGAGGATTAAAATCGGGAAATAATTCTTCTAGAATTTTAATAAAAAAAAAAAAAAAAAAAAAAAAAAAATCCAATGAGCGATTAACATGGAAAATCTTTTTCTTGCATCCATGGGCGGTCAGTGATGTCACACTTCGCTTGCGTATTGAGATGTTTAAATTTATTTAGCGACTATTTTTAGCAACTAACAGTTATGGCAAGTAGCTCAATATACATAGCGCATACAGCCATTACTGAAATGTAAATAGCATTTAATTATTTGAGTTACATTATGTTGATTGGAAACCTATTTAATATACCTATGCTCTATAGCTATACTAATATAAAAAGAAGAAAGGTTTATATGCATATGTAGAGAACGATCGCTAGAACTAAAAAGCCGATTGCTTTTTTTTTTTTTTTTTTTTTTTTTTCTTTCAATAATCAAAAGTTACACTGTCTCTCTCTAAGTGCTAGAAGCTATAATAAATTTTGGTAAAATAAATTTTTAATTAAAAGTTTCAATATTTTAATTGAAAACAAAGCATAGATTTGATATCTATCATCATTGGCGATTTTTGTATTTGGCGATCGAAAACGTAATACGAAAATCTGTATATTATCGTAGTAAATACGAGATGTATGTGTTTACTTCAATTACCCTACTACCGTAGGTAGTGGAAGTATTGTATAGGTTTTGGCAATTGGTCAGTGTGTGTGTATATGTGCACGTGTGTGTGTAATCTTCTGGCTGTCATATCTCCAAAACTAATAAAAATAGAACTACTAAACTTCACAAGTGATTCAGGTCTGGTGTGCAGATAAATTTTTCCAAATTTTCATGAAAATTGAAAAACCGGAACTGGGTCATCGAAAACCAGAAATGGGACCGTAAGCCCATATTCAAAAACACCTCTAATGATTTTCTTCAAAGTTGCTGTATAAATAATGTATTAGATGCCCTTTCGATTGAAAAGTTGCTTAGTTCAGGAAAATTGATAGGCGTCCTCTATAAACAGCTCAATTTCAGACTTCGCAAGTGCGTTCCTTTAAAAACGCCTGTACGGATTTTTTTCAAACTCGCCATGTTAACTTCCTATTAAATATCCTTTTGTATGTAATTATTGTTTTTAGGTCAATAATTGAGTATGCTAAGTTTTGGTAAAAGTTGGTATCTCAAAAACGGCTCTAACGTATTCTTGAAATTTTTTTCTTTAATCCAATTTAGATAACCTTTCTCAAGTATTACGTGCTTATTACAGGAATATTAACGGTCATCCTGATTAGGTAGTTCAGTTTTAGATCTCGGAAATTCGTGTTTAAAAAAATAACTATCTATTTTTTTTACCCTTATTTTTTAACTCGCTATGCAAACTCTGTTGTATGTGTCTTTATACGTGTATCAAGTTTCTCTTACTCGAAAATCTCAAAAAATGCAAGTAATATCTCCAAAAAATTGTATATATTACGTGTAATAGTGGGTAATGGAAGTCGTGTGGTTGTTTCACACCAGATTCTGTAATAGTATATATTGTACGAATATTGTTTCATATTATTGATTTCTCCTTTAATATACATTATTAAAATAATAATCAATTATGGAAATAATTAAATATATTTGCGAAATGAACAAATAAATAATAATTAAAGCTATTATGACGTCAATTTTATCAAAAACATTTTCATGTCATAGGTTTATTTTTCAATATTTTTTATTCATGAGTAAAGAAATGTTTCTTTTTATGAAATAAATAAATAAATAAATAAATAAATAAATAGCATTAAGTAAAAATTGCCAACATTTAACAACTAATTAAAAAAAATAATTGTAAAATTATATTTTGACTTTCCAGTTAATAATATTGCTTGACTATAACATATAAACTGATATATTTCTTGATTTTTTACATATCAATCCATCTTTAACTAAAATTTGTTCATCAGTGCGAAGCCGGACGGGTCAGCTAGTCATTATATAAAGCGCAAAAAATTGTTTGTTTGTGGAGGGTAATCTCTGAAACTACTGAACCGATTTAAAAACTTCTTTCACTGACCGAAAGCTACAGTATGCCATATTGTTATAGGCTATATTTAATTTTGATAAAATAAATTTTAGTTTAAAATCTGAGCATTTTAATTAAAATCCCCATAGAAGCCGTAATAGAAATGGAAATAATGAAATATTAAAACAATTAGCTGCTGCCAACATAAAAGAAACATTTACATATTCATTTCGTTTTTAAAATATCTTGACGTGAAAAGAAAAGAAATATATTTGCACGTGCATTAAATTGAAATTCATATAAAGCTTTTTTAATTGTTAAACTTACACGTTAAATCTGACTTCATTATAGAATTAAAAGTGTTTATTTTTCTAATAATTTAATTTGATATGATATGATATAATATCTAAGCATCAATGTTTAAACCACGGAGTCTTTATTACTCCGTGGTTTAAACTGATGTGTGTAAACGAAATTGGAATTTAAAAATAAATAAATAAATAAAATAAAATAAAATAAGAAATTCTATTTTATAATATTATTTATTTTAATTTATAATTGTTGCCAAAAAGATTTACGAATTAATTTATTTTTAGACATATAATAAAATATATTCTCACGCGAACAATAATATAAAAAGTGAACTGGATTTTTTGTAAAAAAATAATAAAGATCGAGGAAAATTATTTCCCCATTTTAATCCCCATATTTGGATATAGATATGTATTAGTTATCATGTGCATCCGTTAGATTAAATTGTTTTTGTTGTAAAATTGATAAAATTGGAATTTTAAATTTCAAAACTCTAGAAAAAAAAAATGGAAAATTTCCATATTCGATTGAAAACATAAACATTTCATTTCAAAGGATGATATTTACACAATAAACATCCAACTAATAAACTAATTAAAAGGGAAAGGATAAATATTCTATCATAATTTGAAGTCAAATTTGTTTTCAAATGTCTAAATAAAGTATCTGATATAATATACTAATATGTTGCAGCGGAATAGATTTGATATCCGTCATCCCTGGCAGAAAAAAAAAATATCGCCAAATTATCTGGCGAATATAATTTAATTACTTTCAAAAATCATGGTTATTTTAAAAACTTACATTAAGAGTGTAACGAATAATATGAAACAATATTTCGTACAATACATATTACGAAAATATGCATCTGCCATGTATATTTTCGTATCACGTTTTTGATCGCCAAATACAAAAAACGCCAAGGGTGACAGTTTTGAAATTTAAAATTAAAATTTTGTCAATTTGACAGCAAAATAACTCAATCTAACGCATGCATACAATAACTAATACATGTCTATACCCAAATATGAGGATTAAAATCGGGAAATAATTCTTCTAGAATTTTAATAAAAAAAAAAAAAAAAAAAAAAAAAAAAAAAAAAATCCAATGAGCGATTAACATGGAAAATCTTTTTCTTGCATCCACGGGCGGTCAGTGATGTCATACTTCGCTTGCGTATTGAGATGTTTAAATTTATTTGGCGACTATTTTTAGCAACTAACAGTTATGGCAAGTAACTCAATATACATAGCGCATACAACCATTACTGAAATGTAAATAGCATTTAATTATTTGAGTTACATTATGTTGACTGGAAACCTATTTAATATACCTATGCTCTATAGCTATACTAATATAAAAAAAGAAAGGTTTATATGCATATGTAGAGAACGATCGCTAGAACTAAAAAGCCGATTGCTTTTTTTTTTTTTTTTTTTTTTTCCTTTCAATAATCAAAAGTTACACTGTCTCTCTCTAAGTGCTAGAAGCTATAATAAATTTTGGTAAAATAAATTTTTAATTAAAATTTTCAATATTTTAATTGAAAACAAAGCATAGATTTGATATCTATCGTCATTGGCGATTTTTGTATTTGGCGATCGAAAACGTAATACGAAAATCTGTATATTATCGTAGTAAATACGAGATGTATGTGTTTACTTCAATTACCCTACTACCGTAGGTAGTGGAAGTATTGTATAGGTTTTGGCAATTGGTCAGTGTGTGTGTATATGTGCACGTGTGTGTGTAATCTTCTGGCTGTCATATCTCCAAAACTAATAAAAATAGAACTACTAAACTTCACAAGTGATTCAGGTCTGGTGTGCAGATAAATTTTTCCAAATTTTCATGAAAATTGAAAAACCGGAACTGGGTCATCGAAAACCAGAAATGGGACCGTAAGCCCATATTCAAAAACACCTCTAATGATTTTCTTCAAAGTTGCTGTATAAATAATGTATTAAATGCCCTTTCGATTGAAAAGTTGCTTAGTTCAGGAAAATTGATAGGCGTCCTCTATAAACAGCTCAATTTCAGACTTCGCAAGTGCGTTCCTTTAAAAACGCCTGTACGGATTTTTTTCAAACTCGCCATGTTAACTTCCTATTAAATATCCTTTTGTATGTAATTATTGTTTTTAGGTCAATAATTGAGTATGCTAAGTTTTGGTAAAAGTTGGTATCTCAAAAACGGCTCTAACGTATTCTTGAAATTTTTTTCTTTAATCCAATTTAGATAACCTTTCTCAAGTATTACGTGCTTATTACAGGAATATTAACGGTCATCCTGATTAGGTAGTTCAGTTTTAGATCTCGGAAATTCGTGTTTAAAAAAATAACTATCTATTTTTTTTACCCTTATTTTTTAACTCGCTATGCAAACTCTGTTGTATGTGTCTTTATACGTGTATCAAGTTTCTCTTACTCGAAAATCTCAAAAAATGCAAGTAATATCTCCAAAAAATTGTATATATTACGTGTAATAGTGGGTAATGGAAGTCGTGTGGTTGTTTCACACCAGATTCTGTAATAGTATATATTGTACGAATATTGTTTCATATTATTGATTTCTCCTTTAATATACATTATTAAAATAATAATCAATTATGGAAATAATTAAATATATTTGCGAAATGAACAAATAAATAATAATTAAAGCTATTATGACGTCAATTTTATCAAAAACATTTTCATGTCATAGGTTTATTTTTCAATATTTTTTATTCATGAGTAAAGAAATGTTTCTTTTTATGAAATAAATAAATAAATAAATAAATAAATAAATAGCATTAAGTAAAAATTGCCAACATTTAACAACTAATTAAAAAAAATAATTGTAAAATTATATTTTGACTTTCCAGTTAATAATATTGCTTGACTATAACATATAAACTGATATATTTCTTGATTTTTTACATATCAATCCATCTTTAACTAAAATTTGTTCATCAGTGCGAAGCCGGACGGGTCAGCTAGTCATTATATAAAGCGCAAAAAATTGTTTGTTTGTGGAGGGTAATCTCTGAAACTACTGAACCGATTTAAAAACTTCTTTCACTGACCGAAAGCTACAGTATGCCATATTGTTATAGGCTATATTTAATTTTGATAAAATAAATTTTAGTTTAAAATCTGAGCATTTTAATTAAAATCCCCATAGAAGCCGTAATAGAAATGGAAATAATGAAATATTAAAACAATTAGCTGCTGCCAACATAAAAGAAACATTTACATATTCATTTCGTTTTTAAAATATCTTGACGTGAAAAGAAAAGAAATATATTTGCACGTGCATTAAATTGAAATTCATATAAAGCTTTTTTAATTGTTAAACTTACACGTTAAATCTGACTTCATTATAGAATTAAAAGTGTTTATTTTTCTAATAATTTAATTTGATATGATATGATATAATATCTAAGCATCAATGTTTAAACCACGGAGTCTTTATTACTCCGTGGTTTAAACTGATGTGTGTAAACGAAATTGGAATTTAAAAATAAATAAATAAATAAAATAAAATAAAATAAGAAATTCTATTTTATAATATTATTTATTTTAATTTATAATTGTTGCCAAAAAGATTTACGAATTAATTTATTTTTAGACATATAATAAAATATATTCTCACGCGAACAATAATATAAAAAGTGAACTGGATTTTTTGTAAAAAAATAATAAAGATCGAGGAAAATTATTTCCCCATTTTAATCCCCATATTTGGATATAGATATGTATTAGTTATCATGTGCATCCGTTAGATTAAATTGTTTTTGTTGTAAAATTGATAAAATTGGAATTTTAAATTTCAAAACTCTAGAAAAAAAAAATGGAAAATTTCCATATTCGATTGAAAACATAAACATTTCATTTCAAAGGATGATATTTACACAATAAACATCCAACTAATAAACTAATTAAAAGGGAAAGGATAAATATTCTATCATAATTTGAAGTCAAATTTGTTTTCAAATGTCTAAATAAAGTATCTGATATAATATACTAATATGTTGCAGCGGAATAGATTTGATATCCGTCATCCCTGGCAGAAAAAAAAAATATCGCCAAATTATCTGGCGAATATAATTTAATTACTTTCAAAAATCATGGTTATTTTAAAAACTTACATTAAGAGTGTAACGAATAATATGAAACAATATTTCGTACAATACATATTACGAAAATATGCATCTGCCATGTATATTTTCGTATCACGTTTTTGATCGCCAAATACAAAAAACGCCAAGGGTGACAGTTTTGAAATTTAAAATTAAAATTTTGTCAATTTGACAGCAAAATAACTCAATCTAACGCATGCATACAATAACTAATACATGTCTATACCCAAATATGAGGATTAAAATCGGGAAATAATTCTTCTAGAATTTTAATAAAAAAAAAAAAAAAAAAAAAAAAAAAAAATCCAATGAGCGATTAACATGGAAAATCTTTTTCTTGCATCCACGGGCGGTCAGTGATGTCATACTTCGCTTGCGTATTGAGATGTTTAAATTTATTTGGCGACTATTTTTAGCAACTAACAGTTATGGCAAGTAGCTCAATATACATAGCGCATACAACCATTACTGAAATGTAAATAGCATTTAATTATTTGAGTTACATTATGTTGACTGGAAACCTATTTAATATACCTATGCTCTATAGCTATACTAATATAAAAAAAGAAAGGTTTATATGCATATGTAGAGAACGATCGCTAGAACTAAAAAGCCGATTGCTTTTTTTTTTTTTTTTTTTTTTTTTCCTTTCAATAATCAAAAGTTACACTGTCTCTCTCTAAGTGCTAGAAGCTATAATAAATTTTGGTAAAATAAATTTTTAATTAAAATTTTCAATATTTTAATTGAAAACAAAGCATAGATTTGATATCTATCGTCATTGGCGATTTTTGTATTTGGCGATCGAAAACGTAATACGAAAATCTGTATATTATCGTAGTAAATACGAGATGTATGTGTTTACTTCAATTACCCTACTACCGTAGGTAGTGGAAGTATTGTATAGGTTTTGGCAATTGGTCAGTGTGTGTGTATATGTGCACGTGTGTGTGTAATCTTCTGGCTGTCATATCTCCAAAACTAATAAAAATAGAACTACTAAACTTCACAAGTGATTCAGGTCTGGTGTGCAGATAAATTTTTCCAAATTTTCATGAAAATTGAAAAACCGGAACTGGGTCATCGAAAACCAGAAATGGGACCGTAAGCCCATATTCAAAAACACCTCTAATGATTTTCTTCAAAGTTGCTGTATAAATAATGTATTAGATGCCCTTTCGATTGAAAAGTTGCTTAGTTCAGGAAAATTGATAGGCGTCCTCTATAAACAGCTCAATTTCAGACTTCGCAAGTGCGTTCCTTTAAAAACGCCTGTACGGATTTTTTTCAAACTCGCCATGTTAACTTCCTATTAAATATCCTTTTGTATGTAATTATTGTTTTTAGGTCAATAATTGAGTATGCTAAGTTTTGGTAAAAGTTGGTATCTCAAAAACGGCTCTAACGTATTCTTGAAATTTTTTTCTTTAATCCAATTTAGATAACCTTTCTCAAGTATTACGTGCTTATTACAGGAATATTAACGGTCATCCTGATTAGGTAGTTCAGTTTTAGATCTCGGAAATTCGTGTTTAAAAAAATAACTATCTATTTTTTTTACCCTTATTTTTTAACTCGCTATGCAAACTCTGTTGTATGTGTCTTTATACGTGTATCAAGTTTCTCTTACTCGAAAATCTCAAAAAATGCAAGTAATATCTCCAAAAAATTGTATATATTACGTGTAATAGTGGGTAATGGAAGTCGTGTGGTTGTTTCACACCAGATTCTGTAATAGTATATATTGTACGAATATTGTTTCATATTATTGATTTCTCCTTTAATATACATTATTAAAATAATAATCATTTATGGAAATAATTAAATATATTTGCGAAATGAACAAATAAATAATAATTAAAGCTATTATGACGTCAATTTTATCAAAAACATTTTCATGTCATAGGTTTATTTTTCAATATTTTTTATTCATGAGTAAAGAAATGTTTCTTTTTATGAAATAAATAAATAAATAAATAAATAAATAAATAGCATTAAGTAAAAATTGCCAACATTTAACAACTAATTAAAAAAAATAATTGTAAAATTATATTTTGACTTTCCAGTTAATAATATTGCTTGACTATAACATATAAACTGATATATTTCTTGATTTTTTACATATCAATCCATCTTTAACTAAAATTTGTTCATCAGTGCGAAGCCGGACGGGTCAGCTAGTCATTATATAAAGCGCAAAAAATTGTTTGTTTGTGGAGGGTAATCTCTGAAACTACTGAACCGATTTAAAAACTTCTTTCACTGACCGAAAGCTACAGTATGCCATATTGTTATAGGCTATATTTAATTTTGATAAAATAAATTTTAGTTTAAAATCTGAGCATTTTAATTAAAATCCCCATAGAAGCCGTAATAGAAATGGAAATAATGAAATATTAAAACAATTAGCTGCTGCCAACATAAAAGAAACATTTACATATTCATTTCGTTTTTAAAATATCTTGACGTGAAAAGAAAAGAAATATATTTGCACGTGCATTAAATTGAAATTCATATAAAGCTTTTTTAATTGTTAAACTTACACGTTAAATCTGACTTCATTATAGAATTAAAAGTGTTTATTTTTCTAATAATTTAATTTGATATGATATGATATAATATCTAAGCATCAATGTTTAAACCACGGAGTCTTTATTACTCCGTGGTTTAAACTGATGTGTGTAAACGAAATTGGAATTTAAAAATAAATAAATAAATAAAATAAAATAAAATAAGAAATTCTATTTTATAATATTATTTATTTTAATTTATAATTGTTGCCAAAAAGATTTACGAATTAATTTATTTTTAGACATATAATAAAATATATTCTCACGCGAACAATAATATAAAAAGTGAACTGGATTTTTTGTAAAAAAATAATAAAGATCGAGGAAAATTATTTCCCCATTTTAATCCCCATATTTGGATATAGATATGTATTAGTTATCATGTGCATCCGTTAGATTAAATTGTTTTTGTTGTAAAATTGATAAAATTGGAATTTTAAATTTCAAAACTCTAGAAAAAAAAAATGGAAAATTTCCATATTCGATTGAAAACATAAACATTTCATTTCAAAGGATGATATTTACACAATAAACATCCAACTAATAAACTAATTAAAAGGGAAAGGATAAATATTCTATCATAATTTGAAGTCAAATTTGTTTTCAAATGTCTAAATAAAGTATCTGATATAATATACTAATATGTTGCAGCGGAATAGATTTGATATCCGTCATCCCTGGCAGAAAAAAAAATATCGCCAAATTATCTGGCGAATATAATTTAATTACTTTCAAAAATCATGGTTATTTTAAAAACTTACATTAAGAGTGTAACGAATAATATGAAACAATATTTCGTACAATACATATTACGAAAATATGCATCTGCCATGTATATTTTCGTATCACGTTTTTGATCGCCAAATACAAAAAACGCCAAGGGTGACAGTTTTGAAATTTAAAATTAAAATTTTGTCAATTTGACAGCAAAATAACTCAATCTAACGCATGCATACAATAACTAATACATGTCTATACCCAAATATGAGGATTAAAATCGGGAAATAATTCTTCTAGAATTTTAATTAAAAAAAAAAAAAAAAAAAAAAAAAAAAAATCCAATGAGCGATTAACATGGAAAATCTTTTTCTTGCATCCACGGGCGGTCAGTGATGTCATACTTCGCTTGCGTATTGAGATGTTTAAATTTATTTGGCGACTATTTTTAGCAACTAACAGTTATGGCAAGTAGCTCAATATACATAGCGCATACAACCATTACTGAAATGTAAATAGCATTTAATTATTTGAGTTACATTATGTTGACTGGAAACCTATTTAATATACCTATGCTCTATAGCTATACTAATATAAAAAAAGAAAGGTTTATATGCATATGTAGAGAATGATCGCTAGAACTAAAAAGCCGATTGCTTTTTTTTTTTTTTTTTTTTTTTCCTTTCAATAATCAAAAGTTACACTGTCTCTCTCTAAGTGCTAGAAGCTATAATAAATTTTGGTAAAATAAATTTTTAATTAAAATTTTCAATATTTTAATTGAAAACAAAGCATAGATTTGATATCTATCGTCATTGGCGATTTTTGTATTTGGCGATCGAAAACGTAATACGAAAATCTGTATATTATCGTAGTAAATACGAGATGTATGTGTTTACTTCAATTACCCTACTACCGTAGGTAGTGGAAGTATTGTATAGGTTTTGGCAATTGGTCAGTGTGTGTGTATATGTGCACGTGTGTGTGTAATCTTCTGGCTGTCATATCTCCAAAACTAATAAAAATAGAACTACTAAACTTCACAAGTGATTCAGGTCTGGTGTACAGATAAACTTTCCAAATTTTCGTGAAAATTGAAAAACCGGAATTGGGTCATCGAAAACCAGAAATGGGACCCTAAGCCCATATTCAAAAACACCTCTAATGTTTTTCTTCAAAGTTGTTATATAAATAATATATTAGATGCCCTTTCGATTGAAAAGTTGCTTAGTTCAGGAAAATTGATAGGCGTCCTCTATAAACAGCTCAATTTCAGACTTCGCAAGTGCGTTCCTTTAAAAACGCCTGTACGGATTTTTTTTCAAACTCGCCATGTTAACTTCCTATTAAATATCCTTTTGTATGTAATTATTGTTTTTAGGTCAATAATTGAGTATGTTAAGTTTTGGTAAAAGTTGGTATCTCAAAAACGGCTCTAACGTATTCTTGAAAATTTTTTCTTTAATTCAATTTAGATAACCTTTCTCAAGTATTACGTGCTTATTACAGGAATATTAACGGTCATTCTGATTAGGTAGTTCAGTTTTAGATCTCGGAAATTCGTGTTTAAAAAAATAACTATCTATTTTTTTCCCCTTATTTTTTAACTCGCTATGCAAACTCTGTTGTATGTGTCTTTATACTTGTATCAAGTTTCTCTTACTCGAAAATCTCAAAAAATGCAAGTAATATCTCCAAAAAATTGTATATATTACGTGTAATAGTGGGTAATGGAAGTCGTATGGTTGTTTCACACCAGATTCTGTAATAGTATATATTGTACGAATATTGTTTCATATTATTGATTTCTCCTTTAATATACATTATTAAAATAATAATCAATTATGGAAAAAAATAAATATATTTGCGAAATGAAAATAATAAATAATAATTAAAGTTATTATGACGTCAATTTTATCAAAAACATTTTCATGTCATAGGTTTATTTTTCAATATTTTTTATTCATGAGTAAAGAAATGTTTCTTTTTATGAAATAAATAAATAAATAAATAAATAGCATTAAGTAAAAATTGCCAACATTTAACAACTAATTAAAAAAAATAATTGTAAAAATATATTTTGACTTTCCAGTTAATAATATTGCTTGACTATAACATATAAACTGATATATTTCTTGATTTTTTACATATCAATCCATCTTTAACTAAAATTTGTTCATCAGTGCGAAGCCGGAAGGGTCAGCTAGTATATAAATAAACTGCTGTAACGATTTTCTTTATTGGAGCTGTATAAATTTAATTTTAGAAGCCCTTAATTTGATAAAAGTTCGACAGTTCACGAACATATTTTCTCATAAGATTTTACTGTCTTTTAATACATGAAAAAATATTTAAGTAAATAAATATATATTTTTATAGAAAATAGTTCTTACAGTAAAGAATTATAACCATTTCACGCAAACAAAAATGTTATACAGGATGCCGCATGATGTTCTGCGATAAGATACCTACCCCTTTAAGACCCGAAACATTTTTACCTTAAAACATTTCATTCTTCTGTTTTTACAAACTGAGAGAAAAATATGGACTATAACCGACACTTGCTGATTGAAATTGTACTTTACACTTTCTGCTAATAAGCTTGGTCTTTCATTTCCTGATTTTATTACATACTAGCAGGCTACGCCCGCTTCGCTGGTCACTATATTTAAATGAATTTTCAAAAGAATTGGATTAGTATTTATTTTTTACATCACATTACAAATAAAAACATAGAAAAAAAAAAAAAAAACGCTGAAATCGCTTTAGATCTCACTTCTTCGGGTACCCGTTGCCTAAGGCAGCTCTTTTTTTTACCCGTACCACATCGGGTCCAGTTTCTCACTGTTTACAGAAAGGTCTTTCCCGGGTACTTCTATCTGGGTATTTATCGACGACTTGTAGATTTATTGTTATTTAAGAACTACGATTTTAAAGATGTCTGTATCTCAGCATCTATTATATATTTTAGTTTTTGAGCAATATTTTATAGCCCCCGTTTTTTACTCTATATTACGATTTGATTCCGGCAAGTGCAATAAAACAAAATAAAAAAGTAGATTTTCTTTTAAAAGGAATTAAGCACATGAAATACAAACGAATTTTAATTAGTTTAATCCTTTCTACTATAAACTACCATTTTTTTCACCGAATAGATATAAAAAAAAGGAAGATTTTTCTTTTAAAGGAATTAATAAAAAAAATAAATAATAAAAAGTTGCTATACTATAAAATTTATACATAAACGTAACAATTTATTTCTATTTTATTACCACTTGATTTTCAATAAATATAATGATAATTAAAAAAAAAAAAAAAAAAAAAAAAAAAAAAGCCTTTAAATGAATGTATTAAATAAAAAATGAATTGCGTAATAGCCGTTGCTAAGATACGCAGACGATTACAATCAGAGAATAAATTCATGAAAAATGAAACTTAAAAGCCAATGTTTAAAATCGAAAAAACATGAATTTAAAAAGTTTAAATTCGAAATTCGAAAAAATCTCGATGAGGTGCACACTTGCAGGGTCCCAGGTACATATATGCCAAATTTGGAGGCTCTGCGATTAGTAGTGTGAGCAGCATGAAAAAAATGTAAGTGGGTGTCATGGATGTCTAACCCACACGATCCTACGGCCTGGGTCGGAAAGGGATATGCCGATGGCATCGATATGTGAGCTGATATCGGACCGATGTCCAGGATATCGGTAAATCAATCGGCGTGTGGCTATGCCAATCAACATGGGACCTATTGTCATACGATGTCGTACATTGAAATATCATCAGTGGATATGACCGCCACCTATTGGAATTCTCAATAGCCCGATTCTTAGCTTGGATTGCATCAAAGCTGTACGAAGAGTTATACGTTACATTTTAAGTACGACGCAACATCCGGAGCAAGGGGGGAAAACTTTTTGAATACATGAGTATCAGCTTTCGCACATTTTTTAGATGACGATATCTGAAGAAATTTGTCTAGAAAGACCTTGTGGTTACAGAGAATAAATCAGTTCATGGTGAGTTTGGTGCTTTCTTTTCTATATCACTAATTATAGGTAGCAATTTTTGAAATATAAACCGCTGTAAATGTTTTAACAGTTTGTAACTAAAAATACTTTATACCACAAATGTAAAAACTACTAACAATATGCTATTTCATGAAAATGGTTTATTTAGCAATTTTAAAATTATGAGCTCTAGGTCATTCTCATGTTTTATTAAATAATTATAGATATATCCTTGAAAATCTGCGATAAGCACTTTATATCTAGAGATTTAGGCCCCCACAACACACAAATTTTTCGTAAAACAGTATGGTATTGGCTCGAGAAATACTTCAAATTATGTTTGAGAGACATCACACCAATAGTCTAGAAGAAAAGTCCGAAATAAATATGAGTGCGAGGAATTGAAGTTCACTTCTGAGCAGCACGTTGAAAAACGTGAGAAATGTGCTAAATAATATATATGTAAGAGAATTTAAGTGGTTTCAGGAAGAGTCTCAATTCAAAAATATGTTCTCAGTTATCACTCTGTCGAAACTATCGTCATATGGGTAGTCGTACTGTCGTCTGGATGCATAAAATTCATAAATAGACGAGAAAACATGCTGTTTACATACCTGTAAACTATCACAATACATTATAGATGCATCGGTGTCATTATCACGTAAACAGCATATGCCGCAGACCATCTCAGTGACTCCACCAGATTTAACATTTACCTAGTAATATGATGGGTTCATGGATTTATGAGATTGTCGCTATATTTAGCTCCCCGTTTGATACAAGACTTGTCAGAACCGACAATATCTTTTTCAGTCATTAACAGTCCACTATCAGTGTTGACAGCCGACGTTAGAACTAAAGCTTTCTGCTGCGTAATCCACGACATACACTGTTAAAAATTTATGTATATTTAATGTAAATTTAATGTAAATCCAAAGTCTCTGTAAATTTACAGTAATTCTTAGGTAAAAGTGACTAATCGAGATTCTCAATCTTTATTCTGTATTATTACCTAATTTTGTTATTTTATTTTTTATTTAAAATTAGAAATAGGTGTTTTTACTTTAGAAGAAGCATTCCAGGACCGAAATATATTCTCACCAATAATTAATTGAATTAATATTAGTCATTAACATGAATGTATAAAATAAATTTTTTAACATACCCGTTTAATTTTCCCTGAAATTTTATGTAAGTTTTAAGATAACAGATTACACAAAATTTTCTGTTGAATTTTTTAACAGTGTGCACAAAATAATCCTTGGCTCCGAAAACCCATATTATGAATATTTATTACGCTGACACTTGTTAATGCACGATCAATGAAATTCGCAGAAATTTGAGGAAATGTGACTTGTCTACCTTTAGTAAAGATTCTCATTATTGTTCATTGACTCGTGACATAGAATTAATTTTTCATTTGCGCTGATGTCGGATATATCATCTTTTACAGTGTATCGGATATTCGCGTACACTCGTATATTGGTCGTACGCGAAAATCTAAATTTCGAAGATGCTATGCGAAGACTATAAACTTCAGAGGTCTCAGAAATTTTGAAAAAATGTCACTGAGGTACGAGGAAAAATTCTAAATACATTGTTAATCAATTATAACTTTACATAAGGGCTATCGAACACATCGTATTACGCTGACTAATTGCATAATTCTGTTATTTGAAATCGCATGCCTATACAGATTTCTGTAACTATTTAGAGAATTTACTTAAATGTTTACAAATGTATTATATCTATACTAGCAACTTTACTCGGTACAGTACTAGTTAAGTTAGCTCGTATAGAATTTCCGATTCGAAGGAAAAACTAAGCAAAGAAGTTCTGAAATGGAATAAAAATAAAATAAATTAAAATTTAATGAAATTTAAAAAGGTTTATAAGTACGATGTTGCGACTAAATTTCTGAAATAAATGAATTGCAAAATTAACATAAAAGTTGGATGAAGTATGTAGCATGTTTGAGGACCAATTGAAATTCTGTGTTAAAAATGTTTTTAGTTGATCTTGAATTGAAAAAAAGAAAAAAGAAAAAAAAAAGAAAAAAAGAAAGAAAAAGAAAACGAAAGATCTCAGAAACACCTACGCACCAGGTGGTTATCAAAATAATGGAAACAGATGTGAATAAAAATAACATTTAAGAATGGGTTTCTTGAATATTTAAATATACTCCAAGCCAACAGTTTTATTATTATTATTATTATTTAATTAAAAAATATATATGACAGTAGTGAAGTTGTGTACGTCTTCAAATTTTGTCAAAACCGTTAAAGGTCAGACCTCACACTGTTAAAAATTATAATGTTAAATATAATTAAATGGACATACTCATGTTGAATTGAGTTATTTTATTTCAAATAGGCAAAAATACTTGTCTCATGAAATTTAGCACGTTTTCAAATTAATATATTTTCACTTTATAATCTATAATAATATATTAAAATTAATTTTGTTTTCCTTGTATGTGGGGGGTAAACTCTTGAACAACTGAACCAATTTCAAAAAAAAAAGAAAAAGAAAAGAAAAAAAAAATCACTAATCAAACGCTAATCACATTATTCCTCAGTACTATAGACTATACAATTATTTATTTACTTTCACGATTATTTTTTTCTATTTATTTATTTTTATTCATTTATTTTTTTATTAATTTAAGTATATGTATTTATTTATATATTTACAGCAAATAAGAAAATTGATATAAAGATAGTGAAAAATTAAATTTTCACGGTAAAACTGACTTCATTATAGCATATAAACTATTTTTTTTTATGATGGTATAATACTAAAACATATTTAATAGTAAGGTATTTATTAATATCTAGCTGACTATGCCCGCTTCACTGGTCACTACATTTAAAGGAAACTCTTTTTTATATCACTATAAGCAAAAAAAAAAAAATAAATAAATAAATAGAAAAAATAAATAAATAAAGTCCATTGAAATTTCTCGAACACTGCTTCTTTCGGCAACATTTTGCTCATCTGCAAGGGCTGGCTCTCACGGGCGTGTACTTGTTGCATGTGACAATGCCTTACCAGTGGGCTTCCATTTAGGTGCTTATCAGATGGCACATTCCAAATGGACAACATCTAAAAAGCTGAAAAGTAGCCATTTTATATTTTAATTCCAATTTAATAAGAACAACACTATAGATAATGAATATAATATTTACTTTAACGTTTTCCCCATATTTATTTGAACGCCAAATATAGTATTACAATATGCTATGATCCATTATTGTATGAGGCAATTAAATTTTTGTGGTTATATACACTTTAGGTTAATATATAGAAGTTATAGGAATTAGTATATAGTGTTTGGTATATAAGAAAATAAATAAATAAATAAATAATATATAAATCTTTCTTTCTTTCTTCTTCCTCTACTTTTTTTTTTTTTTTTTTTTTTTATATATATTTTAAAATTTATTTATTTTTGATGTGCTACATGGCTTAAAGTGACTATTGGATAATGCTCACGTAGGGCGCGGGATAATGCTCATGTTACAAATGCTGCATTAAATAATAATTAAATAAAAGTTTTATTTTCTTTTTTTAGGGCTGAGGGCTATTAATCACAATCTACGGATTTTTACGATACCAGTTTTACGATAGTTGGACATTTATCGAAATTGAAAATTTATCGATAATTATGTTATAATTAAAACAAGAAAGAAAAATCATGCAGTACGCATTGATTAGTAACACTTTCCAACTGTACGTAATTGTTGTATTGAATAACTTTTAATATTCTTTGTCTACGTTATCACACAACAGACAGAATAACTGAAAAATATACAGATATACTAATTCATTTTAAAATTATTCTTAGGCATTTTGGAAAGAGTTAAAAAGGATTAACGCAAAAGAAAATGCAGACATTAGATTATAATTGCAGCTTTTGATCTCTCTGAATATTTTAGTGTTGCCCAGTAAATCAGAGAGTTAATCATATCATATTATATACAAAACACTATTTTAGATTTTTAACAATACATTTCAATATTTTTATGTCCTTTACAGTAGAACGATTTTTAAATATCTTTCGAAAAAATCTGTCCTAAAACGAAACGGCATTTTTTTTTTGTTGTTGTTGTCCCTGTAAACAAACTAGTTATATAGGACCTACTAATGTCATTTTAAATGGGGAACATTGTATAGGGAAAATATTTATAAAAATAACACTCATAGAACAAAATGCTTTCAAATGCTTTTGGGTGTCCCTGTACACAAACCAGAAGAGATATTCACTCCATTTTCAATATGGAATATCCGATTGTGAACTTAGATAAAATATATCAGTTTCGAGAAATTCCATAAATATTTACAGGAGTTAGAGCGCGGGCAGAAAGACAGACAGACAGATGGACAGATACACAAACTGAAATCATATTCACACTTAAAAATGATAGAAAGTGTTAACAACGCTTAATGTAAACGAAAGTACAATTCTAGCAACTTTTTATTAATAGCTCTTAATATAAATGGATATTTTTGTATCACCCTGTAAATCTAATTCTAATCATGCTATAATCTGTGCAAAGCATTTTTTATGCATATAAATAACATATTTCAATTTCCTAAAACTTCGTGGAAAGTAAAGTTATTAAAATTTGATTTATAGAAATATCTCTCATAGAACACAATGCTTTGGAATACTTTTGAGTATCCCTGTACATAAACCGATGGTGGTAATTCCTCCATTTTATACAGGAAACATAGTGAACTTGAATAACATATATCAGTTTCAATAAATTCCATAAATATTTACGGGAGTTAGAGCGCGGACAGACAGACAGACAAACCGACGTCATAAATACTTTTCAACCTTGTTGGAAAGCGATAAAAATGTTAGAAAGTGTTAAAAACGCTTAACGTAAACGAAAGTACATATATAGCATTTTTTTTATTAATAGCTCTTAATTTAACTGGATATTTTTGTGCCACCCTGTAAATCTAATGCTAATCATGCTATATTCTATGCAAAGTATTCTTTGGTGCATATAAATAACATATTTCAATTTCCTAAAATTTCGTGGAAACTAAAGTTATTAAAATTTGATTTATAGAAATATCTCTCATAGAATGCAATTCTTTGGTATACTTTTGAGTATCCCTGTATATAACCCGATGGTGGTATTCCCTCCATTTTATACAGGAAACTTCCAATAGTGAACTTCAAATACATATTTCAATTTCATTAAGATATGTCTACAGTGAAGGTATTAAAATATGATTTTTAGAAATATCTCTCATAGTACACAATGCTTTGAAATACTTTCGGGTGTCCCTGTACACAAACCAGTAGAGGTACAAACTCCATTTTCATTAGAGAACGTCTGATAGTGAACTTGAATAACATATTTCAATTTCATGAAGATATGTCTACAGTAAAGGTATGAAAATATGATTTATAGAAATACCTCTCATAGATCACAATGCTTTGAAATATTTTCGGGTGTCCCTGTACACAAACCATTAGAGGTATAAACTCCATTTTCAATAGGGAACGTCCGATTGGGACTTTGAATAACATATTTCAATTTCATTAAGTTATGTCTACAGTAAAGGTATGAAAATATGGTTTGTAGAAATACCTCTCATAGAACACAATGCTTTGAAATACTTTCGGGTGTCCCTGTACACAAACCAGTAGAGATTTAAACTCCATTTTCAATAGGGACCGTCCGATCGTGACTTTGAATAACATATTTCAATTTCATTAAGTTATGTCTACAGTAAAGGTATGGAAATATGGTTTGTAGAAATACCTCTCATAGAACACAATGCTTTGAAATACTTCCGGGTATCCCTGTACACAAACCAGTAGAGGTTTAAACTCTATTTTCAATAGGGACCGTCCGATCGTGACTTTGAATAACATATTTCAATTTCATTAAGTTACGTCTACAGTAAAGGTATGAAAATATGGTTTGTAGAAATACATCTCATAGAACACAATGCTTTGAAATACTTTCGGGTGTCCCTGTACACAAACCAGTAGAGGTATAAACTCCATTTTCAATAGGGACCGTCCGATAGTGAACTTTGAATAACATATTTCAATTTCATTAAGTTATGTCTACAGTAAAGGTATGAAAATATGGTTTGTAGAAATACCTCTCATAGAACACAATGCTTTGAAATACTTTCGGGTGTCCCTGTACACAAACCAGTAGAGATTTAAACTCCATTTTCAATAGGGACCGTCCGATCGTGACTTTGAATAACATATTTCAATTTCATTAAGTTATGTCTACAGTAAAGGTATGAAAATATGGTTTGTAGAAATACCTCTCATAGAACACAATGCTTTGAAATACTTCCGGGTGTCCCTGTACACAAACCAGTAGAGGTTTAAACTCTATTTTCAATAGGGACCGTCCGATCGTGACTTTGAATAACATATTTCAATTTCATTAAGTTACGTCTACAGTAAAGGTATGAAAATATGGTTTGTAGAAATACATCTCATAGAACACAATGCTTTGAAATACTTTCGGGTGTCCCTGTACACAAACCAGTAGAGGTATAAACTCCATTTTCAATAGGGACCGTCCGATAGTGAACTTGAATAACATATATCAGTTTCAAGAAATTCCATAAATATTTACGGGGGTTAGAGCGCGGACAGACAGACAGACAGACAGACAAAGCGAAATCATAAACACTTTTCAACCTTGTTGGAAAGTGTTAAAAATAAAATAAATAAAACTAATTAACCCTACTAAACAAAATTCTGCTTTTGCCAGAATTTCATCAAAATCTTTCTTTTCTTTCTTTCTTTCTTTTTTTTTTTTTTTGAAAGAAAGGGAAAATTAATAATATTCAGTTTCGAAACGGACAGTATCGAAAAAGTTCTTTTTTTTTTTTTTTTTTTTTTTTTTTAATAATTTTGAATTAAGAAAAAAAAGTGCGCGTGCAAAGTGAAATAAAAAATAAAACAAAATAGTAAGTTTGAGTTCGAGTTGTTAATTTTTCTTTTCTTTCTTTCCTATTTTTCAATACTTTATAATTTATTGAAAATAGAAAAGAAAGAAAAGAAAAGGAAAAAGAAAAGAGAAGAAAGAAACAGAAAAAATAATTGCAAAATTTATGTATTTTTGTATAAAATGACGATAAAAATTCAAAAGTCGATAAGGGGAGCTATATTAAGCGTTTACATATTTAATTAATTAATTAATTATTATTATTTATTTTTTTTTCAGAATGGATTATGAAATTTATTACCAGTTAGTGTAGAAACGTTTAAATAAACTTAAAATGGTTTATACAACATATACTTTTTAGTTAAATTATTATAATATCCATTAATTAATTGTTTAAATATTTTATTTACATTAATGTATATAACTTTACAGTTAAATAATGCTATTTAATAACGCTGTTGGTTTAATAAATTGCAAACATTTTCAAAAAGTAAATAACATTTTTAAGTAATGATGGACTTGGTAAACCAAAATGATATGTAAATTAATTTTTCCTCAGGAACAATTTATAAATATAGCACATTATTCTTATTAAAATTACATATTAGTGTACTTAGAAATACATTTTTACTTTTATCAGCATATTTAATGTAATCAAAATATTTTAAAATTCTTTAATTCGAAATTGAAAAATGTTTTATTACGGAATACTGTTTTTTTATAACTCCACATTTACGAAATTTACATATATATTAAGTCCCAGGACACCAAACTTTCAATTTTTAACTTTCAAATGTTATACAAAGTGTCGGGGAAAAAATTACGGGAATGAATTTTAATTAATGTTATTAAAATAAGAAGATTTTAGAATGAATGTTACTTAAATAATATTTTTAATGTTTTGATTCCTTAATATTACTTATGTATAAAATTTAAATTTTTTAAAGAGAATTATGGGTCTCATAAAGTTACTTTGGATTTATAAAGCAAACGCATAAAAAATTATATCTGGTATAAATTAATTAAATAATTTAATTTTAAGAATATTGCCTATATATTGTTTACAACACAACTCACGTTTATGGTTTTGAACAAGAACGACATATTATGCACTACCCATTGATTATTAGCACTTTCAAAATGTACTTGCTCGTTGTCTCGAATATTCTTCAATGTTTATTGCCTAATCTATCACACAACGGAAAAACATAAAGATTCATTTAATTCATAAACACTCTTAAACATTGTAGGAAATGTTCAAAATGCTTAACACAAACGTAAATGCAGCTCTTAATGCCCTGTTGCAGCCCTTTGTGTATTTAAATATTTATGTATAGCCCTATAAATCTAAAGGTTAAGCATGTCATATTTTATTAAAAACTAGCAGGCTATGCCCGCTTTGCTGATCACTAAATTTAAATGAATTTCAAAAGAATTGAATCACTATTACTTTTTCTTACCCATAGGGTCGAGAAAGTATTCTTTTAGGGTAAAGTTTCGAACGTGAGTTTTTATTTACATGTTCTGAGGTCCCCTGAATACGAAAATCATGTTTTTAGCGAATGGTCTGTGTGTCTGTTATCAGCATATCTCAAGAACAGATAGTAGCAGATATTCCAAACTCTTGATTCTATTGGGTTGGCAACTAAGTTCCCGCCGTTTTTTTTAAATGGAAAAATCTGTATGACATTAAATACTTTTGGCACGAAGTTGTACATCATTCGAAAGGGAATATATTGTTCTACCTAAATATATGTTTCGTTGTTATTAAGATTCATTTTATTGTTATTTACAGATTATTAACATGGAATCTCAACTTGAGAAGAATGAGCATTTTCGACACCTCCTTCATTTTGCCTTTAATCAAGGTTCTAAGGCCGCAGAAGCTGCTCGCAACCTTTGTGCTGTGTGGAGAGGGTGCTGTAGCTAAAAGAACGCCCGTGATTGGATGACTTTTTGATGAACCTGGTTGGATGATTTTTTTTAGTCTCAAACAGGTGATTTCTACTAACGAGGTATTGAAAAACTTGTTAAACGTTGGGAAAACGTTGTAAACAACAAAGGAGAATACATTCTTGATTAACTACTTGTATATGTTTATTGAAAAATAATCTTTTAACAAACATTATTAAAAACGGCGGGAACTTAGTTGCCAACCCAATAAATGCGTATCATATAGGGATGCTACAGTAAGTTTTTCGTTGGGATGTAGCAAATGGTTCGTGTACAGGGACGCTATAAATTATTCAAATACATTACGTCTATGGGGAAATTGCAGGTAAGTAGAGTTTAACATCTATAAACTGTATTAATCCAAATGAAAGGAATATATATATTTTTGTAATAGAGATACTCAACTGGGAAAAAAATTGTGTATGTAGGAGCCTCGCCTCCTTCACTGGGGGGGGGGGGGGGGTTGAGTCCCCGCTCGAGGGGAGTAAATTTTCATGATGGGTATCTTTCAAAAGAGTATCATGATGGGTATCTGTCAATACCTTTAAAACGAATGGTTAAAACATTGATCTGCGATAATTTAGAATGAAGTTATCGATTTTTTTTTCATTTTTAACAAAAAAAAAAAAAAAAAAAAAAAAAATGAATATTCAGAATAAATCCAACTTTATATATATATATATATACATATAGTGTTATACTACTTCTCTAACATGGAAATAGTCTGCATTATCTTAAAAAATATTTTTTTAAAATAATAATTTTAATAAATTATTTTTTAAAAACAGAATTATTTTTTAATAACCGAATTAAATTCTATATAAATATAGGTGCATAAATGAAGCGGGGATTTAGAAGGGGGCGGAAGCCTCACACAGAACTAATTATCATATAAAACTCTTCCGCAGCCTAACTTGAATTGTTTAACACAAATATGCATAACAGTACTCGTTATCTTACATCTTAATCTGCAACCTGTATTTATAGTATTAAATTTCAGGGTAAGAGAAAGTCGTGTTTGTGACACACCAGATTATTTATTTTTTATATCTCATTTTTGGCTTTGTAACATAATTAAAAATTCCTTTTAAGGTTAAAAAGTGAAAATAACATATTACAAACTAAATTTAATTAAATAATACTTCCATTTTGCATTCGTTTTGCAATAATGATTTATGGTCTTATGTGAATGATTCTAAAGGATTAATCAACAATTGTAGACAAAATTAATGGATAATGTATGGTAAATAGGTACGCTGTAATTTAAAAATTGCAGCTCTTACAACTTCAAAACTGATAATTTTTAAAAAGCTATTCATTATTATTTAATGTTAGACTGTTTTTGGTTTAGTATTAGACTTTTATTTTAAGATAAAAGCAATCGTATGTTATCGTGTGAAATTTTGCAACGTAATACCTTTAAATCTAATAATTTGATGTACGTAGTGTCCTCACTAAAATTAAACATTTTTTAGAGCTCTTTTAAAAAAGTATAACATGCATGCAGTACCTCTTTAAAAAATTCATCAGTTTTTACGAAAAAAAATGGCTGACTTTCATGAAAAGCAATTGAATGATATCGCGTTGTAAGTATTTGCAACGTAATATATTTAAATCTAATAGTTTGATGTATATAGTGTCCGCACAAAAAATGAACAGTTTCTAGAGTTTTTTTTTTTTTTTTTTTTTTTTTTTTAAGTATGCATGTATGCAGTACCTTTTTAAAAAAATACATCAGTTTTTATTTTTAAAAAATGGCCGACATTCATCACCAAGTAATTAAATCTAGACCAATCAAAAGCAAATTTCCAATAATAAACTGTAATGTGAAACTGAATACTTTTGTGTGGCTTTGTAAATTTTAATGATAATCATACTATATTCTATGGACAGGATTATTGTGTGCATATATTAGTTTTATTTAAACTTATGAAAAAATTAAAATATTAAAATATGGTTTGTATAAATATCTCTCTCAGAACGCAATGCTTTAGAATGTTTTCGGGTATCCCTGTACACAAACAATTGGTGGTAATCGTTCTTTTTTAATATAAAACTTTCAATAGTGAGCTTGAATAACACATTTGAATTTCATTACGATTTGTTTATGCTTTGGAATAATTTTGGGTATTTCTGTACACAAGCCAATAGTGGTGTTTACTCCTTTTTCAATAAGGAACATCTGATAGTGAACTTAAATAACATTTATCGGTTATATCCGGTAATAAACTTAAATAACATACATCTATATAAAAATCAATGAATATTTACGGGAGTTACAGAGCGGACAGATAGCCAGACTGGCAGACGGATGTACAGACAGACAAACCTGAGTCATTCACATTTTCAACCTTGTTGGAAAGTATTAAAAATAAATAAATGCAGTTTTCGGAATCTGATTTATCAGTTAAATATTCAAGAAATTCGGTAAGGTTTTTATTTTTTTCTGTTTCTTTTTCCCATTACATATTGGATTTAACATAATATATATATATATATATATATATATATATATACACGAAGGAAAAAAAAATTCTTCAGAAAATTTCCTATATACTATATATATATAGTATATAGTATATAGGAAATTTGTATAAATAATAATTCATGCATGAGTAAATGTATACGTAGAATATATGTATATATATATATATATATATATATATATATAGTAAAAATATACTAGCTTAAGTGTTAAAATTATTAAAATGCTAAGTAAATCTTTAAAATACACTATCAAGATTTTAAACCATTATCAGTCAGGAAATATTTTAAAAATTACGTTGCAGAAAACCCATTTGAACTATTCTTAAAGTTTAGTGATAAATTACTTTAATTTTAGTTTCATTTATTCAAAAAATGCTGTTTTGCAGCTTTTCGTTATAATCACAATGCATTTCACGACCTAAATACCCCTTCTTTGTGTTGAGGTAATGCAATGCCACGAACCTTTTATTTTCAGCCTAAAATAGTTCGAAAAGGGGTAGCTCATGGCTATATTTCCGCTCTAAACAAACAAGCACGTTTCATCGAGTAATAGCATTATTATGTTTCATTTCGTTTGTCATGCTCTATTGATTAAATCATTTCCTTAAAGAATTTATTAAATACTACACTGCAAAACTACTATATTTAAGTCATATTCAGGTATATTTAGTGTTATATGATGAAAATATTGTTCTAATAATATGTATATAATAATGCTTCTTTTAAAAGAAATCGATAGAATATATGTGCAGTCGAAATGCAAAATAGGACATCTCTAATATTTTTAGAAAAAGTTGATTTTTGCCGCATCTAATCAAATTTAAGATTGGAACCAAACGTTTTATAATAATTAAGACAGTATGTTTGAATATTCGAAAAAAGGTTTAAGGGGAGCGTAAGTGGAGGGTGTTATTTAAGTTTTTATTTTGGATTTCGTCGCCTTTGCAGCTTGCTTTGGTTAGCTGGTTTTGCAAAAATCATAACTTCATTCTCGATAAATTAAATGTGAATATGGGATATTTAGAGTTGCAAATATACAAAGTGTTTTGTTCAATTAAATTTTATATAAAACGAACCCATTTGTGACATTTAATTAAAAAATATATAACTTTTTTTTTTTTTTTTTTTTAAGATTAAAAATAATTAATAACAAAATTTAAATCTAGAAATTTATGAAAATGTATCACAAATGGTCCCAAAGTCATTAATTGCAAGCGATTCTGTAATAAAATGGGAAATCATTCAAGTTTTGTAAACAATCTGACATACACGTCGAAAATTCCAGCTAAATAATGTATAACATTAAATTAATAACAGATCATAAATTAATCATAATATACTGACTATGATGCTATTGTGCTATCAGTTAATATTATGTTATCACAAAGTACATTCCTGTTTAACTTTGGCTTTCTTCATTTCCCACGTCGTTTATTCAATTTTTCTCTTCCTTGATTGGTTAGAAGGTGCTTCTTCTACAAACATTTTTATAGTAGAATGAAACACAAAATTGAATTATTAGGAACTGTGTGTGCACCAAGAAAATGTAGTCGCAGGCGAGAGAAAACGCGATAAAACAAGCCTAATAAACAAGTGTGTTGACGTACAGTCGGTAACAAAAGTGTCCGAACACTAGCAAAAATTATTATATTAAAAAAAGTAGAGTTAATACTGTTTTGTTAAATAAATCCTTGTCGAATCGTGTTCTAAGAATATGATTCAACAAGGATTTATTTAACAAAACAGTATTAACTCTACTTTTTTTATATAGGAATTTTTGCTAGTGTTCGGAAAATTTTGTTACCGACTCTAGTCGGTTGAAGCAGAATCATGATCTCGAGGATATGGAGGTGATCGGTTGTGAAATTCACTAGTCGATTCACTAGAAATATTCGAAAAAAAAAATAAATAAGGGGAAATGGAATTAATTCAATGATTTTACAGCACATCAAGATTCTCAAACACACATAAAGTAAGGATGGATCGTCACTGGCATGGCTTCTTGATTCCTGATGGTGGAAACATTTACTTAGAACTTAAAATACAGAAAAAAACGCATTTTTCAATTTTAAGTAACTAGACTGTTTTTCAACTAGACGTCACATTTAACAAATCATTTATCCTGAGTGACTGACTGATTCTTCATCGTCCAGCAAAAACCGTGATAAATTAGTTAGCATCTAAAAGTACGTTTTTTGGTTAAAAAAAAAAAAAAAAACTTACCTGGTATCTAAACTCACAAATATGTGATTTTATTAACTTCACTCTGAAGGAAGTGTATGGACAAGACATGATTTTACAAAACACATGATACCCCAAAGAAAAAAAGAAATCGATATTCCTATGATTTTTCATTTAAAGGTAACAAACATAAATGCAAAAAGGAAAAAAAAAAAAAAAAAAAAAAAAAAACTCAGATATTTTAGAATTTCCTTTAATGGTTGGTATGTAAAAAAACGTGTTTTCATGTAAAGGAAAGGGATTTAACATAATCCTTCTTATTTAAAAGAAAGAAAAACTTATCCCTTTTCTTCTTTAAAATGCAAAAAAAAAAAAAAAAAAAAAAAAAAGTTTAAATGGACTTCAGAAATTAAAACCCTAATTAGGTGAAATCATGTTTTGTGAACAAAACATGATTTCACATATCCTTTGCGATATTTCCCCTTCCCCATTTTAGAAACGGGAATAGGAGTGCAAAAATTACGTTTTCATGAGTAAATCTACTTTAAATTTCCTTCCATAAAAAGGCGATTATTATTATTATTATTATTATTTTTGTGTGTGTGTGTGTGTGGGGGGGGGGGGTTGAGTCTTACAAATGATTGCATTTAATTTCTTGCCTCAAAAACTAAAATTGGTGGACAGAGGACAGCGGGCGCAGCGCTCTGGGTATGGAGCTACTTAGGGGATACCGAGACCCGACATTCTGCAGGTGGAAAAGGCGCTGCTGAAGTTATTATTGGTGATCCAACAATAATTTATTTATTACTGCGCCTGCGGTTAGGAAAAGCACTTTAACAGTGAGTGATAATTAGGACTGAAAATGGTGCGGGCGGAAAAGTCGTTACTAAATCCGAAGTGATCAATCAAAATTTTAATGAATTTACGGGATTTTTACGTTTTTTTATAATTAATAAAAGAAAATATTGAATTCGTAAGAATTTTCGATTTCTAGTTTTTAATGAATTTACACGTTCTGAGAGTTCCAGAATTTTTTTTTATAAATGTCTATCTGTCTATATGTGTGTTTGAATAAAGAACTGTGGCGACTGTATCTTATTGAAAAAGTAAAAGTAGTTATAGTTCCCACCGCTTACTAAAATCGCATTTGTCCTGAGGCAAAATGATTTTATTAAGCGGCTTTTTCTTATATCCGACGAATGTTCTTGCACATAAGAAGAAAGTATTACTTTCTTGAATTTTGAAACAAATTTCAAAATGTTACAAATAACGGAATTATTAACGAATATTATTAATTTTCCAAAAATTATTGATTAATTGTTTCTATACTATAATAAATTTAACACATCCAAGTTCCGATGCGTTTTCTTTAGGAAAATCATCATTTATTACTTTCTCTTACCCATAGGGTTGAGAAAGTATTGATTTAGGGTCAATTTTTCGAACGTGAGGTTTTCTTATATTTACATGTTCTCAAAAGTATTCAAATACATTACGTCTATATGGGAAATTACAGGTAGGTAGAGTTTAAAATCTATAGACTGCATTAAACCAAATGAAACGAATATATATTTTGTGTAATAGAGATAGTCAACTGGAAAAAAAAAATGTGTATGTAGGAGCCTCGCCTCCCTCCCACCGGGGGGGAAGTCCCCCTCGAAGGGAGTAAATTTTCATGATGGGTATCTTTCAAAAGAGCTCGTCAATACCTTTAAAATGAATGGTTGAACCATCGATTTGTGATAATTTAAAATAAAGTTATCGGTTTTTTTTCATTTTTAACAAAAAAAAAAAAAAAAAATGTAATACTTAGTATAAATTCAACTTTTTTTTGTATAAATAATAATTTTAAAAAATTATTATTATTATTTTTTTTTAAACAGAATTATTTTTTAATAACGGAATTAAATTCTGTATAAATGTAGGCGCATTAATGAAACGGGGGGTTGAGGAGGCGGAAAGAACTAATTATCATATAAAACTCTATCTCACACAGATATCTATATGAGACAGAACTAATTATCATATAAAACTCTTCCGAAGCCTAATTTGAATTGTTTATTATAGGTTTACATAACAGTGCTCGTTATGTTAACTCTAAATCTCTAATCTGTATTTATAGTATTAAATTTAAGGGTAAGAGAAAGTAGTGTGAGTGACACACCAGATTATTTTTTTACGCTTTTCTTTTACATTTAAAATCCTTCAATGTAAACTTCTTGCTTCTTAGTTATTTCAAAATAAGAATTAGAAATTGGCTTTTAATAATAATAATACTAATAATAATAGTAATAATCACTTTCGAATGAAATCAAATTTAATTCATTATCACGCTTTAAAGAATACGGTCTTTGAAATTGTTACTGAAACAATTGATATTTACTATGTAACTAAGCTGAAAGTGTAAAACTTTTAACAGAGAGAGATATCGTGGGACTAATGTGTTTTATTTTCATTTTTATATGAAAAAAGAAAAGAAAAAAGAAAAAATAAATAAATAAAAATAAATTAGTGTACATAATTGACATTTTTGCTGTTGAAGAAATATTTTTGAGTTTATTATCCGGCGATGCTGATTTTATAAAGCGGGGGTTTTAAAATTGTTTGTATTTATTTGATTCCGGGCATAGCAATTTTATCATATTAAGCTGCTGATTTTAGTAACCAGTAAATTTATTAAGCGGCGGTTACTGTATGGTAAATTTCAAAAAATACCTAATGTATCTGTTTATTTATATTTTATTTTATTTATTTATTTATTTATTTATTTTAACTCTTTATCCTTTAGAAATTTCTCAATAATTGGATGTAACTCATTTCTACATTAAGAACTTTTTCACATTGTCATATAACAATAAAAAATAAAATATAGCTAGATGAATTTGGTTGCTTCGCAGGATTACTGTATTTACACAAATATTAATGAAAAAAAAAATAAGAAGAAGATGAAGAAATTAGTCAATATTCAGTGCGGATTCATTTAAAACGAAATAATGTAATATTTAATTAAATTTTAAATATTTTATATATAGTTATTTGTAATATACTACATTCGTTCTTTCCGAATCAATAAGTAGAATTTTACTATACATTGTATGCTTTTTTCAAGGAATTGCAATGTGTTGACATACATATACATAGATATTTGAAAAAAAAAAAATAAATAAACAAATAAATATAAAACAAAATAAAATAAAATATATAAATAAATAAACTAAAAAATGATAAAATAAGTTTTTATTTTAATTTTTTCTTTTCCCCAAAAAGGAAAAAATGCTCCTCTTATTTATGAAAGATCGCATGTTTTCAAATTAATATCTGTTCACTTTATTATTATTACTAGCAGGCTTAGCTCGCTTCGCTGGTCACTGAATTTAAAGGACACTCTTTTCTATATAGCTTTATAAAAATAAAATAAAACAAAATACTAAATTGCTCAAAAGCTCGCTTCAGGTCCCTGCTGACTTCGCCAGCGATTTGGTCACCCGCTAAAACTCAGGCGCCTGTCCCTATTACCTGCGACATTTGTTTACCAATAGTCTTCCATGTAGGTGCTTATTAGATAACAGTTTCGAAATAGATAGTATCGAAAAAAATGAAGTATCCCTTTTATATTTGAATTCCAGTTACATATAAACAACCCTATGCGTGGTGCACATAATATTTGCTTTTACGTTATTTCCTATGTCCATTTTGTTTATCTGATCAACCATAAAATGACAGCAATTTCACGCCAAGTATTTTACAATATGCTAGGACCGGCTACGTCTGTCGCATGTGACAATTAATTTTCGTGGTTATATATAATTCATGGTTTGTAAACCTGATCATAGTACAGCCTTAATATAGTTCTCTTTGGTGAATTTTGAATTTTTGTCACCATTTTAGACCTAATCCCTTGTAACAATATGCTATGAGCGCTATTTCTGTCGTATTTTAGACAACTAATCTTTTTATGGTTATATATGTTTCCCATTAAACAAATTTTTATTTTTATTTATTTATTTAAATATTAATTTGAATTAATCAAATATTTCTGTTCGACAGCGTGCAAGTGCAGTCACAAACAGAAGCTCATTTATTTGTATGATAAATTAGCATAGTGATTAGTATATCAAAAAATAAATAAATAGGTAAACATTATCGTGCTACAAAACTTTATTATGTCGCTTCATTGGCGGTTTTTGACTTTTTGTCGCCATATTAGCGATGGATTTCTTTCTTTCTTTCTTTTTTTTTTTATGAAAAGAGGAAGATTATTTTGCTAATAATTTTATCAGACACCTTTATATATAAGAATCCTTCCTATTCTGTTTATTTTTTTAGTGGTTTTTAGGTTTAAAATAGTGCTCGCTGAAATAAATTTTTATATAAACTCTTTTCTATAGTCGCCAAATTCATTACCTGCCTATTGGAGATTTTTAATGCGATTTAAAGGGAAGATTAAGCTATTTTAACGCGAAAAAGAGCTAGAAATGCAGAAAATTGACATTTTATCAACTTAATAAGTCTCTTTGAAAGAATTTAATTTCGTAACAATACGCATTGATAAAGTGCTAATGTAGTTAGTTCTATAGCTATGATTCTACAGAAAATTAAAATACATGGTTTATAAAAACTTCTTTATCTTATAATTATTTATATTTTTGCTGCGCTACTTAGATTAAAATGGCTGTTGCTATATTAAACTTCTTGTCGAAAAACATTCTGTGTACTTCAACACCATAATTTAAAAAATCGTCCAGGAGGATCTATTAATGAAACTGATAAAATAAAAATACGGCTCATAGAGTTTAAATAATCTATTTAAAACAGAAAATGGTTTCCACATAATCTTCTGCTGTTGCCACCTAAAATTCATACTTTAGTTAACTTTAAAAAATCTAATTGTCTGATCGATAAATTGTTTAATCCGTTGGATTCACAAAAATTGCTTCTTTCATTTGGTACCTTATTTGTAACGATACGACTGATATTTTTCATTTATTTTCAAATTTATATAATTTACCTCTTTTTAAATAAATGTACTTTTTCATATCTTCTATTATTCTGTCGAAAAAAAAAATGTCAACAATTAAATTATGGATAAAATTTAAATGGCTAATTTATCAGAAATTAGAAGGTTTTTTTTTTTTCACATTTTAATTAATTAAAAGAAAACTAATAACAAATTCGAAAATCCGGCTTTGAGGTGCATCAGGGGAGGTCATTACGAACCTCCATGCAAATTTGTGTAGCTCTGCGATCTGCCGTTTTCCTAAAAGGCTTTGGATATAGTACATACACTATGACACACACACACACAGACACATAAACATCTTATTTTATTATATGTATAGATAGATATATATACTGAACTAAAGTTTTTTTAATAGAATTTCTGCAAATTTATACAGAATGAGTTCAACAATATTTATTTCCTGAAATCTCGGGATCTATATTTCGTGGCCGTTTCACATTTATTTGCGGAAGAATACATCAATGACAATCTATATTTGGAATATTGAGATTCGCTATGATCTCGATGCCAATTATTTGAGCATGTTAATATTCTCATAAATAAGTACACGAAATTTTTAAATTTGAGTATGTTTGCTTCAAACATATTTTGAATATGTGACAGGATCACATTTTATACAATTTTACTCATTTTTGAGTAATTTTGCTCCTTCATGTATATATATATATATATATATATATATATATTCATTTCAATATATCTTTATCTAAAACTAATAAGTTTAACTTAAAGTAGAAAAAGGTTTATGATAAAGAATAAATTTCTAAACATTGCTGTTCTCAAAGTCCTATGTTTTGTAAATTCTAAATTACAGCATATGAAACTATCGTTCCTTACGCAAGAATAATAAAGACCTTATATTGAGGATAGAATAATGTGACAACATAACATAATGCCTTAGCACTTTCCTGCAGTTCATAAACAAAGCTCCTGCTTGCTACTCAGGTGTCCAATATCAACCAGAACACGCATTTTTAACTTCATTTTCTTAATATATATATATATATATATATATATATATATATTTCTGGATACTTTATTGCATCAGTAAGATCAAGAGGTAATGCATATATTAAACTAACATCACTGATTTTTTAATTTTATATTTTTATTAATATTTCATAAAAACTTTTTCTGCGGATACCCCCGATGCTAGAATGCTATATACTTTTACATATGAAAAATAATTTCTTTTAATTGTTGTTATCTTAAAAAATAATAATATATGCTCGTTTGCATTATTGTTTATAGCATATGTGTAACTGAAACATCAACATATACCTAAGCCCTGGTTATGACGAAATATTCTGATTTCAAAGAAAGTATAAGGGGAAAAAATATGAAGATCACTTAAATTGTATACGCAAAATTTGGTGCTTTTTCAAGTATATTAAGTGTCGCTTGAAATTATTTCAATAATGTGCTGAGTTATGCACATAATTTCTAATAATGTCCATATGTGAATGTTTCACATGCAAGTCTTTTGCTTTCAGGTATTTAAAAAATCAATATTTTTTTTTTTTTCAGTTTGTGCTTGAGTTTTGATTAGAATATATGACATTTTTAATTTAAATTATCATAGTTGAGTAAAATAAGTAATACGTTTTGTTAAATTTAAAGTGATTTGTCAATTGCTTAATTTTTTTAATTTTTTACGTAAACAAAACTGTAGTACATGAAATCATCTAATTCTTTAAAACCTGTATTGACACCAGCATGATGTGATAACTAAGCAAAACGGGTAACTACTGCTTATAAAAAAAATATATAAATTTTAATAAAATAAATATGACTATAACGAACTTCAAATACTACTGTATATATTTTATTGCGTAAACCCAAAATTGTCGCGTCCTTTATTGCAGTTTCCATATGTATATATATACACACCACGTATATATATTAATATATATATATAGATAGATAGATAGATAGATAATTAAATATATATATATATATACATAAATATATACATATTTTTAGTATTTGACTATATCTGTACTGATAAGTATAAAGGTTTTAAGTCCATATTCTTGATTTTCAGGAGACGAAAAATAAAGTTAAACTAACTAAAACTAATGAGCAGAAACGATTAGGAAAAAGGGATTATGTTGGTTTATACGCTTTATACCATTCAGTGATTGTCAATCTTCATTTAAAAAAGGGAAAAATTGAATTAAATATTTTATACCAAAAATTAATGCTAAATTTCTGACTTGAATCTTCTTTGCCATTGGATTTTCTCAAAGACTAAATGACATGGATTTAAATCATATATACCAATCGGTAGAGAATTTTTTTCTGAGTCTGACTATGTACTTATCTCAAAATCGACAATTTTGGACTTAAATCCTTTATACTTATCAGTATAGATATGTATATATATATATATATATATATATATATACAGAAACTTAATCGAAATTACTTGATTTAATCGGAGATTGCACAAATTAAAGTAACAAATAATTCATAAAATAGTTCAGAGAAACATATAATTTCAGATTAAATAACTATTTTTTACAAATATGCAAATATTGTATAAGTAATCAATGAATAAAGTAATTTGCTTGTATCTTAGAATTGAAAGACGATGTTCACCAATACATATTTATAGTTAATGTAATAAAATAAGAACACATGATAAATCAAATAAAACGATGTTATGCCGATAAAAATAGAATGATCTAAACATCCTTGATACGTTGCAGAGAATATAAATTACCTAAAACACAATATTTCATTCATGATTATTGCATGCGGGAAATGTTTTATTCTGTTAATCCTATATTCGCGTGAGAAATGCACCGTATAGCAATTGGTGAAGTCATTGCATTAAATAATGATATGTACTTCCATATTGATATAAGAAGCGTATTGCTCGTTAATATAGGTTAATTCTATTTCTTACAGAAAATAAATCTCTCTCCATACAAAATGTGAAAAGGTAAGATTATACTACAAACTAAAAGATGTCCTCTTATATGAAAAAATTAAATAATTGATTATTTTAATGATTTAAATTTATATAATAATCATGATAATTGTTATAGCATGAAAATAGCATTGTTTGTAAGGGAAAAAATAATATTTTAAACTATATTTTATTAATAACTTATATATTATGAGGCATTTAGAAATGTAGAATTAATCGAAGTGCATATTTAATTAAATATAAATTTTATAACTTTCAGAAAAAAAGAGATTCTATTTATTAAATTTTTTTGGTTTTAAAAGCTTGTTATCAATATTACCTAAATTCCATACCAGAATTTTATAAAAGTATTTTGAACATTTTAACGTTTTAATAATATTACACTTTAAAATAGTTTAAAAGATAATTAAAGTACTTATTCATCGAATTATCTGCAATTAGTAAAGTGTACGACATGATATTCATTAAATGTTAAAAAGAAAAAAAAAATACTAGCTTGTATCAGAAATTAAAAATTAAATATATTTCTTCTATTTAAATTGTACATATTATACCCATAAGCATCCCTTTGTGAGCAAATACTATGAGTTTTTTTATGAGTGTGCATATGGGTACAAAAGAAAGCCGATACAAATTTAATGTAAAAAGAAATAACTTGTTTAGCTTCTTAATTTTCAGACTTTTACTTATTCCAAAACACTGATTCAACACCCTTCTATATATTAAAATAACATATAATTTCTCAAATGAAAAGCTGTTTCTTTTTTTTTTCCTTGAAATTTCCATATATATTAAATTCCTGAACGTTAAGCTTATTTTTTTCAATTGAAGAATTTTTCCTCAAAACTGTATATATGGAGACATTTGTAGGTAATACAGAAATAGAAGTAATAATAAAGAAATGGAATTATTAATTTTATATTAAACATTAAAAAAAAATAATAATAATAGTTTTCATTTTTTTAGACTTAAATATCTTGTAGCGCCTGCTAATATATATATATATATATATATATATATATATATATATATATATATATATATATATATATATATATATATATATATATATATAATTATATAATTTGTGTTAATGAATTTTATTTTTAATTCAGTTCAATTCCGTTTATCTACATAATATATTAATCGGTCTTTTGGACATTAGACAATTATGATAGCTAAAAGCCTTTTTTAATGTATTTTATCAAACTTAGTTAAAGATTAATTAAATAAGGAATCGTGTTGTGTCAATCATTTTTATCATAATAATCACTGAATTATTTACATGGCTATAAGTATATAGTTGCATATTATTATGTTTTTGGCTTATTGGGAAATTTTATTTCATTTAGGCAGCGAAATAAATAAATCTATTAAAACATTTAGTTGGCAAAAAAGCATAAAAACTGGCAGATGTATATGTAGTTTTATTGTTTTATCTAATTTATTATTGCTTTATCTAAATGCATTCCAAAATCATCAGGGGGCTGATAGAATGATGAAAACAAACATAAAAATTAATGAAATAATGAATGATGAAAAAAAAAGCGAAAATTAATGTTTTTCTGGCTCAAAGATAGCAAAAACTAAATTTATCTTTGCATCTGGCCCGAAACATTCAACCAGACATAACAGGAAAGAAACTGAAATCAAAGTTAACTCACCAACAAAATGGGAAAATCCTACACATAAAAGGAAGATGTTGGAATAATTAAATTGGTATCAAAGTTAACTCACACAAAATGTGAAAGTCCTAAATTGAAGGTATTAGAATGATTAAACAAACAAATTAAATAAGAAAGATAAATGATCAGAAAATGAAAAGTAACTTTGATAGAAAACATTATCTTTATCACACAGCACATGTAAAATTTAAGCAACAGTAAACCGTTAAAAGTACAGTTAATGGCCAAGAATCATGGAATAAGTTCAAGAACATATATATATATATATATATCAGATTGAATGTTGTTCTTACATACACATTTTTTTATGGTTCACTATTATTATTAAAAATATCCCTCTTTTAATTTCCATACTGATATGATAAAATAATTCTCATTTACAAACAATTAATTGTATCCGATACAATCATACTAAAAAATATGTAAATAAAACTAGCTGGTGATGCAGGGAGAGGAGCTAATTTATTTCAAGATGCAATTTGAGATAAATTTATATGAATTCCTGTTATAATATGTTTTGGGGCTAGATCTACACTTTTTTTTTCCTTGGTCACAAACACGCATATACAGCCGAACATACATTTTCTAAAAATTGTAAAATTTTTACATGTCCTCACAAAGTGTGTAAAACCTAAAAAAAAAGGGATGTCTTCTACGAATCCAGCACATTCTTATGTATGATGTGGTATAAAATAACGAATATGGAACAAAAATATTTTAATCTGATCTGAAAAATTACTAAATATTACATAAAGCTTTTCATATGTAAGAAAATAAATATTTTCAATTAAATCCTTTATTTATTTATTTATTTTTAAATGACCTAATAGCATATAAGCGGGCACTCACATAGATTAATTAACACACAAATTAAATAAAATGATATTACAAATTAAAATTTATACTTTATAGCTACATTTTATTTCATTTCTACTGAAAACTTAACATATATGTGTCACTTTTTTACCCGCAGGTAATCAATGAAATAAGATAATTCAAATGAAATATAATTCTGTTATTTAATACAATATGTTTGTTTGTTTAGAACGGAAATAGAGATATCAGCTACCGCTTTTCAAACTAATTCAGCCGCAAGATAAAAGACCCGCGGCAATGCATTAAGCTGAGAACAAAAGAAGAGGTATTTAGATCGTGGATTTCATTGTGATGAGTTTCTAAAACTGCGAGACAGCACTTTTTGGATAAATGGAAATGAAATGAAAGTAATATATCATTCCGCTACTGAATGTTTAAAATACAGCTGTTGCGGATATTATACAAATATTTTTAAATTAATAAATCAGGTAAAATGATAAATATGTATATATAAGGTGGGGAATAAAATAATTCATGTATGTGTATGAAACAGTAAGGTAAAATCTAAAATAAATTTACAACAACAGCGAAAGTATTCATATATATTAAATATTGAAATTTTCAATACATAGTTGTTATCACTTTAAATCCAAACATCATTTCCTAATCTAGTGCTATGAATAATGTTACCAAACGAAAAAAAACAAATAAACTATTACATATATTATAAATTCTATTAGAATATATTCCATTTTATGTCTACTGAACACAGTATCAAACCAGTCAATTGATATTTTTCCTCGAAAATAAAACTAATGAATCCGTTATAAATCAGAGTACACTGAGGAAAAATTCTAAACTGGTATCTGGAATATAAATTGTGACTCTAGAAAAAATAGTTCCATGGCAACCTTTATAAATTCCAGTTCCTTTTTAAAGCGAGTTCTAGAAACTCCTATTAGAATTGCCTATATTATCCAGTACAAACTTTTTTTTTAAATCTCTGCAAATAAATGTGAATACAAGAGGCTAGTTTTAGCAATTATAATCTTGGTTTATGACCTAATTCTAGAAAGTGTAGGGAAAATTTCTCGCAATACAGAGGATTCATAATATTTAGAATATTCAGAATAATGTTTCACCCTCTAGAAATGTGTAGACTAGAAATTCTCGATCATTTCGTCAATTCAGCTTATTGGCGTAGCTTATACGTATAGCTTGTAAATCTATATTTCTAGTATCTATATTTCTATATTTCGAGATTTAGAAACGACCACTAATTCGTTCTAGATAAAAGCGGTATATATGTATGTATATATATATATATATATATATATATATATATATATATATATATATATATATATATATTTCCCCTCAGTGAACACAGAACGCGTTAAAACGTAAATAATAAATAACTAACTAAATTGCTACAGATGTGTGTTGAAACACTAATTTCTGAGATCTAAAAGTTATTGTATCAGGATGCCTAGAAATGTCCATTCAATAAGCATGTATTTGAATACTCTTGAGATTCCCTGTACAAAAACTCATCTCAACGAAAAGCTTAGTGTAGCCTTCCTATATGATTCACATTTAGATTTCTAAGTTTAGATTTTCTGCTGCTATTTGTTCTTGGGATATGCTGATAACAGACACACAAACACACACACTCTCAAGCCAACCGCTAACAACATGATTTTCAGATTTATTGGGCCTCAAAACGTGTATTTAAAACAAAAACTCATTAACGACAATTTGACATAAAAACAATGCTTTCTCTACCTTATGAGTCAGAGATTGTAATAATGAAAATCGTAAATCCGTTTTTTAATCAAAAGCCACGTATACATTATGCAGCATGTCTATCAATTTTCTGGAATACATACGAAAGGAAAGACATTCGAAAGGAAAGCTAAACGGGTGTTCATATCAAAAACAAATTATTATTAATAATAATAAAATAATAAAAAATTCACTTCGCTTATAAAAATCCTAGTTATATATTTATTTGCAGTTAAAAATTCTATTTTTTTACTAAAAAAAACCTAAAAACACATGATCATAATAAATAAATAAATAAATAAGTAAATAATAAAAAAAACAAGGAACTTAAAGATACAGTTAGTGTTGAATATAATATTCAAAAAATTATAATATTTAAATAATCTTGTGTGTCACTCACACGACATTTTCTTACCCTGAAATTTAATACTGCAAATACAGGTTGGAGATTAGGAGGTAAGATAATGAATACTGTTATGTAAACCTATGTTAAACAATTCAAATTAGGCTTCGGAAGAGTTTTATATGATACTTAATTCTGTATGAGGTGGGCTACCCGCCCCCTCAATCCCCGTTTCATTAATGCACCTACATTTATATAGAATTTAATTCGGTTATTAAAAAATAATTCTGTTTTAAAAAAATAATTTATTAAAATTATTATTTATACAAAAAAAGTTGAATTTATTCTCAATATTACACTTTTTTTTTTTTTTTTTTTTGTTAAAAATGATGAAAAATCGATAAATTTATTTTAAATTATTGCAGAAAGATGGTTCAACCATTCGCTTTAAAGGCATGGCCGAGCTCTTTTGATAGATACCCATCATGAAATTTTACTTCCCTCGAGGGGGTCTTCCCACCAGGGGGGGAGGCGAGGCTCCTACATGTTTTTTTCCCAGTTGACTATCTCTATTACAATATATATATTCGTTTCATTTGGTTTAGTGCAGTCTATAGATGTTAAAATCTATATACCTGCAATTTCCCCCATAAACGTAATGTATTTGAATATTTCTGAGTGTCCTTGTACACGAACCATTTGCATCATCTGAACGAAAAGCTTTCTGTAATATCCCTATATGATGCACATTTAGAATACCGAGTTTGAAATTTCTGCTAGTATTTGTTTTTTAGATATGCTGATAACAGACGCACACACAGACAGAAAGACGGACACACAGGCAGGAAGACACAAAGACCATTCCCTAAAAACATGATTTTCGTATTTGGGGACCTCAGAACATGTAAAAGTAACAAAAACTCACGTTCGACACGTATTTGAGCCTAAAACAATACTTTCTCGACCCTATGGGTAAGAGAAAGTAAAAACTTTTTATGAACCATGTTTTTAAATTTTCTGGTGAATCATAGCTATAGACCTATCTACATTAGCACTTTACCAATGCGTATTGTTACGAAATTGTAAATAATTGTATTTTATTTTATATAAATTCTTTCAATGAGGCTTAGTAAGTTGATAAAATGTCAATTTTCTGCGTTTCCAACTCTTTTTATAGCTTAATTTTCCCTTTAAAACGCATTAAAAAGCTCCAGTAGGAAGGTAATGGATTTGGCGCCAAATTTTGCGACATTTTGCACTTGGTGACTTTTTTTACGACTTTTGGTGAGGAAATCCTTATTATCGATATTTCAAAGATGGACGTTCTAATGTAAATTGGTTAAACAGAAAGTGATTGGTTAAGGAAATTAGAATAATAGTAATAAAAAAAAAAGTTGATTTTAAAAATAAAATATTAATCCTTTTAGAACAACATATATTTGCATCATGAACTACATTAGCACTTTTTTAATGTGTAGAAAATCTTTAAAGTGATAATGACGTCAATTTTTGCCAGATGTATTATTTAACTTTTTACAATTTTTTAACGCTCACGTTGAATTAAATGTATTTATCTTTATGTCGAAAGAAAATGAATTTTTTTGGCAACAATTAAAATAGCTAATACTTTAATGAAAATTTTTATTCCTATTAGGAGCTAATTATTTTCATATTTTAAATATTTTAAAGAAAACTATTCGAAAGTCCGAAAATCTAACTTCGAAGTATTGTGTTGTCACCGGGTTCTGAGCTACTCTGAAAGTTTCAAATGTCTTAGCTAGTAGGGAAGTTAGTTAAAAATAGATTGCAAGATTTGTACCGGACAAACAAACAAAAAAAAAAAAAAAAAACAAGAATAGATGTTAATAAAAAGATGGTAAAACTAGTGTGTTGTGAAAAAGTTAAGTGTGCAAATATAAGCATTTTAACCATATCTCATTTGAATAAAAGTATTAAAATAACTTTTATAATTCGAAAAATACTGTTTTATTTTAAACTGAAATATATTTTTTACCATTTAAAAAATAGTCAGTTTATTTTAAATTCCCGTTTTTTCTGTAATACGTTTTCCAAGAAACTTTTTAAGTCATTGTTTAGGTCACCGTTTACTGATGAGAGTTTTACCTCACTTGGGACTAAACTTGATCCTTGGATGTCATTTCTTTGGAGACTTTCAGTTTTCAGTTAAGTAGGATTGATTTTACCCGTGGGGATTTAACGAAATTATCTTTTTTTTTTTTTTTTTTTTTTTTTTTTAACTTTTGTCATGTTACATCTGATAATTCTGTTATTCCTTAACATGTTCTACAAAGTTGAGCTTCTTAAAAAGAAAATATATTCTACTTTACAGAGAAAAGTAATTTCTTATATTTGTAACAATTATTTTCTATTTATTGTATTTAAGACAGCACTAAATATTGAATCAGTTACAATGTTAATCAAATAGCTGTTATTTATTTATTTATACACATATTATTTAATAAACATAATTTAAAGTAACGTATTTAAATTCTTACATTACTTTAAAATATGCAAATAAAACCTTACCTAAATGTTGCATAAAAAATGTCGATTTTAGAATATTTAAAAATCTAATTATATTTTTAAAAGACTATGTTTTCCCTAGCATTCAAATTCAACCATTACCTCCAATATAAGAATTCAAACGATTTGAATATTTCCTGGAATATTCTATTTTTTATACATTCTTCACACATTCACTTAAATTTTGTCTCTGGATTTATGACGCTAAATTTAATTAATACTCGTTTTAGCAAGGTTCCCATTAGTGACTTTTTATAACACTTTTTTACAGTGATCGACATTAATCATTTATATTACATAACTTTGAAAGAAGAATTCAAAGATTGCTTTATATAAAAAATGGTGTTCAAAATAGTGTCTACTGAGATCTTTGCTCTAGATATTCTAATAAAGATAATGTTTTCGATCGATACATTTAGTGCTTAATTCTAACTTATTAAATTACGATAGCTTATTTTAATCAAATATTTAAAGTGACACAAAAACATTTAGTTCCCTATTACCAATTAAGTTACCAACTATCATTGTGGTAATAATGTATTCTCATATATTTCAAAAAGTATTTTCGTAATATGAAGTTTTTTAAATTAATTAGAAAGACATGAATAAAATGCTATTAAGCCTTTATCTACTGCATTATGATACAGACAAAAATTGTGTTTGAAACATATATTTTTAGTTAGTAAAATGCATTATTTAAAGATATATATGTTACAAATTATGCATATCACCTCATCATAATAATTAATGAGAATTTTGTGAAGTCATACTTTAGTGTACCACTGGTACATAGAGGTCGAAAAAATTATTTTGACATAAAAAAAAGTGTAGAGAAATATTTATTCTTTATGTTCCTCATATTTTTTCTAAGATTAGTGGGATATTCTTGAAATAATATGGGAATTATTTATAACACACATGAAGATCGTGAAAAATATCAAGCAAAAACAGCAAGTGCACTCCATAAAATCCTTTATGGAACAAAAATGGCTATATCTATCGTCTAATGCTTTGCAGTGAGATTAAAGAGAGGTACATCTGTCCCCTTCTTATAAATATCTTTGACATTTCGATATAAATTCGATTTTATACTCTTTTTAAAGTAATGGTACTTTAAAGTACCGTCAGTAGATAAAGGGTTAAAGTAAAATGCTTAGATGTACTGTTACTAAAATAATTTATTATAAACTATGAATAATTATGTTTAAATACTGGTTTACATAAGTTATGAAACATTAGTTATTTTCATTTCCTTAATTCTGCATGAATTTTAAACGAATGGTCAAATAAACAGGAAAGTTTTATTATGATACTAATGGAATATTAATTCCTTGTTGAATTTTTTATTCAATTATTAATTTTATTTCAATTAAATACCAGGAATATATTTTAAAATGAAATTAATTATTGTTTAAAAAGATTTTTCTTAAAGTAAGTAAACCTGAAGGCATTTAGAATTGAACTCCCCCCCCCCCCACAGTGGATCGAAGTATAGGCAGTTGCGAACATAGGAAGGTTATGGTATTAATATTAACTATGTATGATGTTTTTTGTCACATTTCGATTTAAAAATGTACATATGTATGATACTAAAAGCGATTCTATGTCTTTTTTAACCCTTTATAAGGCCGCAGGAATATTTTCCCCACCAAATTCGTTATCATTTTATTCAACTGGCACCATTTTTTTTTTTTTTTTTAATAATGATTCCTGTGTATCATTTATCTAGAAAAATATCAGTATAAACATAATTTTTATAATATTGGTGTGAAAAAAAAAAAAAAAAAAAAGTCATTTGTTTCAATTCTGCTTATGCTAATACATTGGGTTGTGAGAAGTTTGCGATTAACTAAGAGAATAATGTGTCAAAATTTAAATTAATTATTTATAATAAGCTAAATGAATTTCTTTCTTTACATCAATTTTTATTCGTGAAATTTGTTCAATGTGCCATTTGAAAAAAAAAAAAAAAAAAAAAAAATGGCATTATAAAGGGGTTAAACGGTATCATATTTTTCTGCTGCAAACAGGTATTTAGAAACATACCTGATAAAGAAACAAATGTTGCAAAAAAGAAGAGAATAAAAGGAAGTAAATAAAAATTTCGTGAAGAAAATTTATATTTATAACACAATTAATTTAGCACACAATGTTAAATATACATCACATCACTGCTTCTTATTTCTTTCAATTTATGTAGTATTTCAATAGAAAACTCATGCAAGCATTTCCTGACAAACTCTATGAAAAATTCACATTTGTCTTTATTTTTATTGCACAGAAACTTTTACTTTAAATCGTAATATGGAATTATAATATTTAATTTTAACATTTAGTAATTTAACATTAAACATTTATTTAATTTTAACATTTTATGACATGTCACAGCAACCATTTACATTTCCCCCCTTTTTTGGGTCGACCGGTTCTTTTCAGTACCTTTAAAGTACAATTAAATATTTTATTAAATATTAAAAATAATTAAAAATAATTTCTGATTTATTAAATCTATTTTAATCATCTAATTTCTATAATATTTTCACTATAAAAATTTTAATATATTTTCTGTCATTAATGAATACAGTTATTCAGATAAATTTCTCGATTGATAATTTGGGGGTAAACAGAATAAAAATTTATTTTTCTCTAAAAGTGGCGATTTGTGGCGAAAATCCTTTTCACAGATTAAAATGTATACTTCTGGGAGTCGTAAAATGTGTTTAAAATTTTGGACAATTCTGGACAAAAAAAGTTACACAACTTATAAATTTAATTTTGTTCTTAATTTTATATTTACATTTCATGCGTGAATCACAACATAAAAAACGAACAAAATGTTGGCAGAAGTACCTTAAACTTTTATTAGGACATTATTAAAAGTATTTTTATTTCGTATTTTTTCATAGTTATCTTAAGTGCCACTTGATGGCTATTCAAATAAAGTCACTGAAATTCATCGAAGAATCTTATTTCTGAAAGTTCTCGTTTTGAACTTATTTATATATAATAAAACTTCGTGTAATTGAAGAAATAACCATATATTTGTGTTTTTTAGACACTCTTTTAAATTATTTCACTGCAAAATATCAGTTATTTAGAGATTGATTTTTGGGTCTATGTTCGTATTTTAACATTGTTCGATCCACTGTGCCCCCCCCCCCCAAAAAAAAAAAAAAAGAAAAAAAAAACCGATACATTTAATTAGTATATTTTAATCATTTAGTCACTTATTTATTTATTGCTGCTTGAATGCAATTGGCTTCCACATCATATTTAAAAAATACATATATATATATATATATATATATCTATACCTATCTATCTATCTATCTATCCATCTATCTATCTATCTATCTATATATATATATATATATATATATATACATATATATATATATATATATATATATATATATATGTACATATAGATATGATGAAAATTATCATAATAATAAAGATATTAAAGATTTTACAAACAGCATCTTATATATATATATATATATATATATATATATATATATATATATATATATATATATATATATATATTACCTTTGTATGTTTACTTTTTAAAGTATTTCCATCAAAGATAAAGAATTAATTATAAACATACAGGAGAAAGGTAATAATATTTTTATAAGTGTGGGATTGTACAGCTATTTGCAATGCATCCACGAAATCATTTTTGACATCATATATATATATATTTTTTTTTTTCTTAAACATTTTAAATATTACATCTTTTCAGTAATTTATGTTCGAAAAAAAAAAAAAAAAAGGAAATCAGTAACAAATTGTTCCCATAATAAACCAATAAAAAATTTAGGTATTCCTTTTAAAACAAACGTTTCAGACCATTTTCATGTCTACACACATATATTACAAAATTAAGCGAAAAAAAAAAAAAAAAAAAAAATGAAAGATGAAAAGTTACTGAACTTTTGCAATTCAAGATATAATCTATTTCTAACTCAATTAATGTAATGTATTTCTCTTTCTTTTGCCGGTTTATTTTATTTTTATTCAAAGTTATGGGCACATACTCATAGGTTAAACATGAAGAAATACGTATAATATTTTAATTCTATTTTTATAGCAAATATTTTTTTTACTATTTTTTGAACTCTCAGATTTACTATTCAATTTAGTATAAAGTATTTTTAAGTATCTATATATTGCATATCAGGTTTTTTTTTTTTTTTTTTTTTTTTTTTTATGAACGTAAGTAATACTTCCTAAAATGTTTTTGTGTAAGACATACACTTCCCTTCGGAAAAACCGGAAATTAGTTTGTAAACAAATTAAGAACAGGAATTTAAGACTGACCAGGAATACAACCTATGTCAGATTTTTCGATTAACATTTAAAGAGAGAGCAGTTCTTTCAGTTTTATTTTCGGTTAAACATAACTCTAGGATAAGAGTTTTTTCAAACCTTATTTGCTTTATTTTTTATAACGGAAATTTCATGTTTAATAAGTAATATAAAGTATTATTATTATTATTTTTTAAAGGAAGTTTCAACGATATCGATAGAAAACAAATTTAATAAAATTTTATTCGATGAAATAGCGCGAACGAATACCTCACATGGTTTCAAACGTTCTGGCTGTAACATTTGCACGTTTGAATTAATAATAACAATTTCAAAGGAAAAAAAAAATCCACTTCGCAAATCGTTATTACATTCCTTCCTTAAACTTAAATTCAAAGTGTTATAACATATATATATACATATATATATATTGGGTGTTTGAATTAATTCGTAGCGTTTTATTTCGAAAATTGAGGCTTTATTGTGCAAAAATAATTACAAATAGATTATTCAAAGTATTGACCATCACTAGTCACTACTTTTTCCCATCTTTCTGGCAGCATACGGATCCCGCGTTGGAAGAACGAATCGTCTTTAGAGGCAATCGAAGAATCGACCCATTTTTTACAATCTTCATAAGAAGTGAAGTGTTCCTCAGACAGGCAATAGCTCATCGATCGAAACAAGTGGTAATCAGATGAAGCAATGTCTGGAGAATACGGCAGGTGAGGTAGGAGCTCCCATTTGGTCGTTTCGATGTAGGTTTTGACCGGTTTTGCGACGTGCGGACGAGCACGTCTCTAGGTTTCAGTTCGTATTGGACCCAATTTCCCTGCTTTTGGATCATTCCCATAACTTTCAGGCGTTTGCTGACTGTTGAAAAGTCAACTCTTAATGATTCAGCTAAATCTTGAAGCGTTTGCATGGATCTTCATCGAGCAATGACTTCAATTCTTCATCTTCGAATTATTTCGGCTGCCCAGGTCGTTCCTTGTCTTCCAGCTCAAAATCACCACTTTTAAATCGAGCAAACCATTTCCGACACGTTTGTTCAACTAGTGCATGCTCTGTATAAACTTCCACTAAAATTCGATGACTTTCGGCAGCGCTTTTCTTCATGTTAAAGTAATGAAGTAGAACTACCCGCAAAAACACTTTATCCGGCACAAAGTTAGACATATTCGATGAAGCAACAATTTTTTTTATTTACGCTTCAACCAAATGACATATACTAATAACGATACTCAATGATAGTAGGTTTGCGGGGAATACTAGTCACGCCATCTATTGTAAAATGCCACTTGTCATGCCATCTATTAAAAAACGCTACGAATTAATTCAAACACCCAATATATATATATTAGTTTCATACTACTATTTGAGAGATTCTGAATAACAGTACGACATTATTCAATGCTAATATTATTATGTTCTTTGTAATTTACTTATCCTCATTAACAAGCCTTGAAAATTGTGTGGCTTGGGACTTTATGACCTATTGTCAGAGAAATATGCAATCATGAGTTTAGATAAGTTGTGTTTTCCGTTATGTATTTAATGTTGATAACTTTTCAATAATTTGAAGATAATAGTAAAAATAGGACAGTATCAGCTATAGAAATTGCTTATGAGAATTTACTAATAAGTATAAAATAAAAATAATTGTATTACTATTAATATTTAATACAAATTTTATATTATTTATTGATCGAATATATTAAAATAAAATTTAACTGGAGAAAAATAACATGAATAAATGTACCAAAAGTCAGAAATACAAAATCAAAGTCATGCCTTATCGCAGTTCCTCAAATTTTCTTTGGTTAAAAACTAAGTTCTTGTAGTAATTATGTTCTTTAGCTGGAGAAATTTTCGAAGATATTTTAATATTCAGTTATTTAACATACAAATCCTTCACCTATAAAATGGGGGGGGGGGAATGTACAGTCGTGCTAAAAGTAATCGCATGCATGGTCAGCCTTTCATTATATATATATATTTTTTATTTAGAAGTTAATAATATTGATATTAATGAAAAACTGAAAAAAAAAATGGATTCGTTTTAACATTCTGGGAGCATTGTTATGAAAATATAGCGTAAAGAAAAATTATGAAATGAAAATATAATTGTAAATATAAACACATTCTGGCTTATCTAAATGGGAAGTTACAACTATTCAAATTAAAATAGTTTTATAAATAACTAGCAGGCTTTGCCCGCTTCGCTGGTCATTTTATTGAATTGAAGTCTCAAAATACCATATCCTTAATAATAATAATAATAATAAAATCATTGAAATCAGTCAAAATCTAAGTTAAAGTTCTCGATACCTTCGATAGCAGTTTTCCCACTCGCCACACTTCACAAAATCCCTTTATAATGCATGTTGCATACAAATACCTAGCCCACATATTAAAAAATTGGGATTCTAAGATTATATAAAGCAAAGTTATGTTTTAAAACGTGTTTTTTAGCCCCCCCGGCCCGCTCTTAACTGAATAAATGCCCCCCCCCCCGCTAAGGGGAGGTAGGGTAAAGTTTCGCAAAATCAATTTGTAGTGTGTGTTGAATACGCATAAGCAGTCCACGCATCAAAAATTGTCATTCTAAGATAGTTTGGAACAGAGTTACGCATGAAAACATGTTTTAAATAACCCCCAACCCTCAAGGGTGTGATAGCACGGAATTCCAAATAATCCCTTTGTAGTTTGTGTTGAGTACGCATAATAAATCAACCTATCAAAAAATCACTTTTCTGAGATAATTTGGAGCAGAGTTACTCTTTAAAACGTGTTTTTGCCCCCCAGCCCGCTTTTAAAGGTAGGAAAAAGAAAAGTTCACAAAAATCCTCTTATAGTGCGTGTTGGGAACGCATAATGAGCCCGCACATAAAAAATCATCTAAGATAGTTTGGAGCAGAGTTACGCATGAAAACATGATTTTGCCCCACCCCACCCCCCAAGGGGGATAAGGTGGAATTTTACAAAATCCCTTATTAGTGTGTGTCTTGGTACGCATAACCAATCGACATTTAAAAAACTCGTCATTATGAGATAATTTGGAGCGGAGTTACTCTTAAAAGCGTTTTTTGCCTCTCTCCCCGCCTTTGAAAGAGGGGAGGGGGAATTTTCGTAAGATCCCTTTAAAATGCGTGTTGGGAATGCATAAATAACTCACTTGTAAAAAGTAATCTTACTGAGATAATTTGTTGCAAAGTTATGCTTGTAAACATGCTTTTTACCCCACCCCTACCCCCAAGGGGGGATAGGACGGAATTTTACAAAATCTCTTTGTAGTATGTGTCTTGAGTACGCATAACCAATTGACAAATCAAAAAATCGTTATCCTGAGACAATTTAGAGCACAGTTACTCTTATAAGCGTGTTTTCGCCTCCCCCCCCGCCTTTAAATGGGGGAAGGGTGAAAATTTGTAAAATCCCATTACTGTGCGTGTTGGAAAAGCATAAACAACCCACATATACAAATTAATCTTACTGAGATAATTTGAAGCAAAGTTATACTTGGAAACGGGTTTATATTGCCCCCCCCAAGGGGAAAAGGGGGGACTTTCGCAAAACCCCATTGCAGTGGGTGTCAGACACACGTAAGTAAGCCACTCACTAAAATTTGTAACCTCAGGTCGTATAGATTTCCCCGGATGAATTTAGCGCTAAAAGAGGGGCTCGAATTTGCCCCCTAGTAACTCCCCCCCCCCCAAAAAAAAAATCGAATATCACAAAAAAAAACCAAACATGATGTTTTGGAAATATCCTCAAGAAGACTCTTGGCGATTTTCTATATCTTTGTGCTGTTATTGGAACAGTTTTACTCGAAAACCCGTATTTTGCTAAATTTGCCTCCGAAGATAGTTTTTACCCTCTCCCCCTCTTAAAAATTCAAAACTCAGATTGCAGAAAATGCTTTTTTTCCACTCAACTCTAGTCTCTCTCTTTGCAATTTCTTCACCGTGAAGCTATTTGGAGTCGAATTATGCTTATAAGGGAGGGTTTGCCTTCTGCCCCCCAGGGGGAGCGGGGAGATATTTTGCAAAATCCCACCTTAATGGGCGTCATGGTTCTAAAACCAACGTGCTCACCAAAATTTGCGAGTCTATCTCCCATAGAATTGCCACGGCTTTGTTGAATCTGTGAATCAGTGATTTTACTCTTTCATTCCCACCACGCCCCCAAGGGGGTAAAGGGGGGGCTTTCACAAAATCCCGTTACAATGGGTTTTGGACACACGTAAATAAACCACACACTAAAATTTGTGACCTCAGTTCCTATAGATTTCCACTGTCCAATTTAGTGCTAAAAGGGGCGGGGGGTCGAATTTGCCCCTTCGTAACTCCCCCCAAAATCAAAAATTGGAAAAAATCAAAAATGAGTTTTTGGAAATACCTTCAAGATGACGTTTGGCTTTTTTATATATATATAGATAGATATCTTTGAGCTATTACTGCTAGAATTTTACTCGAAAATCCATATATTGCTAAATTTCCCCCCGAAAATCATTTTTACCCCCTCTCCCCCCTTAAAAATCCAAAATTCCAAAATCGCAGAAAATGTTTTTTTTTTGTACTTACGTCTAGTCTCCCCATCTGCAATTTTTTCATCGTGAAGTATTTTGGAGCCGAGTTATGCTTATAAAGGTGTTTTTGCCTCTTGCGCATTCGAAAATCATTTTCACCCCTTTTCCCCCTTAAAAATCCAAAATTCCAAAATCGCAGAAAATTATTTTTTTGTATTCAAGTCTAGTCGCCCTATCTGCAATTTCCTCCTCGTGAAGCAATTTGGAGCCGAGTTATGCTTATAAAGGTGTATTTGCCTTCTGCACCTCCGAAAATCTTTTTCACCCCCTTCACCCCTTAAAAATCAAAAATTCCAAAATCGCAGAAAATGATTTTTTCGTATTTAAGTCTAGTCTCCCCATCTGAAATTTCTTCACTGTGAAGTAAATTGGTGCCGAGTTATACTTATAAATGTGTTTTTGCCTTATGCGCCCTCGGAAATCTCATTTTTACCCCCTACCCCCTTTAAAATCCAAAATTCCAAAATTGCTGAAAATGATTTTTTTGTATTCAAGTCTAGTCTCCCCATCTGCAATTTCTTCACCGTGAAGCAATTTGGAGCCGAGTTATGCTTATAAAGGTGGTTTTTGCCTTCTGCCCCCCCCGGGGGGGAACGTGGGGTATTTCGCAAAATCCCGTCTTAGTGAGCGTCAGGGTCATAAAGCAACCTGCTCACCAAAAATTGTGACTCTATCTCCCATAGGATCACCACAACCGTGTTAAATCAGTGAATCAGTGAATCAGTGAATTTACTCTTATATATATATAGATAAAGTAATATGCTATTTACAGATCATTTAAGTTCCACATAAATAATATATGAAATAAATAACTATTACTTTACATTAAAAAATAAATATATTAAGTGACATTCATGCCAAGTGGCCTATATTTCTTTCTTTCAATAGATTAAACATATGTTTCTGTAGCTTGATAATAATATTTTTTCAGGTTCATTTATATAACAATTATGTGAATTACAACCGACATCCATTTTCTCCTGTAGTACACAATTATGACCAAAACTCGTAATGCTTCATATTTTCTTCCGACTAAAAAATTTATATATGCCTGAGTAAAAAACGAAACATTTTAAATACGCAGTCGCCTGCTGAAAAAAATTAATATGTAGAATATTGAAATTTAAAATAATAAGCAACATATTACTAGATTTATTTCACATAAAATGTGGCTTGAAACTTTCTTACCCCGATCTCCTCAATTCTCTTGATTTTCATGCAGAAAATATTTAAATTATAAAAGCCTTACGACTCAACGTTTTGTTTATCCTATCTGTCTTATAATAGTTGATCATCGAATCAAAACACGCATTCATATTTATCTCTATCTATTTATCTCAACATATTTATATAGAAACAAGAGTAGAAGAGTATCAAACTGAACATAACAGAATTTACCATATTAGGTTTGCACTTTGCAGTTTGTGTAAGATAACGTTACCTTAGAACACAGCAATCAGTATGTTGAGTACGAACTCATGAACATTGAAATCAAAAGCTTTATATTATCTTGTCGCAAATTTTGTTTTTAAAGAAGAATTACACCCACCCACCCACACACACACACACACACACACATATATATATATATATATATATATATATATATATATATATATATATATATATATATATACATTTTTAGATGGAAAGGCCTGGCTTGTTTTTGTAATAAGGAATTGTGGATAGACTATCAATTTTACCTCAGTCCTTCGGCGTATCATGCAGTTGAGTTCTACTGATCTATTCCGATCGGCATCTCATTAATACCATTGTCTCATATAAAGCAATGAAAATCGTCATTTACTCTCGTAGATGAGTTACACATTCTTATAAATTACTAATTAAATATTTTATTTATTTATTTTAATTCATTCGTAAATCTATATTTCGGTGTAGGAAGAACGAAAGACTATTTTCACTTTTTAAATGAGCAATTTATTAATGTCACATATCTACCTCATTTCTTCGTTACGTTAAAATATTAACCCTAAATTATTTTTATATATTTATGCCTAATGGTTTAATTTTATTCTGGTCATATTTTGCTTCTAGTAAAATTCATTCGCCATTTACATTAGCGCAATGTCGTAAATTTTTTGTCGAAGTTAGAAATCCATAAAAAAATACATTCTAGTTGTTAATCTCTTTTGTTACATTTATATATTCCGTAAATACGAAAAAGATAAAATAAAAAATATCATTAATTATGGATTTGCCCTACAAAAATTGTTTCATCTGGGAAAATGCTGAAATTCAATCAGGAAATACTGAATATATTTTAATTTTCTTGCAATAGCTGAAAGATTCAGTTTTCTTTAAAATTAGACAATAGGCTTTCGAACTCAGGTTTTATACACAGATCTAGCATTTCAGCATTATCTGAGGTTTACGCTGAAACTCTCTTGAATGTAGTCTAGGAACTGATAAAAAGGTATTTCACGGGAAACATCCGAACCAACCTTAATTAAACACCTATCATATTTTATTTATTTATTTATTTATTACTGTTAAAAAGTTAAAAAAAAATGACTTGCATATAATCCATTGTCGAAACTTTATTAATCTTTTGTAAGTAGAATAAGATTTATTTATTTATTTATTTTTTTTTTTTTTGTGTGTGTGCGTAATGAAAAACAAAATGTGTCTTAATCATTGCTGTAATTTAGTACTTTGTTAAAAAAGAACGTGACAAAATATCGCAAGCTTAAAAATTACACAATTAAAAATTTTGTAATTAGCATAAAAATAAGCATAAATGAACGAATTTCAAAATGTTGCCTTAAGTTATTCCGTTAATTACCTTTATCTTATTAATATTCATGTAAGTTTTGGAATATCATTTCAAATATTCTTTCTACAAATAAGATTATTGTTAATTTATCAGATATTTCTTTTTTCACTGCCTGTCTATCCTTTCAAATGTAATTTTTTACATCACTGACTAATGAGTTTTAATTTCATCTGTGCTAATTCATATAAAATTTTAGAATATTTTGTGATATTCGATAAGAGAAAAAATTAAACCTCCAGCATAATTGTGAAATATTATGAATTGTTTGAGTAATAATTTCTATATTTATTTAGTATCAGAAGACGAAACACACTAATTTTCCCCTTATTTCAAATCAATATTTGCATAAGACATACATTTTAAGTAATACATTGATTAAATTGGTTAATAAAACATACATGTTTTCTTAAATTATAGTATAATATATAAAAACATTTTTGAATAAAGAAAACTAAATTACTTTATTATAAATAGGGAACTAATAAACAAATCCGTAAAAAAATTATACTATAGGACGTTCAATTTAAATAAATGTGTAAATAAATAAAAGTGATATCGAAATTTCTGTGAAAATGTGTATATCTATATATATAAAGGAGCAGAGTCTGTGTGTGCGTGTGTGTCTGTCTGTCTGTCCGCTATAGAAACCTAGGCTGTTTCACCGACCGGGACAAAATTCGGCACGTTTAATGTTTACGACACGAGAAACACAACGCCGCAAGCGATTTTACAAAATTCGCCCCCCAACGGGGGGGCAAAACGTGATTTCGCATAATCATATATATCTCAAAGAAAAAAAATAGATATACGTGAAATTTTTGCTCTAAAATATAGCTAATGCAACTATCTAAAAACCAATTCAGCCCCCAGGAGGGGGGGGGGCTATGGAGCAAAAACAAGTAGAAATACAGTTAGGCCGTTCAAAATTGGTAGAGATAGGTTTTAAAGGCCTGCAAGTCGAATGGGGATATTTTCGATTGTGTAAAGTTATTAGGAGGGGCAAGAAGCGGAAGGAGAGGGGGGCAAAAAAATAAAAATAGTGTCAGATCGTTCAAAATTGGTACATAGAGGTTTTCGATACTTACAAATCAAGTGCGGATATTTTTGAACTTGTAAAATTATTAGGAGGGGCAGGTAGGGGGGTGGGGCGGTAAGGGGGGCTATGGGGCAAAAACAAATAGAAATAAAGATAGGCCGTTTAAAATTGGTACAGATAGGTTTAAGAGGCCTGTAAGTCGAATGGGGATATTTTCGAAAGTGTAAAGTTATTAGGAGGGGCGAGAAGGGGGAAGGGGGTGGGGGGCAAAAAAATAAAAATAGAGTTAGATCGTTCAAAATTGGTTTATAGAGGTTTTCGATGCTTACAAATCATTTGCGGATATTAAAACAAATAGAAATACAGTTAGGCCGTTCAAAATTGGTACAGATAGGTTTTAGAGGCCTGGAAGTCGAATGGGGGTATTTTCGAAAGTTTAAAGTAATTAGGAGTGGCGTGAAAGGGGAGGGGAGAGGAGGGGGGGCAAAAAAAATAAAAATAGAGTTAGATCGTTCAAAATTGGTATATAGAGGTTTTCGATACTTACAAATCGATTGGGGATATTTTCGAATTTGTAAAATTATTAGGAGGGGCGGAAATGAGGTGGGGCGGTAAGTGGGGCTATGGGCAAAAACAAATAGAAATACAGTTAGGCCGTTTAAAATTGGCACAGATATGTTTTAGAGGCCGGTAAGTCGAATGGGGATATTTTTGAAATTGTAAAGTTATTAGAAGTGCCGGGAAGGGGGGGGCGGAGGGGCAAAAAAATAAAATACAGTTAGATCATTCCAAATTTGGTACATAGAGGTTTTCGATACATACAAATCGATTGCGGATATTTTCGAATTTGTAAAATTATTAGGATAGAAGGAAAATAATAGAAATAAGAGTTAGAGCATTTTGGGAATTTTTTCCGAAGACAGTGAGAACCCGGTGCGACATTTTACCTGATGAGAAATGATTTTTTAAATTTTCTTTTCTTAAGAATAAAAGTTTGATTTCAGAATATGTGCGCGCACCGCACGATATCTTAACACGTGCGCGCGCAGCGCGCGTGCGTTTGGGATCCGGTGCAAGTTTTTACCCGATGATTTTTTTTTTTTTCTTAATAATAAAAGTTTAACTTGAGATGGAATATACGTGCACAGCGCACGTATATCCTCAAACGTGCGCGCGCAGCGCGCATGGATCTGCGCTGCCTAAGGCAGTGGGATCCCGATGTGAGTTTTAACACGATGCTAAATGATATATTTTTTTAATTCCTTTTCTTAAGAATGAAAGTTTATGAGTAATAACATGGAATTTTGAGACGTCATAAGGATTGTGAAGGAATACGAGCGCGCAGCGCCCGAGTCTACGCTGCCGAAGGCAATGGGTACCCGGTGCGACATTTTTCCCGATCAGATTATTTTTCTCTTTT